>JANZLQ010000079.1:17884804-17906616 GCA_026212715.1 Elanus axillaris | reverse complement strand
TAGTTCTGTGAGGAGCAGGAAGTTGGACTCAGTGATCCTTATCGGTACCTTCCAACTTGAGATGTTCTATGATTCTAGTACACTTCTAAGGTAAGTGGTTGAAATACCGCTGTACAATATTTCCCCACTACTTGGAGACTTAAGGGCTTGCTATTTTTAAACAAGCTGATAATTTCTGCTTGGCAACTTTTGTTAGGAGTAGAAATAATTATGTATAGCTCTTGCATACTACCCCTGTCTTTTGTAGTGTGCCTTCCAGGATATAATAGGTTTTAATTAACTCTACTCAATTTGACAAAAATTATTTTAATGATGTTCTGTAATGCCAGAGATTTTACATTAAATGGCACTTAGAGCACCTCAACACCTGGAACTATTGTGACATGTTTATATTTCAGTGTTCCTTGAATCAAAAGTCTGTTTTAATAAAAAATGACACAGCATTTATGATGCTGTGATACACAGGTCATTGATTCTTAAGGCTGCAGTGAACAGTATGGCATGATTTCAGGAAAGTAGATGTGATCCCACTGAAATTTAATCACAGTTTTAGCAAGAGTATCAGTAATTCAGACTCCCTGTAGCTCTAGATTTCCTTTCAGGAAATTAACTTTAAAAATATTAAATTCCAGATAACAGGTCAGATTCAACTTCAGCAAATAAAAGTACATGGTTGAGCACGATTTTTAGTTAATGATATGGACAAAAAGATTTCAGGTAACGTTGTAGACTAATAGCATTTCTTGATGGCTGAGATGTGGTAACTGTTCATGTGTGTCCTTCAGACAAGCTGCAATTTATAGTAGTTAAGGTTAAACACGGTTACAATGTTAGCATCTTGTGATCATGTTTTTCAAGTCAGTGAGCTATCCTGTTAGCCGCAAATGCTCAGTGGAGCAGTGTAGGTCATACTAGTCTTTAAGCTTGTCCCTGCAAAAGTACTCAGGGAAGGAAAAAAAACCCAACAAACTAATTGCAGCATTACAAAATGTGACTTCTACCAGTGCCTTTTCCTGTTCTCTAATAAATAGACTTCTGTCTCTCTGTGAAATGGAAATCGGGTATGTAGGCTTGCAAGAGGTTTCTCACTCAGGCTGCAATTTATCCATAGCAAAACTGTAATTCTTATAAATTGCAAACATAGTTTACGCTCTACAACAGCATGAGATACTGCAGATACCCCTTCAGGACTGTTTGGGTTTACTGAGCCTTTCAAATTCCTCTGTTGTCTCTTCTTTGATTTTCAACATCTCCTTTATGCTAGGAATTACACTCTAACCTTCTTGGTGTCTTTCTTGACGTGCCCTCTTCCCAAATTAGGGCATATGCTGACCCACCTCTCTGAAATGCTGCATTTAAATATCTTGCCTTTGGCTTTTGTCTGACAAGTTGCTAAAAACCAGAGTACCAGGTTTCCCAACAAATCAGTTCCTTTCTTTTATCTTTATATGCCTCGGTTTTGATTGGACAGACTTGAGAACTACTCCTCCAAGTCTCTGGAGTTTAATTGCATGTAAATTAGTTCTTTCATTTGCCTTACTGTGCTAACCACTTTCTATTAACATAGCTTTCAAAGATCCATTTTCTTTGCTCCAAAGACCTCATATCTCAATATAAGATGACAACGTTTTATGGTTCACAAGGCTGTATCTTAAACTAAAACTGCAACATACAATTGTGCGCTGCCATAGCATCTGTTTTCTATAAGCTGTTATGGTTTAAATTTGCTCTTCAGGAAGATCTCACTGATTTTCCCATTTGAGATCTCTTTGGCCTTCAGGTATGTTAACTGGCATTTTATCAGATCATGACTTTCTATAGAGCACTTACTGTGCTATAAAATACAAGGGCCAGCTCAAGATTTGTTAACTGTATTACAGGAGATGTATGTGGGTGAGTTTGTAAGGTCATGTTGGTGCTCTTTTGTCTTCTCACTTAACCCCTGTCCTTAGGCCATCTGTATGTGGGTAGACATCAGGCCTTGGCTTTGGTTTGTGTCTGCTTCCATTTGTGAGGAAGCTCTAGTGCTGGGCAAAAACTCTAGAAAGACTGGAAAAGTGCCTTCCCTTTTCCAGTATGGACACAACTGGTGCACTCTGAATGGGCCCAAGTTTACTATGGTGCAGATGCAACTGGTATGCGCAGTGCTCAGTGAATTTAAGGCATAGAGGTATAGATATTTGCCGAAGCAATTTGGGTCTGTTCAGTGCGGTCAATGAAAGCCTAAGCCCTCCTGGTGTCACCTCTCTGGACTCAGCCAGTTCCACAGGCCCAGTGCAGTAGGAAACACTTGATCCTGCCAACGTGCGCAACAGGACCCAGGTACCTGAAGGCACAGATGATGTGTCATAGCACTCGTTTCTCCTCCTCCCCTAACCTTCCCCCTGTATCTTTGTCATGCCTCCTTGGATTATGAGGCAAAGACTGTGATAGCCAAAGGAAAGATATGTTAAAGCATTCTCTTGAACATAATTTTATCTGAAATAAAATTTTGCTGCATCAGAATTGACTGTAGTATCACAAAACAAATGTTTCTTCCTTGTGGAGGAGTTTAAACACAGTTAATGTTTACCAATTAACGAAGCTGGAATTTTTTCTTAACCTTTCCAAATTTTGCCTTGCTGTTTTTTAACATTCTGTCTAGTACTAAAGTAACCGTCTTTCATTAAAAGGCAAATTTGGGCTCTGGTTTCTCAGAGATCCAAAGGGAATCTCATACTTCTGAGCACTAATCCTGCTAAAAGTCATTTACACTAGTCATGTGTTTTAATTTGAGGCTCTGGGTAATGGATGCATGGGCTTCTGATGTTTACTCAGTTTTTGTTGATGTTGTTGTGTAAGCAATTTTTCAGTGAAATGGAAATATTTATGTAGCAGTTGAATATGCATGACAAATGCTAATGTCAGACCATGCCAGTTGTGAACTCCCTTAAACTATGTTAGAGTTAGTTCAAGAGAAGCTTTAAAGTTTGTTAAAGGTTTCTAAGACCTGTCAGTGTAACTGGCGGGACTGAATGGACCTGTACAATGTACTAAATCTGATCAACAGGAGATGTAAAGTCTGCTTATTTTCCCTTCTTCCCTATCTGCGTCTAAAATGTTTCTATCTGCGACAGTTCTTGAATGTAACAGGCTCATGTCTGTGACTGAAAGGATTCCATTTTCCCCGGCCTTTTATTGTAGATCTAGATAGCGTTATGTGGCAACATGAAGTATTGTTTTAATACTGTTTGGAAGCACTGGATGCTCACTTCTGAACATATGTGAGGACTGAAGCTGTTTAAAAAAACTTGAGTTTCATGGTTTGCATTTTAAGTGTGCTGTTTTTAAGAATGTTGAAAACAAATTTTGATTTTTTAGCTAAGTAGCCCCTTGGTAAAAGAAATGAGAAATAGCAAATAAATTGATTTGCCTCTTAGGGGATGACTCTTGTGTGGTGATAGAATGCATTGTTTAGTCCAGAAATAGCAGTATGACACTGGGGAACATAGAGATGCTTGAGAAGCAGTATCAGTTGAAGGGAAATGTGTTTAGTGAGGCATTGGTAACTGCAGCTGGGAGAGAAGGGAAACAACTAGGAAATTTCCCAGCCAAAAAAGATGGACTGTTGAAAAATGTTGTTAGAGGTTTAGTGGGGCAGAGAAAGTACTAACATGACAATGGGAAACTGAGTGGATTTGGAAGTTGATTTTTCCAAGCTGTATGTTTTATTTAAATATGTAAAAATATTGTGTGTGATTAGAGAGAGAGAGAGAGAGAGTACATATACTTTGTCACCAAACCATGCGTAAATGAAAGCTGTAATTTTGCTTCGAGTTTTCAAGAATGTGCTTTCCAACATCTTGGTCTATAGTTTCTAGTGTGAGAAGAATCCCTTTGCAGGGGCTCTGCTCTGTGATGCACTGTTGGAGGAACTTGATTTGTAATATATTTTCAAGCAGAATTTATTAGTTGTAACCCTAGGCAATTGCTTTGTCCAAAGCAGAAACTACATGATATTCTTGTGAATGCATAGGGAATTACACACTGAAAGTACATTTTTGGAGTTTGTCTCAATTTTTATTCTCTTTTTTAAATTATTATTTTTAATGATATCTGTCTTCTCATACTGCAAATGATACAGTAGTGGGGTTTTACAGCTACTTTCCAATTTCTGACTTCAATGAGTATAGTTTGAGGGGAAGAGGGTCATAGAGCCTTGAGCAAAAGCAGACCTGGCAGGCCTTCCATGTCCAACTACTTTTTTACTCAGAGACATGGTGAAAAAATAGTAAGGTATCATCTGATTTGGGTTGAGATTTTGTTAGGCACCAGCTCTTGCAATGAGATTTGGGTGTCCTTGGGTTCCTTTGAAAACCCAAGTGTCAAATAGTACCTGAGACGAGTGTCCAACTTTATTTCAGTTAAAGCTCACCAATGGTGTCTAAGCTCAAGTACACAGAAATTTCTTAGCTAAGGAGGAGCCATGAAGCAGCAACAGCAGTGGCAGCTACTTATAACTAGGGATCAAGCTTTGAGATATTTCATCTGAAGACTATTTTAAGTTAAGCTCAAAATATATAGGAAAAGCGGGGAAAAAACCCCTTGAAAATCTTGAAGCTATATATAACTTTCTTAAAGGGTTCAAATAGTTGTATAGATGACCCACAGTGCTAAGGGGAAAAAAAAATATCTGTAAGGGTATTATAGGATTTTGAAAGATTTATTCTGGAGAACGAATCAGGAAAATTATTACACCTTCCTGTATCAAGAAAACTGACTTCATGATTTCCTTGAACTCTGCCAGAAAGAACATACCTCATCTGAGGAGTGTTTTGTTGGTTTGTTTTTTTTTTCTCGCTTTTGTTTATAATTCAATCCTTGTTTTTCACACAAGAACTGTTTTGCTGTAGCAACCTTACTAGCACCCGGTAGAGTTCATACATAGCTTGTAAACAATTTTTTTTGTCTTTGTAAACACCTTCAAAGCAAAGATTTTGTCATGGTTGGATGGAACTGCACATCGCAGAAGCAGCCATTAGACCTGAAGACAGACTAATTAGATGTCTGCCTTTTGCTACATGATATTAAGACTTAAATTCTAGCAAACCTAAAGTTCATGCAATTCCAGGCATCAGTCAATTACACAAAGGAAAAACAGGTCAATTTTATTAGACTCCATGACTCAGGTAGTTGATTATACTGAGAAAACACAGGACTTGGTGCTTTAGCAGAGGGTTTGCTTTTGTAATTGACTAACTGCTGCCTCCTGCTCTATTGACCTTCGCTAATTTGTAGTATTGTCTATCATTCCTTATCTGCAGCCGAGTGGGGAGGTTCATATGTAAACATCAACATCGTTAAGGTCAGGGGGGACTGCATCAGTCTCTGTAGCCTGTTCATTTTAATTGTGTGTACAGCCAGGCTGCGGGCATTCTGCTGTTTCATTCCGCAGAACTGTCTAAAAATCTGCAGTCTTTGTCACACTGTCACTGCTTTAATAATAATGACAAGAATAATGAAAATAGCTACGGTTCATTAAAAAACCTTGAGAGTTTCTTCTGGCACGGTCCCTGCACTGCCACAGCACTGCAGGGGGGTGTCATCGCCTGGGGAGCTGCTCTGTTTCAACGTATAGGTTAGTATAGGGTAATCTGGTTTGCCCTGTGCGGGACGGTGGTATATCACGAAGGGTATATGTCCTGTTGTTGTGGTTGCTGTGGGAAACTCTTCCTTTGGCCTGTCAGTGGGGAGGCTGAAACTGAGAGAAAAACTGCCTGAAACTTTTACTCCGAAAAGCCGCATGAACATCCTCAAGTTGTATTTCTCAATGTTTTGAGTATGTCTACGTGAGGTGAAAGAGTGTGTCAATGATTACCAGGGCCTGCCAAGATTCCAGCTTTTAAAGAAAATGGTTATTTAGTGTTATTACCAATGCAGCATTTAAATGTTTGTGGGTTTTGAACACATTGGCAGTCCTATTAGTTAGAAACATTGTGGCAAAAACATCACTGTTGTTCAGTAGTTTCTATATAATCTCGTTTCTGCTGCAGAAAGATTATATATAAAAATACTGCTTTTTTCTTCCTTTAAATACTTACAAAGTTTCAGTTCTGTTTGTGATATTTCTCACAGCCTGACGTATTTTAGCACAAACTATTTTTGGCAATAAGCATATTAAATGTCCTTATTTTAATTTCACTTCTTTGTTCAACATAGCAAGCTTTCTATTTCAGCAGATGATTTTTCTTCCTTTGATGTTTCTTCCTTTCAGATATGTGCATCCACTTACTTACTTTATTTTCCCCTTAGTTTACCTTGGCTAAGCTGGCATACATGATAGTCTTTTAAGAGTTTTTCCAAAATTCGTCCTCTAGTCTCTTATACTGATATTGCTTAGTCTGAAGCTTTTCAGTAAGTTGTCTAGATAAATACCAAGAAGTCTTGGTGCTATCACTATGATAGCAAATGACCGCTCCTTCTCTGTTCTGTAATGAGATGGAGGACCCAAACATAATTTTTACTTCCCTGCTCTATATCCTACTGAGCTGTCCCAATTATTAATCACCTTCATTTAATATCAGTATTCTAATTTATTTTGCATGAAGAGGTTCTAGTTTGACTTTTTAAGGTTGATTTGCAAGGTATTTTGTTTGTATTCCAAAGCTTCCTTGTTTTCAAAGCAATACATGTACACATTCATAACCCTATCGGCATGGTATCAATCAGGAATAAAACTGACCATTTTCTTCCCACTAAAGATTGTGAATGGGAATACTAAATAAGTGTGTTTTCTCTTACTCTAATTTGAGCAAGAAGTAAAAAAAGAAAGGGAATATATGCTTCAAGTTCTGGTTGTGAAGCACTCTTCAATGTATGAAAAGATGGTGAGTGCATTAATGGAAAATCATCAGTTTCACTTTGGCAAAAGTCGATGAAAATATTTTTAATGACAGTGACCTACCTGATCCTCCCTCCAGCCTTGCTACTTCAAAATGGTCTCAGAAACGATTGCTAACCTGTACAGAATGCTGAGAAGTGCTAAAACTTGTTCTGCACATTGTGATGACTAATTGAAAGAAACAGCTTGATGAATTTTCTAGTTCAGTAGTCTGGCTTTTGCAGAGAAACCGCATTTCTGAAACATGGCAACTGAGACCAAAAAGTTATTGCCTCTGGCAGTGGATCTTTGATCTGGCTCTGACTGATGTTGCATAGCTGTTAATTCCTCAAGGTGACGCAACATCAGTTCTGAGCTGAATTACTTGCAGATCTGGATGATGAAGCAGAAAAATAACCTGTGTACATATTTAAACCTGCAGCTGTGTTACACTGCATTTGCTTGAGCTCAAGCTCATGTTTATTCCTTGCGTTGCTTTCTTGTGATGAACAGTGCTGTTTGTATATCTGAGAGCCCCAACGGTGACATTGCTTCTTCAGTGTGACCAAGGATCACTCCTGCCTCCCAAAAAAGTGTAGAGGAAAGAAAGGAAGCTGACTGATGCCCTTGGGAAGCTGCAGTAAAATACCGTACTCCTGTGTCAAATCGCTACAAGAAAGGAAGCGTCCCACAGTTCTCTGCAAGCTGAGGGGATGGGGGTAAGATCAGTTATAAAGGATGTTGTAAATTCCTCCTACAGCTAGTGGGAAGAAGGAAAATCCTCAAAAAGTTTGTGTCCTAACAGTTACATATAAATTGCATGTACCTTCTTGATGTTATTTTCCTACAACAGCCATAGGATATCTATCTCCCTCCCTCAGTAACGTTGCTGTAGTGACACGCAGATGAAGAGTGAAAGGAAATGAAGGCAAGGTCAGCCCCAAAATGAAAAAGCATTCTGTTCCAACAAGCCCTCTATTCCCAGACAGAAGGGAAAGTTTTTTCCTTTAAGCCGTGCTTCATCTCAGTGACAAGTGACTGAAACACAGAGTAAAGCAGAGAGAAAGGGTAATTGGGTTAAATCAGTTTGGCCTATATTTCCAAGATTTGATCAAAGAATGACTAAATAATTTGAGGGCAGTTGTTTTGTTGTTTTGTTTCATTTCATTTTCAAAAAATATTAATTACAGGTTGTAAGAAAATCATCACAATCCGCTAAGCTTATGAAATATTGTGTGAGATCTGAGTACAATGTTGATACAGATTGTAAATACATAATACACTATTTATGCAGTGCATTTCATCAAGAATAATTTCAAAGTGCTTTGCAAATGATTGTGGCTTCTATACAAACCTATACAGTGGACAGCAGAGGCCAAAAGGGTGTAACGCCCATCTTAGAAAATTACTTTGAAATTGCTGATGAGCAAAGTTGCCTTTATTAGATCATGCGGCAAAGGTGGCAGTGGCAGGGGGAAGAGCTCAGCTGGAGCTGGGGAGTCAGGAGGTTCTTGAGAGGCTGGCATCAGGACTGGGAGGAAGGAGTCTATGAGTGCGGACTAGTGGGGAAGGAATACTGGGCAGGAATGAATGGCTGATCGTGTTAGAAACCTCAGAGAACACGATGTTTTTGTGAGTAAGTGACTAGTGTCTTCTCATGTGAACAGGGCTGTTTAATGCTAGGAGAGAATATCATGTCTTGCATTATGGGATGAAAAAAGAAGTGGGAAGTTGTCTTAGCAGGTTCAGAAAACTACTCTGAGTTTCAGAGGTAAAAGGGCAAAAATTGGCTGATTCGAAGAAACTGATAACTAGGCCACTAAATCCCGTAAGAGAAGAATCACAAAATAGATAAACCTCCTAAGCCCACTTTTCTGATTCCCATTATACTGATTTGTTGAGTATGCTGATTTCCCCATCTTTTCTCATTGTCTAAGTTATTAGGAATTTCAGGAGAGAAATAGTATTTTAATAATCTTTATGCTTCTAGGCCAGAGATCCCCAGCCTCTTTAACAGGGAGAGAGATGCTGATGCAGAGCACTGGATACCATATTTCCCAAAAGAAAAAAACTCCAACAACTGAAAATGTGCAGGGAGATTATGAGAGTAAAAGGCAAACTTCAAATGTACAAGCAATTTTTCTGTAGTATGCTTTTTTTTTTATGTAAGTGTTGTCTTGCTTGGCTGGAAGTAAATGTGATATGTTATGGTACAATGAAATAGTGCTGCTTCTTTTTAAACCCCGGGATTAAGTCTACTGCTCTGCTTCTCTGACCTTCCCATCCATAAACAGAGGTTTTGAATAGAGCATCCAGCCATGGCCTTGCCTGAAGAACTCACATTTCCTGAGAGTGTGATATACTTGTTTCACAGTGTCAGAAAACCCCAAGCTGCTGAAGACTGGTACGAGGGAGATAAAGCCAACAGGGAGTGTGGAACACCACTGGCAGCAAGTTGGTCTGTGATGAGAGAAACTGGATTCTACTGATAGCTCTGGTTGTAGGGGTGGTTGTACCTGTGACTTTCCACTCTCTGTGGGCTTGGTTTTAACTAAGTGTGACATTTTGTTTAGGACAAATGTTTAACTGTGACCCGTGCCTTGTCCAACAAAGTTGAATGGGGTTGATGAATAGGGAGATACGTTGTCATGTTCTCACAGTTTCTGTTGACTTGTAGTACAAGGGTGCCCTGAGACATAATGTCTAAGAGGTCCACGGTGGTTTTTTTTTCTCTTTATTTCGGTTTTCTGAGTAGAATTCTACAATTCTTAGTTTTGGGCTCAGTCACCGGCATGAAATACCTGTATTTATCACAAGCATTTTCTCTGTAGTTCCATTTGGGCATTGCAGCTGGTAGATAGATAGATAGATGCAGTGACCTTAAAAATTCCTGTTCAGAGAGGCCAAAAATCTTCTTTTATATCTATTCAGGGGTAATAGCCCCATATGAACAAGATGCAGAATTTCAAAGGCTGCAGCTCCTGTGCTGTAATGCAGTGGTCACCCAGAGACATTCACTTCATTCTTACTGCTGCTCAGATACCACCCACGACCAAACTATATTGGCTTATGTAGAAGCTGATGTCATGAGAGTATTCAAATGATGAAATGCATCTGTAAATATCTTTCTCTTCCTCACCACAAACCTGTATTTTACTTGTGTCATTCAATGACCAGTTTTGCTCCACCATGCTGGTAAAATCTCTGACGCACTGCTACCCATCATCAAGGATTTCTACTTTTAGCTTCTTGGTCTTCTCCATGAAGGCTAGACTTGTCAGGACTCAGCAGATCTGGGCAGAACAGACATCCCCTAGTTCAGTACTGCCATCTTCTTCGGGAGATGGGTCTGTGGTACCTATCCCACCCTCCAGTGGACCTGTCACTTCCATTCTGTGTTGCATCCAAGTTCCTAGTCTTTTCTGGTCTGCTGCATGCAAAATTGGGATGAAGGCTGAAAATACAGTGTTGCTTGTCACTCTTTACTACTGGTGAAAAAAAACAGTTAGTAAAGCACCTGTTTGGGTTAGGATAAGAATACCCTTTAAAGGAGAATCTGTTTCGTCTGTATTTACAAGGTTTAGGAAGGCAGGCGGGAAACAGGCCCGCTGCAGTGCAGTAGGGTTGATTATCCAGGAGGTGGCAGCTGAAGTATTCCGTTGCAGTTAAGAGATAAAACCAGCTTGTAACTAACCCAGCTTCTGCCTCTTTGCAAGCGAAAAGCCTGTACTTCGTTAACACTGTGCTAAAAAGAAAAGTCGTAATGGATGTGTGCTTTTATCCTACCACTTCAAGCATCCATCCCAGCCTTTGAATTAATTCTGCGTATTGTTGGGCAGTGGTACCCAAAATTAATTCAAAGCTTGGAAAAAAGCACTTGTTTGCCATTTCATGCCTGTCCTTTTCTATTTTGACTGACTGGAAAATCGCTCAATAAATTCTGTGCTTTTGGGGTGGGCAGCATGTTTTTTGTTTCTTTGATACCTTTTGTTTTGGTGTTCTTTCCAGAAGCTAACTTCCAAGCTTGTTGTACTCAGAGTGCCATAGGCAGTCAGAATATCATTTTCATTATGGCAATGATCTTAATCTTGCCAGTTGGGTTTAAGTGGTGTCAACACAGCTTGTACCTGACTAACGATCTAGTCTATATGTAAATAAATAGACACGAAATGCCTATTAAGTCTACAAGGTAACATGAGCAAGGAGAAATCAAAGCACAGCTCCATGGGTATCTCCTGACGATGTTACCCCTTACTAAGCAGAAGTTTTATAGTAGAGGGCATTGTTGAATGGCCTGTTAATGATATGGAGAGGATGGCTCTTTCAGCCACTTGCGTTAAGTTGTTAGAAAACAAGATACAGCTTGCCTGAGTTCTTTTTATGAAAAGAAATTACACAGACAGCTGGAATCATAGGTGTTTAAAACATTTTCACCCTTAATAAGCTAGAACAGCTAGCTGGGGAATCCTGGCTTTTGATTACATGTTTGAGGCAGCCAGCCCTTCAACTGTACAACTTCCAAAATGGCAGGTGTTGATTTTTCTCCCTCAGGCAACAAGAGAAAATACATTTGTATTCTCTGTTAAATTCAAACTGATGCCCCCCCCCCTTCCCATCAAAGCCAAAGCAAACAAAGAAAAAAACCCCAAATGCTGCCTTCTGAAGTAGAATCTGTACTTCTTCACTGGTCAGAAAGATACCACATGGCTTCTAGGGAAGAGGGCTTCTGTCCTGTAAGGTCCTTAGCACTTGAAGCTTTAAGGCGTGCCCTTCAACATAGGCCCTAAGCATGTGTTTAAATATTTTCTAGGGTGGAGTAAGATCTCTTCCTGGTATACTTGCACATCAGTGACATATCTGTGCCGACTCATTGTACAGGATGATAACTCCACTGCAGTGGACGCATCAACAGCAGTGCACGCTTGGAGGGCTGTAGTGCTCAGTCAGGCATCTCTTCATAGCGAAGTGTTGGTGGTGACAACAGTATTGTTTTAGTTCTTGAAAGAAATAGGTGGACGAATAGCAAATACATTATTCATTCCACGTCAAGTTTCTCAGTCAGTTATGAGCAAGGTATTATTGTCTTGACCACAGTTACTTGAAAGTGTTAGAGAATGCTGTATTAATTAACTAAGAATGATCCATGGTCCAGAACAGATGACTCGACAGGCAAATTTTATTAAAGTTTCAGAGTTGCTTACAGCTGATTTTTAAAGAACAGTAGCTACCTTTGGAAGAATAGTAGTTCTTAAATCCCTCTTGGTTTCCATTTGTCCTACAATGAAAGATATGTTGCTGGTTACACCTGGGTCTCCAGCAATGTAAGTGGGCTTTAAGTGAGACTCCTGAGACCAGTTCAGGAAAGACAGCATGGATGCAAGGCGTGCATGCTGACCTCCCTAGACCGTATGTATGTAGTTATGTCAAATTTAGGAGACCGCTGGCAGACAGATACTAGAAATGGGTGTACTCCTATATGTGATGTGAATTCAAAGCCTACACTTCAAGGGTAGATTTATGTGGAAGCTGAGGGATTATGTATTTTCCACACTCCATCCTTGTTAGCGCTGCCCAAGAGTGGACACGTGTGGCTCTAAGTGGTGGAGCCAGAAATATCGCATATACCTCCAGCCTTGGATTAAACCTTGCTTTGGGCCAAAAGAGAGGTCTGGGTCTTCTCCAGGAAATGCAAGAGCTCAGAATAAAGGCTGAGAAATACCTGTTCAATCACTGAATATTTCTGCAGCCCAATGGCCTGGCTTATCTTGCTCACTTACAAATTGCCATTTGCTTCCCAGCATACTTTTTTAGTATTTTTCTACTTGGCAAATATTGGTAGCAGGATAAATGCTTTTATGTGAAACATCTGTTGAGGATGTATAATACTGTAGCAAATTCATGGAACTTACTTTCAGTAAATCTTTCTTTGAGGTGTCCTCTCCACTAAACGCATCCCTGTTTCCTCCACTCTCCTGGCTAATAGCAAAACAAAATCTCCTCCAAAAGCACCCTCCTTACCCCTTAGCCTAGCTGCTGAGACTGTCCCCATGTCCCAGCAGGATGAGGCATCAGTGCGGCATCCATCAGCTGTGCTTAGCGTAGAAGCTGATTTCCTTCCCTTCAAGGCTGCTGGACCCGGTAAAGGACAAATCTGGGCTGATCCTCACATTCTCTGTAGCCTGCTCTTTTCTGGTGCTAAAGTGGATTTGTATCTGCATCATGGGCTTTCCAGGGGATGAGCTGTAGCTCCAAAGCACTGGAAACACAGGTCCTAAACAGCTTGGAACAAGTTTCTTTCAGTGCTGTTACAGCTTTAGCGCTCGGGAAAACTGATAGAAACAACACGTCACCTGGGGGCACTATTGTAGCCAGATACTCAAATTTGGTGTCATTTGCCTTTGAAAGTTTGTACCAGCAGAATATACTTCTGGTAGAGTTTCCTGCCCTCCTAAAGCTGCTCTTTATCAGGACATTTCTTTTAGCTCAACTACCAGTTATCGTTTTAAAGGATCTGTGCCACTGGGCAAAAAACAACAGCAAAAAAGACTAATAAAGAAACTTAAGTTTCCTAGGTTGCTTACTGTTGAAGTTTAGTTTACTTTTTTGATGAGCCAAGCCTTATTTTATCTTTAAAAATTTCCTACAAAACAGTAACTTTTTCCCTGTGAGTTCTGCCAACACAAATATTCCCATCATTTTATCTTGTGAGGTAAGCTGATGTTCCATATACTTTGTTTCTAAATACACTTTCACATAAAAAGACAGTCTGTATCCAGGATGAGTTTCCAATATCCTTGCCTTGCTGCAAGAGACAACAAATGCTTTGAGAGGGTTTATTGCACTCATTTCTGGAGTTAACCCTAACACCACACAGGTATATTCTGTTTGGTTTTATCTTGTAGTAGTTAAGGGGAAATACAAAGAAGAAAACCAGTTTCAGTTGTGTTTGTGACATTACATGTGCTGTGATAGGGTTGTGACGACATAGTAAATTGATGAATTAAAACTGTTGGCACAACAAAAGCCATGTTATCTGTGACATCCCATATGCTGTGTAGATTGTCAGTCACTGGAAACTGTGTCACTGATACCTTATGATACATATTCTGTTTGGAAAAGCCAGGTAATTACCACGCTGAAATGGACCTGTATAACCCATTGTGCAAATTCTCATCCTCTTTTGTAGCTGTAAAAGCCCCAACTTAACAATGAAAATGTACCAAATGGTATGTCTCAGTAGAAGACTTCAAAAAGGAAAGTATTAGCTAGAAATTGTTAGCTAGACAGGGGCATCCTCTGTTCCAGCAAGCAGTTTTGCCTTTCTGCAAAGAAGGACTGCAAGAGCGTTAAGATTAGTGAGTAAATTTTTCCAGCATGACTTATTACTTGTGGCCTTTTGTGGTATCCCTTTAGGAACTGCTACATGACATGACCTTTTCAGCGTATTTATCAGCCTGAACCTTATGGATGATGCAGAGTTATAAACGTGGTTGCTGGGGGGAATGGCCATTTCTAGGAGGCTGTTCCAAAGTCCAGTTTTGATAGGGCTGCTTTGAAATGCTTGTGTCCTGGTGCATCTGCCTGACTTCCACTCGGAAGCTCTGACATCCAAGTGTAGGGCACAACTCTAATTCCACAGCAATAACTGTGAGAAGGAACTTAAAATTAGATTAAACCACGAGTAGGCTGCATCTGATGAAGCATGAGTGTTAGTTTCAATAACAGATGTAGAACTGCAACATCCTACTTTGTGTTTTAGTAACATACATACATATATGCCTATATGAGTCTTGTTCTCAGAGCAAAAGTAGTGCAAAATTAGTAAAGAGAATAACCTAGTTTCTGAGTAGCAACATGAAATTACTGTTTTAGAGGCTAAAGTAGACATTTATGATGCAATATATTGTCCTCCAATGAAAGAGCTTTTGATTTTGCTGCGAGTTCTTTCTTTTTGCCTTTTTTTTTTCCACAGGCGTGATAGTTCTGTGATTCCTGTTGAGGCACTCTTATCTTTGAAAGGCAGAGGATTTGATATTTGGGTAGTATATTATACTTGAGAGATATATGCTGACTCATTAAATTGGTTTCCTGGTACTCCACTGGGGCATTTCTTGCACGTGTCTATGAAGCTTCAGATGTTACCAGAATATGCCTTCATACCACTGAAGTCAGTCACAAAACTTCTGTTAATTTCAAAGGTGCAGGGTCAAGGCCTGGGTGAACTGCTGTACTGATTCTGTGGTTCTGCTCTTTACTCTTGAAAGATCATACACTATGTCCCATTTGCACAAACAAAACAAAACAAAAAATTCTGTCTTCCTGCATTAGGAATTTAGAGGAAAACTAATAATGTATCTATGTGAGTTCATGTGTTAGATTCCTGGTACTGTTTGGCAGATTTTACACTCCCTCCCAAAACTTCCAGATCTTTCACTAGCAGATATGCATAAGCAAAGAAAGATTGTAACCTAAAGGTAGATGAGGGTGAGACAGGAGAATGCCACAGTCCGCTGTTTGTGATACTGGAGGAGGGAAGACTATCATACTTATCAATCACCTCCTTTTAAACTGTAATTTCTAAGACAAGAAGATTTTTTTATGGTGTCAGTGACTCAAGTGTTGCTATTTGAACGTATTTTAAGCAGTTATTTCTGATAAAGTTGATAAATTTCTGATAAATTATGTGGTTTCTTAATCTATTTTGCATTTTTTTATCATCTTCTCTTTTATGGCTACCCTGCAGGATTAGAGTTTTCCACTGTGACTCAATTACTGACATTAGCACCTGTATTAGAGCCTGGAGCCTTTTCAGGGCAGGAACTTATTTCATAGCAAGTGCTGCATCACACAGCTGCAAAATCTAGGATGTGAACAGTGAAGAAATTCTCACTATGTGCCTTCCTAAAGCTTTATTTTTGCCATTTATGTAGATAAATGATACTCCTCTTTGCCCACTGGGATGGTACCTCTGCAGAGGCCTGTCCCTGCTTGCTGCTGGTACTCGCTGTTTTGGGAAATAAGACACTCTAAGATATGAAATGGGGTTTATTTGAGAAGCACCGGTTTGGGAATCCAGTGACTTTCAGTTCTATCCTAGCTCTAGCATGTGTTTGTGTTGAACATTGCTGACTCTGCTGTTACCTGTGATTGACACCTTGCTTACAGAAAGGAATTATCATTAGTCCCTTCTACATCATGCCATGTAAATTAATTTAAAAATGAGAAAACCTATTTTTTCTTCTTTTTTTTTTTTGTTTTGTTTTTGTTTATGTACTCTGCCAGCAATGTGAAAAGGAGCAGACCTCCAATGAGTTTGTGTTCTGCTGTCCAAAATACCTGAAACTCCCCAGTCCTCATTTACAAGAGGGGATGAAATGGAAAAAAAGCATGAAGACCTGACAAATTTCTGGCTTCATGAGGTGAGGCCCATAGAGAGGGAGTTGTGCATTAGTGAAAATGCACAAAATGATCAAGTACTGTATAGGATATGTTTAAAGAATGACCTCTTGTAAACTTTATAGACAATTCCTCAACTTGTCCAAAACTGCTCCCTGAGGTATCATTCAAAAGCCTTGCCAGAAGTAACAGATTTGAATAGCAGACATCTGATTCAAAACATTTTGCACCTCATAAACAGAGCTACCTCCATAAGAGGCAAATAATTTCCATAGAGACCTGCTGTAGCTTGTGGCAATATTTGAATAATGGCAATGCTGAGATGCTTGATAGCTTGCGGTTGCCTCCTGTTTAAGCCATGTATATAGAGCAATTCATTCGACAGCAGTCACCAACACTTCAACATCACATGAAGAGGCAGTGATAGACACGTACAAGAAGTCTAGGAGGCAACGCCCAGCTGAAATCTCCAAATTACAAACTTTTTGAGAACCTGCGCTCTAGTTTATCCCGTGGCATTGTAGTTTCCTACCCCTTTTCCCCACCTTTTTTTTTTTTATGCCGAAATGAGTTTTGCAGTTCTGGTAGATGCTGCTCTGGACTGGGGACAGAGATGTTGCTGGAGGCCAGCAAAGAGAGGTGGGGATGTTGAGGAAGGACTAGAGGAAAAGTGGGTGGAGGTTGTATGATACTGTGTACTACAGTACAGAGATGAATTTATGGAGAAACACTGCACACGCAGGTTCAAGAAAAAAAAAAACAAAAACCACAGGTAAAACAAGTTGATCTTTGAACTTCCAACGTGCTGGCAAGACCAGATTCAAACAGGCCTATTTAAAAAAAAAGCAAAACAAAACACAACCAGAAACCAAACAGCAAACAACTCTGCTATTTTTAATTTATTTTTTCCTTAGGGGCATACTTTCTGTTTGTTGGTTTTTTTTGTTCAGTTCTGTTAGAACTATGTGACTGTGTCCTCAAGATTTGGATTTTAAGATTCTAATCCTGCAAATCTATGTATCAGCAAAGCTTTAAGTACACGTTAGGCCCAATAACTTATCTTTAAGGAAGTCCAAAAAGGTATGGAGGACTGTGAAAAAAAAACTCCAGAAGAAAAAGATTGCAATGGAGTAAAATGTTCTACTGTCTAGATCATGTTATATAGGAAAGAAAATGAACCACTTGGATAAACTTCAGAATTTATATATGTATTTTCAAACAGTGTTAGTAGTTTGTTATAAGTTTATGTTTTAATTTTTTTCTCATGTCCTACAATTTCAACTCCTTTAAAATAAAGAGAGGCATTGCATTAAGGAATGTGAACAGTAACATTATACTTGTTCACTAACCAGAAAAAAATTGTAGTCCATGTTAGATGCAAAAACCTTTCTGAGAGCAGCTGTCAGAGTGGTCAGATGCAGATTTTCAGCTAGCTTTTTTTTTCCCTCCCACGAAACTGAGAAAGAGGAAGGAAAATGCATATAAATTGTAATTGTTGAGTTGAAAACAAATGGCCTAACTGTGGCAAGAGTTCCAGTTAAAAAACCCCTCATGCTTTCTCCATACCCTAAAGATGTACACCTGGGATCTCTGTAGATGTGGATGAAGCTGAAAATGTGATAAGTGGAAGTAATCAGATTAGTGTATCATAACCGAATATGCCTAATATCTATATGACCATTGGAAAGAATACTTTTTGTTAAAATGTTTTTGTCTTTTTCTGGTTTTAGTCCATTTAATGTTAACATATATACTTTGTGATCTATGCTTTTAAAGGCAGTAGAAAGGATAGAAAAGAGGAGGAATATCAACTGAGTTTGAGATAGGTGTTGGTATGGCTGCTGGATGCTTCTGATGGGCAGAGAAGATTACATACCCTTCTTTTCTTTAAAACCATGGAAAAGTCACAGCCTAAAGACTTCAGTGATTTTATACAGGTATTTTGAAGAGCATAAGAAAATAAACGGCTTTCAGTGCTGACTCTGCAGTCTGTTCCAGTGGAGCTCCACTCCAACTTCAGGAATGTGGCAATAGAGCTTGATTTAGTTGAGCAATTGAGTGACATTCTGTTTGAAAAAGGTTTTTTTCCAGCATCAGTCCCTATGATCTAAGACAACATCCAATCCAAACAGTTTCCAAATACCTGAGAATTCCCTTTTATGTAATAGGAGTAGTGATGGCTGTACTACTAGATACCTCTGTCTGCTTGCTAGTAATATCTGTACTTAAAATATAGGAACTCTGGGCAGCTCAGTGTACTTCACAAACGCTAAATGAATGAAAAGTCTGCATTTCCCTAGTCACAGACACCATGGGAATGAGTTCCCTGTACACTGGTAGAAAGCAGCCATCCTTTTCCCACGGGGACATGAAACCAGACAGAAATGAAAGATCTGGCCAAAGTCGGTGGTGCCAAACGTATGGCACAAAATTCTGAATTTTGTGTCTCCCTGTTGTTACTCAGTATTTACACCATGGTAGAGCTGGGGACGTCCCCTTGTGAGCTCTGAAAGACTGGCATTCAGTGTTACTCGTGCCTGCGGTCAGTGTGCGCTGCGGAATACCTGCAGGCTTCTACACGTGCGTTGTGACTGTGCGCGGACAGCAAAGCTTAGCACAAGCCAGTGAACGCTGCTTTCTCATGCAGAGGCTTGGGAGAGTCTGGGCCTAAAAGAATTAATTGGCAAAATGATTTGCTGATCTTGATACCAAATCTTTCCTGTGGGAAGCTTTGCTTTTTTAGTAGTAGTACCTGAATTGAGTCTGAAAATTTTCACAGGGGCTTGCTTTTAGATTGGTAGTATTTAAAATGTTCTATCAGAGGAATATATCAGAGCAAAATTTTGTTTTTTGCATTTCCTGACATCTACCTGGGGGAATTACTACGGATGCAGCTCATTATACTACACTAATTTTTCCTGCCAGTCTGCTGAAGTTCTTGGGTAGGCTGTGCTGAATTTGCATTATAAATACTGCTTCTACCCACATCTCTTTTCAGGTTTCCCCTTTACACCACATTTTTTCTTTATTGTCTTGTTAGGCTGGCTAACCTTATCATTCTTACAGCAACCTGGAAAGAAAGAATGATTTCTGCCTCCGAGTCCCCTAGAAAACAATTTCTGATCTTTTCAGCTTGAATGTGAGGAAGTGGAACAGCAGCATATGAAACCCTTTATGGGATAGATCTTGACAGATAGTATTATCTTTCAGAAAGAAATGAGGATGCTCTCTGCCAGAATGTGCCGCTGTCTCTGCCCCAAATTCTATTTTTACTTCTGTTCTCCTTAGCAGAACAGAACAATAATAAAACATTCATTTTACTTTTTTTTTTCCTATTATTTTTTTTTTTTTTTGAATCGTTTTCTAGCCTAACGCCAAAGAGCAGCCTGCACATAGAGAAGAGGTCTTTGTAGTAGAATGGCACCTGCTGATCCTCCATGAGGCAGCCGTACCTGGCCTGAGCCTGCTGGGTCTCTTGGCAGTGCTGCCAGCTGAGAAGTGGGCTGCTTGCAGTCACACTCAGCTTGTTGGCTGGCCTAAGTTTTTCTTTTCTAAAGTTGTCAGTTTTCTTTGTTAAGCTTGAGTCAGAGATTAATTTTACTGAAATTGAATCAGAGTTGGATTTTACTGCCCAAAGCTTTGAAGGGGTTGTAGCTGGCAGGGCTATGGCCACAGAGGGGAGGAACAGGGGTGGGAGCAATGCGCCTGGGGACACTCCTGCTGCTTCCAGGCTGGGGAGGGAATCAGGGGCAGCACTAGAAGCCACTCCGCACACAGCGAGTACTCATTGTGTTGGTGTTCTGCAGCCAGTCTACTGCCCCTGTCCACTTAGCTTGTAGAAGATAGCTGGCTCTATCTCAAAGATGCCAAATGGCAATCACCGTTAACTCTTTTTTCTTTCCACAAGAGTCAAAATGTTTGAAGTGATAAAAGTTATCTTTCCTTAGGAGTGAGGATGCAGACCTCTACACCCACACCCTTGAACTCTTTGGCAAGGTTCTGAGCACTGGTGTGCCGAATTCTACAAAGCTCCTGCTCCATCAGGTGAAGTCTACACCCTAACACAAATGGCTTAAGCTTCTTGGCCTACTTATGTTACAGAAACCATAACGTCAAAAACAGTTATGCAAAAGGAAAAAAATTGGGGATGATAGGTGCGAAAAGGAGAAGCAGTTTCTATACAAAAGAAGATCTGTAGAGACAATTTTGAGTTGGAAGCTGTTCCATTTTTTATCCACAAGGGAATGGATAGGATAAATTGCATCTAAAATTTTCTCTTGAGGACAGTCATTGAATTTTAGCATAAGACAATGCCATATTATATGCACCGAGGAAAACTTTTCTTCCAGTATCAAAGTAATGATTTCATTAGAATTGCATTCTAATCGAGAATGCATTAGCTTCATTATCAGGGTCTTTCATTCCTGGTTTGTGTATCCTAAATGCACTGTTGCTCTAGAGAGTTTCTTTCCAGATTCAGGCAAGCTTTTCAGAAAGATTTGTGATGCCCTCTTGTGCTACTTTAATCTGTCCCGGGTTGTGTCATCTAGCTAGCAGTCTGTACTGAGGAGGCCACAATCTGCAGTGGCATCTCTTATATTCAAATGTCTGACGTCCAGTATTGCTAAATGTAGAAAAAGGAAGAGAAAGTAATTTATCTGCAGCTGGCAAATGATAAATAATTTCTCTAGGAGTAATAATGCAAGGCAGAAGAGAATAGGAATTTTGTTAGTAATGGAAAAAGACCCAGGAGGCTTTGGAATATTTCTATGAGCAGTTACATTAAGGAAGGACTTCACAGGAAGACCGTGATGTGGAGATAATAAGGAAATTTATCTGAGAATAAGCAGAGCTAAAGAGACTGAGACTTATGTTTAACTGAAAATGGGACCTGCCTACTTCTTAACCAAGCTGGTTATATTTGTCAGCTCTGTGTCTTTAATAAAACTCTATGAACTTCTGTTGTTCTCCTTCACTTCCTACTATTTGGCCTTCAAATGCACAGTCTGACTTCATTGATTTGTCCATACATTCATCCACCACTTGGTTTTTATCACTGAAGTTTTGCATGTCAAAGTAGAGACTGCAGGATTTCTGCAAGTGAATAGAAAAATAATACAACCAGCTATTACAGATCTTGAACAGCTAGTTAGACCAAAAGTTCATCATGAAAAGTAACTGACTTAGTTTTACAGTTAAGGGTATGAGTCAGGGAAAACACAAGCACTTTGCCTGAATTATGTAGAAACCTTTACAAAATCATGCCTAGCTCAGGATATTGTACTGTGTAATGAAGGCACTATCCTTTAGTCATTCTTTCAATAAAACACTGGTTGCAGTTGAGCAGGGACAATTCTCATCCAATGTCATGTTGTAGAATATTCTAGCATCCAATATACTACATTTTCATGTGCCTAATCTCTTTGACTGTGTTCATTTTAAGAGTTCTATAGTTTCTTGGCTGGTGTCTTCTTATTGTAGTTTTGGTTCCTTCTTACTTAGGCAGCTTTTGTCCAGGTCATTTGCCTACAAGTTCTCTGGAATAAAATTTCTCTCC
>JANZLQ010000079.1:17860798-17884794 GCA_026212715.1 Elanus axillaris | reverse complement strand
AAAAAAAACCCCGGGAGGGGGGGGTGGAGGAGAAAGAAGAACCTGTCACTGGCAAGGATTTCCTGGCTTTACAGGAAGCACTGGGTATTTGTGATGCCAATGGAAAAAGAGCACTTATCTACAAATCCTGTGAGTTTCAAGCAAGAACCTGTGGCAGGGTGAATGTGGATCCTTTTTTGGAGACGACATGCCCCTTGGACACTGACTCTGCTGCCCCGCTTAAGAATGGGTCAGTACACATGCAGTCTGCGTAGAAAAGCGCCTGTTAATCTGTTTGATGTGATGGATGGGTGTTCTGAGTTTAAAATGAAATTTTTAAGGGATAAAGTGAAAACTATAGTGTTAGCTTTGTTGAGGAGTTTAAAGGAGCCCTGGAGCACTGTTTCTCCTGTTGCTTACAAAGAAAGAGAGGGCAGTGTTGTCTGGAGAGCTGTGCTGTTCAGCTCTGAAGGATCTGGTCCAGTGACCTGAAGGATGAAGGTCCTGTGGTTTGCTTGGCCCTTAAGACTCTTGCTATCTGTCTCAGGTTTTCTGGCAGCTGAAGGTAGAGGGGATTAAAGCTTTCTGAAGAAGGCTGTTCTCCTCTTCAAGAGAGAAACTTCTAATTATGCCTAATGAAAGGATATTAAAAGTTTATTTCATTATGGGACTGCAGAGTGGTTCTCAGTTTTAAGACAGATGTTATTCTCTGGTGTTTTCCTTATCTTTTCCCAGTTTTTTTTCTGATGTCAAACTATTGAAAGGCTGTTCCTTTACAGTCGTTTGATTCTTTTTTTGTATTTGGCTTATTTGGAAAACTTCAAATAGTGTGGCCTCTCTGAGGGGGAAAGGGGAAAGGGGAGTATTTATTCTCTTTGATCACAGGCCAGTG
Source organism: Elanus axillaris (assembly GCA_026212715.1). Classification (NCBI taxonomy): domain Eukaryota; kingdom Metazoa; phylum Chordata; class Aves; order Accipitriformes; family Accipitridae; genus Elanus; species Elanus axillaris. The sequence goes on along the minus strand of JANZLQ010000079.1, from coordinate 17,883,923 downwards.
CTTTCTTTTGAAATAGTATTGTTGTGTATAAATCCAGGAGAAGGACTTCAAGAACTGCCCACAGAGATGGGTGAGGACAGAGGAGTGATCTTTCCTGAGACAAAGATTGCTGAGGAGTAGTTATTGGAAGATTGCCCGTAAAGCTGAGGCTGATGCTAGGCTTTCATGTCTAGTGTAAAACTTCTATTGCTATCTAGTTAGTATACACCAGGTACATCTAATAAAATGTTGTTGTTGTTGTTTAATTCCCATCAAAGAAAAATTTCCAGCCAGACATGTTCTCCTTCAGCAGAGGACAAGTTACAATTTACTAAGCAGATAAAAGCTTTCATTTCTCGTAAGAGAAAATATTTGCATCTATAGCAAGAATGCAAGATGCCTTTTCTTTTCAGAAAACAAGTCTAGCACAGCTCCGCTTGCACACAGAAGGGAAGTAGGCTGCGGGGGCTTTAAACAAAAAACAACATGCTTTTGCAAAAGAAATAAGATATTGCCCAGTGCAAAGGTTCATCACTAGCCACAACTGATTTGCACATAGCCATCTTTTAAATGAGTCATAAAATATTTTCATCACTTTCCCCCTTCACTGTCTTGTAATATAAGGTTATTCCTTGGGAGTGACAGCCCGTTTGCACAGCTATACTCACAATATTGCCCACTATTTGGATTTTGTCCAGGGTAATACAATACCTTGACCTGAGCAGTTTTAGAAGCATGTGACAATAGTGAGGTGATAATTTTGGATCACTGCAGAAGTAAATGAATTAAAAAGCAGGTATTAGAAAGGAAATCAAGATGACAATTTTTTAGTACCCCATTTTGGGGGTTACTCTAATTAAAAAAAATAGAAATGTTAAACATGTCAGAGCAAATCCTTATCTTGGTTACTACTAGCTTAACTCCCTCAAAGCAAGAGAAGTTTCGTTGGGTTTATATCAATGTCACTGAAAGTAGAACTCGGCTTTGATTGAGCCTTCTCATCTGTCAAGATTTGTAACCTCCTGGTGGAGAGATGAATGAAGATGGATATTTCATTCTGATGACAGCCAGAAGAGTACTTTCACCCTCATCACAATGTTCCCCTCAAACTTCATGATGCTTTGTGAGTGGGAATGGAGCTTCAAATTCCTAATAATCAGCAATCGTGTATTTGAGAGCCAGGACCTTCAGGACACCCAGAACTTTATCCTCTGGTCATGAGTTATGCTGTCCAAATAGAAGATCTAATATTCATACATACAAAGTAAGACATCTGAGAAAGAAAAAAAAAAAAAAAGCAAGCATAAATGATAAATAGAAATAAAGCACAATGTCTGATTTTCCTTGGTACAGTCTTGCATCTAATGATGAAATAAAGGGCAATAATTAAAAGAAATCTTCTTCTTCACAATTATTTAAAGAAATAAGCTAAGCCTTTTTATTTGTTCGTTTAAAAAAAAATGATTTTTTTCCCCAGACTCAAAAAATTCAGCCCAGAGTAACCATCTTGTACAACATTTGGATTAATAGTCAGTGTAGTTTTTGCTTGAGAGAATATAAAATTCTTCTTGAGGTAATTTAAAAACAGGTTATTTCCTTAGTTATTCTCTGAAGTATTCTTCATATCCATGAAGCTTGTTATGAACCAGAAGACTGAGATTTTTATTTTTTTCCATTACTGCACCCATGAGACAAAATGTCATAGCAACAAGGGGAATGGCAGTGAGGTCATATGCTTATGCCATGCTTCAGTGATGCTTGGCTGTGGGCCACTGTAGTATACCAATGTTTGTGGCTAGAGGTTTTTCTTATTTACCTCCAGCATGTGTGGTACCCTGAGGCCTTGAAACTGAAAAAACAATGCTTTTGGCAAGTGGTAGCCTAGTCACTTCACACCTAAGACATGGTGTTAATAAAGAACTAACAATTCTTTTTAAAACTTTATGCAAATCATGCAAATTAGATTTATTAAAAATTATGACGGAGAGCAGGGAAGTTTTAATGAGTAGCTATGCTGTGCATTATCTGTGCACAAAGCAGATGTAATGATGCATTATAAATGCTGAGAAAATTTAATCAGTGTAGAAAAAATATAATGAAATGGTTGTTTAAACACTGCAAAGCTAATGTTACAGTAATTACTTCCCATTGAGCAAGACATGGTGCACATTATCTAGGCTGTGTTTGATTAGTGATCCTTCCTATGACATCTTGCCTTTTCTTAATTTTACTTCAATATCATTTAAAAAATCTTCAGTTCAAACCCCATTTAAAAGAACAAAAGCAAGCATGACATCAAGTGCAGTTATCCTTTTCCTTTCTAACCCAGTCTGCATAAAAGTATGCTTTGATTTACAATGGCTATGTGCGAGGAGGCTAAAGGCTTGTGCTTACAGAAAACATGGTTCTGTGGAGTTTCTGGTTTTTTCCTCTGCAGAGTGATACCAGCAGTATTACTTGTAATGATACTCATGTTTTTCAAAATGTCCTTGTAGAAGGTGAACTGGAATATATTGAAGTTTTGCTATGCATTTTTTCTAAGATTTCTTTTAAATGAGTAAGACATGGATTTCACCACTGATCTTTCTCAGTTCTTCAGAGCCTGTAGGGATACTTTTGTACTAACAGCCATATGCCAGTTTCTAAAGTGAAGCATATGGAAAATTCTACTCATAGGTCCTCTTATAATTATAAAGCTTAGATATGAATAAACAAGGAACTCTTATTCATCTTGTCTACCGATAATTTTTTTGTAAGAGCTGATTAGGACTTTTGCTTTAGGAACTCTCTTAAAGTCATATTCTGAACTGTGGCTGATGGTCTTTTAGTCATGTTGGATCATAAATGATAGACTGAAATTGAATTATTTTTGTAACCTCCAGTCAATGAGACTTGCTCCAGGTTTTAAGCTGTGTTCAGCTCTCACTGAACACAGTAAATGAGGGCTTTCCACTGCTTTTATAAGAGCTGAATTAGAAACCTTTGCTAGAAGGTTTAGAAACCAGCATCTTGTGTTACTGAAGACCAGATCAGAAGGGACCTGTTTTGCAAATGTGGAGTAACAACCTTTTATAGAGAAACCAGATCCAGAGAAGAAAGAGTAGGTATTTAAAGAAAAGGAAAGAAATTATACTCTCCCAGTAGATATAATTGAAATATAAAAATGTAGCTGGACTAAGTACAGCTACATTACAAATACCGCATGCTCTTCTGTTCACAAATATTAGAAGAGTAAATGTATAAAAGACTGATTTTCTTGCTTTCAGTTTGAAGCATGCAACCCATGCATGCTTCTGCATTCTTTCTCCTATTGAACAAAAGAATGTCATTGTTATAAACTCGAATGTTAACTGTAATTTTAAATTTTAATTTGTGTATAAGCCCTAAGTTGATATTGTCAAGGTAAAGTTTGTTGATGGTTTTAGAATCAGTAAGAGCTTAGCATGATAAAAAAATTTTAGAAAGTGAAAAGTTCTTCAGTGAACTGTTCCAGTGGTCATTTGTATGTGGACTTGAAGACTTTAACAACTTTGTAACAGTCTCACTGATGACTTTGGAGTCAGACCATTTCTAATTAATGTAATCACAGGCTACTTAACAAAAAGAGTTTTCTGCATTTTTGGTTGCTCAGTTTCTTGGAGCTGACAGTGTAAACTTTTTTGTTTCTGAGATACATGATAGTATCTGTTTGTACACTGCATGTATATTGCTCAGGAATAATTTCCATTTTTTTTTTGAATCGTTGGGCTAATTTTGTAAACCTTTGATTCCATTCAAAGAAATTAAGAACACACTGTTTCAGAAGTGAATGGCCCACTAATGTCAGGCCTAGGTATCAGTTGGTACAGTTGCTACTCTTGGCATAAGCCTAGAAATGAAAAAACAATTTTGGACTAATTTGAGAAAGGAACAGGTGAAGCTCAAATAATTTAGGAGCAAGGAGAAATAGAACAAGTGGCAGCTGCTCCAAGAAACATTGGCTTGTATCAGTGCAGCATATGGAAGGGCAAATCATAAGCACATGATTTCATCATCCCTGTGATGAAGGCTTTGCCTTCAGATCAACAGTACACAAATTTTGTTGTTTTTTTGGTTAATAAGGAAGATTGGGTTATGGTTCCTCCAGGAGAATCCTGCAGAGCACTAAAAAAGCCAAGACATGGCTTACCTCCAGAAATACTCTTTGTGTTGTGAAGAGTCTTAAGTCAATAACTTCAATGCTAAACTGAGCTGACAGTGCATCTAACTGGTAGTCACTGGAATAGAAAGAAAATAAAAAAAAAAACCCCAAAACCCTCAAACAGATAAAAAAATCTGTATACACTTAACTAGTTAGTGTGTTTGTTTTTCCTTAACTGGATCTCATGCTCTGTTTAAAGCTCTTTCTAAAAAACCTGAAGTGGCATGATGTCTGCAATCTTTTCGAAAGTAAATAGTGTGTCACTGTGATGCATCCTACTTTGTTCAGAGACTGCACTTTGGGCTCATATCTGTAATTGCAGTCATGACATGAAGATACAGGGCAAACCTTACAGTATGATTTATCTTTGTCAGAGGGGTAGCAATGCTCAGCACTGAAATCCAGGATATACGTGACTCTAAATAGAGCAATTTGTCAAGTATTTCATGGACACAAATTGAAATGAAACTAGTTCTCAGACTCTAGAGGTCACTTTGCAACAGGAAGAATTCATTATCTAAGTATACACAGAGGAAAACTATTTCACAATTGAAGTTGATTTGTGAGAGATGGATGTACACACATAAAACTAAAAACTCATAGGTCACACTTGCAAAGTAAACTATAGGAACCTACAGGCTCCAGTATTCCCTGGCTAATAGCCCATCAGTTCCTCTGAAAAATACAGAGCAGCTGTTGTCATATTGAGGGCCATCAAGTATTTCAGACTCTTTTTGCATATGGAAACACAGGAATTACCTGCTTCAAACCTTATTCAAGGCAAATGTCTTTTTCATCATGTATGTATATTAGAGTACTGAAGACATATATATATATAGCATCCCAACCTAAGAAGAAAGATCTTTTCTGAAGTTTGTGTACTTTATTTTACTTATGGCCTACTTTAAAAATTTATTAGAGAAATGCTCCTCTCTTGAACGTGTGTTCACTTTCAACCCCATTGTTTCAAAAACCCAATTAAAATCTTTCCTGGGTTAAATCTCAGTTCTGTCATGGAGGGAGAGGAATTCTGCTATGCAGAAATAAAATCCACTTCTCTCATTTGCTCAGAGTTTGCTGGGATGTGAAAAAGAAGTGAGAAAAGACAAGGAGAAAGAAGAAGTAATGATGAAGATATGAGGGGTGGAATACAAGTTTACAGCTGCAGTGAACTTTATTTTATGTGTGCCAGTGTTTTATGGCAGGGGACCATAACCACTGCTGGCAGCCTGAAGTAATCCGAAGGAGTGTCACTGATCAGCAGTGACACCAGCACAGTCCTGGTGGTGTAGATCTTCCAGAGGGAAGGAATATTGCTTTCTGTTGCAGAGCTCCAGTGGTACGTAGGCTCTCTTTTTTCAAAGGCTGCAAGTTTATCTCTGCTTTCACTTGTGTGGCCACTCTGGTGGAGAACGACAGCACTTCACATCCACTTTGCACGTGTGGAAGGTCCCAGGCTGCTGCAAAGGAGGCCCAGTATACAGGATTTTATTTCATGCGGTGGCATCTCTTCGGGGCATGTTTTCCCACTGAAATGAATGTCAAGTTTTGAGTCTTTCTTACGGGGTGAAAAAGATTAAGAAAGGAGTAAATTGAAAACAATGAAAATAAAAGAAAGCCCCAAATTCTCCCTGAAAGGTGGAAATATGTTTACCGTGTTCTCCATTTAGAAAATGTCTGGTTCAAGCATCTAGTGCAGAGATAAGTATAGATATGTGGTCCCCAGATGTTTCAGACCAATTGAGATACCTTGAAATATTGGGACCACCATGCGTCCTTTTCTGTACTTTTAGTTATAAGCATCAGAGATGTTGATATTTTTTTTTTATTATTTTCAGGTCATATTTTGAGAAATATTAGCCTAATGTATCTGGGAAACTTGAGAATCAGTTCAGGATAACGATTCATTGCTCTGGATTGGAACATTTTGAAGAAAAAAAATTCTGATCTAATACATTTTTAGCCAGCAGAACTTAACTGGAACCAGAGACACTACTCCTGCAACTCTACTATCTGTCCAGATGAAAGGTGCCATGCTCTGGACACCATAATCCCCTGGAAAACAAAGGCAGGCTGGATTGACAGCTTTTCTTTCTCACAAGTATTCACAGTAGTTTTAGTGACCTACTAAATGGCAGCCCTTGGTTGACACTATTTCTTTATGTGTGATATGTGTATGGTATATAACTTGGTATCTCATAATTTATCTCAAAATGATTTTCCTACTAATTTTTGGTTTGTAGAGAACGGAAGTTTAATGGAAGGATTTTCTAGCAGAAACATGCTTTCTGACTGACATTTCTGACTGGGAAAAACCCCACATTTGAATCCTCTTGTCCTGTTCTGATTCTGCAGATGCCTCTTAATATGCTCCTGCTCGCTCTTCTAAGTTTATGTGGTGTTCTTTGGTCTGAAACACAGATAGACCAGACCTCTGATCTGTAAAGAGCAAAATGTGGCATAAACTGCAGGAGAAAATGTGTAATTTGGAAATGCAAATTCCAGTGCTATGCAGTACTAAAGAAAACAAAGGTTAAAAAAACCCATTGCCATGGGTGGCTTGGAAAAAATATGTTTGTACTAAGGTGGCTGTAAATAAATAGGCTAGAGATTTCTGACTACTGAAAAATGACAACCAGGAGTTACTCAACATGGCTAGAAATATTTATTCTGGTAAGTGCACCATGTCTCAATCTGAGGAAAATAAATACCTGATGAAACAACAACAAGGGCAAAGAAAACCTAGAAATATTGAGATGCCTGATGATTTGTCATTGAAAATACAGAAAATTCAGAACAGGACTGAACTGCAGTAGGAGAATGAGTTTCTCCTCAGGGCAAAGATTTAAATTATACTTGCACAGTTAGGCCAAATGATGGAGTCCTCAGAAAATGTCATCAAATTGATTTTGTAAGTGGAAGCAATTAGATGACAGCATGTTAGACAATGCAGTCTCTTTTGAAATTACAAAGGGTAGCAGAGGAGAAAGTGGTTAACTTTCTTCTCTGAGAAAGAGAGAAGGTAGGAAATACTGAGAGTTCAAATATTCAGTCTGACAAGTATCTTTGAAGATTTGGGATTTTGGTCTGCATCTTATGGATAGAGAATGAGTTTGTATATGGAGACTTTTAACCAGGGCATGTAGCGATAGGACGAGGGGTAGCGGTTTTAAACTGAAAGAGGGTAGGTTTAGGTTGGATGTAAGGAAGAAGTTCTTGACTGTGAGGGTGGTGGGACACTGGAGCAGGTCGCCCAGAGAGGCCGTGGCTGCCCCATCCCAGGCAGTGTTCCAGGCCAGGTGGGATGGGGCTCTGAGCAGCCTGGTCTGGCGGAAGGTGTCCCTGCCCATGGCAGAGGGGTTGGAACCGGATGATCTGTAAGGTCCCTTCCAACGCAAGCCATTCTGTGATTCTGTGATTCCTGGAGCAGTCTTGATGGTCTAGTAGGAAGAAAGAGTTCTAGGGAGGCAAGTTTGACACAAATTAGAAGACAAACCAATGTGTTAAATGAAAAAATTTTCAATTAGTCAAAAAGGTATTGTCCATTAATTTTGAAGCAATTTTGACTAATTGCAATTAATGGAAAAATATGAAGACCAAAAATACAAATAAGAATACAATAACTATTAACAACAAGCAAAAGGAAGTTGTAAATCCAGCTGGGGAGAAATATTTTTGGTAGCAGGTATTTCTAATACCTGATTGGAACTATTTGTCAGTACCGAAACATCACAAGTCAGTCAAGTTCGTTGCCTAAATTCTGCCTAGGACGTTTTGAGTAGTTTACAGACACAGTTAGGGGAATGTGTCATTACAATGAAATACCATCACTTGATTTCAAGTAATCATAAAAATATAATCTGGAATTGTAACAATTATGGTTGAAAATTATAATCTAAATTCTGGAATGCTAGAGATATTTAAGTTGTTGTATTAGAATGAAGAACGAAGAAAGTTACTCTATAAGTACTGTTTTGAATACATAAAAATGAGACCTTTTTTACTGCAGAGTTTCAGTTTGGAGGAGATGTGCAAGTGGTGGTAGTATCAAGTCATTGAAGTCTCTAAAAATTACTGATTATTATTTTCTTTCTCTAATGATATGAATATGTCAAATTTAGGGCCTTAAATTGGTGGATGAAGTTAAGGTGGTGACTGGATTGGAAACTGGTTGATGGCTTGTAAATCAATAGTTATGATCTGTTTACTTTTAGTGTAAGGAAAAGGGAAGATACCAAGCAGTCAAATTTTTATTTTAAGTTATAAAGCCTTATTTAACAAATATAAGGACAACTATAAATTAAACTCTGATGGAAAAACACAAATAAAAATTTGGATGTTACAGTTTATGGGGACGTGAAAAACTGAGGTAACATGGTTGAGAAAGAGAACAATTTTAATTAAGGCCTTCTGTTTCACTGGAGGAATAAAGTTTTGAATTAAAACAATAAAAGCAATATTTAAATAAGGGTGAAATATGAATTACTATAAAACTTAGAAATTGGAGACATATAAAATACTCTTAAGGGAATCTAGAATCATTGCGCTATAAAGGACAAGGAAGACAAAATATTTAAAATTTCACATGTATAGGAGACAGAGAATGGCAAAGTCCATTTATAGATGGAGGTGGTAAGATGATGATGTAGGGAAGAGACAACTATTCATAACCATTTGTATTCTGTATCTGAAATAAACTGGGTGATGTGCCAGTATCTCCTGAGGATGACACCGCCTTCTCATCCACTAAGGAGAATAATAATTAACAATGTTTAAAGATAAACACTTTAGACAGAAGGCCTGGGCAATTTGTACACAGTCTAATACCACTGGGTAAGATGTCTTTCTTGCTGGCATTAATATTTAATAAATGTGGAAGATTATAACACTTCAGAGAGCTATTTGAAGTAGACAAGCATAGCACGGGTAACTTGTTAAGCTGAGTTCAGCCTTAGGCACTGTAATAGAAAGGCCTGATATTGGATTTGATTAAACAAAACATTAATGCAGCAAGTTCCACATTTTTCTATGGAAAACAGGTCTTGTTCAATCAGATTGTAACTTTGGTTGCTCAAGGTAACTGTATGATAAATATTTGAATGGCATTCATCCAATGATATCCCAATTTTAAAAGGACACTAAAATAATGTCAGTAAATCAAGTGTGTGTTAAATATATTCAGAGCTGAAGAACATATGTCTCAGAGAAAATCACCTTGAATAGTAGTATTTCTAGTGGATTTTTTGGAGTATATACCAGATTGATGGAAGCATTGAGTAGGGTTTTATTACCCGGAAATAAATAAATTTAGGGTTGTTAAAAGATTGTTGGCTACAAGATTATAAAGATTATAAGAAGAGTAAACATGAATAAGAACTGGATTTAATGACCCTGCTTTTTATTATTTAAATACAGATTTTGTTTTATTTAAATACAGATTATGTCTGCATTCCAAGGGAAAAAAAGGAATGAAAAACCCAAGCTGAACTTGTTTTGGAAAAAATCTGGATGTCACAGCTGACAAAACTCAGAAGAAACTGTCAGTGAGTGATTCCCTGCCTAAAACAGCCGTAGAAGCTCTTCCGGAAAAAATAAACATGAGTAGTGAGTAGGAGAAAATGGAAGTGTACATCTGGTTGTAGAATACTGTGTATTGTACACAGTTCTGTAGTTCTGTTTTGGAAAAGGAATTAAGGAATAAGAAATGATGGAACAAATATCCACTAGAATGTGGTGAAGTGTGCAATATAAAATATGTTGATCTGAGAGGCCTTTACCTCCATACATCTGGAATCATGAAGAGAAGTAATTCAATTAGAGAGAGCAACAGCTTCCTGAGAGGGAAGGGCAGAGTACTTACTTAACTTAGCTGAGGTGGACCAAAAGGAAGAACCAATGTCTGGAACCTAAAATCAGACAAATTCAGGTGTGAAGTAAAGGGAATCATGTCCCTCTTTGAGGGAGGGTGATGAGTCACTGGGGGAAGCTATCAAAGGAAGCAATGGTTTATTCCAATACTCCCCGTCCCACTGTTCTTGGCTTAAGACTGAAAGACTATTCAGAAAATATGCTTTAGTCAGACACAGTTCAGACTTTAATACTCCTAATTATTAGACTCCATACAAGGCCATGAATGTTAATTTTAATGGTCTGTCATATAAAGGGAGTGAGCTGTATTTTGAAATGTTCTTTATCTATATGATAGATGAAACAGAAAGAAGACCCTATGCTATTAACTCTTGTCTGCTCCTACAGGGATGACAGAGGACAGTATGTCAATATTTTGAAAATGAGAAGAACTGAGTGTGGTAGTTCCTTGGGATTCTCTCAAGATCTAGTCCTCTTTTGTTGTTAGTTAGCGTTGTTTGGAGTTTTCTTGTCTGGAGTCAGGAGCACACAGGTTACAAGCCAGGCTGAGGGACATGCTATAGAATGTACATATTCACCTCTGAGTGTCACTGTCAATTCCTTCTGCTTGACTGTAGTTTAATGTCTTACACATAGTGCTAAAGGTATTTTGGGAAATTTTTTCTTTCTATTCTGCTTGAAGTATAACATGAGCACAAAAAAATTCTGTAGTGGTGAGTGACTCATCCTTTAGCCAGAGTTAACTTAACAACTTCTAAATAGTGAAGATCCTGCACATTGATTTCAGTGAAAGCAGACCTTTCAAAATTACCTTACCACTCCCTATTAAGAAAAGAGTAAAGGAAATTGCTTTCCTGATTTGACTAAAATGATCAAATGCTAAACAAGAATTTCGTGCAGATTTACCTTTATTGTATTTGCTACCTTGAAAAGTAAGAAAAAGTGGTTGTAAATTTCCTGAACGATCTCATTTATTCCTATGCTAGCTACAGCTTATTCAATACTACCAATGGTAGGCAAGAAAATGAAATGCTTCTGTAAATTTTAAGTCATCAGAATGTCAAGGTTCAGAGGGTCTATGATAGAATCCTATGCGTTTAAACCATAAAAATAGCTAATCAGCTAAGTCAAATTTCTTCATGTTAACAATAAACAAAATCTTTCTGCTTGCAATCCTACTGTTTTGCAAATACCTTTTCAAAATTGCTTCAACAATGAAATTAATTGTTTTTGTAAGCTATAGGAAGTGTATGTTGAGAAATGTACAGAAAATAGTAGGGGGCCCATGCTGCCAGCTTAACTGCAGAGATTTTGGTGTTGATTTTTTTGCTCACCTGCTTGGCAAGTTAGGAGTAATTTAGCAAGCATTTTGAGTGACATTGGTGTCAAGTGGTACTGTATGCTTATTCTTGGTGTTCAGTATGTCAGCACTTAGTGTGGTAGGTACTCTTCAGAGTGTCTAAAATGTGTGCTTGTGTAATTAAAATGTTAGAAACCAAAACGTGGCAATGAGATTTGGGCAGCTGGAAAGCAAATGACCTAGGTAATGTGAGCAGGGCTTCACACTGGCCATTGTCTTGTTAATTCTACTTTTATCATTGTATTAATTTTCTGTAGGTCTTGAGGAAGGATTGGAATTATGTAGGTAAGTGGTAGAAGAGTGAGTTTCATTTTGACTGAAGTACTAGAGGGAAAGAAAGTATACATCACTCTCTAAATTGAATCCTAGTTGTATAATCACAGATTCATCAGGAACAAGAAAGGCAGAAGTAGTTTGCAAAGAGCTGTGAACTCTGCAGTGCTCAGAGAACAGACTTCTTACTGTTTGGTGAGTGGTTTGTGTCATAAGCTTTCAAATTTAGAGTGTTTTCCAGGCATTTCTTTTGCATCACAGTCATAAACTGACCCCATCTGAGAATCTAGATTTGTATCCTGCACACAGTTACTCCACAGATGTTGAGTGGGCACTACTGGTCTTATGTCTATCGTATGTATCACTGTGCAATATAGGACTTGCCACAAAAGTCACAAGGCAATGCTTTTGTTAATAAACAGCTAATTGCCCTGGAATACAATTGGAAGCTTGTTTGGAATCAGACAGAAGAAGGTGGTAGATTTTCAGAGTGAAAAACACTGGAGAAGAAATCACTTTGTTGCTCTTGATACATATGAAGATATTGTTCCAATAACCCCTAAGGAGGCTTGAACCCAAAATATGGTGCAGACTCTCAGGGGTGCAAAGACTTGCTAAATAAATTGGAGGTCAGTTTTATCTGCTGTGTCTTGGAAATAATAATTTTACACAGCTCTGCTTCTAGCATCTATTTCCAATCTGTGGAATGATTGATTTGTCATTGTTCCAGTCCCAGCAAGATTGTTCATGTTGGAAGGATATTTCCCAGTAGTAAACACAGCTTTAGACATATATGAAATGAAGAACCTATCCCTGAGGAAAGTGAGAGAACTCCCATCAGTATTGTAAGCTAAAGAGAAAACAATTGGCCCACATAAAAAGCCAGCGTTACAAGTGCCCATAAAACCAGTGAGCATTCCTACTTTAGTACCACTGAAGCATCCCACCACACCAATTGGGGAAAAATAAGTAAAATGGCAGCATGTGCAATAGGTGCCACTTGTAGAAGAAAATCCTGTAGGAATATTGAATGTGCTGTTGAAATGCTATTGAGCTAACAGCTGATTGCAACTGTAGTTATAACTTTGGATATTGCAGAGCCATGACTCACCAAAGTGGCCCACTGCTTGCTGACACTTTAGATGCTTCTTTTTTCAGATGCTCTATTTTCTTGTAGCAACATAAAGCACGATAATGTGTTCAGGCTGTGTATTCTGTTTTAGGATGTTCGGATGGAAAACTCTTTGTCTTGAATATGGGAACAATAAAAGATGTCCCTTCTTTTTCTGGTCTTTCGTGTGATGTCTGATATGAATATTTTTACTTTCTTCTTTGTCAGTGAAAAGAAATTCTACTGAGGAGGTGTGGGGTGATTCCTCACACCATTGCTTCTAGTTAAACCCAAATACTCTTTAAGAGTGTGGAAAAAAAAATTTAAGGTTAAGATTGATGTCCTCTTACTGCTAACACATGGCAGTGGATATGAAAAGGTCAGGATAATGGGTGAAATGGAAACACAGAGTTCTTCCAAAGCTGCAGGGCAGGGACATGATCTAGCTGCACTGTGGAGCCGAGCGGTACCACGATAGGAGGAGAGGGGGAGTCTGTTCATAACAGAAGAGTAAGGGGGGTCATGGAGAACATTACCTGTTGCTGCAGTTACTAACATGTATCTGGTAAAGTGGTTGTTTTCCTGAGGTGTATTCTTTCGATACTTCAATAAATACACAAGTTAGAATCGGGCTGTCAGGCTGCATATCAGTGAGCACTGACTGGCATTTGACATGAAGAACAGATGTGTAGGCTGCACCCTTGTTCAGACCACATGAGAAGTTGAAAAGCTGAAATATTATGAGCTGCGGGTAGGACTTTAAATGGTTGCTTTAATTAAGAAGAGCCCACGTACAGAAGGTGAGTGGCTAAAAAATTTGTTTCATGCAGGAACTGTATGTCCTTTGCAGCAGAGGCTGGACGGGCTGTACAGAAAATGAGGTAAGCTCAGGGAGGGGAAAGGAGCCTCTCATAGGAAGCACTGCAGTAGAGATTTGGCTATTTCAGCCTTTGCCATGGGGACCTAGATTAGATTTTTCACAGATGATTGGCACCTGTTCCCTGTGCTTGACAGAGACCTTTAAATTGCAGGAGGATCCCTGAGCTGTGCTTTCAACACAAAGCTTTATAGAACACTAAGTACTTTCTGAAATAAGGTTTCAGTTGTCTTATATTGAGCATCCACATAAAATGGAACATTTTGACCTTGTTATTTCAGTGAAAGGAGAAATGCAACATCAGTCACTTCACCCTGCTTGGGGGTTTCAAAGATGCATTGGTTACTGTTTGCAAAGTATTTGGCAACCTAAAAAATCCAGACAATAAATGCAAACATGTTGAAGTGTGTTTTGTTGTATATCTATAACTGTTATGTGGTGAGTTTGTGGTTTATCTGAGTATTCACGATGCCCACACAGAATCCTCTAAAAGTAATCCTCTGTTTCAAAATACTTATTTTATAAACAGACATATCAGGACTTTGCTGTAAGAGATTTTGCTCTAAATAGACTATAAAATCCACTATTCCCAGAGATGGCTGACTCTTCTCATTACCTGGTTTGAATCAAGCATTCTTTTGCAACAAGAATCTTTATTTTTTTGAAGAGGAGATTCACAGAGGTGGTGGTAACAAGGACTAGTTCAACTAAGAATATACCATACAGCTTAATTAATCTGTAAAGCTCACAGAGCTAATCACTCCTTCCAACTGCTGTATCGTTAAGATTAGAGGCTGAAAAATCTTCCTTCCTGAAGGTTCTCAAGACAAGAATAAATCTGTGAGCTTTACATCTTTAGTTTTTCATTTTTATTTCCATTCAGTTTTACTGATTGAGCACAAACTGTAGGAACCCTGAGTGTGTGCACGCAAATGAAAAAAATGAAGTACCTTTTTTATAAGCCTCAGAAGCCTCAGAGGGACTGTATTACTTTCACTCAGCAAAAACTACTTTAAAAAAAAAAAGATAAAACCATATTTGATAGCTGCTGAAAGAGGGAATAATCCAGATACAGACATTATGGCACAACATGCCATGCAGTTTCAATCTGCTACACTTTAGCAGCACATCAGTCACAATGAGCCCATTGTGAAAGGTTTTCTCCTCTTTGTATATTTTTTAGGACACCCCTGGAGGCAGTGGGAAATATGTATATTTTTGTGCGAGGGAGCACGAACAAACTGTCTTTGGGATAATCTGAACAGTTGTTGATTGATAATTCTTATATGGATTCTAAAATGGAGATTTCCCAGCTGTGCTTGATGAGACTCATCATCTCATCTAATGCCGATAGCTCCCAAAAGACTGTTCCAGATCTCATCAGTCCCGAAACACGAGATGGGTGGAGCAGACCATAGCAAGTGCCCACTTCACAGAGACCCCATTCAGGCATTGGGTGTCAGCATTTGCTAGCAGACAGCAGTTGGAGTCAAGTCAGAGACAGACAATGACAGATTTAGCGTCTTGCTCCAGTTGTAAAGGCAGCCCAGTGCACATGCACAGACTTGTAGTATGAGGAGCACGCCAGAGAGCTGCCAGTGCCTCCCTGCTATAAACAGCACCTGCGCTGCCAAATGGTGATGCTGCTCCGTGGCCAGCAACTTCCACAGTGCCTCTCATTTATGAAGCTGATTCCCAGGGCCTGGCCCCGCTTTCTCTGGTGGGCTGAGGGGGTGGTAGAATTAAAACTCAAGATCCCTGTTCCCCCTCTCATATGAGCAGTTCGCCTGACCACACGAAGCTGGATGCTTTCTCAAGTTAAGCTCTCCGCTCAGTAAATAAAAGGCATTTGATTCAAGTAGTGTGACTAGGAGCACACTCTGTTTAGTGGATCAGCCTCCAGAGGCTGGCTTACCTAAAGATTTAGGTTAAAGGTTTCTCTAGCCTTATCTGTCTGCTACTCTGAATTGCCTTCAATCAAGTCTTGCAAGTGATGCAGGACTGAGATTGCTGATATCCCTCAAGTGTGAAGACCGGCATTTTTCTCATGTGGCTTTTTTTTTTTTTCTGAGATTAAGTCCAACTCATTTGCAAACAATAGATTCTTTTTCCCCGTCTTGCCCAAACTCACTCTTTCTCAATATTGTACAGAGACGTTAGGATAATTTCCATGGCTTGCAGTTGCGTGCTGTGGAAATTCTTCCATTCCATTCCTGCACTGCTGTGGGAGCAAATGCCCATCAGAACAGATCCCACTGAAGTTCTCTTATGCCAGCTGAAGCTGTCTATACAGCCTGCCCAAGACACCATATGTGTTGCCTTCCTAGGCCAAAGCATAATTATGAATTTCAAATTGGCTTTTGCATGTGGATTTACTGTGCACTAGAAGTCTATTAAGACTTCAAATCCAGATATAGGCCTCCAGCAGTGAGTTAACCAAGCCCCCAAACCTCCAATCACTTACAAATAAACTATTGCTTCAAGAAAACTATAAGAAGAAATACCTATGCTAAATGTTGTGTATATGTTTTGTACTTTACAGTCTTATAGTGGCATTAAGGGAAAAGTAAGTGGGAAACTGGGTTAGAAAATGCCAAAGTGGTGGTTGCCTGGGGAACTTGAATTCAGCCTTTTTGCAGTACATTTATATGTTAGTCTTCGAGCACACTATTGGATACTGTTGTGGTTTGGTTTTTTTGTTTTTTTTTTTTTTGGTTGGTTGGGTTTTTTTTCCCTTTTTTTTTCTTCTTTTTTTTTTCTTTCAGCGTGGGCAAAACAATTGATCTTCTGTAATTCTCTACTCAGAAAAATGGCTGTGTTTATTCTGGAACTGCAACTGAAGCTTAAAAATTACATAGGAAATTTCAGCCTAAGCAGTTAAAGACAAAGTGTTAAGCAACTAGAAAGAGAGCCTTATAATGGGAAGTGCTGAGTAACCATAATGAGTGGGAATACTCTGAATTATTTTATTAAAAATATTGAGAAAATTACAGGGCTTTTTATATTTCATATGTTTTTTTTTCTTTAGGACCCATATGCTTATTTTGTTCTTGATCATGATACAAAAAAAAATTGTTAATATTGAAAAACAAAGGTTCAGTATTTCATGATTTGAAAGAGTCAGCCTCTGAAACGATAAATGCAATGTTATCTGAAATATTACAGTATTCCCCTGAAGTTTCAGGGAAGATGTGCCTGGAGTCTCTGCTGATCTCAGTAATAACTTCATCTGCAGGAAGGCTACTGCTTAAAACATAAACCCAACCATCTTCTCTAGCCCAGGGACTTCTTTTGCAGGAATACATCTGTAGGGGGAAAATCTGACTATTGATTTTATAATAGTGGTGGTTGTGAGCCTGCAACAAGGTTTTTGCAGGACCTGTAATCTTGCAGTTTGGACTTTACTTTCGGTGCCATTTCCTATTTCACACCCTGAGTGCCAGGTCTGTTTACCTGTCAGAACTCCCAGGCAGACTGGTCAGGACACCACAGAGCTCGCTCATTTCTTCAGCTTCACAGGCAGTGCCCCAGCCAGTCAGGAGTCAAAAAAAAAAGAGACACCCAAGATGGATGGATTTTTCAAGTAAACAAATGATCAGCAATATTACCACATTTTATTTTACACGGAATTTGACCTTTGAGCCATGTTTTTGCATTAATTGACTATATTAGATTGGTGAAACAAATTGCTGAATTTTGGCAAAGTTAAAGCGTGGAGGCAGGACACCATGCCTATCTACCTTCGTACAAGCCAGATGTACATGTTGCAATGGTTTCAAAAACACCTGACTTGCTTTGGCTTTTTTGTGTTATGTGTTTTCTGAGATATTGCTCCTGGCTGAACACGAATTTAAATTCTGGGTACTATTGATGAATCTGACCATTTTCTAAGGCTTTTGCTTTTTTTCTCCCTCCTCCTATCTTCCTACAAGGCTGTTGAATCCCACTATTCTGTTTTCTTCACCAAGTAGAAATAGCTGTGTAGCAATGTGTAACATCTTTCCCAGAGAGTCTGTGTGGGTAGGTGAAATATTTTTTGAGCTATTCTTAAGGTTTTGATGTGATGGTTGTGTTACTTCCAACTGGCTCCTCTCTAAAAATACTTTCAACATATTTTTCAATTCAAGGTTCATTATTTTTAAGTGTCAAAAAAGGTCATGTGTGTCACATGACAGGATCATATTTACTGGCATGAAAGAGCAAAAAAAAAGGTCTTTTTAGTAAGAATCCCAGCAAAGGACTTGTTAGACATATTTTTTTTCAAAAAGGAAATAAAAAAAATATTTTATGAACATTAGTATCTGTTTGCCATCCAGAACACATCTGTGATGAGCTGCCTACAGATTGCCTCTCTAAGTAGAGAGGGTCCTTGTTTATGGCATCTCCTGTTCAAACATCTGGTGTTTTGAAGATATTTTTGGAGGTAAATATCTCTCTTTTCCTGCACCCAGAAACCATGAGGACTTTCTCTCCCAGTGAAAGCTGTTATCCAGGTTGTTCTGGGCAAATGGAGGATAAAGGGAAACAACTTTTGCCTGTGTGGCATGAAGCCAAGTGCAGCAAAATGTAGCGCAGAGACCCATGGAGGAACCACAGAATTGCCCCTGCCCTGACTCTGAAGCTCTGCTGTAGACCTTGGAAGAAATTTCTGTATAAACTCTTATTAATTCCTCTGCCTTCAGCCATCAATAATATTCTTCCTGAAGCAGAGTTTCACGTTTTAAAAAAACCTGTGCGTACTCCTTTATGGGAGGCCATTTCACAGGTGCAGGTGTTTAGTGTCCCTTGTGTGGCATCTGAATGCCCTTTATTAACTAGAATCATGTCTTAATGCATTATCTAACAGGCAGCAAATAGCATTTGCTCCCAAGGGGCTGTTACATTCAGCCAGCTTGTATGTAATGAGCAAGGTGGCCATTAGCTTAGGATTCCGCTCATTGCTCTGCATTGATGAATACAAACTGCCTGCATTCCTCAGGAACATTGCAATTATTTGGGAATTGAATACTGTTTATATAAGGAACTGTTGTAAAACCTGAATGTGACAATACATGGAGTCAGTTTTTCACCAGTGAGGCCAGCCAGTGGGAAAAATAAAATGAGGAAAAAGAGGGCAACCTAGAGCAATAACAATACCTCCCCTTGGTGCAAATAGTTCATGAGGGCTGCTGTCCAAACTTGGTCTCTTCCAAGCTTTGTGTCTGTATTGCTGTTATGGTCATGAAAGACAAAAGATTGTCTAGATCCTAAATCAAGAAAACATACTGAATCAGAATATTTCATAAGGCTAGGTTTGTGTGTAACTTACTCAAAGGGGCTGAAACATATTCTTAGACATAAATATCTAAGTGGTGCTCTCAACTGGAATGATCTTGAGCATATACTGAACTGTTTTCACTAATTGTGTAGTCAGTCATTGGCCCAGGCTACACAGTAAAATCATTAAAGTTATCTAGAACACACAGCTGATCATGGCTCATCCTTTTCAGTGAGCAAGCTGGTATTATATGCAAAGGGAGGCAGAAATAAATTTGACAGGAAGAAAGTACTCCACCTTTTACTTGTGAAATATAAATATATATGAATCAATAATGTCTCATATTTTACAAACCAGCAGACCATGCTCTACCTTGTTAATTTTGGCATCGATGTCACTTCCAGCATGCAAAGTGACTTCTGAGCTGTGATCGATATAGAGCAGCTTCATGTAATTCTTGTATGAGAAGCTGCCATTTACTTGTCCATGCTGAGGTAGAGAATTTATTGCAGCCTGCCTCACTTTTAGGTGCTGCCTATATATGAGAGAAGTCATTGTCAGTATTTTCAAGGTTTAACAATAATATTCATTCTGGCTATATCAGGAAGCGCATTATTAGATCCTGGATTCGATTTCCTTTTACCTGAGGCCAAATCACAGATCTCTTAGAACAGACGTATATATACGTGTGTGTGAGAAAGGATCAAATTTGTCATGCATATATGCTTTTTTATAAGTAGGTATGTGTGTATCTCCATGTGAACATCTAGGAAGGAAAATGCCTGGGGTGGGAAAGCAGGCAAAAAGCAGTCACAGACCAAACATCTCTGTTCAGGGCTCTACAGTTTTTCCATTTTGGATGTTTGTTAGCTTTGCTGATTAGTTTATGCCTCTCAGCTTTTAGATGATGCTTCAGTGATTGATGTGGGAGGAACCATTAAGGAATAGAATACGGAGTCATCAGAAACCAGATTTAAGTCGATCCATGAAGGCTAAAAGATTATGTAACAAAATATTCCTATTAAGGAGGGTGGGTTTTTTCATGATTTGAGGGGGATCTCCCCCTCAATCCAGTTTTTATTTCTGTGCAAAACTAAAGTTTTTAAAAGCTAAGTAAAAGGACACATTCAAGGAAAAGGAAAGAGAAATAAGCCCAAAGCAGCCTGGATGAGTGCTTTCCTAATTTTCCTTATCTACTCTGAGCATTTGTGGATGTATTGCTTTGTTATTAAGTACCACTTTACAGCATATTAACACCATTTCAGATATTGGCATTGCTGATTGAGGACTCCATTGCTGCAGTGCCTGTCCAGCACACTCTGTGTTTCTTTTTATCTTAGTGTTTCCCTTAGCAGTTATTTAGAAGACCTTAATCCACCAGTGTTTTGACTTCATCACTATTGACAGTGCTTGTGGAGTCAGCCTGAATTAAATTTTGGGAATTTATCTTACAGTGATTTTAATCCACAGATTAATAAGGAAAGAAATAGCATGTGAAAGAGGGGATGTTACCAGGTATCTAGAGGGCAACTTCAGCTGGAAGAGTGATCATTATCTATGAGGTGAAAGCCCAAGACATGGTAAAGTAGCAACTTTTCCATTAAATATTTTAGCTCACTGTTTGATGATAGTGAAAAACCTATCCATGTGCAATTTCTGAAATGGAAAACTAGATCCCAGAGGCAAAGAAAAAGCATACTTGTTCGGTGGTATCTTGATGGCTGTTAGTTGCAGAGAAGGTGAATTAGATGAAAATCCACATTTTTTCTTAGTTCTGCCTTAGACTGAATGGACTTCTCAGTGCTCTTGTCTTAGCTCTGTTAGCTTATTTGTGATAGGCTATGGACACTCTCGGTGGAGACCTCACTGGTAACGTAGAATAGTCCTGGATATAGGAAAAACAAGTTTAAACATGTAATACTGCTTTACTAGCGTTTGTTAGACTTGATGTATGAATGCATGTATTCATGTTTGAATCTTTGTGTGGTTGGCTGAGTTTTTTTGTCTTGTGTGTAATTATAAAAATTCTGAAAATTCCCTTATGTAGTTAGTAGTTTAAAAACTTTTAAAGGAGTCAGGAAAATGTGAATGCTTTCAAGGAACTATGCTCCAAAAGGTATCCATATGAATTACAACTCAAACAGTATCAAAATCTTCTAATCTTGATGCTGGTTTTATCCACAGTTAGTGTAATTTGTTCTATGAATCTGACTGAAAGTATCACTTCAGTCAGAGAAATGTGAAATCTAATTGAAGATATTTTCAAGCAGCCTTTTGCAGACATTCTTCATCTTGGACTGAGCAAGACAAAGCATTTGGGGGAGGAGGGAGGAGCCATTTTAAGTAGCTTGCAGATTGACTAAGTGCTTAAATTTTTATTCCTTAATGTGCCCCAGGATTAAGCCAGCAGGCCGAACTTTCATTTACAATAGATGTAAAGGGGAAGGAAAAAGAATGAGATGAAACTACGGTCAGAGCTAGAAGGTACTGTCAAAAGGCTTGTTAATTTAGATTTCTCTGAGGTGGCTCACTATCTTCTTGAAAATTATTTTTGAGGAGGAAACAAAGGACAATGCAATGTCTTTTGAAGTCAGAGCGCCTTTTTTCTTCTTGTAATGAAGTCTGACAGACCGACTTTGATCTCTGAAACAATCTACGATCTTGTATATCTTTGATCGCTAACGTAATAGATGTGGTGTTATTTTCTGTGATGTTGAAAGTTGGTCTTAACCAGCCTAGTTAGTATGGGTGCTAACTGAGTTACAAAGAAGCCTTACCTTGCGTGGAAGTAAGAGCTTTCCAGCAGAATACACACCTGCATTTATGTCCCATCTCTTCAGGAGTGAAAAACTGCAGCGGAGAATCACAAACTGCAGCACTCTGTAGTGCTGCCTCCTCTTGTCATAGACGTGTGCTTTTACAGGATTAACACAAGTAGGCTATGTTTATGCCTCTCTGTTTGTATAAGCTTTATCTAGCTGTGTCATGTTTCTGGAGAGCCCACTGGTGCTTGCCAGCAAACACTTCATCAGTGCAGTAGCACAATGACAGAATTCCCTTTCTCTTGGTGGAGCACTGCAATGAGTGCTGGCAAGCAGACGTGAGACATGCTTGGGGAGAGGTGCTTCTCCTTGCTGGGCTGCCTTAGAAGAACCAATGCTTTGTTAGAGAAACAAAGCCCAGATTTATGCCTGACATTGCAATTTGAGAAACATCGTTTCTGCAATAAAGGGTTGGAAGTATGTAGATTTATGGCATGTATTGGAAAGAATGAGCTCAAAAGCCCTGAAATGGGTACAACATAGATAGAGCTGTTCTAATTACAGAAATAAGCCACCAGTATGATCAGTTTTTTTAATTTAAAAGGCAAAATTTTTGCTCTGTCCTATTTGTGAGAGCATTTTAAATACATGGCTCTTCCCCAGAAGAACAAAATAGAGGAAGGCTGGGAAGGAAGTTGAATACAGCTCAGCTGCCCTTGGCAGCGGCCACCTTACCGGCCTCCATGTGCAAATAAGCAACTCATAGTGGTGGGGTGGTGATATTATACAGTGATAAAGTATGATAAGAGCAAATGAGATGGCAAAATATTCATGGGATTAAGGCTGTGTGAAGAATTTTATGAAACTTTGTTTCTGAACCACCATTTTCCGAGAGGGATTACTGAGATCACCAGACTAAAATGATTTGCTTGTGAGTATGGCGGGCTCAAATATAGAGAAACCACACACTGAAGTTCAGGACTTATAGAAGGCCTTGGTTTTCAAAAGAATAGATTTACAGTGTGACTAGTTGTAAAAGACTGAAAGAGTTAATGTCTCAAACATTGTGGTGCGGCAAGTTCTGCCTGAGGATGAACTCTGCATAACAAGGAACCGTGTCCTGATATGCTGTTCTGATAGGCTGAGCAGGGTGTGCATGGCCAAAGATCAAACAATGGTCATGTCTGCAGGGAAGAAGTTACTCCCCAAATGACCACCAAGCCCAGGGACACTTTTCTGAAAGCACAAACTGCACATGACACAATTAGCCTAATGAGTTCGAGTGCCCACCTGAGGGAGGGGCAAGGATGGTAAAAAGATACAAACTGAAGCCCCATGTGCATGCCCACCAGAACTGGACCTTTAGACTGACTGGACCAATGCTGGACCTGGGGCTGGTGAAATCTTTCTCTTTTCTTTCCCTCTTTCTCTCTCCTTTTTCACAATCCCTGCACCTCG
>JANZLQ010000079.1:17845776-17860610 GCA_026212715.1 Elanus axillaris | reverse complement strand
TGAGGTAGTTCCATGCCAGTTCCTGTTGTGAGAAACCCTGCCACCTAAGTGCTCCCAAGTTCAGGCTGCTTCTGCCAGGCATAAAATGTTTAACTGATCATTTGGTGTCATTTCACCTTAATTTAGCCCCATGAAATTCCGAACTCAACATGGCTCCCTTGTCTGTCCAGCCCAGGTCATGACACTAGTCTAAGGAGAAATAAATGTGAATGGAAAGTACAGAAAAGAGACATAGACTGAAGGTCCAGGAAGAGTTGTGACCCTATATGCTAGGGCATCGAAGCTTGGTCTGTTCTTCTATAAATTCCCCCTGGCTTTGGAGAATGTCATAACACAGGATGTTTTGAACTGTGCTGGTACTGTAAAGACAGCATCTTTGAGAGACAGCCTGCAGCAGAACACCCAGCAAATGTCTGCTCTGGACTACCCAGCCATCAAGTCCAGTCTTGGCAATCATAAGCAGCCATGAAAGTGTAGGCCGTCAGTTTGGCCATCAATACCAAGGGAAGGGAGGATATTTTTATGAGCTACTGCGTTTTCTGTGCTATCGAGTTTATTGGTATAGCTGAAATATTTCAGAAGAGTGTTCTCTGGAAACTGGCTGCTTTTGTGTGTAGGTGGGCTCAGGGGTCAGTGAAGTCTAGACTGAAAGCCTCTGTGTTGATCTTTACTGTTGTACTCACCTTCACCACCAAAGGGATCCCATGTCCAGCCCTAAGCCAGGGAAAACCAGTGCACTCACAGATGCTGGGGAGGAGCAAGCACAATCCCATCTTCAGAACTGGCTTCAGCAAAGTCACATTTGTCCTTCTGGACAGCAATGAAGACTGGCTTGCCTTGGGTTGGCTTTGGTTCATTTCAGTTGTGAACATCACTTTTCATACACTGTTAATTCTTGCTCTGGTTACTCCTACATGGAGGCTTTATAGATTTAAGTTTTTTAAAATTTTCCAATTAGCTCGTAAGGCCATTGTAAGGCCCGAGGTATTTAGTAGTGAGAAATAAAAATGATAAATATAATGGTGGTCATTACATTTATTATTCATTAAAATGTCAGTATTCTTACAGTTTTCAGGAAGTTGATTTTCAGCTGAGACAAGTACCTTCACTTCTTAGCCCTCAGGCAGCTGCTAGGTTGGTTACATTTGATCCTCAGGATCATTGGGCATGCCTTCACCTATTGTACAAGCAGGAGTAATGACAGAGCTTTGAAGGACAATTCATGTAGGTGCTGTAGATCTCAAAATCAATGGAGTGCTGCAAAAAATAATGGAAACCATAAATGTCATCATAAGGGAGGGCATTAATGTCAACTAATGGGCAGGAGACATGACTGGCTGAAATCATGTCAGTGAGGTGACTTGTACAGTGAGGGAGCAGTGGTACTTCATTTATCTTGCAGTAGCAGTCTTGGTATATTATGGTGCTTTGAATAAGGGACACATCCAAAATCATACATGCTTTTTTGTGTGTTCATATGAAATGGGTGAATTTATGAAACAGTGCAGGGTACTGTCTTTCGCTATGTTAGAGCAAACTAAAACACAGGTATGTGGCCAATGACAAAATCTGGTCTGTTGTACGTGGTAGGTTCTTACTGTTCAGTCTTTCTGCTCTGACTGCCCCCGTGACCTTCCCCTGCCTTCCCAAGGGAAGTGTAGGTTCTGGAGCTGTAGCCTGTGCATAGTCCCTGCTGGGGCATCATTTGGAGGGGTATCTGCCGGTGTCGGTGTGGCTGTTACCCCAGGACAGCAGTGCTCCAGAGCAGTCGTGTGGCACCTGGGCTGGTAGCTCAGGATGCTGCCCTCTAAGGAGGGATGCCCAAAGAGTAATGCAATGAGATATTCTCTAGTAGGAAGCAAATCCCCCTTTTCAGGACTTCATTTGCAAAGATGGAATGCTTAATTTGAAGCAGGCGCCTTCTGCCTGGTTTTAAGTTGGTACTTCTGACTGTAGCAGCCACCATCTGATATGCTTAAAATGGATGCTTTATCTACTGGGGTTCATCTTGAAATTGTAATTCTGTTCTACTCCACAAAATCCTGTAGCTTGGGCATCAGCCAAATTCTTGTCTTGTTCTTTGGGATTTTGAGATGTGTCTGAATTCTGTAAAGGACTGTGCTATTGGAACATATATTTATATCATAACATCTTTTAGCTTTTCTTCATGATGGAAGAATATTAGGCAAAGTTGCACTAAAAAAAATGAAAAAACCAAACCACACACACACAAAAAAACAAGTCAGGAAAGAAATGAAATCAGGATTTTTTTTTTTGTTAGAGGAATCCTATTCTCCAATAACTGGTTGGTTATTGAAAGGTATGTGGGCTTTACTCAAAGATTTACTAGGCAATTCTCCTTGCTCTCCTATTGGGCAGTGTGCTATTAAGTGGCTTCCACTAAGTATTTAAAAAAAAAAAAAAAAGCATTAGAGGGAAGATTTTCTGTTATAATGTAAGCTTCAAATCAGCAGCATCAGAGACAAAACTGGGTGAATATAAATCCTTCAAGGGATAGAACACATTTGCAGATTAACCCTGACCTCTGCTTAAAAACTTCCAAACTCTCTTTTCTGTATTGATTTATCTAAACAGGGCTGCCTGCTGCACACAATGAAATGTTTCCTCTGCAGGTCAATTAGCAGGCACCTGGATAGGATTCAGACTTCTGTTAGGCACAGAAAATCCCATTAGATGTTACTACAGGTAGTTGTTGCATGTTTGCTACCGATATGAATATTGCATTTAGAAACTTGGAGTAGATGGTATGAAAAACCTGACAGCTATAAATCTTGTATTTGAAGTGGACGGCTTTATTGACTGCTGCTATCTTTGAGATGGAGAAAAGGGGAAATCTGCTCTAGCCTTTTGATTTAATATGAGAGAGCACTATTTAGGGATGATTGATGGTTGAAAAGTGACTTACCAAGTGCTCCGCATGATTGTATTACCCTAGGTAATAGGTTAAACAGGAAAGAGGGGCTTCTGAATTTAAAGGCACTAAACATCATTTTATGGCAAATGAGAAAAATCAGTGCAAGTATGACATGGATGTGTTCATTTATATTCTAGACCAAACTAAAAGAGCATCCTATAAATTATTAATTTCCAGTCTAGTTGTATGCCACCCTGAACTATTGTCTGGGTCTTGCTAAATTTCATACTTTTTCATGTTCTGAAAAGAGATATTCTGAGTGCATTCTGAAGTTGTTCCATGTCCACCCACCCCAGAAAGTTAATGTTGCCGTAGAAAGAACTGAAATTATATCAACCTGCTCACTACCGTATGTTGGGTTGCATCTGTCTTGCACCCAGTGGAATTGTAATTACGAAGGTCACCAGATTTTTTTTTTTAATGTCAGGGAATTTTTTATGAATTGAGGATAAAATTATGTCTCCTTTGAAGCAAAGAGTGAAAATTCTCTTGCTTTTTGTGGAGCTAGCATTTTGCTTGAACTTTTCCACATGTCTAGATTTAGGTTATGCTCCAAAGCACATGGAGAACAGATGGGAAAATCATTCAACGTGCCTGTATCTCAAGTTTCCGATCTATACAACTGGGTGGATAATATATACATCAGGTATATTAAGAGGATAAGTTAAACCCTTTGACAGCTTTGAATTGAGATATAATCAATGCAAAGCATTAGACATTGTATTATTAATAAAGCTTTATAAACAGACAGTGGAATTTTATTATTGACCATAAAGATGTCTTTTAACTCAGGGTTTATCAAGTAGATGTTGTTAAGGGATGATCCCTGGTGCTCAGATAGTGAAAGTTCCTGTTATTGAAATATGCGGAGGATTCAGCTGACTGCAACAGTTGACTGCATAGCTGCAAGGCCCAGCTACTTTTTAAATGCTTGTAGCTGAGCTTGAGTTAGGATTAGAAAAAATCCAGTGTGTCATGTAGTTTCCAGTAAGCATGAGAATCTTCTACACTGTTTTATTACTGCTAAGCTTTCACTGAAGCTTATCAAGAAGATACCATTTCTACACATCTATCAAACCCACAGCATTTATGTACTTTTAACTTTCCATCGGCATTAAACAGCCAAAGTATTTTTTTATACTTACTACAGTGTTATCACTTTAATGAAGAAAGAATATGTAACATCCCCAAACCTGCAGGCAGCTTAAATTGCCTTAAAAAACCCCAGTTAAATGTAAGAAAGGCATATTAGATCATGCCCTTGTCTTGCCAGGCATACATTCTTGAAAGAGGATAGACATTGAACTGAAGTGATGCGGTTAGACTGTAGACAGTTTCTCTGGGAGAAACTAAAATGCTATTTGTTTTTGATGTGCTAAGGTACAGTACTAAGATAAGTCTATAAAACTGGAAGAACTTCATTGCTTTTGAAAGCATTACAGTTCTACAGATGTTGAAATATATGCTAGCTGTTTATATTAAAAATGTGTAATACATGTTCTACCATAAATTATATATATAATATAGAGTCATTTTTGTTTGTTAGCTTTTTTTATTTTCCGGGTTAGCTTTACAGTTGAGTAAGAGTAGCTTAATCGAATATTTGTTAGTATAACATACTGTTCATGGATTGTTTAGACCAGTGCTGGGATACACTTTCTGTCTGTGGCTTGTATGGTGAAGGAGGATGTTAACAGGGTATATAGGGAATCTCAGTATGCACAAAATGTGGATGTAGGTTTTAAATATGAGAAGGAAGAATCCACTTTCTGGCAATAAGACATGTTCAACAGTGCATTTTAAAGGATTATTGGATGTCTTGCGTGTTTGCTAAGGCACAGGGCCAGCAAGGACCATAATCTCTTCAGAACAAAGGCTGTTGTATGTTGAAAGTAATAAGCTCTTGCCATTACAGCACAGGAATTATGTCAGTGTTACTGACTAACAAAAGCCTTGAGACCAGTCTCCTCAGACATGGGATGAAGTTTAAGCTCACCACACCTGTCGTCTATTCTACAGCTTTATAAAATAGTAACAGTAAAATTGATGCTAAATAGTAAGTCACTGAGACTTACAGGGTCCTTGCTCTGTGAAGGATATTAAATTTTGTTCTGGTTTCAACATTTAAAAAATCATGAAGGGTACATTTACTAATCTTAGATTGTCAGAGAAAAGGTATGAGATGTCAAACAATAATTACAGCATGAGATAAGATTTTTGGAAATGGGTGCAATGGTATCATGGACACCTTGTAGAGAGAGGTGGGTTTTTTGTTTTAGACTATGAAGACTATTTCTCTGGTAATTAAAGATAGTGTCTCCTTTTGGCAGTTTGTCTCATCCATAAAAGATGGAACAATACAGAGCATTTATGCTAGAACTTCTATAAGGAAAGCTTGGAAATATATGGCTTACTCTAAAATAAATGGGAACTACTAATTCTAACTTATGAACATACAAAAAGAATTATTTTGGCTGAAAGTCAGAAAAGCACTAATTTTCTAGGCAAAGTCAAATTTCTGGAAAAAAGGAGGAAAGATCTTTGTTTTTCACTAAGCCCCTCTTTTCAGACTTGCAGCCATCCTTAACATCTTCTGAGGCAGAATACATATGTAACTGTGTATCTTCTTGGTGAGTTACAAACCCAATAGAACTCTAAATGCCTATTGGCAAGTAAATGTTATTTCTTCTCTATTTTCATGGATTTAATGAATGCTTTATGCATTTTATCATGCACTAATATGTATACCAACAGATAGCTAATATTCATGTGTGTAATTGCAACAGAGGATAGTAGGAGGCCCTAAATAAAAGAATAACGACAATTCAATTTTGTTGTGGTTTTGTCTGGTTTTTTTGTTTAATGCTTCCTTTGTAACATCTCCCTCTAAAGAGTACATGCCGCAACAATGTTTATTAATTCCTAACATAAAAATGTTACTTACACCACAATGTTTGAAATACTCAGTGATACTAGAGTATCTGCACTGTTTTGTTTCTCTGTAAGTAAAAATAAAGTTGGAAGTTTTTGCATGAATATATTGTAAACTATGTAAATATAAAAAAATTATTAGATAAATTTCCCTACCAATGTTATAGTTTCCTTTGACATTGTTTTCAAACATATGCTTATAATTATACATTTACATGTGTTTATGTGCATATTATTTCAGGATTATGAAAAATCTTCCTGAAACAGCTGGTTCTAGTTACAGTGCTGCAGTTGGCCTGGCACTTTGGAAACCCAAACACTTCACTATGGTGTTGTTGTTCTGTTGCCATCCAGGACTTCACTCAGGAGCAGTACTGTAAACATGTTTTTCAAGGAGATAGGAAGGCTCTTCCATTGACGTGTGCTAGTATTTCAGTAGAACTTCCTTCAGTTATGCAACGATGCCAGGGAATATAGCAAGTCATTTTATATAGTTACCTTGTAGCTTGAATGAAATGGCTGTGAGCAGAGATTTGCCTTAGTCCTGGAGGCATGGTGGTGTTGACTGGACAACCAGAAATCCTCTGTAGTCTCCAGTGTTGAATAGCTGAGATACATAGACGACATGAGAGAGTCCATACAATAAAATTCTTCTTGTATTTGAAGTGTTTAAGTCCTACTTGCCTAACTAGGGTGCCTAACTAGTCACCACAGGCTTTTGTACTAGTAGGGCTGCATCGCTTTATACCAGTTCAGGATTCTGAGAGAGGTCTAAAAAAATAAAGTGAATTAAACATTCATTTAAATTTCAAATGAGTTTTGCAGGCTGTATTTGATCAAAACAAGGTTCATCATAGGTTCCTGTAATGAACATTCGTTACTGAATGCCAGCACTAGTGTTCCTGCTGTATTTGCTTTCTGTAAGTAGTCACATGAGCTTGTGAGCAAAAGCTTATTTCAAGTGGAGTTTAGGTTTACTCTAGATTGTGAAGTTTAAATGTGCTATCAGTAAGCAACTCTACAACAGAAATTTGATGTTCTAAGAGTTTCATTGATTCAGTCAGGGATCAAAACTAATAACATTTGGTGCTTTAATCAGAGGAGAATATCAGAGCCTAAAGTTCAGACTTTAAATAGGCAGCCATAGGGAAAATTAAATAAGCTAAATATTTCAGTTTGAAACGTTTGAAAAAAATAGAAAACAGTGAGTGAGGACTTTCTAATAAAGAAAAGTCAGCATCTCAAAATACTGGTGACATGCCATTCTGTAAAAGTCAGCGTAGGGAAACAACATGTATAGGCGCTGTCTCCATATCATAATTCTTTTGTCTTACTATTCCTCTAGTTTCTTAGCAACTATATATTGGCCACCATTAAGAGTCTACTGCCTGGTAATTATTAGTATTCATCTTTAAAAATATTGTACATATATGCAAGTGTTTAGGTGACCTCACTATTGCTTAGATTAAGTGATTTTTTTTTTTTAACCTTGAAATCAGGGGGTAGAAAGCAATTTATGATATGTGATTTATAAAGCAGCTAAGTGGTGCTAATTCCTGTTTTCAGCAAAAATGAATTTTAGTAAGATCCAAAAGAACATGAATATTACATTGCATACTTCCAAAAAATAACTGAAAATGCAATTTAAGCTCTCAAGTCTTTAAGGAAATTTTATGTTTTACTTATTGTAAGTAATTTCTTGGCTTATGAAAGCAAAGGGTGTTTTTAGCTGTTTAACACCAAAAGTATCTGTCTAAATTATGGTATTGAAAAATGTCATGGATGGCTGAATGTAATGAAAGGCATATTTAACCTACGGTTCTGTCTGTAACACTGACCAGCACTGGATGTTTATGAAGAGGGCACAAAATTGCACAGTGGAATGTGGAGCTTAAGAGCCAGACAAGGATCAGTGGGAGATGTTTTCTGATCTAAAGTAATGTCATTCTCCTTTTAACATTTATTAAAATACGTGCACAGCTACCTCTTTAATCTGGTGTACATTAATTCTTTTAAATCCACAAGTGGTTTCATTGGTGGCACAATTTTACTTCCATCAGCACGAGAAACTTAGTAAAGGTGGCATTTATATGCTTCAGAGTGCAACTGATACTAAAAAGAAAATGACATCAAAGTAATTGTGTTTCATTATTGTCAAAAGTCCTTCACTTAATGCGAAGGCCCAACATAATTGTGCTCAATTAGTCTATATTTCACAGTCATCAAATTTTGCAGTGCCATGGTTGGTCATATTGCACAGCACTGACATCATCCTGCATAGCATGTTCACACATGAGTCTTCATGAGACAGCATGTATCTCCCACCTGAGGTCATGTGGATTTGAGCTGTAAAATATTTCTACTGATGTTTCTCATTTGGTGGGGAAGGGGAATATTAAGACCATTAGAAAATTGGACTGGATTGTTTCTTTTAGTTTTCAGGTTTCTTTTTTAACATCTATTTTTCCTATGGGTCATTTACAATTTTTCTGGCTAATAGCCATCCACTCCGGTGTTGGGTTCCAGGAGACGTTTATCTGTTATTGTACTTCTTTTCATCAGCAGCTCCTTTATAGCCATATCTCTTCTTAATGGATAAATCAGCTGGTTAGGTTCTGATCTTTTTGGCATTGATCCTGCTGTGAAGATGCTGTCTAAGACAACTGAAGATGCTGTCTAAGACAACAGCTCACTGAGTTTGGTAACTAATCCAAAATTTGAATGTCAAGAATCTAATCCCACAAAGTGGAACTCGATGATGGAATTGGAAATGCAAAGTAGTCCAAGTCATATTTTTCCACTGACAATAGCGTACCTGTAATAGGCTTTTACCAGCAGACAATGCTGACCAATGAGTGTCAAGAATACAGAAGAAATGTGGAAATATGTGTACTACTATGTCTATTTTTGAAACTGATTTAACAAAATGGGTAACATAAGTATTCACTTGCTACTGGAAAAGCATCTCTTTGCACGATACTCTTTTTTATTTCCGGCAGAGATAAAAGGGTATGATTCCCCACAGATGCATACCTCTCTTTTTTCCTTGGAGGCAAGTGATAGCTTTTTCCTTCTAAGTACACTTGTGCCCTTGAGCCTCTGGATACACTTTGCCTGGCTGGTGGATGGATGCTGAAAATGTGTGCCGTGCCCAGAAGGATTCTTTGTAGCATACTTAATATGGAAAGACATGAGTTGCAAGAGTGTGTTGGGCTGTGACATTGAGGGGGAAGCAGGCAAGGACTTGCCGTTTGCATTTCAGTTATTTCCTTCTATATATTTCCATTGAGCTCTGTTTTCAGATAGAAAAAGGACCAGCTGATCCCATGACTGCTAAAGAAACTGAATTTTGAGAAGCTTTCCTCAGGAAGCTGAGTTTCATGAGAAGGTGTGCCCATCCCACTCGTGCTCTCAGGTAATATTCAGCAGTCCATGGCTGATAAGAGAGAAGGATCAAACTAATCCAAAGGGTAGTCGGTTTGTCCATCTTCTCCTTTCTCCTCATTTTAAATGCAAACACTGGGAGACTGTGGGGGAAGTTGCTCATCCACAGGTAATATGAGCATTATGTGTTCTTATTTAAGAGACAGGTCTGGTGAGCAGATGCATCTGCTGGTGATACTGGGGGGCTTTGTAGCCACCAGCTTCTGTCCATAAATGTGTAAAAGTCAGTGTGGAGTTGCGTGACTGCACAGGCAGCAGAAACGGCCATCAGGTTCCAGGAAACACAAGTGTCCCAGCTCAAGGCTCTTGTCTGCTGACCAGAAAGGATATCTTTGTCCAGAAGTGGGCAAAATGTATATAAATGCAAAATTCATTAATGTGAATTTATTTCCTCGGTTTTCAAAAAAATGTCCGAGGAATGTAGATTTTAGGTGACGAAGATGCCTGCCAGTGTCAGGGATGATCAGGTGGGAGTAAAAGGGGAGGTTTAAAGAGAATGGAGCCATGTTAGTAGCACTGCACAAGCGCTAAGGTTGTGTTAGTGCATTATGAGAAAAAACAAACAAGTGTTAAAGTTTGTTTACAGAAACCCCAAATAAGTATGCAAATTATATCTCTTTCAGGTTCTCTTGAAGAAATGATTCGAATTGTGTCCAATAAAACCCCCAAACTTTCAATGTGGGAATTGAATGACAGTTGTTAGCAATACCTCAAAGCTGTCTGGCACCCTCACTGCAATGTTGATGAGAAATGTATTTATACTGAACTTAAATTATGTGCTAGGCTGGATTTACAGCAATTTAAAGTATTTCATTTCATTTTGGATACATGAAAAATCCTTCATCTTTCCCTAAAATGAATTTTCATGAAGCAGGTTGAGCTCACAAAATATACCTGGATAACTCCCCAGCCAAGGGTACAACTCATTCTCTTGGACAGCAGGTACGATGCAGAGATATTCTTTGATTTAGCTACCTATTATGTTTCTTACTATCATTCTGTGAAACGTCATCTCTGGAAGATGGTGCTCCTGGGTATTACAGTCAGCACTGGGAATGCAGATTTATAGGTACCATCACCTCTCTTATTCTCAGGGGTCCATAATCTATACCACAGTATATAATACCATGGTACTTATGCTAAGGAAACCATCTTTGTCATGTGACTGCCTGACTTGGTAGAGATCCATACATGTACTTTGTTACTTACTTGGGTCCCAGGAGAGAAACTGTGGCATAACTCTCTGACTTTCCAAATCTGGCTGCTGTTAACATGGTACAACCCTAGAAGTTTGTCAATATATTTTTCCTGCTGCTGCTTTCTAGATCAGTAATGATTTTAGAAAGACAGGCACAAAATATTTTGCTTATCAGGAAAGTTATTGATAGAATTTATGAGTACATTGACTTTAGGTAACCCCAATATATATTTAACATTTACAACTAAAAATAAATAGGATTTTTTTTCTGATATATGCACTTTCTTTAGATTGCCCTTTAGACTTCTTTTGTGTAAGGTAAACAGCTGAAAACTGGGAAGGTGGGCAAATGGACCATGAGCAACCAATAGCATTTTACAGAAATTGCTGTAATGAAATTTGCCTCTAATGATCTATGTATTATTAATAGTCAGGGGTTAAGTATTCAGCAAGTGTAAACCAGAATGGCTCACACTTGACATATCAGCAGCAATACTCAGGCCTTTAAATCTGCATTTTAAAATGAAAATGGAGCCTATTATTCATACAACATAGGAGATGCCAAAATTCAGACCCCACAAATCCTCTAATCATCACTTTTCAGCTAGTGGAATACAAGAGAAAAGGGCAATGTAACTGAACTATCACTATGCCTTTGAATTGAAGGATTTTTATTGTATTACGTGGTGGGGGGACACCCTCTTCCCCAAAGAATAATGAATCTTTTAGGCCCATTATGCCTTTCCAGTTCAATGGCATTTTCTTTAATTTAATGCCTATTACCATTTAACTGCTTTTAAAGTTGCCAACCAAATTAACGCACTGCCCTGAACTGCTGCCTTGGGATTTATATTGGTTAAATCCCTCAAATGTCAGGTAATTTTTGTTTTCTCTTTCAAACACAGGTTTTACAAAACCTTTGGAGTACAACTCGTCTTGTCTGTCTCATACTCTTGTGGTTTTATTTTGCTGAGACAGGAAAGCATTAACCGAGAGTTTTGCTGTAAATGTGTGTGGAATGTGCAGTGTGTGAGGAAGCAAGGGAACTATGAAGCAAATGTTTGCTCTAACTGCTGGGAAACAGTACAGCAATGATGGGTTTCATATTTTTGTTTTGTTCGTACAGTTTAGGCAACAATTATAGTTTTATTCATGAGTAAGACCTTTTGTCAGATACTCAATTAACTTAGAGGATGAAGTCCTGACCCATTTTTTCTTAGATAATTATCCAACTGAGATTAATTGCAGGAGAGGCAAGGAAGAGATGCATGCTTTAGAACGCTTTTCTGACCTCTTCTGTCATATAAAAGAGAAATTGGAAAAACCTTGTGTCCCAAACTTTCTGAAAGTGCTCTGAAAACTTGGAGTCTGAAAATAGTTTTGGACTTGTTCAAACCCTCCATAGGAATATGTCCTCAGACTTACTTTGAGCTGAACCTTTATTTTATTTTTTCTTCTAACTACTATATGATATTAAACGTAACTTTTGGCAAAATGACAGCTGGCCAGTTTGAAGTGTTGATGCCTGAAAATCATGGAAGCCATCAAACCCCCTGAAATGCAGCTGCACTCGGTCTCATAACTCACCTAGAAGACATGTGATGTTTGTCCTTAAAATGCATAACACGATAATTTTATGTCTGCAGATTTCAGAGTAGAAAAATGTCACTACGAGCTATTAACTTCTAATTTGGTTATCAGCTTCAGTGACAACAACAACAAAAAGTTCAGAAATGGTAGCCCAGGCACTTTGCTACAGACTTAATGGTGATGGCCAAAAGAGATGTAAAGCATCTTCTGAATTAGATTTTCACAGCCAACCCAGAGCAAAGAAAGACCTAAGGAAGTCGATGAACACTTGGTTTAGGAAACTTGGACCATTTCAGAACCTTGAAAGCTCTGCTTTTAGCACAAGGTGGATGTTAATTGTCCATTCTGTTTCATATTCATAACTTCTGTTATTTGTTATTGGAATTACAGTTATATAAATCCTAAAGCTATCAAAGGCATTTTTTTAAACAAGATTAAAAACTAGCAAAACTCAAGAATGCCTCCTCCTTCAACATTTTAACATTTTATATTCAGTATTTAAAATTTCCAGTGGCGGATGCTCTTTCGTGGTAGCTGTACATGTCTGCAATCAACACAGTTTCAAGGAAAAGGCAAGTATGGAGTTAACTGACAGGATTGTAAAGATATTGTCTCTTAACCAAAGGGAGGTCATGCAACAGTGTGGAGTAACCTATTTGCTTCATCCTGCTCTGGGTGAGATGGGTTTAGTGCCAGCTGCCACGATGTGGTCCTGCCTCTTGGAGGTGCTGCAGCACCATCAGACAGCAGAAGTGATTCCTTCCTCCTGTGCCCTGTGTTGTGTCCAAGTGTCTGGAGAAGGCAGGGCAGAGCCTTTGAGGTAATTTCCTCACACCAGGAAAAGTCATCCTGGTGAACATTTCCAGAGCAATATGGAGATGGACAGTCTTACATTTTGGATTTTACCCCCCAAAGCTCTTTCCCTGAGGAAAGGCTAAACGCTGTGCCGTGATCACTCTCTGCAGCAGAGGAGGTTTCTTTGAAGCTCTGTCTTTAACGAGTCAGTGCCTTTGATCTGAGATGTGTTGTGAAAGTTGATGGCTGAGTGTTTTATGCAATATTCCCAGTGGCTGCCTGGAACACAAGCTCTGGCCAGGCATGATTTTTCTTGGTGCACTACTGTAGCCTCATTGTCAATAAAGTGCTGAGCTAGCCCTCTATTTATTTTTTTTTTTTGCAAATAATTTTATAGGAAAATGCAGATGGCATTCAAATAAAGGCTTATACTTTCCTTAAACTTTTTAGTGCTCTCTGTTCAAAAGTATGTCTGCCCTTTTTGGACTTCACATTGACATTTCAGTGGGTTCAGCTCAGATTACTTCAAAAGAAAAAAGGATTAGTGTGAAGCTTAGTGCAGGGCCTTTCAGATGAGACCTTTAAAAAGGATCGTTGTTGCCCTGCCAGCTGACTAAAGTTCTCATCACACTGTAACGGTGATGTGTTCTTGGCCCTAGTAAAATATGGACTCTGGAATGGAAAAATTAATCATGTTGGGGGTCCGCCTCTGGAAGGTATTGGCTGTTCTATACTACATGTATATGCTAATTTGGAAGCTGAGTGACATGCCGTCTAAACTGGAGGTAGGTAGTGTGTACATGGTTGAGGGCAAACCCACAGTTTTCTGCTTTAATGAAAGTATGATTCATATACATTTCTCCAGTATAAATTTCAGGATGCACATTTTGCATGAAGTGTTGCATGCATGTCACATATAATTGCAAAAAAACCAAAACCAAAACTGAAAAAACATCTCCTATGACTCTCTTTTCCCTTGGTCTCTTGTCAGGTGTGATATACTATTTTAATATAGAAAGGGTTATGGTGTGTTGCTTCTGGACACTTCAGCAATTTCCTTTAGGGCTATTGCCAAGCTTTTTTCTCCTTTTATTTATACTTTGTATTCTTGTTAATGTGTACTTAAACAAATGTTGATGTTGATACTTCTGCTCCATTTATTTCGTATCATTGGACAAGCACACAGGTTTCCACAAGTATTAATTTTACAAAGTTTCCTCACTTGCTTTGTGCACCCTGTAATAACTTTATGGTTTTTTTTCCTTTTTTTTTTTTTCCTGTCACAGAGGAAGCTGTTCTACTGTTTATATTTAGAAAATAAACAATGATTGAATGCTGTTTCTGCAGCCTTTTAATGAACATTTTGAAAACCCGGTATTTTGGAAGTCAGAGATGTGATGACCAGGGAGAACTGGTATTTCTAAGATGGGTTAGTCCTGATGGAAGTCTCACGTTGACCTCAGAGGATTTGCTAAATTTTGGTAGGGACCGCAGGATTATTCTCAATGCACTTTCCTCTGCTTGTTTGCCTGGCAGTACAGCGGTCACACAACAGATGAAGATGGGAAGTTTGCCCTCTCAATCTATAGAGAAGTATTATGAGACGTGAAGAACCCCTGTAAATTTATAATGTTAATTATCATCCACAAACTATTCAATACTGGGAAGCAAAATTACTGTGAGTGGTAGTGATTAAAGACGGTATCACTCCACCTTACTCTGTAATCCTTGCTGATGCTTCAGCTTCCAACTTCCTTTGAGCTAGACAGAGAAAACACATAGGGAGATATCTTGATATTTAGCAAAATGCCTGCTTGGGATTAACTGACCTTTCCTATAAATCAGAAGCAAAGTTGCCAGCTGGCCACTTTCTCATATGCAGGCAGCAAGAAAATGAGTTGAAGAGCTCTCTGAAGCAAAGCATTACGAATGTATTCCCCC
>JANZLQ010000079.1:17814567-17836016 GCA_026212715.1 Elanus axillaris | reverse complement strand
AACTGGTGTTATTTTTTCCTTAATGTAAACTGTGGGGTTTTTTTGGTTTTTTTTTTTTTTTTTTTTTGTTGTGACAGATTAGAAACAGAAAGCTATGGCAAAAATAATTCTTTCTACAAGCAGAGTTTTAAACCATTACTTTGCTGCCACGGATGCCAGTTCCACCACTGAACTGAAGCTTCTTGTGGACAAAGCTGTGCCCAAGGCATGTGGACTGCACCTGGGAGAACTGCAGCACAGATGTTTCTTGTCCTACCTGTGGTCTGCTCTCGATATAATAATTTGTCATAGACTGCTGGAGCAGCTGCTGAAGCTTCCAACAACTCTTTGCTGATCACCTCTCTCCCACTTCATGCGTGCAGTCCAAGCACTTCCCTACCACTTCTCTATACCTTGTCTATTTTTCTCAATGATTTAAGAGTAATTTGCTTCCTTTAGGTAGATAAATTTAATATCATTAACAATGCTTTGCGTTGCCTGCATATCCAATGTCCTATGAAGACTGCAAATGTCTATCTAATATTTTTTGTATCTTTTTCATAGAAATATCTAGTAACTTTCAATCTGAAGATCTCACTAAGATCAGAAAAGCAAAATGAAACAGTAAAATACTGTGTTATTATCTCATTTTATAATCTGGTGGACTAATCTGGTGCTATGGCCATTCAAACCTGGAAGCATGAAGTAACACTGACAAATTAGTATTATTTTAACTACAGAATCATTGCAATTACTGAACATTTGTGTTCAAGTTTCCCTGAAAAAAAATGACAGTTCTATTGTGATACACACATAGGTGCAAAGACTAGAAATACTGATACTAGTAAAGACTTCAAAGACTCCCCTGCGGTCTTTGTATCTAAGATCAGAACTGTACTGGGAGAAGGCAGCAGTTTAATGACAAAATGGGTGGTGA
Source organism: Elanus axillaris (assembly GCA_026212715.1). Lineage (NCBI taxonomy): Eukaryota > Metazoa > Chordata > Aves > Accipitriformes > Accipitridae > Elanus > Elanus axillaris. The sequence goes on along the minus strand of JANZLQ010000079.1, from coordinate 17,835,100 downwards.
AAATTGTTTTACCTTAATGCCCTCATAGGTCTGACCTTTGGAAGCTAAACAATAACAGTCTGTTAATACAGAATTGCTCTCCATTCAGAAATAGTGCATGGATAGCTATATTAATACAGTTCTTTGTGATTGTTTTTCAGCAGGTGTCCTAGTGATTTGGGAGCATACCTTTGAATACAAGTGATTTAGGCATGAAAATCAAATGAAGACCGTGTTCCCAAAATCCCAAGAGATTATTTACTGCATAAACTCTCTGTTGAGGAATATATTCTACATTATGGCGTATTTGATAATATGAAGGTTTCCTGGACATTGCCTCATTCAGCTGTAACCTGTCTAGCACTAATAATGAATAGCTCTACTCATGTTTTAAAAAGACAGACTGGGACAGAATAGTATATAAAAAAAATGGTTTGGACCGAGTCTACTCTGTTTGCTCAGGGATTTCATTTAAATATGGAGACTGAGGATAATGGAAGGGTTGTGGAAAATGGAAAGCACACTTGTATCCAGTAATATACATTATTTTTTTTTTGAGACTTAGGCAGGTGTCATAAAAGAAAAGCCAAAGAGCATGCAAAGTTTTTGCAGTCACAGGTTGAAGAATCTTTCATTTCCTCAAGAAAATCTGAGGAAAAACAAGATACTAATAGATTTCTGTAGTGTTACTTTGTTGTAGCAAGATTTTTTTATGCTATGTTATGAGTAAGTATACTAGTATTACACGTATTACTAGCTCTATAATGAAAAACTACAGTACAAAGAACAAATCAGTGGGTGAATTTTTATGTGAATGCCAGTGAAAGAATTTTGCAGAATCTATTACTATCAAATTATTATCAAATACATCTATCAATTGAAATTTAAAATATTCATATGCAATCTAATATATTATAGATTATTTGAGACTGATTGACCTTAGGCACTGGAAATGTTCAGTATTTCACTGAAGCTGATAAAATCTTTCTCAACTTTCAATGCTTTATTATTGGCTAATAGTTGTATATAATCATAGTTTACATGAGTCTGAATTTTAAAATCTGCATTATTGATTAACTGTTCCATTAAGAATCAAATTTTGTGAGGTATGGGAACATTGAACGTAATGTGGAGTGTTATGAACTTTCATACCGGAAAAAATCCATAACTGTAGTAACAAAAAAAGTGCAACATTCCATTTAAATGTATTGTGATGTTTTAGTTTTTTCCCCTCAGTATTTATCAGCTATAACACCTACTATTACTGTCTTGAATGTGAGCAAAAGGAATATTACAGACAGGAACACAGAAAATTTAGTAGTCTAGGTGTTAGGCTTCCTACAATTAGTCTCACTGTAGGAGACTTGTGAGTATTTCTATTGGGGGCAAACTATGTGCTGCAACTACTTCAGTACTACTAGAAAAGATACACCTTCCATATTGAAATAGAGTATAAAATGTGAAGAACGACTGGAAGCACAACACATTAATTCATACGAGCCATCTGTGTTTCATAGCAGATTACCTAAGATGCCTGAGTTTGGGTCAAGAAATGGCAGTGCATCCCATGTTCTCCAGGTCTTATTTTGTCTGGTAGAGTAAATGACAATACTCAAAGGATGTGAAAATAGCTTTAATGAAATAATCAGTCTCATTGTGAAAAATACACGAAATCTGCAGCTGATACTTGGACTATCAACAGGAATGAAAATATTTTATAATAATCTTAGGAGATCTAGTACTCTGCAAAACCAGGCTATCCAAATGAAGTATTGCAGTTAGCCTGAACTGTATAGACAGAATATAGCAGACATACTTTGAAGGGTGGACAAGCTCTAGGACATAACCGGTGTAAATAGCTGTTGCTCAATGTCATGTCTGGATGTTTTTCTAGTTGAAAGAGGTACTACTAGGAAGCTGATCCTGGCAGTACGAGGGTCCAGCTCCAATATGCAAACAGTCCCTAACACAGACCTTTGAGGTAGTGTTTTTTTTCTAGAAGCAGTGCTACATGGGTTACTTAATCTAGCCATATAATTGTATAGTCTTTACTCCTGGCTGTTTAACATTTGCTTTGTAGAGAAAACACTGGGAAATGCAAAGCTTATACTAAAAAAAAGACAAAGCCAAATGTAAGTAGTTTTGCTACAACTATGCAGGCAGAACAATCTGTGCAGAAATCAAGCTATTTTGCTGATCTATGGTGGGGTGTCCAGCAGTAGCAAATGGCCTGAAACTATGGTTAATGCTGTGCTGTCTGATGGTTAGAGTGAAAAGGAAAATAGCTACTTTTTTGGTGCTCTAATCTCTGCAAACCATCCCCATATGACGTTGCTGATACATTATTTCTTTGTTTGTATTGCCAAGTGTGAACAACTGACTGATTTTACCCATTATAAGACTCAGTAATGTTATGAAACCCCCAAAAATATGAAGTCTAGTTACTGTGTCTCTGTAATTGGTATGAGGTGAAGCTTCAGAATGAAGCTGATAAGCAGCTAGATAACAGACTAGTAGAACTGGTGTAGTCCATCAGATGCTGAAACAGGTTTACAGGAGACACTCGTGATATTCACAGGGAAAGGTAAGCAGACTGAGACATGCAAAACACAGCATTCAAATTATATTGCAAGAGTTAAATACACTGTACGGCTATAAGACACAGGCATCCACAATGAGGGTAGAGTAATTAACTAGTGTGTGACAGATGTGTGATGGAAGTTGATAACCAGAGGGGAAATGCATGATATGTTTTACAAAGGACAGATCAAATGTGTATCTGGAAAGCTGAAGCATGGAAAGGTTTAAAGCAGAGCTCATGATAAGGCTTGGAATGCAAAAGCCAAGTGGACAATGCTCTTAGTCACCCTGCTTGCTGGGCTGTTCTGCTGTTGGGTGCAGGTATCTGGGAGGAGGATGCCACTTTCCCTGGGCTGTGGCACTTCCCTCCCTCATCCTTTAAAGAAGGAACACTGCAGCCAGTAGACCACTGAATGCCAGTAACAAATACCTTTGCCGCGGAATTCATTTCCCTTTCCTACACCTCTGTAAGTGTGGGTATGTATATACAGCATCAGTTCTCTCTGACACTTTCAAGCTGGAGTTTATTTTTAGGATTTTGTTTTCTGATATGGCAGTTAACACGTGGTAGGTATGTTTTTTTTGCAAGGATGCTAGCTAGGAATTGGTAACTGGTGGAATTTTATGTCTCTCTATTGTTAAGTATTACCTTCTGTATACCTAAAGATTTGATCGCACAAATGGAGAACCTTCTGGAAGATTCAGCCTTATTTCCAAATTAGCATTCTGATGTGGCCTGCTGTATATACTGGAGAGCAATGTGAGATCTGCTCTGTGCTAGTGGCATTAATCAGAATAATTTCCCTGGGATTTTGATGTATTATCATGTTCACCACCTATTATTGCTTGTTGCTAGCTTTCTTTTAATACAAGAATAAATACTCTTTTAATTAATCCTTGTCCCCTTGATACTGATATTAAATGTTGGTAGATAATAATTTTCCAATGAAAAAAATAAATGCTTATTATACTGTATTAGGCAGGTTAATATGGTTTTGCACTTTACAACAGGAAAGTTTATTACTACGGTGACATTAATGCATGTAGAGTAATGTTCTCCAAACCAGTTGTTACCAACAGATAAAAGCTGATTTGGTAATTGCTAACCTAAGGCAGGATCCAGGGATGCCTTTGCACTAAAACAATTAACTGCATGGAGGATGGTCAGGACCATAATATTCTTTTGCTAAAGGAGTGCGTGACACTGCTCAGTTTTAATATGAGGAGCTGTTGATGGTGTGCTATGTGAAGACCCTCTTTATTGGTTCCTTGGATATCTAAAAGCAGTAGATTAGTGCCAGCCCTTTAACTAAGGGTCCGTCAACCTCCCTCTTACGAACCTTGCTTTGGATGTTAATTGGTGAAACATCTTTTTGCTGAAGCAAAGCTTAACGTAGTCGGGGGAGGTCAAAGACAACGTTGAGGCCGCAAGCCTGGTTTGCTTCTGAGCTCAATGACAGCACTTGTGAAGTGCACTGAGGGATATTTCTAGGCTTCTTTTTTTTTTTTGAGATGGCAGACTGGATGTCAATGATGTTGATCAAGACCCACCTCTTTTACATCAGAGCATGCCCTGTGATGAGGCACAGAGCACGGGAACGCACCACAGGTGAGATCTTTCCCTCATATTTTTTTTCTGTGTGACACTGCCAAATCAACATGCAATAAATGGCCCTGTCACAGGAGGTACATGTTTGTATTTAATTTCAGCTGGTGACTATATTCTGAAGCACCTCAGGATCCTTTGAATTTTTATCACGGACATGTTACCAAAATGCTGCTATAATGTTAGTTGTTTGCCAAGTCTCTTTATCTCAAAAACTCCAAGGGGAAGTGAGTTTCACAAGTCATTCACCACAGGGAAAGTTTCCACTGTGATTTGTATAATTCTCTGAGAGCAGTTTCTGGAATGCTATGATTAAAAAGTGATAAAAAAAAGTTATAATTAAAAAAAAAATCTCCTGTAGTTTAAGACTTGCACGAATACTTACCAAGACATAGTCTAATTTGTTTTATTTCTTTAATTCTGCCAATGCAAGATCCACCAACCCACCCGTAGTCATTGCACCTGACTGCTTTGAACCGTGCCCACCTAAGTGCTGAGCCCTGCGAGGGAGACGGTCTGGTGTCGAACTCTTTCTTCTGGGGAGAGGAGAGGAAAGCTGATGATGGTGGCAGATGAGGGTATTGCTGCCTGTGGGACGATGAGCGAGGCAAGAGCACCCTACTCCCTACCTGCAGCAGAAGCCATCCTGGGACCAATACGGTGGCTTGGATGTGGGGTTGGACTCGCTCACCAGCTGTATTATCTACCTCCTGGTTTTGCCTTTCAGTGAGCGGGGCAGATTCTGCAACATGGGAAAGGTGTGTGAGGTTTGGGCTGGAAACCAGAAGTGTGAGCCGTGTGCTGTGTGGGCTAATCATGGCTGCCTGGCGGTGGGTGGTCTCGGAACTGCTGTGAAGCTTTTCTGTAGGTAAATCTGTTGAAACTGCTCCTAGTGGGAGGGTTTACACTAAGGGGTTCATAATTGCAGTTCTCTGTACCATTCATGCTGGTGAAATAAAAGTATGGTGCCAGAAAGTGCTAGCAGAGCTGAAACAAACTAATTACAGCTTTAAAATGAATGTTTGTGGAAAATTGTCTTCACTACTCATTAACAGTTCTTCTAACCTGTCTTTCTACTGAGCACTAGATCATTCAGTCCTGCTGCGGTCATCATGTGCAGCTTTTATCCAGGAAAGCACTTTTCTTTCCACTTTTATTCACTGAATCGACTTTGCTGTACTTTGTGGAGAGCTTGTCCCTTTTATAGCAATGAAATGAGTCTCATCTGTATCACGTAGATGAAAAGAGCAGCGTATAGCCTTGGAGGCTCCTACTCATCGCCCTGCATCCAGGTAATATCCAGGGATCCTGAACCCAAGCCTGAATGCTCAGAAGTTAGTGCAGAGCTCTGGCATCATGCCTGAGTAATTTATGTTAATACGATTTCTGGAGTTCTTCTATCTTACTCTTTTATGTCTCTGTGTTTGACAGCGCTTCACCTTCATTATCTTTAAAGATCAGCACTAAACTAGATATTTCCTCCCTGCTCCCCCTGTGAAAACCAAAACAAATAAATCACTTATCTTCTTTGCTGTCTCTTTGGTCTCCTCACTGTGTTATTTTTAATGGTCTTGACCTTGTAAACCCAATGACTTTTACAAGGATCTCAAGATATACTTAAGAGATTCCTCTGTATCAGCAATATATTTAAATAAAGTTCTATTATTTTATTAAACACTGTCTTTTTCATCACAACTTTTAAAGTGTTTTCATGGCCTTATCAGTATTTCAGCTAAGTGAAATATATTATATCCATCAAGAAGAGAATTTAATCTTTATGTCTTGATATATATGTCTTTAATATATGTCTGTATTAAGTATTATCTCTGAACTTGAAGATAGTATGCTTTATAATTTCTGAGTATTCATTAGGTAATAAATAAAAATTCATAATTACCAATTTGAAGATCTGTGTATTTCCAGTGAGTCTACTGCACAGGTTTGTTTCAGAATTATTTCCATAGGTTTATTATACTAGTTTAGTGTGAGACCTGTCAGTGACTCATTGTCATTGTAGTTTATTTTATCCAAAGGATTTGTTGTGTTCTTTTTGCTAGTTTACTAGTTCAAAATAAACTATGCTTTTATACTTCCCTATCACAAGCAACAAGTACAAGTACATGGAAATACAACATATTATATTTCAATATTGGATAAAATCTTAAACTCTAGTCAGTTTACATCCAAGAAAATGTTGAAAGATTCAAGCTTTGTTTGAAATGATGGCTGTGGTATTTTTTTTAAACCAAAATATATTGAATAGATTTTCACATTTGAAAATTTTATTCTGAAAATTTTGTAACTGTAGGCCGTATTAATTTACAGCCTGAGAATTTATGGTCAAGAATTTTCCATTGAATTTCATTCTCCACAGAGTAAAATTGAATATTGTTGAAATGTTTCAATTTCTATGAAAAAAAATTAAAATTAGGTCTTCAGTTAATCTTCTGTGAAACTTTCAAATAATTACAGTTCAGGAGATTTGGGGTTTTATTTTCCCTAACACTGTCCAAAGGAGATACATGTCTTGTCACAAGTCTCTCTCCTCTCCTATTTAGGAGAATGGCAATCTCTTGCAGGCTTGTCTAACCCCCAGTGCATCAATGGCAGCTCATACTGCAGGGACAGCAGAGTGGTACTTGCTGTTACACGGCTTTGGTAATCCTCCCCAAGGGGGTTTAGGAATACCTGAATTGCCCAACACCTTTACATAATGACCTTGCCTATGTACGTCCTCCCTATGTCTGATGGGGTTATTTGTATGGTTGTGGTTAAGCAAACTACCAGGGTGTTGGAAAAGAAAATAATATGCAAACTCAGCACGCTACCTTTCTTGTCTCATGACGTTGCACTTTAGCACATTGGATTACTGCACATTGCAAACCTCCCTGGCTTTCAAGCATTTCCTGGCAGAAGTCAATGTACTCTGTTACAAAGGATATGTGATGGTGCCAGTCTCAGTCTGGTTTTCTGGTATTATCAGTATATTTTCATGGTAGTCGACCATAGTTAGCAACATGTGCAAGCTCTGGATCCACTTTAAAAAAAAACAACGAAGTAAAGCATAGAAGTTTTCTGAAGCAGAAGTGGTAGTAAAGTTTGGGTAATAAAATAATGCCCTGACTCATCTCTACTTAAGAATGCAATTTGTGAAAGGGATTAGTGTTCAGCAAGGGGGGAAAGAAGGGAAGCAGCAGCTCTAATTTTTTAAAACAACCTGTTATTGACCATCTAGAGCAAACTGATACATATCTTCAGCTCAGTCAGACCTTTAATAAGCTGGACAATAGTTATAGTAATTACCTAGATAAATTATTGTTTTTTTAAAACGTGGCCAGTGCTTTACAACACCAAAAAGCCCTGTTTTTTATCCAGAATGCATCTCATATCTCCAAGCAAGCTGTTGCTGCCAAAAAAGTGCTTTTTCATTCAAATGACACAAAGTAATAGATAAATAACATCCATGGCAATGTGAAATGCAAAGCAAATGTTAAAAAGGTTTCCTTTATTAGTATTCCTTATTAGCAAATAATTAATTCTTTTTTATTAATTTACTGGTCTTGCGAGATTGTTAAAAATTAATCATTAATGAGAAGCAAATGGCAGCCCCACAACAACACAGCTGGTTTTTGTTAAAGTAATTAAGGCTGGCTGCATTCATGACCACATGTTTGGTACAAATTTTGAGCAATAATTCAGACATTGTTTCTAACAGTGTTGAGTTATAGTTGTATTTACAATTTTTAGAGCCACACTACAGAGACAGTGTAGGAAAAGGGTGGCTTTGTATGAGTTTCTCACAAAATGGGGAAGCAGTGAGGAAGGTGATTCTTCTAGTAGGCCCATCCAGGTTTCAGATAAAAACTGACCATTTTTTTCCCTACAAAACTCTTTATGCTTTCCCTTCTTCAATGTTCTTTTTTTTTTGATAAAAGGCAAAACAATTTTGGTATTTTGGGAAGAAGAGGGGAAGGTTGTGGTTTTGATTTTGTCTTTCTGGGAATCTGGAAAATTTCTCTTAAATAGATCTTTTCTCATTTTCTTTGAATGTTTGTTTGGAAAATATCCACTTTGGTTTTGACTAGGGTTAGCCTCAGGTAGCACACAGACACTGTGCTTGTATGCAAGTAAATGGTCAACATTTACTGTGCATTTGGGCAAACACAGAATTAAACTTACCCGCAGTTACAGGCTAATGCTGTTTGTACAGATGCTGGCTTGGCTATACAGAGGGAAGCCTGAGTATGCTTAGATTTTAGGTCAGTGACTGCATGATACACTTTTCAAGTGGAACTGAATTGGCAGCCGTTGAATGTATAGGCTCAAGGGTCAGCACTGCACAGTATGTTCAACTGTTATTTTTAAGTTTCTGCCTGAGTCTCCCTTGGAAACAGTCATCTGTAAGAATTTAGCTGTCGATGTGGGATAGGAGCAGGTGCAGAGCTCACAGCAACCATGCTGTAAGTCAATACAAATTAAGGGTCTAAGACAGAGACTAAAAGCAAGAGTAAGCTTTGAAGGAGGACATCCAGCTCAACAAGAGGCCAAATATAGGGCAGGAGGTAGCGTGACAAGGAGTTTGAAGTAGGGGAATGTCTTCAGCTACTGCTGAGAAAGAAAAGGTAGGCATTCAAGGAAAAAAAAAAAATGCTGGGAAAATAGAGATGAGACAAAGTGAAGGGTACCACAATAACCTTCCTAGACATATATAGAAGTGATTAGCAACAGAATGATGGTTGAGACCATACCTATTTCCATGAAATAAGAATTGTTGGTATTTTTAAAAATACTGTGAATCACAGCACTTTTAATCTTTTGACAGCAGTAGAATTCTTCATATTAACATCGATGGAAGATAAGATCTCCATCAAAGCCCCTGTTTTTGGAGGGATGATGGTGTACTGCTCATGTGATGCACCATCTCTCTTGAAATAAATACATAAACACAGGTATATACCATATAAAATACAACTAAAGTTAATGAACTGTTTCTTCATCTGTAACAAAGCTTGAGAGCTTTCCTGCTTTGCATGGAAGGTCATAATAGCCTCGGAGGATTTAATTTTCCTTTCTCCTGAAGAATAGAAGAGATAAAAACCTTCCATTGTTTGAGTTTCAGATCAATCTTTGTCTCCTTTGTCCTTGCAAGAAAATTCCTGCCAAATTCATGTGGCTACGGGTGTTCTAAAGGCCAAGTCATTTTAACATATTTAGGGACATTCCTCAAAATCCCTTTTAAATTGGAAAGGAATTTCCAATTCCTTTCAAGGAATTGGGCAAATGGGTTGGGACCCTTTTCCCAAGTCTTTTCAAATGTGCACTTGTTTTCTGAAGTGCCCTATTCATAATAGTATAATTCACTTACAGGTCTACTTTCTGCCTATGTATTGGAATACTGACATCTGAGCTGCTTTCCCTTTACAACTATCTGTCTCTTACTGTGAATTTCACTGTCAGATTAAACTCAGAAATCAGTGTGAGAGGACTGGAGTCTTACTGGTGGAAAAAGACCTGGAGGTTCTTTTAAGAATTTTAAGTAATTTTAAGTCTTGCACATGCTGAAAATTCCAGAATGTGTCTGATGAAATGAAGGTAGAAACTGAAAATGTTCCAGGACACAACTTTTTTTTTTTTTTTTCAGAAGAAGTAAGCAGAACTTCTTCCAACACTGAATGACTTCCTTTTGAAAGACTGCAAGACACCAGGTTACTTCTTGTCCTGGCTACCAGAAATCATCTTCCTCTTTCCACCCTTTGCTCTTATTTTCTTCACTTTTTCCCCCTTTTTTTCCTCCTGGTTCCTTTGGAAGAGTGCAGATTTTTTTCATCTGTGGAGAAAAAAATCCTTTAACGTTAAGGTGATTTTCAACATGAACAAGTAGGCACAGTAATGGATAGTGTCAATGAAAAAAGTAGCATTGTTGTGATACACATGCTGACAAGAGCCTTCTCTACCTTTGTCAAAACACTGGTGCCAAATACTAGGCTATTACAATATCCATGACGTTAACTGTCTGATTTTGTCAGTTAAATCCTGAGACTTGAGCAAGAGTATCACAAACCTGTGATCTATACTGCCAAAAGACTCCTTTTAAGACAGTCTATAATTGAGCAGTCAGACTTGTCAGGAAAAGTGACCATTCCGCCTATCACTGCAGTTTTTTCCAGTCTAACCATGCAAATATTCAAATGCAAGAAAAAGATGTTGCTCGAATGCTTGACCAAGGAACTAGATTAGATTAATAGAGTTTCATTCCCTGAATACTAGCTCTGAACAGCGTGGCAATTATTATGCACCGGTTGTTTGAATGCAAGCAAGTGCTATATGTTCTTTACTTTGTTGTCTGTTGGAGTAGCTTTCTTGCTTTAGTAACGATACCGAGCCTCTCACTACCTTTCAAGATCATTTATGAGAGTACTTTTCTTCATAAGGCATAGACACTGAATACCAATCCTGGTACTTTATGAGTCCTAGGGGTACTGAATGTAGTTTATAATTTGTATTGTGCTGTGTAACCTGATAACATTTTTATTGCAGTGGTCTGGCAATGCCACGAGGACCAAACCATAATGTATAGGAGAGGTGGCATCTCGGCTTTGGAGAATGAGGAAAATAAATCCTTCCTTTCAGAAGAAAGCTGGGAGTAGTAGCATGAAATAGCTTTATTTTGGAGGGTTGTTCGTCTCTTGGCATAAAATGGCCAAATGAAATGATGCACGACAGCCACACACATCCCACGCTACAGTTCTGGGACATGGTTGGCCATGGGCAGCAGGACTGCTTTTTCTTTTGAGTTGGAGCCTGTTCTGCAAGCCATCAGGTCCCCACAGAGGACAGCTGGAGCAGCATAACAGAGATCGCAGTGTCTGCTTCCCGCAGTGCCCATTAACTTGTTGTAAAGATCAAGAACAGGGAGAAGCGCTCCTCTCCATAAGTGTGCAAGCAGTGTCTGTGCATAGCAGCCCTTCCTGCAAAAAAAAAAAAAGCCACCCCCTAAACCCCCATACAACCACTTCTGAAGGGAAAGCAGAGGACTTTAGTTCAAACAGATTGGGGAGCACCCAAGCTGCCTCGTGCTCCCTTGGCTATCGTCTTGCTTGCTCAATTAAGCCTTAATTAGCTCATAAGCTACTTTGAGGCAGCAACCATATTATTTTATGAGTCAACCTGACATTTAGCCCAGTAGAATAGCAAGCTTTTTTGGCTTCTTTCATTCCTTTATATAAAGGCTGTACAAAATAAATAATGCAATTACATTATTTTTTCTGTCCAGCTGGCTCACGACGTCCTACGTCACATGTGGCAGTCGCTACAGAGAAGTGGATGTACAGAAGGATTCTGGGCATGCATACAAGAGTAGCCAACACTCACAGAAAGGTGCACCTCCTTTCACCTTAAATCAACAATACCCCTACGTTCCCAGTTTTGAGGACTGTGAGAGTTACTGGATCATATCAGGGGTTCTGATACACAAACTTCTTCCTGTGACTGAGGAAGGGAAACGGAAACAAAATTCAGAACTCCTGACCAGATAGTTTTCCAACTAGGAATTCAGTTATTTTTATGGTGACATAAATGAAATGTAAATTAGTTAGCTGTTCTGTGTAAAACTTCTGTTACCTTTGTCTCAGGCTTTTAGCTGCCTGTCCTTGAAACCTACAAAATGTGTGTTCATTTGGGTTTGGTGCTCTAAATATATGCTGACAGCTGTAAATTTAGGCTAATAAATGAATTAGACAGCTAAGGAAAACAAGCACTATCTCCTCAGAGGTTGTGTAAGCCATATAGCTAATGCTATCAAGAAAACACTGATCAGACACTAGCTGATTGATTTTCCCCCTTGGTAGGTCTTAAGCTGTGCAGCTGATGAAATTTAACTACTCATGTTTCTCTATCCTTCATTTTTCATTTTATTAGATTTAGTCTATTTGCTACACAGGATCTTTCCTGCAAAAACAAGCCTCCTAGGTAAGAGTAGAAACAACCTTCCCTTTCTGTCTGCGGTCTTTAGGGACAAGCAGTAAAATCCCTTGAAAACCTGGCAAGCTTTTGCTCTTGGCCAAGAGGAACGCTCCCGGCAGAGCTGCGGTGCAAAGCAGCAATAATTCTGGCTCTCGGTCAGTCCTCCCATGGCCTGTCTCAGCGGCAACCCATGTCAGTTGGGTAGGCCAGGCTGTAAGGTCTCGTAGGGAGAAAATTCTGTGCATAGCACCAGCCATGAATCATCCAGCGAGGAAGCAGTAATTAAGGGAGGCTTGGGGGACTGTCAAACTTTTGCTGGGCTGCTCGGAAAAAGAAGAAGAACAACAGACCAGCCGGAGAGCGGCAGAGGGCACTGGTGATTTAAAGTCATCCTTGCTAAGCCTCTGAGGCTGCTGAGTGCTCTGCGGCTTCTTTTCTGTACCACTGTATTGCCCTGGGTCTCACCTGAAACCCCGTCTGCTAATGTCGATGTATATATAACAGGCCCGAGTATATTTCTTCTTATATTTTATAGTGAAAATTAAGAGCCACTCCAATGAGGACAAGGCGTTAGAGAGCAGAAAGTGAGAGCCGATTAAAATGTATTATCTGGGAACGAGAACAGGGAAACAGAAGCACAAGAAATTTTTATGCCTGTTTAGAGAAGCTTAAAAGGTTCACAAAACAGACTACCTTAGGGAAACTGTTTCTTACGTTCTTAGTGAAAAATATCAGATGCTGCAATGAAAGGTTTTTTTCAAAGCTTGACAAAACTTTGTATGTGTTTGGAGGAAAAAAACCGGGCAGTTTGTAACATTCTTTACAGTCGCATAGGTAGTATATCCCGATTTACTGAGGGCAGGAAAAAAGCAAGCGATAATTCACAAGCTGGTCTGTGGTTTACTGATGCTAAACTGATGCTTTAAAATTGACAGCTATATCTAATTTTTAATGTTTTATAACAAAATACATGACTTAAATAATCTGAAGCTCTGCACCTTTCACTGTTTTATTTAGCCTGCTGTTTTTGACATGTCTTTCTTTATCCATAGTTCAACTGCACAGCTGCAGGAGCACCCACTGAATTCAGCAGAGCTAGCAATTACTGTATATTTCTACCTATAGTTGTGACTATCAACACTTGTTTTTTCCTACCAGTCTTATTTTCTTCTTCTTCTTTTTTTCTCCCTGTGTATTATTTCCAGGTCTGCCCTAGATTTCTGCTTGAATCACCTTCTGATCCAGGGCTCTACCTAAATAAATTATAATTTCCATTATGTTTGATATTGTAGGCACCAGAGGACACAGCTACCAAATGACTATCAGTAATGTGATGTCAAAACTCACCATCAAGGTGGAGATCTCTGCACCACTTTGTTGGCATTGAACATTTTCAAAATGCTGGCAGCTTCGTAGAAAGCTTTCCTTTTAAATTGCCTTCTGCCAAGCAAATGCATTAGCCTGCTTCTGGCAGCTTTGTGGTTCCAGATGTCCAGATCTCTCATGATATTCTAAAACAGAGGCATCAGGGTTTTACACTTCTATTGTAGAATTGTGCTGCTGACTCTCCAGAGTAAGAGCATGTTACTGAGCAGATCTATAGCTATGCTGAAGTCATTATTCTCCATATTATTTACCTGCAACTTAGACCAGAAGAAAATATAGACCTCTGGAGAGGTGCCGGGTCAGAGCATCTCCAGGGGACAGCACAAAAATTTTAAGTGCTATGTATCATTTGACATTTTTCCATCTCTGTGAGGGTGAAGATAAGGGAACTAAACTTCCAAAATTAACAATGTTGCTTCTTAAAAGGATCCTGTTTACTCACTTCATAATGCAAAATACTCTAAATCATTCGAACTGATGACTTTGAAAATTGACCTTTTTTACATATTAATGTTACCAAAAGATCTGGCAATTCACAGGTATTTAGCAGTTTATGCTTAGTACAGCTCCTGTTAATGAGAAGATAAAATATCTTTTACCCTGCCGACAGCAGTCCAAGACTGAGGAAAAAGTTCAATTGTACCAACGGGTTCTGTGCTGAAGCTCCGCAGTTTTGTATGCCTGAAGATCCTTTTTTTGTCTGTAGATGATTGGGGAGGGCGGCGGGGGGTGGGGAGATCCTACAGACTTTGGAATTGCTGACTTCTTTTTGCAGAACATTAAATTGTGTCTGCTCCTTGTTATAGGGTAGGACTAATGATTTAACTAAAAGGAGGATGGACTGTACAATAAGTGGGCAGAACAGACAACTCATAGCTTCAGTCAGGGTGCCCAGTCAATGGGCACAGTCACACCTGCAAGACACCAGGACTTTTCTTCAGTATCACAGTTCCTCAGACACCGTGTATTTTTTATGTTTTCTGTTATAACCCCAATTCCTTACATCTCTATTCTGGTTAAAAATATCCCTCCCAAACTCTGTGTCTTAGAGTGCTTCAACAATAAACTAATTAAGAAAGAACTGGGGTTAATGCTTGATCACCCTAAGGGGTGATCCAAGGTTAATTTTTAATAGAGCTTCATTCTTTTAGATATTAGATAAGTGATGTGGAAATGCCAATTATTTTACACAATCACATATAAATTCCACAGAAAAATAGAAGTAGAAAGGACCAAACAGAAAAAAAAAATGGAGATAGGATTCATATCTGACAAAAAACCCTTCTGAGATGTTTGGCAGAATGAGAGGTATTTCTGTAGTGTAGATTCTCTCTCTTTCAAAAAAATAATTACAGAAATAAACAGTTTATTTCCTAGTGGATTTTTGTGTGTGTGTGTGTAATTAGTTTCTTTATGTTTAAAAAGTGTTCATAAACAGATAAAATTTTTCTCAGGTATATTTTCTGTTCATTGCATTCATAGCATAATTCCTAGTTTATATCTTGTCTGAAAATTGCAAATGTTCAGATCTGCAAATAGACAACATTCTTCTTTTAGTCCCCATTTATACGATCATTGCTGAAATAAACATTCTGTAAACAAGGTAATATATAAGAAAATGTCCAAGGACAGCCAACAATAAAAAAAAGGGGGTGAAAAAGAACAGAAGCCCAGCATCTGATGCAGTACAAATACGTACTTTGAGGTTAACAAATTGCATTAATTTTCTTTTGCCCTTAATGTTGATAAAACACTTCTGTTCTCTCACAACTGTTTATTATGACCTGAGTTATTATTAATTTGTTTTCTCCTTTGTTTTAAAGTTTGCTGTAAGCAATTGTTGGTATGCATGGGCATTGGATTTGTCCCTGAGAGACAACCTTAGCCCCCTGCAGTTTGAAATGTCTTGCTGATGGAAGCTAGACAGGTAATTTAAAGTGCTTTTAATTCCAGAATGAGCCAAATTGACATAATCTGGGTTATATACAGTGAACATTATTGTTCTTTTAATTCAGCAATTTGATGATATAGAAGATCAGAAGCTTGCTAGCTGGTGGCAGGTTTTTTCAGGTTCTAGCTGGTCTAAAATGGCTTGTTTTCAAATTGATAGGGTTTTCTTTGGTTTGAGAGAAATCTGAATAATTCCAGGATGGACCCAGCTTGTTTACTGTGTGGTGTGAATGAGTAATGTTCACAACATCAGCAATTAGTTCTGGATTTGTTTTTTTTTTTAGGGAGGGGTTGTTGGGTTTTTTTTGGTTGGTTCTTTTTGTTTGTTTTGTTTCTAGGGGTTAGGAGAATAAATAAAAGCCTTGTTATCATCTTGTTGGTGACTTAATGGAATTTGAAAGTTTTGCTATTGCATCTGCCTAGCTGCAAATACTAAGTAATTAACATGTCTGTGATGGTTCTTTAGCTTCAGCAGAGGGATTATTGTCTTTATTTATTTTCAGTCTAGAAGCATAGATGTCTATCACTTGATGTATAATATTCTGTAGGTAAAAAAAGGAACTCTTCCTGTAAAGCCATATAATTAACCATTGGTAGTATGGATTTATGTCATACCTCTAGGTCACACCTCTTCATTGTTAAGCAATTCATTCTGGTTACTGAGAACATTAACAGTAATTCTTATGGTCTGGCCTGAAAGATATTATGTGAAGTGCTCTTTTAGCTGCCAAACCCCAAACTTATGTCATCCTGTGTGCTATGTTGTCCCTCTTTGGTGATAAGAGATATATTGAAGTCAATATGGTTTGGAATGACTAAATATAATGTAAGCTGAAACTGGTGCCAAAATGCCTTAATATGGCAAATAAGTAGCTTATTGGTTTGGATTGTTCTCTTTAATTTTACATTACTGCTATCACTACATAGTAGTTTCTATAACACCTGACTGCTCTTGTGCTTTCTTCTTTTGTGACCTGTCCATTCTTGTGGTAACCTCATTTTATGAAGGTGTTTTCTTACTCTAAAAATGTGTAAAAGTGATATAGCATGTTCAATAGATTTGACTGTGGCTTACATTTATCTGATAAGCCAGCTCTAGAGATATCTGTAAGGTTCTGTTACCTCTAACTTTTTCCAAACCCACTGTTTCACACATCTGGAAGGGGATAAAATAGATTCTCTTCCTTACTGCACATTTTCAACCATTTTGCTTACATAAGTTTTTCCTGCTTTGTAGAAGACAGTATAGCTTTAACACTCAGTGACCTGCTTTTATTTGCAGAAATGATTGTTACTTTTATTTCTAAGTGACTGCATATCATAAAGTTGATGAGAAGACCATAGCGCTCTACAGTACCAGCCTTAATCACCTTCAAAAGGTGACAGAATAACTGCCATTCAAAATCAATTTTGTCAGCTTCTCAATATTTTCTCCATTGCTTTGCTTTTTGAAATAATTGATTACTTAAGATTTTAGAGAATCCTCTGAAATCCACAGCACATTAGATGCAGAATTGCCTAACATAAACCTTGTAATATTTTGAAGCCGTGTTTGCAGCTCTTGTCATTTTAAACACTAATTGGGTTCAGAGAAGACTGGATATTTGAATACTTTAGTGTACTGAGCTGGCAGCAATTGCTGTTTTCTAAAAAAATCATTCAACCCCCCTCCACATTGAAGATGTTGATGCAAAGGTTCATTTTCAGTTATTGATTTGCCTCAGGTTATACTTTTTGACTTGGGCTTACCAATGTAGACACTTACAGCTGCTCAGTACCTGTTAGTTTTTACAAATTTACATCTGTAAGCCAAACACATGAACAGTGTGGGAATATTGACTAAATGTTATGAAATATGTAAAGCCTTTCTATGTATCTGTTCATGTGCCCTATCCTTCCCTTTTCCACCACAATATCCAGTTCTTTTGATTTTGGGAAGGCTGTTTTAGCTATGATAATTTACCATATAGAGGCTAAATATATTTAAACATTTCAAAAAATGAAGGCATTTGGTATCTTGCACTATGTGTGTTGGTCTTTATCTTGTTTTACACTTGCTGGGCTTTGCCTTGTCCATTTCTGTGATTCAGAGTTTTTTCCTCCCATTCTTTTTTCCCTTTTTGAAAGAGGCTACCTCCAAGTTTTCTCTACCCTCTGAAATGGTATCTCAGTCAGTCCCCCATTTTTACTCTGACACCTTGCACACTCTCATTTTCTCATTGCTTCTCTCCATCCCTCATCCTCCACCTCTTGTACTTGCCATCCCTCACCCCAGTTTTCATACAAACTTCATAGCCAGCACCTTGGTTATGTGTTTCCCACTACTTCATTTGGCCTTGATTTGAGGTCTTGCACATATTCTTTTCCTACTTTTCTCTAACCATGCCTCCTCTTTCTTTGCATCAGTCCCTGTTACCTGTCAAATCCCAGTTTACCTGTTTTCAAGCAGAGGTCATTGCTGCAGTTCTCGTCTTTCACTCACTTGTAGAAACTGACTTGTTTCCAGCTGGCTCAGACTTCATCACCACTTAGTAAACATGCAGCTATTTTTTTACAGAATGACTTGCACAACCATCTTTAACTCCTCTCTGAATCTCCCACTTTTGCGTAATGTCTATGTAAAAAACAACCTTGAAAACAGTTCAATTGCTGGCGTGCTGCGACAGTTTCAGAAATTCAGCCTTTGTCTTATTTGGTTTTCTCTTGCTTTAAATTTCCATTTTAATCTGGTTGAAGGAAGGGATCATTTATTTTCTGTCTTTGTATGACATCAAACAGCCCATAATTAGGGCTGCTAGATAGAATGATAGCATAAGTAATATACCCATGTGTATCTTTCATAAAAAAACATTTAAGACATTGCTAAAGATACTGAGATAAGGGTAGTGAGTTAAGAGATCTATTGAAATACGTTTTTTGATTTACTGTATTTGCTGAAGTTTTGATTAACCAACAGAATATAAAGACCTTGGGGATCTTCTGAACTCTCTAAGCCGTTTCGCTCTGAATTAATGGCTTTTAGGATGGATTTTTTTCCTTTTTTTTCTTTTTTAACACTAACAAAGATTCTCATTTATGGTGTGTTTTGACAGATATTTAACACAACTAAAATACCTGCAGTACCAGTGTGATATACCACAGAGGTTATTTCAGAAAACCAACCAACCAACGAACCAACAAACAAACAAACCAAGCAACCCACTTCCTCAACTGCAATGTCTATCTGTCTAGAAATTACAGTCTTTTTGGTTTGGTTTATAACACATAAAAAAGTATTTTGAATGGATACATCAAGATTATACCACTTAATATTTTTAAGCTTATGGAGCCTGTAAGTAGATTAATAATTTTTTCCTAGTTTTACACTGGGACCTACTAACATGACCCTTATTTCTGTTAGCTTTGTTAGACTTACAAATGTCAGTAAATTTTAAACAGGTGTTCTTTAAGTAATAGTATGCTCTTCTATATTTTTTCAGACTGTTTGAAATATGAAAATGTATTTCAATCTGGATATAAACTACACAGATTATTATTCCGAAGCTTTGGGTTTCTTTGAATTCCATGGAAAACATAACATAAAAATCTGTCGAACTAGTACAATTAAGTAACCCAGCCATGGGAAGATCTTTTTTGGTGATTAATATCAAGACTTTTTCTATAAAAATACCGAGGAATAATAATATATTTTGTATTCTTGATTTTAGAATGATAAGAAACTGTCTGCAGTGCAGAGCTTATATCATATATAGAGTGAACTAAGATGTTAGAATTGATTTTTATTTCCCTCCAATGATAACTTTTTAATGTACTTACTGAATGATGGGTAAGATTATATAGTTAGACTCTATCTGTATAAAAAAATCTCCAATGTCTAAACTGCATAAAATTTTTCCTTAAGTTAAATATTTAACATTTCCTTTTATCTCCTTTTAATCAGCTGTTTTCTTTACATTTAGTTTGCCTATTAAAAGAGTACCTTTTTTTTAAACACTTGTACTTTATATAAAATTCATTTTACACCACTTCTGCCACTACTTTAGATCCTGTTTTGAGGTCATGAAAGACTAGCACCCTTTCTTTCTTACATTTCATTAAGAATTATAATACTGCCGTCAGCAGAATGCAATAGCTACAGAAAGAGCTTGCTACCTAGAGTCCCTTTTATAACACATTCTTTATAACATATAAATATGAGCCAATGAAATGAGGACATGATTAATGTTACTGAATTTATAGATAACTGTAACTTAGCATGCAGCACATGAAAAGGAAGAAAAGGAATTCTTTCTGCCAATTGAAGGTGTATCACTAGATCTATGAAGGCCTGGGAAACAAATTTTTAAAATGCCGAAAGCTCCATCAATTACAGGTCTTGTGTAATTAATGCTGACATATATAGCTGCATTTTAGTGCTCCTCAGCAAGAAAAAAGGAGACAGGCAGTGACTTATAAGGTAGAGGAACAATTGCGATCTGCAAAACAAGAGTGGATTGATCTGAGCTGAATAAATTGCAAAAGTTAAGTTTAAGAACTGGAGCTGTTACTTAATTTTACAAAAGGCAAAAATCACTTTTACATTAATAGACATTTTGTGTTTATAGTGCTAAATGAAAATACTAGTACTCAGGGTGATAATAAGGAGATCACATGGATTATAGAATGTCTTTGAACTGTCAATACCACATGATGAAAGATCCAGTGCATGAGTGTATTGAGTGAGGCAAGAACATGAAGTATCCAACATGGCTGTGTAAGACCCAGGTAGAACAGGTTAGAAGTGGTGGGTTGACCACGGCTGGATGCCAGGTGCCCACCAAAGCGGTTCTATCACTCCCCCCTCCTTCGCTGGACAGGGGAGAGAAAGATATAACAAAGGGCTTGTGGGTCAAGATAAGGACAGGAGAGATCACTCACTAATCACCGTCACGGGCAAAGCAGACCCAGCTTGGGGAAAATTAACTCAATTTATTACCAATCAAAACGGAGTAGGGTAATGAGAAATAAAACGAGATCTCACAACACCTTCCCTCCACCCCTCCCTTCTTCCCGGGCACAACTTCACTCCCG
>JANZLQ010000079.1:17795055-17814467 GCA_026212715.1 Elanus axillaris | reverse complement strand
TGCAGGGGAATCTCTGCTCCGGCGCCTGGAGCATCTCCTCCCCCTCCTTCTGCACTGACCTGGGGGTCTGCAGGGCTATTTCTCTTACATGTTCTCACTCCCCGGCTGCCCTTTCTCCCCCCACTCCCCAATTTTTTTCCCTTCTTAAAATGTTCTCCTAGAGGCGTTACCACTATCGCTGATGGGCGGCGGGTCCATCTCAGAGCTGGCTGGTATCGACTGTCGGACATGGGGGAAGCTTCCAGCAGCTTCTCACAGAAGCCGCCCCTGTAACCCCCCCGCTACCAAAACCTCACCACACCAACCCTATACATTAGAACACACAGTTCCGTTAAGTCTTGCACACCGAGAAAGTGAATTTAGGCTTAAAGGAGTCTGGAGAGGAACTGCTATAATCACTGAACTATGTCTATGTAAAGAAGAACAGACCACCTTGTCCTGTGCTGGGGGCAAAGTAAAGCTCAAGGTGGTTGCCATATATTTTGAGAGGCAAGGGGTAAGTTTCAGAAAAAGAAAGCAACATAATGGTTATAGGAATAAACAAGAAAAATTAGCAGTAAGCAATGTGTGATAGGGATTAGAGGAACGTTTCTGATCCTCAGACCTAGAGAGTAATAATCGTAGAAATAATAACATAAAAAAATACTTAAGTAATGCCAGCCAGTTTGTGAAAGTGATATAGAGGACTCATTTGCTTTTGATATCTTCTGTGTGACACTAGACATTTATCTTTCAACCTGTTCTTGTATTTATTTCTGAGTACTTTGGCTATGGGGGAAGCAATTATAGCACCAGAAACAAAGCAGATGATTTTTCCTAGCCTTTTTTGTTGCTGGAGATGAAAGCAGGGTCCTTTCACTGCACCTGCACTTCCAGGCTGAAAAAAGGCACACTTATAGTGAGAAAAGGTTTTGGGTTTATTAATTTATTTACTAATTTTGCTGGAACTGGTAGGACCGATTTGGAACAAGTGTCATTTTTAACTAACACAGTGCTTGCAAAAGAGGGCAGGTGGGATCAGGAGAAGGAGGAGGAGGGAGAGGCCTAGAGAAAACTTTATTTTGAGGAAAGGAAAATGAAGCAGAGAGATTTTCACGTTGGGTCAGGTGATGCTGGCAGGCACACCTTTTGAAATATGGGTCTGGGCTGGATGGCATCTGGAAGCGTTCCCTGGGTATGTGTTAGCAAGGTTGTGACACACTTGTCGAATGAAGTTTGGCACAAACAGATTTACAGTGCTCTGGGAACAAAGTAACTGCTTCAGGAGGCAGGAAACACTTCCCTTGTGGACAAAACTAAAGCAATTGCTGAGAAGCAGTATTTGTTTCCTAGTTTCCTTCTAAATTGCTGAATACTGGCTGTTGCTGGAGGCAAGACATTGGACTTGACTTATAAATGGTGCAATTTAGTACAGGAAACCCTATTAGTCAATTTAACTTTATATTGAAGTACTACAAAAGCACATAAGAACAAGTTATTTTATAGAAAAACGGAGAAATTGTGCTGCTGTAGTGGCTCTTGTATAATAAGTCGAAAATAAAATACTGCATAATGATCTGGATTTATGCATTGCAAATCGAGAAGTAGTTTGAGGAAACGTAAATAAATTTGATATACCCTTCCATTACCACTGAACAAGTGCTTAGCGGCTCTGAAAGACTGGTTTAAGGGCATTAAAATAGCAAAACATCCTTTGGTGCAATTATTAAACCGTGCTTACCTAGATCTAAGATTACATTGTCCAGTGGGTGAACTGGATATATGTTGCCTTTGAGCAGCATGTCTAAGTGCCATTAGGTAGTGGGGGTTAGGTAGGCCATATAGGGTTTAAGGCTTTTTAAAGATCCATTATCTACTAGTTACTACTGTGCAAAGTGTGCTCTTAAAATATTATCTTGTACGCTAATTGCACTGAATGGGCTAGTGCAACACATTCATGTTATTGAAGTTAATGACCCATTGCATTAGTAGTGATAGTGAAGAAAATCTAAAGGCAAATTTCCTGTTTTAATTGGTGGACTGTATGGTTGAAAGGAGGTTAGTATCATTACACTGGAACTGGTGATAACTACAGGCCTAAGAAGACAGAAACCATCTACACTTTGCACATTAGTAAATCTTTTCTCATGTGCCTGTTATATTTTCAAAGATGGCTTGAAATCAGTAACTCAAGTACAGTTTTTAATTTGCTGTATTCAGTCACCTTTGAGCAAAAAGCTGATCTTACTTTTTATTTACAGTTAAATAGTTTCTTCTGTTCAAAGGAGGAATAGCAACCCTTGCCTGCTGTTTGTGATACAGTAAAAACTGGATGGACAATCATGTGGAAATGGGATGTCTCTTCTGCCCCCGAAATCCTGTTCTGCATTCATATTCGTGGTGTCTTCAGGCTGCACCTCCCTCCAGAGCCCGGTGGTGTGGGAGCGTGCGGGAGCACTACCCCACAAAGGAGCACAGTGCCCAGTTAGGGCAGGACTTCCTCTGCTGTCATCAGCTCCTGAATGGCTGCTTTTTAAGGTCTGAAAAGCTGATTTTATTCAATCCCAGACTATTTACTTTTTGCAAACATACAGTATGAGCATTGTAATTTGTGAATTTAGTGGTAAAATGAGTATGTGCGACATGGCAACTTGCATTATCTGAGAGCATTAGCCAGTTTGCAAACTCCTATTCATGGCAGCTTGACTCCTATCCAGAGCAAACTTCTTTCCCCAGTTCATTCGTTTGTGATGCTCTGAGTTCAGGCGGTTTCTGCTGGTTTGTGGCATCCCCCTTATGCTCTTGCATCTTGGCTGCAGGCTTTTCAGGGCAAACTCTGCTTTATCCTATTCTTCCTTATAAACCACTAAGCCGCTTTAGTGAGCTGTGAAAGGGGAAGGCGAGGAGGAGTGGATGTAGCACATGTTTCTGTTTCCAATGCTTTCTCTGTCCCATTAAAGAAGCTCTCAAGAACCACATTGTGCTAGCTTGGCATAAAGTGCAGATTGATGCCTTCCTGTGAATGCCGCGTTTTGTAACAGCGCCTTGATTGTTAGTTAAAGGTGTCTCTTTCTATAGTGGCCCTGTTTGATTCAAAGCCAGCTGCGGCATGGGAGGCTCCGTCGGTCACCACCTTTTCACTTACAGGCTCGGATGAGACCCGGTTCCCATGACACTGCAGCCCGAGTCAGTTTGGGAGGGCTGGACGTGGATGTGAGGCTTTCCCCGAATGAATTCAAACCCTCTTCTCTGCCAAAAGGGTCTTGCAAATTTGTTAACACATTTGTTAACAGTTTGCCTAACGATTTCCAGGGAGTTAGATATATGGAGGGGAGGGAGTTTCACTGACTTTTTTAAGACTACAGTTGTATAAATCTTTGTTTCGATGGTATTTTGGTAGTTGGTGAGATTTTTAACTCATCTGCTGTGTGAAGATACCCCTGGATTGGTTAGACATATTGTAAAGGCTGAGAACCAGGATATGCACTTTTTTTCCAATTTGTTACTTGCAATGTGTCAGTTTAACACATAAGTTGTGCTACGTTTCTGCGACATAATTCCAGATGCATGCATTCTTTTATATACTATGATAGATGAGGCCTCCAATTATATCCATGCCTTAACCACTCCTTTACTTTTTAGTCCGTACACAGCCATTTTCAACAGCCAGGTGACCTGGCATCGCTTGTGTTCTGTTTCCTCAAAGCAACCTGCAAAAGAAGCATCCCTAAATATTTATAATCAAATCCTGATTTTAGGCAAACCCCAGAATGTTAGTAAAGCAAGACTGTTAAATTGTAATCTCACTGTGTGATATGAGATCTTTTAAATCAAGCTATGTATATTTGCAGTATTTGTTTGGTTGGTTTTTTTTCTGTTATTTTATCTTGTTTCATGAATTTTTTTCCTCTTCCTTAAAAAAAAAAAAAAGCAATACAAATAGAGCATTTTACATAATCATAAAGAAACCCAGTTTATTTCAATATTACTTTTTGAATTATGCTTTTCAGCAGTTATCAATGAAAAGAGGAGAAGATTTATGGCCTACCTCTTAAATCTACTGCCATATTGACATATTTACTTATAGAGTAACTCTTGTAATTGGAGCTGTGCTTAATGAAAAGGTACTTAATCTCTCTGTAGGTTATCATGCAAGCTTGTTCAGTGATTACTCATCAATCCTACTTGAATGGCAGATTTTAGATCAGTACCTAGTTTTTATTATAGACTGTGCAATTTCTAGAAATTCTTGGTGCAGTTTTCTAAGATGCACTGCATGGTATGTCCAGCACAGCTCTCCTAGGAGACAACATTAGATCTCCTGTTTAGCCATACAGCATCCACAGGGATCACTGATAGCACCAAGGAATGGTACATCCTTTACTTACATATGTTGTTCTGTGTACAAGAAGAAGTCTCTCCCATCTTGCATTTCAAATTGCCTAGCAGGGGGTTGTGGGTAAAAATACTAAATAAATTTAAGTGTAATACTCAGAAGCTCTAGCATTTTTTATTTTCTTCAGATAATGCATTGCTGACAGAGGGGAAAAAATGGAGAGTATGGACACATAGTTCAAACAATTACACTGGCAGTGAAAATGTATTTTTTTATTCTTGAAGGGAAATTATAAAAAATATGTGAAGAAACAGATGAGAGATTTGGAACTTCTGTTCCTCTGGTATGTGACAGAAAAAGGGGAAAATATTTAAATAAATTAAATTAAAAAGTAGGAGGCTTTATAGTGATAGAAATAACTTTTTCGTTACACAGTCTGTATTTAAGCTGTGAGGTGGCAGTTCCTTAACGAGACAGACATGTAATAATTAATTCCTGTTAATGAAATATTTTTGAAGAGCTATTCAAGGGCACATTTTAGGACTTCATCAGACGTCATTTATAGGCCAGATTAAGGCCCTGACAGTGGGCAGTGCTGACATATACATCCTTTGATGGTTTCCTGTACCCTGTTATGGAATATCTGATACCAGCAGAGACGGGTTATTGGAGTTCAGTGAACATGTTTTGTGGTTTGACGGCAGTTGTTCTATTCCTAAAGGGAAAATACTCACAGATACATGGCTGGGGGCTTGTTTATGAGTTTCATAGGGGAGACCAAATTGTGCTGTGCTACTGCAAAGGAGCTTTCCGTGACAGCTTCCCACATCACTCCGAAGTTGTCTTTCAAGCTGTTTCTCTCACTGTCTGGGTCCCCCTTTTACCTGTGTGCCATCAGTTATAACTCTGCAGGAGCACTTCTCAGAAATGACTTGCAAACTCTTTAAAGTCTTATAGTCTTTTCTTTTTCTTGTGAAGTTGAAGATGTTCAAATCTGTAATCCAATACTGAGCTCTTCATTTTATTATCTTTCTTTTCTGCTTCTCCCCTTTTCTCCTTTTCCTAATACTTTTTCCCAGGTATTTCAGTTCAATCACATAATCTTTTCTGCTTAAGGAATTGAAGCCAGTTGGCTTTCAGTTTTTTTTCGTTAGTTAAAAGCCATTCTCTTTTTCCCACTATTCTGTATAAAGACAATTCCTTGGCTTTAGAAGTTGTTGTCAAACACATCGAAAACTTTCACTGCAATGCAAGAGCAAGGCTCTGCAAGATAATTGGGTTTGTGTCCACTTACATTCAAGCAGAAAATCAAGGAGAAAAATTTAATTGCACTCATATAGAGCATTTCACTAAAACTCTATGTCTAATTACAGTGGTGAACACACAGCGGGGACACTGGAAAAATGAGATATCTTTAAAACCTTCATCTTTGAAGAGGCCTTTTGACACCAGATATGATTCAAGTTAAGAAAGCAGTTCTTCTGACAGGTTATACCCCAATAAATGTGTCGTTGATGAGTAGGTTGTACATGAAGCATTTGTCACAACATACACATTCTGCCTAATTATTAATAGAAAGTATATTTTCTTCCGGTTGTTTTCCTGTACTAATTCATATTCTTCCATGTTTTAAAATTGCTTGACAGTTCCAATACTTAATATAATCACAGTGACTTCACATGTTCTATTCTGTGTTGAAGAGTCCAGATGAACCATGCAGTTAATGCAAACGATGCTGGACTTCTATATTGTGTCCCCCATATTAGCCACAGGATATTATTCTCCCCAATTACACATTTGTTACGGGATTCTGTGACTGTGGAACAAATGTGTTGCTATAAAAGTGGTAGCATATATGTTTCTTATTCTGGAAAGCGTAAATCAAAATGGCTGCATGGAACAATGGAACAAAATATTCCTTATAGCAAACAACGTAAAAAACCTCAATTGCCTCTCAGGAAGCTGTATCTCAGGAACGAAACTTTGATTTGTTACCGCTAACTATCATTCTGCAGGTAACACAAAGTCTTGCAGCAGTAATAGCAAATAAGTGAATATATATTAGCAGATACATTTTTCATAACAAACCCATTTTTGCTCACTTTCTCAATTTAAAACATTTACAATATTTTTGAGGCTGTCCTGAAATAGCCCACATTGGTATTCTGAGCATTTAGGATCTATCTGTGCATTCATAAAATTGTCTGCAACATCTCCTCCCCAAATACTGAAATTAAGTGGATAAGAACATTTGTTCTATTTCCAATGTTGTTTAGACATTTAAATTCTATCATCTGTTGAGTCAGGGAAATGACTGACAATTTATCTGAGAGACTGCTGGGAAGTCTGAAATTTTGAACAAAATGGCCAGAAAAACTGAAAATACTAGTCAAAATTTCTGAGATTCAATATCTGGAACTATCCCTGAAGCCTCTTAATGTCAGCAAACATCTACATGGACTGACTTCCTAGTATTCATAAATAGGAGAGGCATTTGTAGATCTACTGCTTGTACTTGGGAAGGAGAAATGCATCTAGATTTTAATAGCATACACTAAAATATCCGTATCATAGTATTCCTTTGATGGTTTGGAATGCATTGCACTGGAGGAAAGGGTCTCAACAAATCCTGAGACTTAATTTGTAGTTGGAAATAACTGCCAGCATGTTGTGTAGGTACTGGTTTTGCATGATGGACAGAGTGAACCGCCACGTATGCCGTCTTGATGAACTTTGAGCAGAAGTGTTATTAATGTCCCACTCAGTTTATGGACTTCCCTGTTTATCTCATGCTTTAAGATTTTTTGTATTGTGCTGCTGAACACCTTCCCATGCCTGAGAAATGCAGTGATTTTAACCTTTCTTACCAAGTATGCATTCAAGAGATTGGTGTATGTGTCTATACTTACTTAAACAGACAAACACACATACACATAAACATATATATATGTATACATACATATATATACATACGCTACATGTATATGAACCCACAGGGAGGCAATTAGATATAACTACAAATTTGTGCTTACATTTTATCTCATGATTTTAAAATACATGTATGCTTTTGAGAGTCTTGTCTCGTGATTACTTAAATCATTCTAATTCATCTCTGATTGATTGTTTACAAAGAAGACAGAAAATCCATGTACCATTAAAGACAATCAGGCCCTCAAAGGGGATGGAAAGGAAATTATTTACACTTGAGGTAGTATTGGCCATTCTTTCTCTGGCTCATTCAGTTTTTGAAATGCTGACAGACTTTACTGTAAGCCTAGAATCATAAATCAGTACTTGTATATCCAAGTGCTCTGAAATTTTAGTTGTATACTATAGCAATGTAGACACAGAACTGCAGTCTCCTTTGGAAAGATAATCCTAATAAAAAAAAAAAAAGGTTAAATTGCTGAAACTACCACTGCAAATGTGAAGTAATATGGGGGACTGTATTCTCAGTTTGGTAAGTAGAAATTTTAACACTGTCTTTAAAGAAGTCCTTTTCTTTCAATTAACTTTTTGTTAGGAAAATGAGAATTGTGCTTCAAGATCACAGTTACTTTTCTTTATGTTTTTTCCTATTTATCAGGCTTACTGAATTTTCAGTCCTGTGAAAACAAGCCTGTTTTTACAGAATGTTTTAATGTGTAGGAAAACAAGACCAATAGGGAGAGCTGAAACAGTAATTCAGTTGGACCTGGCTCAACGATTTTTCTCATATGTTCTCATTATATTATGTTGGCATCTGGACTACCTGCATAGTATTTGGCCTTTTTCAGAAT
Organism: Elanus axillaris; assembly: GCA_026212715.1. Lineage (NCBI taxonomy): Eukaryota > Metazoa > Chordata > Aves > Accipitriformes > Accipitridae > Elanus > Elanus axillaris. The sequence goes on along the minus strand of JANZLQ010000079.1, from coordinate 17,806,373 downwards.
CTCCAATCTTTATTTTTATTATTGCAGATGTTTCAGCCAAATTAATTCTTAAGTATTGGGCAGCCCGAAATTTTGCTCAGAAGTGGTGCAACAGAAGAATCATGAGTCTTTGCTTATATTAATATTATTTTGCTTGTACTTTGGCTAGTTGAGAGACTTGTTTAGTAGTCAGGCAAATGGGAACTGTCCTTTTAGACATACATGACCCTTTTGGAGCTGATGGGAATATACTTGTAACGCTGTTGAGCTAGCTGTGTGCATCTTTGGAGTGGAAAAGCTCAGCCTGTAAAAGTCAGGCTTAAAAAAGAAAATGCCATTCCAAAACCAAGCCTTGGCTTTGAAGGTGTTACAGAAATAACAGTAAGGGAGTCAAGGAGATAGACTGAAGGCTCAAAGGAATTAAGAAGACTAAGTACAAAGACTGTCATCAGAGCCAGATTTGTGGAAATCACTGTTGTGTGAGCTCCTAGAGCTTGGATGATTTACCCCACAACCTGAAATCATCTACAAGGACTGAAGGAAGAAAGTAGAGAGGCTTGTATGAACTCACAGCTAGCATTACTAAAATTATTTTTTTATCCAGTTGTAATTAGGGGACCAAATCCTTTACTTCAAAAGCTTAATTACTTAATTACTAAGGTCTTAGCATTTCACCACTTTTAGAATGAAGAATTTCGTGGGTGGAGTTTTACCACCTTGTCAATAAATTAGGAGACACATCAATGACAATACCACCGGAAAAAACATTTGAATGTGCCTAACTTCATCACACAATCATGTGACTTTAGCAGCTATGAATTACTGGAAGAGTATCTGCAAGATGAGGAATCCTGCTGGTCCAGATGGGATGCAGATTAAATGGCCAAGCTCATTTCCCAGTTGGGAGCTCCAGGGAGGCACTGACAGAAAATACCTTACCAATCATGGTATTGCACTGAAAACATTAAGTTCCTTAGTTATTAAGGACAAAGGGACACATCAAAGCTGCTGAAGTACAGTTGTCATAAAGAGACAGGGTGTAGCAGAATGTGTCTCCTCAGATGCTGCTTCTTTTCCTTTCCAAGCTGCCGTGCCGGAGAGCAGGTGCTAGTGCTCAGGGAATCTCTGCAGCAGAAACACTGGCTCTGGCCTTTGGGACCAGCAAATGATTTTGTCATCCTGACATCTGAAACCCCTGAATGCACCCTTTTGTCCCATTGCATCCTTTTCACAGGGCAGAAAATCAGGTTATGTGTCATGCTTGGAGAACTCGAGGAGGAGATGTGCTTAAATGACAACTGTTTTAGTGACTGGATAAAAACGTACACCGTGACCAGCCAACAAGACAGATACTAGGATATTTGCATCATCGTAATTCATCTGTGCTTTTCCACAAAGCCGAACTGCGCTCATCTCTTACATACTTACCTAAACTTATTTTTGGTTAACAAAAATAACTGTGGATAATGTCAGCTTACTGATGGGCCCAGGGGTAGAATTTCCTTTGCCTGTTTGACAGACTTGATTCTTCTGCGCAAATCCACGGCTTGCCCAGCTATGCCTGGAGGCAGATACACTGCTGTGGGCTCCTTCAGTTCTGTTGATGGGTGCTGTTCCGCCAACACATTAAGCTGTTTCTGTAGATAAATCATGCACAAATAAAAGAGCATACGTCAAATCTCAATCCTGTTTCAGTGTGGATGAAGCAGTATTGCTAAAATAAGACCCCCTTCCCTCCTATGCTGAATCTTTGGATGCCATTTGGGTCTGAACCAGTTGCATATTTTCATTTTGATAAATATTCCTGAAGGGAGAGCCAGCCATTTCCTTGTTTGTTTAATCTTAATCATTGCAGCAAGCTTTTTTTAAAGGAGACACAGGAACAAGCTACCTCTGCTGGGATCCTACAGCAGTTGGTGCTCCCAACTGTAGAAGAACTTAAAGCCTCAGGGACTGGTGTGATGTGGCTCTCACGGCCCCAGGTGGAAACTGCTGCCAGGTCTCTGTGCTACGCAGGGAATTTGCAGAGGCCTACCCGCTGGCTCCTCAAAAAAGCAGGGTAGAGCAAAAGACCACCAGCACCCATGAAGAACCAGGTGGCCCATCTGGCCACCTGCAGAAGATACCAAAGGGTGCAGTAATCTGCTGAGCTACCGCAGTAAAACTGGGTTTATTTGGTATATTAATTCTGAGGGAGATTAAGTGGTGTTGGTAAGTGTTATATACTTTTATATCAAAAACATAACAACATGTGCAATTGGTCCTCAACAAGGAGTGAGAGAAATTAATGATTTCCCTCCACTGTTGTTCTCGTTAAACCGTGTATCCAGCACGTGGCTGGAAGACCTGCCCTAGATATGAGGGTGGACCTGGCAATGAAGCCCTCCTGCCCTCCCCAGGCTGTGGATATATTACAGAGATATGTGTCCCATGCATCTTTGGCAGCTTGTGTTTTCCTGCAGTCCAGAGCCTGTACTGGATGAAGGAGGTGCCTGGTTTATAGGCTCTCTTGCTCTGGCACTCTCTACTCCAATGCAAAGTTTTTGAAAAACACTCTATATTAAACTGGTAAAATGTGTTGAACAACATATTCTGAATGAAGAAGTATAGCTACAGTGGTCATAGTGTATGTTAGGTTTACACTTCATTGTCATGTCATAACTAGAATATTTTTGATGAGGAGAAGAAATCTTTGTACCATTAGGATTTAATAAGGAATTAAACATTCCATGAAACTCTTTAAATGAATGAAAGCCTGCAACCATCTCAGAAGTAAATCAGAAAAATGTATGTTCACAGATTTAAAGGTACATAACATTGTTAACAGTTTATATTACGGTTGTTAGAGATATTGAATCAGGATACTACTCAAAATTCAGAAACATAGATGTAGAAATGGCCCTACGTTACAGACCTGATGATATAAAAAGACATTATTGACAGGGTACCAAAGATTTTAGTTCAAGTTAAACCAAAAGGGAAAGATTTTATCTTGTTTTTCTTGTGCAATTTTCATATGTGAAAGATATGCAGAACATCAGATGGAGTGTTGCAGTGCAGCCGAGGTAAGACAATATATTTATACCCGTGCTGGATACTGAAAAAGGACAAATGTTAAAAAATCCAACAACCTGAAATTTCTGGAGGGTCCTGTGTTCTGTGGGAACTTGATCCAAAGCCCACTGTTGTTTTTCCATTGCATGCAATAGACTTCAGCGTCAGCCTTTCCTGAGCGTCATAAAAATATCTGAAATCTCGCAGTGATGTAAATATATAGTTAAAGTTCTTTTTCGTTCTCTTCCCTGTTAAAATCTGTGCTTGATCTGTATTTTTCTGTTTTCTGAAGACTGGAAAGATGTTTTTCCTTGTTTTCAAACTGTTTTTTTGTATGTCAACTATAAAAATTCTAAGAATTTCAACTTCTGCCTATTTGCAGCAAGTGACCTAGTTCATTGTAGAAATAGGTTAAAATTAGCCTTCATAAAAAATCTATTTTCATCTCATAGAATATCTTTTAGCCCATGTCTTTTTGTATTTCATAAAGTGTCTATCTCTTCATGCTTAAAAAGCTGGTGTTGTTTTGCTTAGCTTTGATCAAGACACGCTCATTCAGACCATGACAGCCTTAATTACATCCAGAGACATGGTAACAAGGCAGGCTTTTTTCTGCCTGATATACTTAGTATCTTACAGTATATCATTGATCCAGATTTTGAAACATTATATATTCTTTTGTTTGTAAAAAATGATCAACTGATGGAAAATGAAGGTTGGTTTTTTTTTCCTTTGTTTTCCATTTTTAATGCGCCTGTATATTAGCATTCTGAAATAAGCAGAGCTGTGTGGTATGTTCACACTTTATGGTTAAAAATTACACATGCACTGTAAGAAGTCTCAGATCACAATTCCTGGCTGCCCCATGTGACTTTTATGACATGCAACTTGATAAGTTTATGCTGATCATATTCTTGGTTAGTTTTACTGACTATATTCCACCATTGTTACAGCTAAGACTTGCTATCTGCAGGGTTCATTATAATGACACACTGCATTGTTTATTCCTATTTTTAGGAAAGCTGTAACTGCATGGGGAAAGGATTTGTGTGCTTATGCAAACACACGAGTGCCTGAGAGCTTTCTGAGCTATGTCAGAAACCCTGATAATAATTACTGTGTTTTACTAGTTCAGAATTCAGCACAGGTATAACTCTGTCTATGTGGTCCAACGACATGCAGGAGGTGGAAAATACGTTCCTACTGTTTAAAGATTTGCTGTAAAAAAGTAGCTGTTTTGGATTGTTCCAATCCAAATATACAAAAGTGCATGGACTACAGCTCACATGATATCTCTGCAGAAGAATTCTATGATTCTAAGACCTCCCTTCTGAACAAACGTTACTGTTCATCTCGGTTCTCTGCCTTTGAACAATATTTAAGCCTCAGCCCAAGATTATATCTTGTTTTGCATGGACATGTACGGGAGTGATGGCTCACAAGCTGATTTTTTTTTTTTTTCCCTAAGTAGCCATCACTATTCATAGAATATGTGTTTGTGGAAGATGTGGGTCTTGACCCCAGCCGCATTCTCTCTGCAAGTGAGCAAGAACAGGGCAGAGCCTTAATCCTGCGTGGGAACAGCTGACCTGACAGGCAGGGAAACCGGTCTGTGCTTAGTAGTAGTCAGCCCAGATTACTTGCCCATGGAGGACGCAAAATGCAGTTTGGTTTTCTTTGACATAGAGAAGCGATATGCAGATGCTTACAATTTATTGTATGCCCACAAATGAAGTAGAAGAAATGCTGAAAAATTATTAGCTTGTTTCCCTCTCTTTCTGCTTGGTAGGGTGCAATTGTTGAGTACTTGCACTTGCAGCACAAAGGCATTGTCCACTCACTTCACTCTAAGAGTAATTTCCTTACTATCATTTTCACCTCATTTATGCCGCAATAACACCCAGAGGCCTCAGCAATATTTAAGACCTATTTTCCTGTGCGTTATACAAACAAATAAGAAAGGAATAAGGACTTTGTTTAAAGAAGAGAACAGCTTTCAGGGTTTAAATTTAATTTTCCTCAGTACATAAACAACTGGGGGTGGATGTATTGTCCATAACGAAAAAAGGAAAGCTGAAGATCCATTTTGGACTCAGATTATACCTCTGTGAAAGGATATGGCAAGAGATTTTGAAAATCATACTTCCTTTGTGGCTTAATAGGTTGCTTCCTACCCACATAATATAAAGCAAGCACACAGATATATACAGTGATAATTTGCAGGTTTCTGTCATCACCCCAGTAAGTCATGCAAATGAATGACATGTGCATGCCTTTTAGCCCTGTTCAGGTGTCTCATTTGCCCATGTGCTGTCTGGGGATGCTAAAAGATCTGGGTCCTTTACTTCACTTGCAGTATCATTGTCCCATGGCAGACAAAACATATATCAGCTGATGAAAACAGTCGTTTCTGCAGTGGGTCAGTTGCACTAACAGCATGCCAGGTATGAAACATAGCTTTATTTTATGCTTGGCATATTTTGAGATCTTAAGATTTCATTAATTTTGGTCACAACACAGAAACATTCCAAGACACAACCATGCTGCAGCAGTGGTAGGATTTATTGTTAAACATAATTTTACTGAAGAAATTATGATGCACTGGGGAGAAATGAACTTTCCTACAGATGTCCCTTAGAGGATAGCTTTGGAGCTAGGTTTGTTGTTATTTTAAACAGAAGTTCAGAAAGAAGAAGGAGCTTCATAACCACCTTTTTTGTTGTTCTTAGGCAAGCCATTACCTGACCATTTTTTTTCCTTTTAATTTGAGGTAGGGTTGGGGAGGTTGTGATGTTTTACATTATGTGAAGTGCTTCTGGCATTAAGTTATTAGGGAGACTGAGATTGGTTTACCCACTAGGTCATGGTAAATGAATGCAGATGCAAAGACTATGTCAATTGTGTCAATGGTGAAGGCTGTACCACACAGACTGTGAAAAATTAGAGGAGAGCAGGAAATAATTTATTTTTCTAACAACCTATTTCCCATTTACAACTTGTACCTGTTGAAGCTGAAAATGCTCCCCTTGTTTTGTCCTTTCCCTGCTGGCTGTCTCTCTTCTTTATTTGACAGATATTCAACACTTGAGGCCTTAAGTTCAGATGAGCATTATTAACAGCAACCATTACGGTCCCCTGGGGATTAATTTTACTTTGTGTGTGTGTGTTTTCACAATAGTTTCAAGATGCTGGAATGCAGATATATTTCTAGTAAAAAAAATAGTTTAGACAGGTTGATTCATTTAGCTACCCAGCAGGATCTGATTGCTTTTCTAAAGTTAATTCCCAGTGAGTTTTTTCCCAACAGGAGAATACTACAGTAGCTATTGCTATGAATGAAAGTAATTGTTTTCTTACACAGAAATGAGTGAAAATTCGTTTTTTTCCATATTTCTTCGTTAATACCACTTTTTTCAAGTCACTCAAAGTGAGATATAGTATTCGAATAGACATTTCCGAGATACTGTTTATACCATGCCCCATTTTTCAAGAACTAAAGTCTCTGTGTTTTCTGAGGAAATTAAAAGATTGTTTGCTTTATTCAGAGGCAGGGTGGTTTTTTGGTTCAAGTTTGTTGGTTTTGGGGGGTGGCTGGTTTGCTTGCTTGATTGCAGCTGACAAAGCTAAAAGACCTCTTTGTCCCTGTCTTCAAGCTGTGTGTGAACTCCAGTGGAATTCTGAACAGGTAAAACAACACATTATATGTGTTGCAGATGTGCTAATAACAAGCTCTTCTGTTGTTGTGGACTTCCTGAACAGCAACTATGAAACAGAGATGACAAGTATATGCTTTTACTGTTGGTGACATTTAAATGGTGTTTGATGCTCTCAAAATAAAAAATGTTCTATTTTCATACTCTTACTGTGGACTGAAGTGCAGATTAAAGTTCCTTAGGTACTTATGTGTGGCACCTAGGCAAAGTCTGATACAAATCAGATTGCAGTGGTGGCTTTGATGAGAGATTCTGCAGCAGATTTAATAATTTGTCACATATTGGTTGAGAAGTAGTTGAGAGGCTTAAAGTAAAAAGCCGAAAGTAACTCCCGCAGAAGAATTTCATGTAGTTCAGCCCAATCATGATTGCAATGCATGCGTAGGAGCCCAGCAGAGGGGGGAAATGCCTGCAGGGAGGCATGGCCTCACTTGCAGCATGCTTCTCGCTGCCTCACTCAGTCTGATGCCACAAAGCCCCACCAGGTTGTCCCTGGGTTGTGAGATACCCAGGTGGGGTAAGTGGGATTCTCCTTTCACTTTCTGTCCTGCCGTGGGAATGGGGGAATTTCAGGGACTATGTCCAGTCCTGTGCAAGAGATAGCAGTCTTCAGGATGAGTTGCATGAAAGGTCATTGTGAGCAATTGCAAAGACAGTCTGGAATTCCTTTTTTAATTCAATGTTTTTGTCTTGGGTAGTATGTAACTTGTCAGGACAGGGCAAAAGGTCTGGAGCAGTTTCTGTGACAGGCAATGATAGCAGGCTGACTGAGAAAGGCCGCAGATCCTATCCCGCCCTCCCCAGTTCCTCCCTTGGTTAAGTATTAGTTTAACACTTCCTTATTATAATGACTCATGTAGTTTAAACTGTGGCTCAGAATTCTCTTTAAACAACACAGCATTCCCCATATTACAGGCTTCACTAAACAACCTACTCCATAATGTACAGCCAGACAATTGTACTGGTTTTGAAATTAAATATTGACAGCAGTTTAATCAATTTCAAATTTTGTACTTAACAAGTTTTAACTGAAAGTGAAAAAGTAGTTCAAGGAACTGTCTGAATGGCATTGACTTGTAATAACACTCATTATTTGCAGAGGGTGGTAAGCCCAGGAGTAGGGTATGGGTTTTAAAGGCAGTATGAGACTTGCCTCCTTGAAATATTTTCCAGTGTATGTTAGCTAACATGAACCACCACTACTGCTATAGCATGGTATGACCACACCTTTTTGACAGTCACCTAGGGTGCAATGTGTTCCTTTTAATTTATTCTGACCAGCTGGATTAAAGGCGTCATTCTCAAGTAGATGTTCCTTGCAATAACACCTTGACAGCCATTTTGGTAGTGTTGCTGCCTACAGTGATCTCCATCTTGAGTAAGTCCAAAAGTAACGTCATGAGGGAAAGATGATACTTTCTTACTGGGCTAATTTAAAATTGTGATCACTTTGGACTCTCTTTCTTGTTTCTAAATACTAAACAAATATTAAGGATAGGGATTTTTTTTTTTTTTAATTGCAAGCTTACTGCGTTGTAGAACTATAAACAGTTATAGAAATAAATATTATTTCAATTTTTAAATGTTTTCAATGTGTGGGAACAGCTGACCTGGCTCTTTATAGTTATGAAGCAGGCATCAGGTTGATTCTTACCTCTTAAATTGTCAGCAGATTCTACGTGGAATTCTACTAAGCAGAGAAATATACACATTTTAATAGTCTTATCCCTTTAAATTTGAGGAAAAGTAGATGTAGCCTTGATATAAATATTAATGTAACACCTTCAGGCAAAGGCAGTGCATTTTAGAAACCTTAATTAGCATCTCAGAAGGTTTTCTTCCAATAAATTGCCTAGTACTGCTGTGTGAATGGCTTCAGATAGTGAATTTGCCCTCAGTTTCACTGGGAGATAAAATAGCTGAGCAGGAAAACAGGAACTAGACTTCACAGTGGGTTTAGAAGCAAATCTCATTTTGAGGCTTGTGAAAGAATAGTTTGGTATTATAACAAGGGAGTATATCACTCACCAACAAACCTGAAAGTGTCTTGTGTAGGAATGAATTGAAAATTAGGACTGTGGTAGTTTTTGTGAAAAAAAGAAGAGAATATTTTTTTTGCCTTAATTTTATCTAAAAATTTTTATTCATTGAAACTAGATCATCATCTGCTTGTTTCAGACTCTCAGTTTGATTGGCAGGTTTACTTTGTTTTACTCCAGTTTTCAGTTTCTTACGGATTTGAATTAGACTGTTACCTTGGGAATCTCACTCCAGGAGAGTCTTTCAGAAGGCTGTAGTGACATCCAGTCTTTAAAAGAATGTTCTTAAAAAAACCCGAGAGAAAGTATTCTGAGATTGCATCATTCTGGATTTAACTGAACAGGTCTCATAATGGAGAGAAACAAAATCCAGTATTTGGAAATTGTTTGTAGAAATAAAGGTTAGGAAATACATGTTTTACCAGTGTATATATGCTCTTTTCTTTATCATATGCTTGGTTTCTCTTTAGATATCTTTCTGGCAGATTTAGTCACCAGTAACATATTTTCAGAGTTATTGGAAGAAGTGCTATGGCCAACAATGCAAAGGAGGTCATGATGGACCTGCAAGTTCCTTCTGTTCCTAAATTATATGATTCTATGTGAAGCTAAAAGTAACAGAAAAAGTATGTATTTTCATCATATATGAATTTGTACAGAGGTTAAAAGTGCTTGGACTTAAATGATAAGGTTACTTATTGGGTAAGCAGTGAATAATTAGACAAACTTTGCAGGTCCTTAAGTGTATTCCATCAGTTCAGTGTATACATTGCAATAACTATCTGTAGCCTTATAAACAGAGGTATCTAAAGAAACCACCATGAAGTTGTTGTCATGATTATATTTTACCAAAGTACAAACTAGGAACATTTATTAATTGCATGAGTATTAAGATCCTGTGACAATTTATATGTATTAAGTAATATCTGTCACCATTTTTGAAAAACTTGTAGTTGTGATGTAAGCTGGTTGTGACTACAGTCTAGCCCAAGAAGTTAAAAGAAATTATAACAAAATAATTTTAAGTGTGTTTATAGTGCATGAACTAGGCCAAAACTAGATAGACAGATATTTATTTAAAAGAAATAATTAAAGATAATTTCTCATTTACTGTAGATAATATAATGCAAAACTTAATTGCAGATCGTTAGTTGGGAAGTTAGCTAAGAGTTCAGGGCCCAGAAAGAGAGAAAAGATACTCTGAAAGTGGTGTCCTACAGAACATTTAGTAAAAAGTTTACCAATTAAACAGGAAAAAAAAAATCCCAGATTTTAATAAACAGTCAATGCAGAGAAAAATTTAAGATTGAGCCACATATGTTTTTGGATGGGGTACCTTTCTGAAGTGAATCTTCACAGCATGGTAATGCTACCACACATCCTCTGGTGGGTTCTTCATACAGGCTGCAAGCGATTATTAAATTCACTTACCAATTTCTAATATCCAGCAAATGGATTTGTACATTTTCTCTAATAAATAATAAATAATTCCTCTAATTTGCATTTGTATTTTATCTTTTACAACAATTCTGTCAAAAATACAAATTCAACATTTATTTCTGGAATATGGAAATTTTTAACAGCAGTTCCAATAGTTTTGTGATGAGAATTTCCCTGTACTGGAACTGTCAGTCCCAAGAGATTCAAAATCCTGGCAGGGCCCAAAGAAACAAGTGATTGCTTTACAAATACTGGAGGCTTATAATATTTTTACCATTATTTTTGAAATATTTTGGGGAAAATTTCTTTTGTGTTTTATTTTTTTCAATGATCATGTTAATGGTTAGCTTATTTTTATTTTTATGATATTATAATGTTTATCACTGTTTGGAACGGAACTGATAATATTCAATATTTAAGAAGTTATTAAAATGGTTGAGAGACTTGCAAAAACTCTGTAATCAGCATATTTCTGTGTGATTCTAGGAAACAGGTGAAAATTCATGTTCCCTAAACTTGGTTCTGCTTCCCACTTCAAGTACTGAGATGGACTTTTCAGCCTGTGGAACAGTCACATCTGTCTAAATATCTTCACCTTTTTTTTCCTCTTTCTGGAGGTTTTTGCAAAACCAGAATGTAGCTCTTCCAGTAAGAAGTGCATACATAATCACAGAATCGTGGAATGGTTTGGGTTACAAGGGACCTTTAAAGATCATCTAGTCCACCACCCCTGCCATGGGCAGGGACACCTGCCACTAGATTGCATTGTTTAAAGCCCCATCCAACCTGACCTTGAACAATTCCAACTCATGGGGCATCCACAGCTTCTCTCTGGGCAACCTGTTCCAGTGTCTCACCACCCTCATCCTAAAAAAAAAAATTTCTTTATGTCCAATAAAAATCTCCCCTCTTTCAGTTTAAACCTGTTGCCCCTTGTCCTGTCACTACAGGCCCTGTTAAAAAGTCCCTATACTTCTTTCGTATAAGCCCCCTTTATATACTGAAAAGCCACCATAAGGTCTCCCCGGAGCCTTCTCTTCTCCAGGCTGAACAACCCCAAGTCTCTCAGCCTGTCCTCATGGCGGAGGTGCTC
>JANZLQ010000079.1:17745740-17793513 GCA_026212715.1 Elanus axillaris | reverse complement strand
CCTCCATGGACTGCAGGGGGACAACCTGCCTCACCATGGTCTTCATCACCACGGGCTGCAGGGGAATCTCTGCTCCGACGCCTGGAGCATCTCCTCCCCCTCCTTCTGCACTGACCTGGGGGTCTGCAGGGCTCTTTCTCTTACATGTTCTCACTCCCCGGCTGCCCTTTCTCCCTGTCCCACAACATTTTTCCTTCTTAAAATGTTCTCCCAGAGGCATTACCTCTATCATTGATAGGCTTGGCCTTGGCCGGCGGCGGGTCCATCTCAGAGCCGGCTGGCATTGGTTGTTGGACATGGGGGAAGCTTCCAGCAGCTTCTCACAGAAGCCGCCCCTGTAACCCCCCCACTACCAAAACCTTGCCGGACAAACCCAATACAAAGTTTTATCTGTTGTGCTTTGCTACCAGGATTGTGTTTCTGCAACCTTACCTGTGTCCCATGTCACCTCAAAGTCACCATTATGCCACGTCCTCAGCATGAGGAGTTAGTGCCATGCGGCAGCCACCTTCCCCTCCCCATGGGGTCACACAGTGCCCTAGGGACACCCCATCTCCCATGCTGGATAATGTTACACCAAGAATTTCCAGCGAGAGAAGGCTACTAAATGCATTTTCCAGCTAGCTGATCCTCTGTTTGCTGAGAGACATTGGTGGAGAGTATCCTCCCTAGAGACTTTGTCCCTCTGGAGTTTTGGAGAAGTGTTTAATGAAGCATCTCCTTGATGTTGTTTCCTCCTTTCCCCCAGAAGATGCTGCCAAAGAGCTCTTCTTCCTATCCTTGCACTCTCTAAGTGCCCAGAGGTGGTCAGCAGCAAGCTGTCTGCAGTGTTTCAGTTTGGAAACACTGGTGCTTTGTGTTTCCGTACCACGGAATGCCAAACCCTGTTTGGCAGTCCACGTGTGTTTGTGTGTGCATGTGTGAACGAGCACCTGACTTTTGCACGACTGCATGTAATACAGAGGAACAGTCTGTCAGGCTTTGTGCACACACTGCTGGGAGATGTCCGTGTCTTTAGGTTTGTTGATGAAGCTTAAACACATTGGAGATTTTTTTACAGTGATTTGAGTGAATTTGAACTGCTCTGATATTACTTTGAAACTGAACACAGGTTAGTCTACATGTGTGAGTTTTCACACCTAACACAGGCTATCGAGTTTTAGTGTCTTCCTTTTTGGTTGCCTTATTGACAGCTCTTTAAAATACTTGAAGCTGAACTTTCAAAAAATAATTAAACGCAAAATGGTATAAATCAGTGTCATTCCTTAAAAATTTGCATCTATTTTGTATGCAGAAGTATAAAAATGGTGTTTAGTGGCACAGCTAAATCCTGAAAGCTTCTACTGAAATTTCATATTTATATTGCTAATCTTTGTTGTTGATATATCTCTCCCGTAAACAGTCCTGCAGGATTTTCTCTTCTACTTGGAATGAGAAAGATACAATTTTACAAAAGCATTTAAAGGAAAATAAAGAATATATTCATTATCAGAAAATTCACAATAAAAGAGTTTAATATTTTTAAAATAATATAAGAAAAAAGGCACACTGCTAGCTTTCGAATTTCCTAAGGTGAAAACAAAAAAGCCAGCTGAGAATTAACAGGGCCTCTTTATGTAGATAAAGTGTCACTTCACTTTAGAGTAATAGAACTGCTGCCTTTATTTAGAATATTGGTGTGAGACTACAGGCACACAATCCATGGATTTTGTTTCATTTATATTTTTTTACTTTTTGAAGGACTACCTAGAAATACACTGAATCTAATCTTACAAGATCAGACTTCCTTCTATTCACTGTTACAACATGAAATATAGAAAATAAAAATTAAGAAAAATGAAAATACTAGGTGAACATATACAATAAAATAGTTGATACTTTTGAACCTATGATACATTAAGCTTACACAAACTGCTCATAATTTGGTTTTCCTTAAGTTCTATATACTGCTTGTTTTTCACCGTAGGAAATTAGTATTTATTGGTTAAGTGTTTTGCCATTTTGCTCTGCTCATTCTTTTTTATTAAAGCAGTGCCATTAAGAGAAAGTGATGAGAAAATTGGAACTGGAAGTTCCATTTTTTAATGAGATTCCTTTTAAGTTAATTAATAAATACCACCTGCATGAGGTAATGCAAAGCAAATAGTACTAATCGGTTTGTTTGCATCTACTAAATTGGATACAACATGTTTTCTTTCACTGGTGTCATGGAATCTATAAATATTTGCTGACCTACCCTGGTTTCTTTTTTGGCATGAGTTGTTACGGATTTCCAAAAACTGACCTCCAAACCTTGAATTATACATAAATAAGACTTAATGATTCATGGGTACATTGAAAATCAGCACATTATGTTGATAATTAAACAGTGGCAATTTTTTAATGTGTTTAACAGTGAGTATTTAGCACAGTTTTCCCCATTTTTCCTTCTTTAAGCAAAGCATGTAGCTGGATAAGATTTATGTTGCTTACAATAAAATTTCTGAGCACAAGGTTAATAAAAACCATCTCTAACTATAAGTATTGTTATGTCTTTACTATGAATCCTTGCATTCAATAACCAATCTTGATATGATAAACAAGTTCAAAATACTTAGCACATGCTGTCGAGAATGACTCTGGCCAAGTCAACTGCTTGAAGTGCAATTACATTAAGTAGCTTTGATTTTTATGCTGCTGTGTTATTCATAACCTTTTTTCAGATTGGAAATAGATGGAGGATTGTCATGGAGAGGTGTTTATAAATGAAGTAAAACAAAATGCTGACTGTATTAGTACTCTAAATCGGCATTTATCTGAATTTGTAAGGGATCTTTAAGAAAGGGTTGGTTAGGGTAAGCACAGTCAATAGGAAGAATCTTTACTTATTGTGTGATGCAAAATGAAGTTCATCGTGAATTCCCAAGATCATAACCACAAAATGAGTCTATGGATAGGATATATAGATCCATATCTGTTTTGGGGCAAGTTCAATAATAACTATTGCTTATCCATGATCTAGATGGATATATGGCTTACTCCCAGCCCTTTGGATTCCTGTAGTCTGTTTGCATGAGCTTTATAATGAGCTCACTTCAGAGATGAATCAGTTTTCTAATTTTGTGACAGATGCTTTGAAATCTGATGCAACTGTCATGTTTCCCTGAAAATAGTTGGCTGCGAAAATGTAGGAAAACCCTGATAACTGTATTCGTAGGAGTCCCTGCCATTTTTGCGTATAAATGTGTGGTTTTTTTTTCTCCCAAGTCCCTAAAAACATGCATAGACCAGCATGATGACTACAGTCTATAGGACAGGTTTTGACAATAACCAATATATTACCACAGATGATCAAGACATTAAAGACAGCAGCTTTGCTTTTACTATTTCATAGAATTGTAGAATCATGGAATGCTTTGGGTTGGAAAGGACCTTTATAGGTTGTCTAGTCTACCCCCCCTGCCATGAGCAGGGACACTGTCAACTTGATCAGGTTGCTCAAAGCCCCATCCAACCTCATCTCGAATGTTTCCAGGGATGGTGCACCTATCACCTCTACGGGTGACATGGGTGTGTGTTTCACCACTCTCATTGTAAAAAATTTCTTCTTTATATCTAGTCTGAATCTACCCTCCTTTAGTTTAAAACCATTCCCTATGCCCTGTTGCTACAGGCCCCATCTTTCTTATAAGTCTCCTTTAAGTATTGAAAGGCTGAAAGGTCTCCCCAGAGCCTTCTCTTCTCCAGGCTGAAAAACCTCAACTCTCTCAGCCTGTCTTCATAGGAGACAAGTTCCATTGCTCTGGTCAATTTGGGGCCCTCCTCTTGACCTGCTCTAACAGGTCCATGTCTTTGTTGTCTTGGGGGCCCCAGAGCCGGATGCAGTATTCCCAGGGGGCTCTGGGAATTCCAGAGAGGAATAGAGGGGCAAAATCACCTCCCTCAACTCTCCATGCTTCTTTTGATGCAGCCCAGGATATGGTTGGTTTTGTGGGCTGTAAGCTCACATTGTAGGCTCATGTCTGGCTTTTCATCCACCAGTACCTCCAAGGCTTTTCCTGCAGGGTTGACCTCAATCCCTTCAATCCCCAGCCTGTATCGGTGCTGGGGGTTGCCTGGACCCCAGTGCAGGACCTTTCATTTCGCCTTGTTGAATCTCATGAGGTTCACATGGGCCTACTTCTTGAACTTGTCCAGGTCCCTCTGGATGCTATCCCATCCCTCAGGCATGTCAATGGCACCACTCATCTTGGTGTCATTTGCAAATTTGCTGAAGGTGCACTTGATTGCACTATGTCATCAATGAAGATATTAAACAGTACTGATCCCTGTGTGGATCCCTGAGGGACACCATTCATCACCAGCCTCCATCTGGACATTGAGCTGTTGACTGCTACCCTCTGGATGTGACCATCCAGCCAATTCCTTATCCACTGAGTAGTCCATCCATCAAACTGATACCTCTCCAATTTAGAGAGAAGGATGTAATAGGGGACCATGTCAAAGGCCTTACAGAATCCAGATAAATGAGTTCCGTGGCTTTTCCCTTGTCCCCTGATGTTGTCACTCCATCATAGAAGGCCACTAAGTTGGTCAGGCAAGAATTGCCTTTGATGAAGCTGCACTGGCTGTTTCAAATCAACTCTCTGTCCTCCATGTGCCTTAACATGGTTTCTAAGAGGATCTGTTCCATGATCTTCCCAGGCAAGTGGTGAGGCAGACAGGCTGGAAGTTCCCAGGGTCCTCCTTTCTACTCTTTTTTAAAAATGGGTGCAATGTTTCCCTTTTTTCCAGTCTCTGGGGACTTCACCTGACGGCCATGACTTTTCAGATATCATGGAGAGTGGCTTGGCAACTACGTCAGCCAATTCCCTCAGTACACTGGGATGCATCTTGTCTGGTCCCATGGACTTATGTGTGTTCAGATTCCTCAGGTGGTCTCGAACCTGATCATCTCTTACAGTGGGAGGGACTTTGCTCCCCCAAGTCCCTGTCTTGAGGTCTGTCTACTTGAGAGGTGTGGGAAGAGAGGTTGCCAGTGAAGACTCAGGCAAAAAAGTTGAGTACCTCAGCTGTCTCCTTGTTTGCTGTTACTAGTTTGCCAGTCATGTTCATCAGGGGCTGGGTACACTTTCTTTGACCTTCCTTTTCTGGCTAACATACCTGTAGAAGCCCTTCGTATTATTCTTCGCATCCCTTGCCAAGTTCAGCTCCAGCCATGCCTTGCCTTTCCTGACCCCATCCCTACGCAACTGGGCAATGTCCCTGTACTCATCCCAGGATATCTGTCCCTGCCTCCACTGTCTGTGCATTTCCTTCTTGCCATTTAGTTTGACCAGCATGTCTTGACTCAGCCATGCCAATCTCTTGCCTTCCTTTCTTGATTTTTTACACCTGGGGATTGAGACCTCTTGCCCTCTATGAAAAAAGACCTTAAAGATCTGCCAGCTCTGTTTTGCTCCCTCGTCCCTGAGGGCCGTTTCCCAGGGGGTCCCATTGACTAACTCCTTGAACAGCTGGAATTTTGCTTTCCTAAAATTCAGCATCCTGACTTCACTCTTTGCCTGTCCCATACCCCGCAGGACTGTGAACTCCACCAGTGCATGATCCCTGCAGCCCAGGCTGCCTCCAATCTTGATGTCACCGATTAGCTCACTTGCATTGGTGACCAACAGGTCCAGTAATGCGTCCTTTCTGGTAGGGCTGTCTGCTACCTGGCTTAAGAAGTTATCCTCAATGCACTCCAGGAGCCTCCTGGATTGCCTACAGCTCACTATGCTACTTTTCCAGCAGATGTCAGGGTGGTTCAAGTGCCCCAGCAGGATAGAGCCTATGAGTGTGATACCTCCTCTAGCTGGAGCAGGAAGGCTTCACTTGATCAGGCAGCCTGTAGTAAATACCAACCACAGGGTTCACTTTGTTGCTCTGGTCTCTAATTCTTACCCACAAGCTTTCAACCTGCTCGTGGCTGTTCTTTAGAGACAATTCTTCACAATTTATCCAATTCTTGACATGGAGAGCAATCCCTTCACCCCTCCTTCCTTGCCTGTCCCTTCTGAACAGCTTGTAGCATTAATAGCCACACTGCGGTCATGGGATTTGTCCCATTAAGTTTCAGGAATGGCATCTGGGTCATAGCTTTCTAGCAGCTTGGTGGCTTCCAGATCTTTCTGTTTGTTGCCCATGCTGTGTGCATTGGTGTAGAGGCACTTCAGCTGGGATGTCAGCTGTGTCACCTTTTCAGAGGAGCACACCTTAATTCCTTTGAGATATTTCACTGGTGTTCCCTGTTGGCTCCTATTACCTCAGGAGCCCCTGGCTCACTTCCATAAGACTTCAGGTGTGCTCCAGTTTACTCAGCAAGTCTAAGAGTAACAGCTTGAGGGCCCTTGCTAGCACCCCATCTGTCCAACCCTGGCATGTCATCCCATGGCTTGTCACAGGTGTGCATGATATTATTTCCCTCTCCCTTCAAGTCTAGTTTAGAGGTCTGTCAATCAGCCCTGCTAGCTCATGAGCAACAACTCTCTTCTCCGTTTGAGAAAGATGAATCCCATCTGATGCCAGCAGGCCTGGTGCCATATAGACAATCCCATCATCAAAAATCCCCAAATTCTGTCAGTGACACCAGCCATGGAGCCATGTATTAATAGCCTGGGTCCGTCTGTTTCTTCCAACATTGCTGCCCACAAATGGAAGGGTAGAGGAAAAAATTACCTCTGCTCTGGATTACCTAACCAACTGTCCCAAGGCTCTGAAGTTTCTTTTATTGCCCTTGGAGTATGTGTTGTGGCTTCTTCACCACCTACATGGAAGAGCAATAACGAGTAAGAGTCCAAGGGCTGGAAACTATGACTTGCCTTTTCTTCCTTATGGGGGTGGTTGTGATACAGGGGATAGGCCTTTCTGACCTTGGCAACACTTCTAGTATAGATGAACCATCATCCATACCGTCCATTGACTGACATTTTACATCCAGAGCCTCATACCTGTTGTCCAGAGGCACCTAGGTAGGCAAGGTAGGCAAGGAGGGGGTTTGCCTGCAGCCCCAAACATAGACTTGCCTCCCTTCACTCCTTCACTTTAAGCTACTGTGTTCTTGCCTGATGGTGGTGGGGGATAATTTCACCCTGACTTCCTTTATTCCATGGTAAAGACATCTAATAATTCTTTCTCACCTACTTTGTCAGTGATGGAAAATCAGACTAAAGCATGGCCCACTCCAGGGTTGAAAGCATTATGTATAAAATTTTGAGCATCTCCCCTCTGATCCCCTGAATTATATATTCTTCTTAGAGTATGGAAATGTCTAGGTTGGCGGGGACCTCTGGAGATCACCTGATCGCACCTTCTGTTGAAAATAAAGCTGTAGATGAGGTAATCTTGGCGATGTTGAGATGAGTCGTGAATATTTCTAGAGAAGTAGATTTCATCACTTCTCTGGGCAATCTATCACAGTACTTTACTGCTGTCATGGTGAAGAATATTTTTCTCATATCCAGAGAGAATTTCACCTGAAGCAGCTCTTGCCGGCTGCCTCTTGCTGTCAGGATGATTGCTTGTGAAGGTAGAATGTCCATCTTTCTTGCTTAACTACTTTTTAGGTCATGAAAGACTGTGATTATATTCCCCTTGAGCCCTGTCTAGGTTGAACATTTTTTAATGTTTTTTAAGCCTTTCTTCATATGTCATGTTCTCCAGCCCCCTAATCACCTTGGGGGCTCTCCTTTGCTGGACCCTCCAATTTTTCAATATCTTTCTTGAACTAGGGGACCAACACTGGACACAGTACTCCAGGTGTAGCCTCAGAAGTGCCAAGTAGAGTTGGGTTACCACATTCTTTGTGGTATGGCTGCACTCCTGTTGGTGTGATCCAGCACACAGCTGGCCTTAGAAGCTGCGAGAGCTCACTGCTGGTTCACGTTCAGCTTGCTGCCCTCCAGGACTCTGAGGACCTTTCTGGCAGAGCTATTGCCCAACCTGACAGTTCCAGCTTGTCCTGCAGCTTCGGATTTCCATCCCAGCAGAAGGACGTTATATTTTGCTTTTGTAAGACTCATGTAATGCTTGTTAGCCCAATCTTCAAATATGTCATTGTCAGTGTTAATGGCTGTGTGTAGGATGGTCCTTCCTTCCACCCTTTCTCCTTGTTTGTTATTATACACAGATTTGGAAACAGTGCCTTCAGACACATTGTCTGAGTAATTTATAAATATATTTAAGGGTATTGGACCCAGTATTGACCTGAGGAGTTCTGCTTGCCCTCCAGATGCCAGTTTGAGTCATTGACAACTATGTTTTGAACTCAGCGGTTTAGCCACTTTTCCACCCATCTGGTGCTCCACTTCTCCAGTTAAAAACTTATCAGCTTGTCAACAAGGATGTTCCGGGATGCTGTGTCAAAAATTTGTTAAAATCAAGGTAAGTGAAGCCACGGTTCTCCCCTCGCCCACCAAGCAACTTGCTTCAACACAGAAGACCATCAGGCTGATTAAAGCCATCATCAGGATGATTTGCCCTTAGTAAATTTGTGTTAGCTTTTCCCAGTCACATTCTGGTGGCTGGAAAGAGCTTCCATGAAGATGTTTCGCGAGTCCTTTTTTGAGGTACTGAAGTAAGACTGACTTGTCTGTAGTTTCAGAGATCACTCTTCTGACCTTCTGCAGATGGGTGCAGGACTTGCCTGTTTCTGGTCATCCGCTACTTTCCCTGATCTCCATGACATAAAGCTGATAGAAAGATGAGAGACTTTGCAAAGATGTTGGCTTACTGACATATTGTGACATGGTGGCATATTGTAGTACTTTTCTGCATTGGTCATTAGTGCAAATGTAGGTCCATAGTCAGGATATTTTTTTTTTTTTATTAAAACTTAATGCCAGTAATTCAGTGAACAGGATATGTTGTCCATTTTTTAATGAAAAATTGATAGGAAATCAAATTTTGTCTGAGTTACTAGATTCACCATCATAGGTGTTTTATTATTCTGGGTTATTCAGTGGAAAAACACACGGCAGCAATTGGCTGCAGCAATGCAATTGGTAGGAAACAAAGCAGACCTAGTCTCTGTATTCACCATACATAATCACTGGTGTAGCTCACCATCACATCATGTTTTCAAGAGTTAAAGATATAGCACAGTATGAGATACCTAATTATGAAGCTGGATTGCTATAATTTTTTCAGGTACCCAAATCCTGCCCTGCAGGATCTGTGACCAAGACTTTCCAGAAAAAATGTAATCACTACCTGTTTTATGACCAGTGTAATGTCTAATCTGTTTCTAAGCTACTGAAGTAGATGTAGTGGCTCACTTACATTTGAAAAGAAATGTGCATATAAAATCTGCTGTACTAGGTTGTCTGATGAGTCTGTAATCCTGCTCCATTAGGGGAAAATAATATAACCAGCTGAAAATGGAAACCTTGCTATTCTAGCCTGGGTTTGTCAAAGATTTCCTATCACCCTGATCTGTTGCTGAAGGAGAACAGAAGCAAATGTGACTGCACAAGGCAATGGTGAAAATACCAGTTCTGCTACAATTTTCTCTCTATTCCTCAGCTGTATTTTGTGAAGGCGAGTGACAAAAATGTTTCTTTTCTTTGGAAAAAACACTTTCTGTAGCAGGATATGGTCTTCTGCCTAGCTCCAAATGCAGAGTCAAGCATATTGCCATCATAATCTGAAGTGCTATTCATGACTACTTTCTGCATCCATCTTGCAAAGACGTAATAGAATAAAACAGAGGAGAATAGAAATATCCTTGCAAAAGCCTGGGCACAGATTTCTGGAATTCCAGTAGCAGGAGGCCAGACAGACATCACACTTGACAAAGCAGAAGCCTTTGAGTCTGTATGGTTCCACGTTTCCTCCTAGAAAGGCAGGCAGCAGAAAACTTCTGAAAAACTTCCCTTAATATGTTTTCCATTGCCCTGTTTTTATTATAAAGGAAAGATCTTTAACCCATAATTAATAGTTGCATGTCCATTTATTTATTCCTGAAGTTTAGAGGGTGAAATAATGCCAAAAGTAGTTTGTGGTGTTCCTGCAGTGAGATTGAAGTTTTGAACCTGATGCATTTTTGAAAGAGACTAGGTGAAGTGGTTGTCTGGGATGGCAGAGGATAGGATGAAAGACATCCTTTCAAGTCAATGTGTCCTATAAAAGAAGCTCCAACAGTTCAAAAAATTAAATCTACTTTAATGTAGATTATGTGTTTAGGAACATTAGACATTTTCATGTTCCCTCACTGTTTGATCAGGAAAGGTTTTTAATGTTTTTAATATTGCAGATATTTTGCTCTGTATGCTTTAATCTCACCCATCAATGCCTGCTTTGTTAGAACCTTTCGATATGTTTGAGGTATACTTTAGTGTACAAAAAATCCAGACTAGTTTTTGTCATCAATATATTTTTGTAAGAATTTGGTCTGAGAAATTTAACATAAACTTACTATTTATTTGAAAGTTTTATAATATAAACCACAAAAAGTTTATTTGCTTAAAAGGACCTAAGACGACTTTTTAAAAAAAAGACCATGAAAAAATGGGCTACATAGTTCAACTGCACTCTGATAATGCTAAATCTCATGCATATTTTGATAGAATATACTGCTGTTACCAGGGAAAGTAATGTGTTTGACTGCTGAGATAGTTCTGTTTATTTCTTACACTTAAGACAGAAAATCAAGGATGAGAAAGTCACAATATCCCTGTGGAGACTGATTCATCTAAGACCCTTGCCAAAGCGAGAGATACCATAGAAATGCTGAAGGCCAAGCCTATATGATTTTTGCAATGCTCTTGCCTTTTATACACACACGCATTTAAATATATATATATATACACACACAACCAAATTCACAAGCTATGTATGTGAGCTCTTTACCCTGTTTTAGCCTGTTCAGCTTTTCCTTCCATCTTCAAGACAGTTTCTAAAACATGTGAGAGGGATCCAGGTACTGAAGTGTCCCACCCATGCCAGGGGGGCTGTGGAATCCATTTTCCACCAGAGACAGGAGGGATATGGTTCATCCCTAACTGGCAAAGTACAATGCGGGCAAACACTTTAAAAAAGTTAAAGAACTTGTGGAAATTGTTAAAGCAATTGTTACACCTTTCAAATTCTCTGACATTTTATTCTTCAGCTTCCTTTTGTCATACTCTCCTACTCACTTTTTTTTGTCAGAAATAGATATCAATGACCTGTAAAGAATAAAATTAACTTGTCAGGGGCAAGTCAGAATATTTTATATAATCTTGTATGTAGTTGGAACAATATATTGGGCTTACAACTGTTACCATAACGGCTTCTGTGCTTTCCTCTGCTAAGTTTAGATTGTTTGCATATGTGAAGAAATTGTTTGGGTTATTGTTTTTTTTGCATGGTCATCATATGAAAGCTTTTATTACAGCACAGTTGAGTGGATGAAAAAGAGTCTGAGCAAAGCAGATTTACAGGGGCTGGTTTAATACTAGATTGTTTTTTACACTTTTGCAACTATCCTACATAGCTCTATGGATGTAATATTGTGTGTTTATTATTTTTTTTTTCTGCCTTTAATGATGTTGTCCAGTGTTCTGGTCTAAGTTTTATAGTTTTCAAGACAGAGTCCAAAGTTACTTTCAGATTTTCTTGAATCAAATGGTGTTCTGTAGCGCCTTATATTTTCTTACCTTTTTAACAACTACTATTTCTAAAATAGGATTGGTGATTAATAATGGACATTAATAGAACCAGTGAATATATTTAAAGGTAGTATCAATTCTGATAGGAGAGAGTTTAATCTAAAAATAGAATTCTTGTATGCAGTTGTTAAAAAAATCTTCAAGAAGTCTTCAAAGAATAAAGCTGATGTGCACTTCCTAGTTCACAACTAATTTAGTTAACTTTAAAGTCTCCTTTTGCACGTTTTCAGCAAAACTGAAAAAAATGTCAGTCTGGAAATTTTATCTCATTTACAAATGTTACCCGAACAATTTCAGTTTGTAAAATGCGCAACAAGTTTCTTGAGATTTTGGCTGTATTATGCTTGTCAAACGATTTTTTTGTGTAAAATCTATGTAAACAAGAAGATTGCTTATAGGAGAAGAAAAATTATACATGATGTTGGTGAAAGAAGAGAAAACTCCCTGAGGAACCTATAAAACCAAAAGAAAATTAAAAGGCCATAGCACGCAAATGTTGACAATATTCAGACTCTTTCAAAACTGAAGTAGGGGTGTGTGTTACGGTGCTTTCCATGTGAGTCTTCAGCACAGGATTTCCTCTTCTACGTGGGCCTTTAGAACATATGGAAAAACCCTACTAACCTTTTAGACTTTGAAGACATAGGAGAGTGATGAGTAGTGAGAAAGTGGAGAGAAAGAAAATTGTTCTATATTAGTTATAGCATGCTGGCACTCTGTAGGAGTCGTCAGAGCTGAAGTAACAGTTGTACTTTTAAATTGAGATTAAGGGTGCCTAGAGGCTTACAGATGAGCTGATACAGCTTCAGATATGCAAACAACAAAATATCTTTAGCATGTATTTGGTTTCTCAGGGAATTGTTCATGTAAAGAAGAAGGTCCCCATTGACATAGATTAGGGCATAAGGTTTATTTGCACAACAAGCTGTGTATGGGAATAAAGTCCTTTTCTCACTATTGGGAGCCATGTAGTGTAGGACAGGTTTAGTTTTGTCTGTGTCAGGACAGGTACAATGAGAAAAAGTAACTTAATGCATCACAGTTAAATCTCTACGGCTTGATCCTTTTTTTCAATTGAGTTGCCCTCTGGTACTCTTATACAAGAAAGATATCACAAAACTGACACAGAGGCACCTCCAGGTCAGGCATTAGTTAAAGATGCTTCCAGACAACCTATAAGGAGTGTTTGGAATGGGTGATTACAGTATAGCTGTTGAAGATTGCAGTGGTGAGTCAGAGCTCTCTTGTGCCTGTGATAACTGTGTTCCAGATGTATGCAAGGGAAGTATGGATTAGGTCTCAATTGCAGCACAGATGCACTTAAAACTTTTGTATCAATATAGAATTTCTATGCTGTATATTTGCATTTGCATTTGCTGTATGATTTTCTGCTCCTTGATGCTGTATGCATAAAGTGTGCAATGCCCCTCTACTGTATTGGCTTTGGTCTGCATAAACCTTTGGACACAAGCGGTATCCTCTGTCCCTAGATTCAACAATAAGAGGAAGGATTCTTTCTCTTCTTTGCTGTAGGCTGACTGCATCCACCTGATATTTATGTCTACGTTCTCTTCTATTCCTCACTATGAGACAGAAAGATTTATTTGAGGCCATAATCTATAAAGATAAGCAGAGATATTTTAATATTAATTTTATGTTCAAGCTGCTGATTTGGGAGCAAGTATTGACGATGGGACATATAATGGGATCAACATAAAACATCCTGAATATCCTGAATGCAGTAAATAAAAAGAACAGTCCTACTTTATGTGATATTATTGGTGGCAGCTTCCCAGTGCATAAGTCATTGAGCTGAAGTTTCAGGCCTAAATTTACAAGCACATAGTGAGATATGCAAAGGATGCTTCTTCTGCACACACCATGAGTGGTTAAAGACAGAAAATGTTTCAAGAGATGAAACATTTTTGAATTTGGCTTTTGAAAACAAACTGCAATACTAAAATGGGTTTAATGATAGTGACAGATGATGACGTGAGTTTCCTCTGCTGGAGAAGTATTTTGATCTCATTGTATTGACACTCCAGCCCTTCTAGAGCTTTCTAGCATGACACACATGAAAAGGGAATCTAGACTATATAATTCCCCCCCCTCCTTTTTTTTTAATGTTTGTTGGGCTTTTGTTTAAGCCGTTTCTATCAAATAATGAAAAAATATACAACATGATCTAGGGAAATAATTTTTTCTATTTTTTTTCAGAAGAAGTTTGATAGAAGAGTAATGTCATCCCACCTAAGTATTATCCAAGTTTATATCATACGCAATGAGAAAAAGGTAAAATAGTTTATAAATGCCATCATTAGACTTGTTGCCTTCTAAAAGTTTTAAAATTACTGCAGATTGGTTTTTTTTTTTTGATTACTGACCAGTGTATCTAACATGTGGAAAGGACTGCTGACCATGAACTGCAGAATTTGGCTCATATGACCTGGAAGGTATAAAACATGAAAATGAATAAAGGCAAATTTTCTGGTTTCTACTTTTTATTTAAAATAATCAAGCGAATACTTCTGGACACTCCTACCCTTCTGGGTACTCCTACCCCATGATGTCATTAGGTGGTGGTCATTGAAGACATTCATAGTAATCAAAGTCCAGAGAGTAAATGCAAATATGTGGCAAAATTTATTTATTTATTAAAATAATCTCATTATAGTTTACAGTTTTGTCAGTAATGACAAATGTTATTTCACCTGTTAAAAACACCACAAGAAGCTTTTATCATAACTTACTGTTCTGGATTTTCATGCTGTTTGAGATTCTGAGGTTGCTGAACAATAATAATTTGAAAAAAAAAAGCAAAGACAGTATGAAGTGAATAGAAATTTTTATTTCTCAAAACAATACTCTTCTGGAACAGGTATGATTTTAGTTTGACTGTGCATTTCGTAATAGCACACGCGTCTAAGTATTGAACAGCTGGCTAGCCCTGCTGAAGCACTGCCAAGTCATTAGATCACCTGTGCTTTGCTTCAGGTCTCTGCTCACACAAAGAAGACACATGCATGGAGAAAGTCAAAGCACCAGAAAGTTTGACTTCATTATAAAAAATTACAAACATCAATGACATTACTGCTTGTTCATTAAAAAAAAAAAAAAAAGCTATTCCTGTGTGCACTCTGCAGGCCCCTTCCATTATACAGTGTCTGACTGGGAAATGAAAACAAATCATCCTTTCTTTTTTTTTTTTTTTTTTTCTTCTTTTACTATCACAGTTAACAGTTTCT
Organism: Elanus axillaris; assembly: GCA_026212715.1. Classification (NCBI taxonomy): domain Eukaryota; kingdom Metazoa; phylum Chordata; class Aves; order Accipitriformes; family Accipitridae; genus Elanus; species Elanus axillaris. The sequence continues at coordinate 17,778,602 of JANZLQ010000079.1, read as the reverse complement.
CAGCTTTCAGAAATAATTTTCATCTTCTTTTCTTTTATTAAGATTTTATGTTTTGAGAATATCTGCCCATTAGAGAAGCAGCCTTTTCTCTGGCTGGCACTTGCAACTTGAAAGAGCTCTTATTTAAAAGACAGAAAAATGAACATTTTGAAGGGGTGTTTACACAGTGTTTCTATTCTAGTGGCTGAAAGGCAATGTTTTTTAAAGTACAGTTTAAAATATTTTATATCAAGTTGAGTCTTATACAGACACATTTCATTAAACCTGCAAGACTTTCCTTCTTACTCCATTAAACTCCATTATCAGAATTACTAGTCTGTGGCTTAAAGCCTTAAAGTTATACTGCTAATAATTGAGCAGTTTCTTTCAAATACCAAGTGCAATTTAAGATGAAACATAGTTATTTTCTCTGCCAGTTGTAAATCTTATATCTGGAAATGGTCCCAAAATTGCAAAATTCCTGTCCATTGAACAAAAAGTGACTTTCAGGATGTTATCCATCTAAGAAATAAAACCAAAACCAAATAGAAGTAGCAAACTACTTAGAAGGGTAATATTTAGAGGATTAAACAGAGACAAGTAAGCCAGTTCACCCTACTCACATAAGTAGGTGAATGACAACTATATCTTGAACTTAGGTTTTCAGAGAAGAGTAGAATTGTGATTTTGTCTATATCAGACCTTACCTTCACTTTCAAGTATACAAAGAACAAAGACGACCTGTGCAGGATTAAGGACCCACACTCTCATGTACTGATTTTGGTTCTGAAAATATTAATGTGTTTATCTCTTTTTTCCCCATTGAGAAAAAGGATTAGTTTCTAACAAACACCCAAACTGGCTTGCTTTTCAACAACAAAATAGTCCATATGGTATTTCAAAATGGATTTTAAAATTTGTGTGAGCTGACTTATCCATGTGGATAGTAACCATCTGGACTTCTCAATAAATCAATATGCGTCAAGCATTGAAGACAGAATTCTAAAAGCAAAAGGAGGTGTTTGCAGTTGCAAAGCTTCTTAGCCACCTTTTAGCAAAAGGCATTGAGTTAGAATAATGTCTTTTGTATTTGCAATAAGCCTGGCACTTAAATACATACTATTTGTTCCAGTTTTGATGTAGCTATGAAAGCTCCTTCCAGTGAAACAAATTGGCCATCACAGTCAGCACATATCTCTTGGTACTGTAAATGATCTGGCTGTGTTATTGCCTTATTGATTCTTATACTGAAATGAGGTAGTTTCTCTTGATACTGAAGTACCTACACGTTAGGGTTTCAAAGCTGATCTCTCTGAGGACGATGGACATGTCGTGCTCTACAGATCCTCAGAATTACTCTTTAAATAAGATCCACTGGCTTGGTGGTGTTGTAGTTGGAAAACAAGTTACCCCAAAAGATGACATGACTAAGACATGAAGCGTGGGTCTGTGCTGTGCAGTGCAGAAACTGGAGCTGTTTGTGTCATCCAGTGTGGTGCGGCGGTTCTAACTAAATGCATTGTGGAGTGTTCCTACTAGTTATGTTCCCCAAACCTACATGCTTGTATTGGCAGTGTTGCACCTCATCTAAGAAATCCTACCTCTTCTTAAAGTTTTTCCATTTGAAAAGGAAGTGCAAACCATTTTCTCAGTCTGTCTGAATGATGAAAAAGAACATGACAGTACCCTCACTCCCAGAATCCTGTAAGTGTCTATGAGCAATAAGTAGACTGTAGGGTTCTTATGTGTTATTTCCTGAGATGCTGCATCTGATTCGGGTCTACACGGGAAAGCACTTAAAATTTTCACTGGTAGATTTCACTTGGCCAAAATTCAGTGTATTAGACAAAGCCTTCTTTAAAGTGTTCCTGGCCTGCCCTTCTGCCAGTTACTTATTTGTGATGCCATCATTCTTCCTACTCTACTTGCATTTTATGATAAGGGTCATTCTGGGTTAAGGAAAAGGTCACTTTATTTACAGAGAAATGCAGCACAATATCATCCAAAGAGTGAGCAGAATCCTCCCCCATCTTCAACATCATGACAATCAATTAAGTGACACAGAATTACAGATGTCTCTGGTAAATTATATGCAATATAAAGGTAGAAAAACCCCATCCCAAAACAATGTATGAATGTAAATTTAAAGACCAGAAACTTTGTGATCTTTTTATATTCAATTCATACTAAACAGAAAGGGCAAATTCCTTAAATATGCTGTTTGAACTGAACAGAATAGAAATGAATTATTTGCATTTGTCCACCAGGGCACAGTACAGCACTTTTCTGTGCTATTTGAATTCCTTGTGTGTCTTGAGCATGATGGATGCTCCAAATGATTCTATTTCTCATCTTGGAGCAAAATGTTCCTCTAGATCATCTGTGGGATGTTACAACCACTCACCCATTATGTATTAAGGAAATGTTTAACTTGTTGCTGATGAAAAGCTCTCCATTGTTTTAATTACATTCTCTGTGTTGATGAGTTACATAATATTGCTATATTTTTGCCAACTTTCTCATTTTTCCTTTGCTGTTTTCATAACACTTAATTGGAAATAAGGAACTTTTGCCCAATGTTAACTAAGGGTGAAACCTAGGTAAGACTCTATTGTTGAAACCCTAGATACACATATGTCCAACGCTTCATAACAAGCACTTGAGTCAACTTCTAATGTTATGCATGTGGTAAATGTATGACTAGGGAGGGACCACACAATTAACATAGGAGGCTACTTAGACTTTCTCTGAAAAAGTGGGCTGCAGTAGCAGCAAAGAGTGGAATAGGCAAGGGAATCTCATGTCTGGATCTAGATTAGGAATGCATTTGCCTTTTAGGTTTTGACACTGCATGGATACAAAGGCAGCACCTGTCATTTTCATAAAAGAAGCAATTTCTACTATTTATGAAATAATTACGTTTTAAAACAAATAAATAAATAGTAAAAAAAAAAAGTTTACCTCCCTTGTTCTAATGTTTTCCAAACAATATTTGGGATCTCATTACAATCCCTTGGTTACTGAATTCTGGGGCTGCAGCTGGAAATTGTAAATAAAAATGGCAGTTTAAGGAATTACACTGAAATCTACTTCATTTTGGGGCTATTCTTAAACAAGTTCTTAATTGTTGTGAGTTTTTATTTAAAAACATTACTATAAGGTCTGTGAAAGTATGCTCCTACCTTAGCTCCTGAGAATACATGGCGTTCATATCCACTACCTTCTGAAATAGGTGCATTTCAAAGGAAGAGGTTTTTTGAGAAATTAAAGAAGATTAATATAAACAACTGAAAGACGGACGTGCTAATCCTATCTTTGGTAAAGTCAGAGGACTAGAGAGGAAAGTACTGAATAAAGAATTCAATATCCTTAGGGAATAATTAATAAAGGCTTTGATAATGCATTAAGTCTCTAAGCTATGGCTAAGTGACTCTGTATGACAGAGTTTAGAGGATATGCATCTGATGTACATATCTGCTACTGCACCAGCTGAATGGACAACTGGTTAATTGGAACATGCCGTTCCTATTCATAGCAATTTCCCAGTTACAAAAGTCAAAGTATGTCTACAAACATTTTGGCAAGTAGCTTCACAGAGACTCAGAGTATGAAGTGGGATTCAAGGGGAATAGAAATCAGTTAAATAAGATGGGTTATATCCATGAAGGACCTTGTAGGTTAAAAGCAAATTTTTAATATCATTTATGACTTTATGGGAAATCAGTTTAATGATTCACAAGAAATACATGAAATATGATAATGTTTTGTATTGGTGACTAACCTTGCCTCTGTGTTCTGAACCTTTTCTTCCCCTTTGATCCAGGACAGCTTCAGGAACCTCATACTGTACAGGTTATAATCAGTGAATGGGGGCATGAAGGCATGAACAAGCAATGTCAGGAGGAGAAAGTAAGGATAATGGTCAGGTAATATTTCTTAAGTGACAAAATATAGCTTCTCTTTCTTCTTCTAATACATTTTAAACAACATTTGGGACCTCACCATGACCCCTTTCTAGTTTTGCCACTAAATGCTGGGGCTGTAACTTGAAATAAAGCTCAGGAAGATCATTGTTTTAGACTAGGAACATATGCTACTTAAAAGCAGCTTAAATTTATTTATTGTAATTCTAGAAATCCTTTCTGCTTTATGCAGAAGGTTTTTTGATAGTATCTTCAAAGTTTGGGAGAAGATTTCAAATTATCTCTTCAACAGTTTTTCAGATGAGTTGGTGCTTTCTCAAATTTTTGTATCCTTTGTCTCAAATACATTTTAGTTCAAATGTGTATGTAGTCTTGCTACATTTCAGAAATGATGAGAAGGGAAAAAGCATTGACATAATGCATGGCTGCAGGAGGAGATGTGGTGACGGGCACCTGATAAAATCTGAGTTTACTGCCGGTAATAAAAGCTCCTATTTACAGATTGTTGCAAAATCAAACCTCAGAAGACATCAGAAACACTAATAAAGGCATTCAGGATATTTTATCATTATTTTTAAACAGATGTTTCTTGGCAGATCACATTTTGCTTAGGGCAATGAGGAAAAATCAGTAGGGAATACTCTTCTGTGCTCTGATGCTCAGTAACTCAATGGGAAATAGCATGTTCTTAATAACTCCTGGATTGGACTTTTACTCATTTGCCTTGCATCTGCAAGTAACTTAAGCAAATTTATAAAGGTCCTCTTTCTTTCCTTTGTATGGCCTGGATTGAATTAAAATCTCATTACAAATGGGATGTTTGGTGTCTCTTTCTAATTCTCTCCAGATCTTCAGAAGTCATTCCTTGTCAGCTAGAGTTTTGCATTGGTTTGTGTTACTGGGTGGGCCAGTACAAAACGAGGGGATCCTGCTCTGAAAGGAGGGTCTGTAAAATTAGCATGGTGTGAGTTCTGTGCTTTGTTCCATGGAATTTCCATGCTAATGTGCTCAGTTTATAGCTGAAGCCATGTATCTTCTGACTGCCAGTTCTTGAACAGGGACCTGAATGTCAGATTGCAGCTGGTAAACCAGTTTTAATGCAACAAAGCAAAGAACAGAACCTCTTTTTCTCATGGTGTAGTTAGCTTCATAGGATTAGCTAGAGCAAAAAGCAAAGTGAACTCATTTGGGTCAGCAGAATTAAGTATGTGCATATATAAGTATTGACGGTCATAGGAAATTTTTGCCTAAGATGCAAAAGGTGTATTTTCATTTGAGACTTCCGTGATAGTGAGGCCCGCCCTTTGTATTACCTGTCATTGGTAGGGCTTAATAGATCATTGTGATGAAATATGACTAATTTGTTGCAGGTGACAGTGAAGGTAGTCAAGCACTTGATACCTGCTGTCCCCTCGGTTGATTAGCAGCCAGTCAGACCTAGAACTACGAAAGAAAAGTGAACAAAAATGTGAAATTTTATGATAAACTGTAATTTTTCTGATTCTAAGTGATGTCAACAGAGAAGTGTCTCATGCGATCTGCTCTGGTGAGGTGCTAGCCCCCTTTTACGGAGGCATCAGTGCTCCAGGGTTCTCAAAAGGCTTGACATAAAGTATGCCTGGCTATATTGCATCTTGATAGTTACTCAGAACCCATGCAAATGTAAAGGCACGAAGCACTCAGGAAAAAGCCAGGAAAACTGTCTGTGATCTTATGCCCTACTTATCATTACTGTTTAGCTCTCTTTCTGTCATTTGCTGTTAAATGTCTCATATAGGTGGCAAGAACTGACAGCAATATGTAGATGATCACTACAAAGAATGTGCAAACATAAAAGATAGGTGAAAGCAGTTACATTATTTTATTTCTAACACACAAATCTTCTGTAAATGTTTATACTGGGAGGTACAGCACTCCTGGCTGGTTGAGTCAGAAAAGTCAGTATGTCATGGAAATTATTATAGGAGATGTCCACAGCAGATGTGAAGTAAACCACTATTGACTGGGTCTCCATTGGGCGGAGGAGGTGTAGTAAACAGAGGAATGGATGATTTTGGCTACAGAGTACAATGATATGAACTAAGACTTTGCTGAATTCATATTATGAGGATTGTATTCAGCTTGAAAGATTTCCATTTAGATATCTACATGTGGATGGTGGTCTATGAGTTAGGTGAGAAAGCCTTGCAGATGCTTGTAAGCTTCTCAGGCATGAGCTGAAATTGCTCTTGAGGCAACACTGCTTGTATTGATTAGATATCTCTATTGACTATAATCAGAGCTAGAGGAGAGCAGGTAGCCACCTAAGTGTAATTGTCTTAGTTTGGAGCTGTGTCATGGTGTCATTTATTGGAGTACATTGACTCACATAATTCAGGGAAAAGACTTCAAAGGTAAAAATGGATGGGCACACCCTAAATAACAGGTTTGGCACGTAAACAAGTGGGAATTGAGTTATGTGTGAGTACATTATATGGTCTTTATGCAGAGGGGATTTGTGCAGTGAGATTGCTAGTGATGCAAAGGATGTGGTAGCTCAAGCAACATGTATTGTGTTGATATGCACATTTCCAGGTTGGGTCATGGAAGCTCAAAACACAGATATCAACGGACAATTTAATCTTATTTCAGTTTTAGCACAAGTATCTGGTACTCATTTAAAAAATATGTATCATGAGCAGTCCTCGTGAGATGAAAAAATAGGAAGAGACTGCCAAATGCAAACTTCATCTTCTGTGTAAGTGGTTGTGGTTTTGGACCACACTTTTGAGCCATGCTGTTTAATCAGCTAGTTGCAGCAGTAATTACAGCCAAAAGTAAACATTGCAAACAACTGTAAGTGAAATCTTTGCAAAAAGAGATCACCTTCTTTTTTTTTTGTTGTTGTTTGGTTGTTTGGTTATTTGTTTTGTTTGTTTTTTTTTTTTCCCAAGAGAGAAAAGTACAGTTTTAATCAAGATATGTCTGTGGAACTTGTCTGATGGGGTGAAGTAACTGTTGCTTTACAAATTTATACAGTGAGCCATAAAGGGATTACTCTATGCTAATTTATTACCAATTTAAATAGAAAGTTCTTATCAGAAAGAGAAGAGGATCTTGGACACTTTTATTTATGAGACCTTTTCTCTTTTCCCTGGAAAGATGAAGGGTGTGGAGCATACATAGCATATAACAGACTACTCTTTTAAGCCATTACTATTTTTCTTCAGCTTCTTCTTCTTTACCTAGCAGTCTCTCTAAATTATTAAGAATTGCTGACCAAGCTTCATGAGAGCATCCCTTGGGAGTACACTTAAAACAGTGCAGGCACATACTAGTTAGTACCTTTGAGAAGTGTTTACCATCCCGCCATATATATAGGAGTCTAGCTAAATGTTCTGCTATAACCTTTTCAGTCCACATGTACAGTAATTTAAAAAAAAAAACAACTAAAATTTTTTTAGAGGTGGTTTGCAGATTCTACACTGTCACAGATATCCCTGAACTGCTGCCTCATCATTTTTTTTTTCTGTTAGGAAGCTGCTATCCCACTTCTTCAGTCATCTCCGTGATTCCTACAAAAAGAGTTTCTAGACCCCTCTTATTATGATCTGTGATTCCATGGTGAGTATTTCAGATACATTATGCAGAACTGTGGACAAATCAGCCAGGTAACATAGGTAAATATATGCTCTGGAACAGCATGCTACAGGCTTGAAAGCTGAGAAAACAGCCGTCACTGATCCTCTGTCTTGTTTTCTTCACCTAAAAGAAAAGAAGATGAGCACAACTGGGACTAAAATATGTGGCTTATAGATAAACCTGACTTTTTAAAAGAAATATGCTCAGTAAACAAACCAGAGGCTCAGAGGTGTTTCTATGTTTTAAGAATTATCAAGGATCCGGGAGTATGTGAGAAGGAAGACACTCTGCTCAGTTTTCAGTTCAGGGAACTGAAAAAAAGAAGCTGAAGAGCAATTAAGAAAATCTGAAACTGAATTTCTCCTTAAATAACAAAAACAGTTGGAAAATGTAATATCTATAGATTATGTCATCATAAATACTCATTTAATTTTATATCACTATATGAGACTACCATATGGAAAGCTTCAATAGCAGCTGTTTTCCAGTCATTATTCCACGTGAAAAGGTTCTCTGAACATTTATAGAGTGTCTTGTGATTGTGACACCAGTATTCAGGGGTTTTTATTAATTCAAAAGCTGTTATTTGCCATTAAAGTAAGCATTTCATATGTATCTACTGCCCTAATTATGGTGGCAACAATGTGACTGACAAGAGAATTAATTTTTACCTTGGGGAGTGGGTATGTGAAGTGAGTTGGAAATAGTACAGAAGCAGGTGCCTACTCCTCCTATCCCATTTTTTTCTCTGTAATTTAGTCAAAAAGTAGATATTTGATACAATATTTTGGTTTCCAAGAATTTGTTTTAGGGCTATTTTTGCATCTTGACTTAAAATTTCATTTGGAGAAAGAAAAAGATTGGAGTGTCAAAATGATTGAAATAGTCCATTTTGACTTTGTGGACCTGGAAGTTTCAACTTTTGTTTCAAAGACATTCTGTTTCTGTCCATCCGCACCCCCCCCCCTTTTTTTTTTAAACTTTTATATAGGTACTTGGAAAAATTACATACTTGAACTCCTTTATCCAGGCTATGCTTGAAAATGTTCTAGGAGCTATCTGTTTAACCTAATCTTAAGTATCTTGAGTAATAGGGATTACATACCCTAACCGCATTTAGTCTATTCCAGAGGTTAACCATGAACGGAAAGATTTTCTTAGTATCTAACCTAAACCTTGTAAACTTGTTACTGAGGCTGTCCACAGTGGAACTAAAACCTAATTATTGGTAGCTGTTTCTTTTGAAATTGTGAGGAGTATTGTTGTGTCCTTGTTCTGTCTTTCCCTTTTTTTAGGTGAAAGTAATGTAAAATACAATTTAAAAAGTCAAGGTCAGAATAAAAGATGATGTTACATACATTCTTCAAGAACATGTCAGGGCATTTCCTTTTTAAAGATATGACAAGGCAGCATTTATTGCCCAGAAAGTCCGTCATGTGTCTTTTTCTTTTTCTATCAAGAAAGAACTTATGTATTTTTAAATAGTTGTCAGGTTTCCTTGCCAAAGAAAAAGGCTGGACCTAAATGCTGTAAGTTTCTCTGGGTCTGGTTTTCTCTTCTCATTGTATCACTCAGTCATCTCCATCTTCTCATTGTATCACTCAGTCATCTCCATCTTGTAAGTTGTCTTCATTTTATCTCTGTGAGAGAAAAACTCAGATAAATTATGCATTTTTTTTCACTTCTTTCAAAATGGTTCACAGGTAGTAATCCAATCACAGAAGAAAAAAACCCCTACCATTAATTGACGAATGAAGCAGAAGATGAAAATAATGAGTATCATGCTTTCAGATGAGTAATGGAGTGGATAGTTTACAAGACATGCTTATGTTAGTTTTGTTTGTTTGTTTGCTTGCTTGCTTTTTTTAAAGCCTCTCTTCTCAAACAATTTTAAAGTAGTAAAATAATAATGATTGTGATCAGTTCCAATGACAAGTCCTTAGGGCTACATTTGATGGGTAGGTAGCTTGAGCTTAGTATTGAGATCAGCACTGATTTTAGTGTTGATTTGAATGACATTTGGCAGACGAGCTCACCGTACTCTCTAAACTTGCACTTTGTGCCATATGGGACATTTTACGTTCACATATATAGTGATTTAATGCTGCAGCTAATCATTTCTCACAAAAGGCTTTCAAGTAAAAGGAAATCATGGTGTGTTTTCAGATGTTTTGCAAATTGACACATTTCAAGGAAAGAACAGCAATATCTTTAATAGTTGTATAACATTTTTTCTTGCTAAAATTGATGGTTGATTTTATCCCTCTTTGTTTCCAGATTTTCTTTATGTTATCATACTACTGAAGGATTGAAAGGAGCATTGCTACAAACTTCAAGGTTTTCTTTATAATGCTGGCAGCAATAAACAGCTGTTTGTATTTCACTGGTAATAGTATTTATATTGTCTACTTTCAGTCAGTATGGATTAATAGATGAATAGACAGTAGTCTTTAAGTTCATATAAAGTCATCTGTGAACCCAGTTCCTGTACCAAGGCCAGAACTTGTGTGTGATCCAAAGGAGCCTTTCAGAACAAGTGGGTGGGTTGTAATGCTATAATACATCCATCATCTGTTCTGAGTACTGAATTGTATTCATCAGGTTAACGTTGTCTAATTGTAGCTTGTGAGCATTTAACATGTTTATGCTTTAATCTGATAAATTAAATAAACCTTTGCATCTTTTCTTTGTATAGACCCCTCTAGTCTGTAATTAAATTACCTCCTATATAAATTAAGTAGAGGAAACTATTCCAGTTGTAAAGCTGTTTTGAGATGTCTGTATCGTTTGAGTGGCTCCTGTTGAATCACCTGTTTGAATCATTTGCCTTTTTCACATCTCTGGATGTTGATACTAGAACTGAACATGATTTTTCTGGAATGAAAGGAGACATTTGAGATACAAAGTCAAGAGTTACTTCAGGTTTATTCTCTGTCTTTTCTTGTGTATGCTTTTGAGAATAACTATGTTAAAAATTTTACATTAACAGGGAAGTTTCTGTGGCTTTTGTGATTGCAAAGTCCAGGGTAAATTTTATATTGGAGAGTGATACTTACAGCAACTCATCATTAAGCATATTAAATTTTGAATTCTTATCTTTAAAATATAAAGTTGGAGAATAAGGTGTGTAATCACACTGTATTTATACAGTACTGTGACAGAGGTCTACATTTCAGTATAGGCTTCCTGACATTTTGCAAGGTACATTGTTTACTCAAGATAATCAGTCCTCTCCACTTTCAGGAAAAAAAGGGGTAGACTATAGACCCTTTTTCTAAATAGCACACTTTCAGGCATTGAAGAGGGAGTATTGTCTGAGGACCTTACAGAAAGCCTTCTGAATCTTTCGATTGATTTCAAATCGGATTAGAAGTGCAATCCTGTGTTTTACTGTCAAGCAAAAACTTCTTTGAGAAAAAAAATCGTATCACTTTGTATCCCATGTACCTAAAGAATTTCAGTTAAATTCTGGTCACAGAAATGTGGTGATATTTGCTATGTTCTGTTGATTCCTTCAAATCAGTGTAGGTATTATGTTTACTTTAATGGTTTTACACACCTACGTTTTACACACCTACTTCATAAGAGACCTTTCTGAGTTAGTTTCAAGTGAAAGTAAACAAACAATTAAAATCCAAATCTCAGGATTTAAATGCAACTAGTTTAAGATGGTACCTACCGGAGCTAACTGGTACATTAGCAGACCTAAAATTTCACAGCTAATTTAATGCAAGGAAGAGTTTCTGAATGCAGCAAACAACTTAGAGTCTATCTGGTGCTGTGGTTTTAGAGTTTCTTTTGTCTTGATGAGATTTTAGCTTCCAGGTTTATTCAAAGTATGAACTTGTTTTTTCTGTAGGGAAGGCTGCTACATAAACATGCTGTTGAACAATGCTTGGCTGTCAGAGAGCACAATATTGAGAAGAGTATATAATTACAGTAATTACAGTATTTAATAGATTGCAAATATTAAATACATACTCATCCTTTTGCACTTTTTTTTTTTGCCTCTAGCTATCATGCTGTCACTCATACTGTTGTGCAGTACTTATTATTAGGTCTTACGACTTCATTTTTATCTTTTTTTTATTTATTTATAAGACTTTATTTTTGTTTTATTTAGAAAGCATTCAATACCTTGGGCATAACAGCAAAAATCTCTGAGCTGCATTAGCTTCCTTAGAATTATACACATTTTCAACAGCTGTGGACTTAGCTCTTCATGTTTTTCTCAGGCTGATATAGACCAGGCAGTCATTATGTTTTGCAGAAGTGGCTTTCAAAAAGCTACTGCACATTGTGTGGACTGTGAAGCACCTACATGGCAGAGCAGAAAGCACAGGGCTCTCCTCCCTGTTGAAGAAAAGTACGATGAATCTCCATTGTCTTGAAAATACGTACTGTGTTTCTATAGCCTAAGAGTCTTGTTCAGTCTATTCAATGAAAAAAGATTGAATGTTCTGATTTAGAAGAAGTGTTATAAGCGACTCATAGTCAAATCCAGGATCTGTGATATATTCACCTTTGGTGACTCTTCAGGCAGCACAAATGTATTATGCATTTGTTAATTCTGCAGCTGTTATGCATCTCTGATTCCTTGGGAACTAGCGAGCAGTGGATCAGCTGTAAGTAAATTTAAGCACACCAGCCATCCCTGTTGCGTTGTGCAGTACCAACACCTGATGACCTGGACTGGGGCTGCCCCTGGCTGCTGCCATGGCCACCCCTGCTCCCTCAGTCCTTCCTGCAGCGAGGCGCTGGCCCTCTCCTTTTCAATGAACTGATCTTAGAAGAGGTGAAAAGACTTCCAAGAAAAGGTGCAATGCAATTCAGATCCAATTAGAATTCAGAAGCGATGGAGTGTAGCGATGTCTGAGTCTCAAAATCACACAAAATGAAATTGTTGTCATAATGAGAAGCCATTAACCAGCAAAGATCTATGGCATTTCCAGCTTGCAACAAAAACACTAGCCCAGTTTAGGAACACCCCACCACCCCATTATAATTAATGCAAAACTCATTGCAAATAACCAGATGGCAAACAACAAGTATATTGTATATATAGTGTCTTCCAAATATTTTGGTCCTCCGTCCTGGCTGCCAGGGAATGCCAGTCATAGCATAAATATGTCATTGATAATTTGTCAGTTTGCCCTAGTAATGACAGAAACTGTGACTATCAAAACTAATTTAAAAAGATTTCTTAAATAATATCTGTCACTGAGAAGTTTATTGAAGAGGCCTACTTAATAAGCAACAAATATAGTACTGCTAGCAGATAAGCTATGTAACATCATATTGGAAAAATCAATGTATTTAGCTAAATGAAATGTCAGTAAATTGAGTCCAGACAAGTTAAATACACAGAAAACCCCCGCACTTTTGTTGAACTTTATTCCAATTCTCTATCCTTCCCCTCACCCCCAGCCCCCAATTAGCCCTTTAGCTATCAGAATGAAACTTAGGCTTTGAAAAAAGTGTGAGACATCACTGTTTTCTAGTGTGGGAAAAGCATGTAGACTCTTTAATATTTTCATCAGACTAAAGATGCTTTGTGATCTTTAAAAAAAAATTCCAAGTTTTTGAGGTTTGCTTTCATGTATTAGAAGAAACCTCAAAGATGAGAAAAGTATGAGATATGTGGGACCAGAATCACCCTTTCTGCAGCTTGATTGGTCTCAGTTTGGTGTACACTCTATGTATATTCACTCACACCTGACACTGTAGGGTAAGTGCAACAGTAATCAATTTTCATATATTTACATATAAAGAGTAAAAGTCCTCAAACTTACCGTCTTATAATGAAGAAACTGAAAGCATTTTAGCTTTTAGAAAAGCATCAGTTTGAGCCAAATTAATCTTTTGCAGGTAGCACTTCATTAGGTTGAGGGTTAGGGTTTTTTTTTGATAAAAATGTAATATTTTCTTTTTCTTAGAAAATATAGAAAATACATTGAGCACTCTTTGCTCTGTGTAAAGGCTTTGTAACTGCAATAAATACATATCAGGTAATTTGATTAATATGATTTATGGATTAACAATTGATTTGGCAATAAACAAATTCTTTGTTAACTAACAAGCAAACATTTCTTAAGAAAAATCTGTATGCCAGAAACTATAGTGTAGCAATGGTGCTTTTTACATCATGAGTGGGCACCTGGGCACGGCTACATGTGCTGCTTTGTCTACTTGAATGATGACAGACTCTTGTACAGGGCAGTGTAAGTGACTGCAGAGTCCAGGAGTGCCCCATTCTGAAGTTGGGTTGTAGAAAACTGAGAGTCGAGAAGGTGGTAAGACACAAAATAAGAATCTGAACAGTAGGCTAGGCTTGGCTGCTGATCTCATTTGTATAGAGTAGCCTAAAGTGGGAAATTAGTCGAGAAGAGATGTGAGACTCTTCTTTTTCTGTTTCTGGATTCATTAACAGAATTAAAACCAAAACTGAATGTTGGAAGAAATAATAAAAAATAATGACAGGAAATACTGGAAGTAGAAAGGAGTAAGTTATGTGTCCATGGTTTGGGGCATATAAAATCTTACACTTGTTCTTTTCTAAAATTTTGAGTGTTTACTATTTTATCCTACAAAGACTAGTAGTAACTTCTAATTTTATACCAAGCACCCCCTGAAACTTAGAGTGAGAGACTTGTCACCTAACTTTTCTTACCTACAGTTAGATACTTTGTCTTTGTTGGCTAGACTCATTCCACACTCAGTGAATAGAAGTCAATACTTGTGGAGAGTTGGTTAGTCCATCTGTTTCTGTCAGTTGTCTTATGATGGGTGAAATTGCCTTCTAGAAATACGCTGATTATAGAGGGAGATTAGATGAATACCTTAGAGTAGATAGCTGGTTTGCAGAGACTAGCTGGATTGACTATCCTCTTAACTGCAACTCTTGGCTTCGATTTTAAGAAAAATACAGTTGGATTTTCTTTTTATATTGATTTATAGAGTGCTGAGAATAAAAAAAGAAAGTAAAGGCTTCTGCAATAGACTGGCCTCATCCATGTACATTAATCAGGCAGAAATGAATCATTTCATTCTTGTCCTCAAAAAACAGCAAAATGGATATGTTGACCACTTAGAAGTTCAATAAGCTTCTCCTGTGCAGGCTGGCAATATGAACTTGATATGCAGGGTCTGTATAAGGAAGAGCAAGAAATATTTTGTTGTGTGAATTGATCATGTATTAAATTTAGAAATAGACTGAGAATGAGAAATCACGAGGGAAAAAGTGGTATCCAGTAGCAATCTGTTTTGAAATGACTGTACTGGGTAGCAAACAGGCTATTGACTTCTGTGGAAGGCAAATTTTCTTCTTCTGTTTATAAGTAATGTAAATATTATTTTTCTAATTAAGGCGTGAATGATGGAGATGGAATTAATTTTTCACAATGAAAACAAAGCTCCACTATTCGCAGGACTTTTGGACCTGAAAAATTATGGAGTTACCATCCTTCACCTCTCATCACACAGGCATCATGTATGTAGGGTAGCAGTAGCGTAAAGTGAGCATTCAGGAGAATGTCCAAAAAGAAACTTACCAAAAGAAATGAGAAACACAATGACTTATGCATGGCAAAAGCTGAATGAAAGGGTAATTGCATGTATTTCTTTTAAGTGTAATTTGCCAGAGAAAACATAAAATTATATTTTCTGCAAGATTCATAGGAAAAATTTATTAATCTGATGCTCTGTGCTGTGTATTTGTTTTGTTTTTTCTTGGCATAACAGCCAATTCATTAAAGCCTGCTGATCCCAATAAAATGGAACAAGCAGGGAAAAAAGCTGAAATATACCATACAGCTTGTTATAAATTTTCGGAGTGTTTGTTCCAGGGAAATAAAGTCACTCTGTATCCAGCAATTCCTTTCAGGGAAGGATAAGTTTACTTTGGAGGTATTTTGTGAAGAAGAGGGCTGATAAAAGCCAAGGGAATGGTAATACAAGCTGAAGAGCACAAGCAAAACCCTAAAAGAAAATGCTATATCTTCATGGAAGATCACTATAGCTAATCATCATAATCTCTTTCTAGGAAGAATTAGAGTAGTTTGGCTTATACAATACTAGTGGGAATTTGGAGTGAAGAGCTTGTTTGCTTGTTTGTTTGTTTTTGAGATGGAAAACTAGAGGTGGGGAGGTGGGAATTTTTAGATAGAAAGTCCCTATTTCCTTTGGAAAAATTTAGTTTCTAATTTCTTTAGTCATTTATCTGTGGTGCTCAGTGCTTTTTAACCATCTCTAATAAGCTCTGTTAAAGAGCTTAAAAATGTGGGGTTTATCTTTCTTTTGAACTGTAATAATAATGACACATGTAAGATAATATTTGTTCTATATAATGGAAAGGTTTTACAGCAACTAGTTTTTTGAGGAATAGAATCACATCGAATATAACTTTATGACTCTTTAAGTAAACTTGATAGGATTCTTCCCATTATTTTTTTTAGATTTAAATTAATTACATTTTTATTATTGTACTAATATTCCTAGTTATATTATAATATATATATATATATATATATATATATATATAAAACCATCTGGATGGAACCAGTGTAGTTGGCTGTATGATCATTTCTGCCATTAAACATTATAGAAACTAAAGAAGTAACACTTAGTTACTTGTATGGCAAAAGAACAAAAAAATACAATTTTAGATAGATATATCAAGCCTCAGATAGTCATAACTATCAGATTTAACTCTGATATCATCTTTAAATATTTTAGGATAGACTAAAACTCAATTCCATTAAGATATTTCATAGCTATCCAGTTACAGGCCTTGTTGAAAATCTTAGTACGGTGTCCTGTAACTTACCTCAACCCTGTATCTGCTCATTATTTAATGGCAATTTTGGAGCTATCCCTTACCCAGCACAATTGCTGACCAAAGTAAAACATGAAATAAACAGAAAGGAAATTAAACTCTTTTATATAGATCTCCAGAATTGTGTGCAGAGCTCAGAATCACTGTGGGGAATTTCCCAGGAGGAAAATGTCTTTCCCAGTTGATGAAAATAGTTTTGACTACTGAAAGATGAAGATAAAAAGGTTTACAAAGAAAAAAAACCCTACATGAAGTAAATAGCTCAGTAAAGATATCTGGTGTAACATATGCACAAATATTTTATTGCAGAAAGGGGTTCTGTGCTGTAACATTAAAACCAGTAGAGCACTTTTCTAAAGTTCTTCTAGAATAGTCTCTTAAATTATTGATATTTTAATGCATTAAAAAGTCAAAGATATTTATGGTTGCTGGATTCTCTCAGAAAAAGTCTCTGGAGAACTGAGGGATATTTTGAAGTACAGTAAGAGTAGGCTTTCTGCTTAAAAATCAATGACAAGTTAGACTTAATAACTTTAATAAAACTAAGAGAAAATGTTCTTTGCTTTTCTGCAGGTAGGAGAAGAAAAGGTTTTGCTATCAAAACTATAATTTCTTCACTTTTTTTCTTACCCCCAAAATCAATAAACCCCTTCTTGTTCCCAATCCGTCTCATCTAAAAAAATCCATCACCATCTCATATTGATGTGCTGCTGATCCACCCATTCACGTGCCTTTCCAGGATTTCTCTGGGATTGCTCAGGGGTGTCCTAACATCACGTTTTCCTCACCAGCAGTAGTTATCATCTGCAGCAGGCAGGGAATAGGACTGTGGAGCCTGGCCAGTGTGGCAGCAGGTATTGCAAAATTTATACCAGACTAGGGACCTCTAATACCTCTAGTCCTTTAGACTACTTTCCCTGACATCTGGAGGTCATTAGTGGATTTGTAGTGTTAAAGAGAAGCATACACAAAAGAACTGCATAGTTTTTCCTTCCCAGTTGCTGTGTATAGAGGTGGACATAAGATATCTTATATCTTCCTTGCAGTCTTAATATTGTCATGAAATTTCCATGATATTTTTCCAAAGAAGCCAAGGAATAGTACTTTCTGGAAAGTTTTTAATGGGACTACCAAGAGTCTTCTCTCAGCCTTTCCAAATGCTTCACGTCTTGGGCCATTTGATATCTTTCTGTTAAAGACAGCCAAAAACTACAATTGTATCTATAGAAAAATGGCAGTTTATACTTGTGGTCATTCCCTAACAAGGAAAGAGTATACTGTAGATTGATTAGAGATAATATCTTCTTTTAAGCAGAAATTACACATCGCAAACTACTCAGGAATTTTCCTACCGCAGTGCAATTCTTTCTTATTTATGCAGTGTACGTCCAGGTGTGTCCGTAGTGATGTAGGACTGTTGATAAATAAAGTAAATTGAAACTGGCTTGTTTAGGAGTAAAGCAGTCCTCAATTGCTCAAAAGTTTAGGAAAACTTGGTGGGATACCATAATACATGGTGTGTTTTTTAAAAAGTTTTTACTGAGGGCTGTATTGATGACAAAATAGCTCTTTTTGTGAAGTCACAATTTGACTTGATTTGTCAAAGTAAGAGATGTTTTTTTCACTAAAGCAAATAGTGAAAAAATGAACATTGGGTTTTAGTGGAGGTTGATTTCCATGTTAAGCTGATAGTGATGTTTTTGGATACCACAAAAAAAGACGACCAGGTCCCAATTACTTCCTATAAATAAATAAATACCCCCCCCGCCCTAAAGCAGCTTTCCTTGTCTTAATTTGACAAATGATTTTTGTCTCTTTCTCATACTTGTTTCATCACAGAATCCCAGTGTATAAAATGTCAAATGGGGTTATTGCTCATTTACTTCTTTGGTGGAGTATATCGTTCTTGGAACCAAATATTACTTATAAATTAAAAAATGTTTCCTCTAACATCTATGAGAATTAGAAATGCCTCATTACCTCTCCTTGCATATAACCGTTCAGTAATTCAACATTTTCAGTAGTTCAACAGCTACAATTTAGTGTAATTGAAATGCAATAAATAAAATTTTACACTCATAACTGTTAGTTTAAGAAATAGACCAGTACAAAGGAAAATATGGAATATATATGCTTGAAGAATTAATGTTTTTCTCACCTTACAGAATTTCTGATTTTCAAAACTGCATTCAGTTATTCTTTTCATTGGAAGTCTATGTCCTTGGAAACTTACTTATGAAACCAGGAGCACACTGGAAATTCTCAGAGCATGTTGATGAAGTAAATTTCATAAAGCCAACAACCTCTAGAAAGGATTGCTAGAAAGTTTATGGTGATCTCAGTAGATTGTGGCAAGAACTGGGAGCAAATAATGTTATAAAGAGTTTGTTATCAATAGCAAGTATCTCCTAATTGAGACTGCAAATGTGTTGAATAAAGTAATTCTATTTTTCTCAAACTTACTTATTATTGCTGAAGTTCTTGTGTGTTTGATAGGACTTCTTTCACTCTTTTCTGATGACAGGAATGACACAGCAGTCCAGCTTTATGATGCATTACAACACCACATATCTCTGGACTGTCAAAGTTATTTTACAATATTAAAGAAACTTAGCTCATAAAGTGGAAAAATTACAAAGCTGCAGTTATTATAAAAACTGAATAAAAATGAAAGCTTCCTATATTCCTTTTATCTCTCTCTCAGGAAAATATCATGATTTATTCTAACATAGGCAGACTTGCCTGTAGTTGTACGCGCAGAGCTCTCTTAAGAAAATACATTTTAAATGGTGTTTCTGTTACTTGGAAAATTATGCTGGAGTAAATAACTGCCTGTGCTTTCCATGCTGAGGAACCACTTTTGACGACAGGAATAATGTGGTAATATTTACCAAGGTAAAGAAAAAACTGAGTCTTTTTTTGGTAACTTTAAGTACTGATTATGGCTTTATGGAAATCTTTTGAAATTTCCTTTGCAGCTGTGCCTCACAGCATGGATTTTTTACAAAGAACTCTTCAGCTACATAAACAGTTTCTATCATACATGGTTGTTTTAATGATAACATCTTAAATACTTACTCATATAAAGTACCTCAAAAGCAACTTCTAAAGTTGGAAAAGTACTATTAAAAAATGTGTTTCTGCAAGAGTAATGGTGAACTTCAAAGGCTGTTTAAAGAAGAAAATTTACCTCTAATTTATTTTTATTATTTTAGTTGATTTCATTTACTCTTAAGGTACCTAGGAGTCCCAAATTTAGGCTATTTTAAGAAATAATGTCTAAAATGTTTAGTGAAATGTAACAGATTAGAATGGTTCCTCTAGTTTTTAGAAGTGAAGTTACTGTTCACAAAGGCAATTGTCTCCTGTACCCTCTGATTGAGGATTAGAGGGAGAAAATGGGCAGGATCCCCCAGCCTCTCCTAGAAGCAGGGCACTAGCCTTACTGCCTTCTGGCTGCAGGGGTAGCTTGCAGCAGTAGGAGAAGTTAAAAATGGTGGACTGTGTTGGGCAGATAAGGACACGAGGAAAGAGGATGAAGGAAGAGCTGTTACTTTCCTTAATAACTGCTCTTTCAACTGCTTAAGAAGCAGAAATGCTTGCCTGCAACAGGATGAATGAAAATCTTCAGACTTACTTTGTTTAGAAAATAGACACATTCACATGGGATTTGTTCGTTTTTAGGTAAATAACAAATTATAGAAAGAAAATAGCTGTGTAATGCGTAGAGTAAATGTCTGTGTAATACATAAATAAATATTAGCAAAGAATTCAAACCCAGTTTTCTGATTCTGTGTCTTTGTCTTTATACATCCCAGACCTCTTACTCCAGAGGTAATATAACTTCTATGTAAATATGTTAAGTATACACAAGCATTGTTGAAATTATTTTGATTTACACATGTGTAGTTTTTTTTTTTTTTTTTGCATACTAATAATTTTTTTGCATCTCTGACTGGGAGAAGATAATAAAAGTTATTCTGCAGTGTGAAAAACAAAATCTTGTGTAAAATAATATTTAATTGCTATCAACAACAAAATACTTTTGTCTATTTCCCCTGAAAATACATGGAACAATGTGCAGAAAGGGGAGCATAACTGTATTGTATGTCATTTTACGCAATATCCCCATTACTGTAGCGTTTATTCAGTGTGCTTTCTCTCCAAAGGTACATTTTCTTCTGAAGGAAGTTTTGTATGTTATCACCTGGAAAAAAAAAAAGTAACTTAGTAATGATTTTTTCTTCCTGTAACTACATTTTTACTGCTTCTGTGGCATCTTGTAGTGTAAAAGATTGGTAATTACATCTAATTACAAAACATTAAAATGCTATGACTCAGAAAAATAATGAAGCTTGATTACATTTTATATAAGACATAAAATCTCAAAACTACATTTTACGCTTCAAATTGGTTTCTGACTTGATCAACAAGGAAATGGCAAGGTTTTGAATGTTTAAGAGTATTTGTTTCCCTGAGAGTATTTTAGTATGTTTTCCTGAGAATGATTATTAAAAACAAAGCTTTTTTTATCAAAGGGAGAGTTTAGTTTTATTTTTATTACTTTAATTTACTTTTTAATATGTCTTATAGCTCACCTTTTTGTGGTAATATATGTCAAATGGACTGTATTAAGGTGAAGGATGAATATTAGAAAACAGCCTTGACAAATTAAAATATAATGGCTTTTTTTTTTTTAATTTACCTTCTAATAGCATTTTTTAAAAAATTTAAAGACCTTTTCCACTTTTATTAACTCAACCATCAAGAAACTATATAATAAAAAACTTTTACATTTTATTACAGAATTAGTTTTTTCGTATCATTGTTCTGGAATAAATGTTCATTTCAGTTACAGTCCAGTTCATAAAGAGACTTGCTTTCTGCCAGCAGCTCACTCAAATATAGGCAGTTTTATAGGAGAGCAGAGGGAGACATTAGACACAGATAGAATTGTGCAGTAAACATCATACAGGCAGTAGGGATTTTGTAGATGAAGAAGGAAAGCATGGCTTACATAAAAATGTAAGATGATTTAAAGAGTAAATTTTGCACGTAGGATAAGCACACAAAAAATTGCATTCTGAAAGGTTCAAGTTTAAAATTGCTATATCAGACGATGATAATTCATGCCAGACCACTGGTATGTTATGAAAACCTCCTGAGTCATCTGCCTAGAGCACAGATACTACTGCCAGACAAATATCTGTTCTAGGCTAATGATTGATGCACTATCTATCACCTGTAATCAGGCCCAATCACTAGCAGTGGAATTATTTAAACAGTGAAAACAAAAATGTTTAATTATATATAAAAGCTTACTAAGATTTTTATAGTTGCGTATTGAAAACTCCTCAAAGTAAAATATTTCAACTTTAAGATTACACTTTTGTAAAAAGTTTTCCACTTCCCTATTCTTCTGAATAATAAAAAAGAATATGGTCTTAGTAAGATGAATATATGAGAAGAATACAGAACCTTGCCCACTGTTGACAAACACAGTGAATATGTTTAATTTGCAGTGGCATTTGTATGCTTGCATTTTCCCTGATATTCACACAACTACTGACAATAAATTTTATGTACTGAAGATGCAAGACCGGCAGACATTAACGAAAACAACCCCCTTTTGCTGCCTCAAATGAAAACGTCTGGGTGCTAGCTTTCCAGAAAGATTAAAAAGCACATTTGTAGGTGATTTGTTTTGCAACGGGGTGCAGACTTTCAAAAGGGGTAGATACCACATGCTACTGTCAAACCAAGTTCAACATTCACTGCATGGTATGTCATATGGCCACTCACTGTTGGGTGAGGCTTTAAGAAATTCCAGGATGCTGTCTTCACTTTTCATAGGTTTTCCAAATGTATTGCATTCTTTCATGCAATAAAATTAACTTGAAATCTCAGAAATGTCTTCCTAGACTGTGAAAGCATACATGTACGTTGCTGCCTGAATACACAGTAAAATGCCGTCCGCAGCACGTACCCAGTTTCATGACTTGGTCCTCTCCACGCAACCTCTGTGTAGATCTGGGCTTGTTTTACAAAGTCCTGCATCGTGGGGAGGGCCATGCTGCTCACACTAGTAGCTTAACAACGGTCTCACAGCTGAGGACCCTACCTCAGACGGTCTGAGAAAGTCCTCCACGGATCGGCAGTGTGACTCCCTGGCGTTAGAGGGTATTCTGTCACTGTTGACCCCATCAAGCTTTTTTCTGCCCTCCCTGTTCTTAGGTACATCCTTTCTTGCAAACTGCTCCTAATTCTAGGCCATAATAAGGACTTCTGTGATGTGTACAAGTATTTTTCTTTTTGTAGGCAGACTCACAAGCCTGATGGCTTGTGATCTTTGACTTATTTTTAACTTACCTTCACAGCAACTGTTTCATACTTGTAAGTCAGTCCTGGTGTCGACGGGACAATTTCCAGAAACTTACTTCTTGCAGGTAATGTAGCATTTAATTCTTTGTTGAACATTTACTAGGGAGAGAACTCTATTTGTCTTCCCTGATTTACAATATTAATACCTTAAGTAATCCGGGAAGAAACTTACCCTTGTCTTACACCTCCCAGTCCTTCCTAGTATGCAAAAGTCATTAATAATTTAGATTGTTCTCCATTGCTATATGGCATTGATAATAACAAATAGATATTTTGTCTCCAATTTGACAAAAATTTGGATGAACTGAAAACAATTCAGAATGCTAAACAAAATCTTAGCAGGGAATAATTTGTCTTCATAAATGTTATTTACTTGTCGCTGCTCTGAAGTGCTCCCAAGGGGTAGGAGCTTTCTCTCTTGAATGTTCTAGTTAATCTATAGGCTGCAAAGACTTTTGTATTATATAAAGCCCACTTACATTCCCTGTTAATAAACTTAGTAAGAACAGTGGTTTTCAACAGTAAGGCTAGGTTAACAGCCAACCCTAAGGTGAGAATACACCTTATTCTCAACGAGCTCCAGCCTCGTTGGGCGCCAGCTCCTCTTCTGTTTTGGACTAGACCCAGTGGCTAGTGTGTGCTTCTTGATCTGACCGACCGAGCAAAGGAGCGTAACCAAAGAAAGAGTAAGGGATGTTGTACTTCTTGTGAATAATCAGACTGAGAGTGTTGACTGGGGAACAGAATCTGAAATACTGAAGTTGTCATCCAGAACTCTTGAAATTTTATCAGGTTTTAGGTGAAGGCAACAAGATGCTGAGCTCTCTCAGCTGAAATCATCACCATCAGGAAAGCCTCTCAACACTTTGCAAGTTTGGTCATGTCTGGAGTATTTATCATACCACCCAAAACATGTGGCTTTGTGGGCAACGTCTGTATTACAAGCAGTGAATATTCACAAATAAGAATATTGTTCTAAAATTGAAAGTGAAAGTGCTTTTGTCCAATATTAAAGGTGAAAACCAATTTTTTACACATGCTGTTAGAATACTTCTTCATTCATTTCATTTCCATGGAAAGAAATATTCCTGTGTAGTCCTATTATCCTTTAATGAACATGTTTTACCTGACATATAGTTTATTTTATAGTTTTTAATGTGTTAAACACTTTTTAATTGACAATTTAATACCTATTCAGTGGCTTTTAATGACAAGTTCTATTCAAATACATTTAAAAAGATGAAGCAATGTCACTTAAAAATCTTAAATTAAAACATGATTATTTTCCCCCTTGATTTCTGTTGAGAAGGACTGAATTGAGATGAATGAACTGGTTTGTGACTAGAAAATATTTTCTGTTCCTGAAACCATGCCAGACTCCAGATACTGGTGAAGAGTTTTGTGAGCACAAAATCATATTTGTGTAAAACACTTGGGAAAAATGCAACAACAAGCATCCCTGTGACTTTTCATGAAATATTTAAAAGATGTGACTGTTTTGATGTCCTTCGCCTGCCTTTTGCAATGCTTTCTATAGGAGATAGCTGACAAAAACATTTGTGAAAATGGCATACTGGGAGTATGGACTTTAATAGATTAAGCTTAAGCAATCCCACTGGAAAACTTATTAAAAGAACTATAAATATCCTAACGATCTAATACATTGACGATGTTTAGATGGAAAGATCTAGATCACTTGCAGTTTGAAATAATTTAGTGAAAAAAATTGTACCTACAGCGCAATTATGGGCTGTGGTCAAATTAGTCACTTAGATCTTTTTCAGTGTATGCTCCAAAAAGAGCTGATTTCAGTATAAGAAAGGAGGACACACAAAGTACATATCTGATGGCTGCCAAAAGATCCCATCAAAGATCCCAGGTGGGGAATTGGACTAATAAGGAGGCACCCACAAATCTGCCATTTTTATTGGGAAGTGATCATTGTTTTGACTTGTTTGAAAGCAGTACAGATTTGAGAAGGAAAACTGAGAAGGAAAACATTCTGCTAGGATTAATTTTTATTTTGAAAAAAAAGGAAAACATTTGGCACAAGGAACAATTTCTTTTAAATGTGGCACATGATATGTTAATAACATCATGTGGAGAAAAACAAACTTCACCTACGGCTTTCTCTTTTGCTTAGAAAC
Organism: Elanus axillaris; assembly: GCA_026212715.1. Classification (NCBI taxonomy): domain Eukaryota; kingdom Metazoa; phylum Chordata; class Aves; order Accipitriformes; family Accipitridae; genus Elanus; species Elanus axillaris. Next base: position 17,753,718 of record JANZLQ010000079.1, on the reverse strand, counting down.
ATACTACATTTTACACTCACTGCCGCCTGTACTTGTTAACTGTAGAAGACATGAGCAGACCGTGGCAGAATTACTATTACCTTAGATGTCTCTGTAATAACCATAGGGTCAGTTTGTCTCTGTGCAAATTGCAAGCTTTGTATTGAGAGAGGGATGGGGGCATTTAACAATCTATTTGTGCCTTTGAGGCTGCAAGAGGACAAGAGGTAAGTAATATTCTCCTATGGGTTACTGCTTTGCAGATACTTTTGCTTCCCATGAGTATCTTCCAGCCTTTTCCTCAGGTTGCTATTCTTTCTAAATAAGGTGTCAGCATACCCTTATTGTGAAATACCACTGCATCTCTCAGGAAAGCTTGTTCTGTCACTCTTAGGTTTTGCTGCTACCTTAAGTTGGACATGCATACTCTGAAGACTGCAAACAATCCCAGCGGACTGAAGATGCACTTATGGTTCCTAAAAGTAGACTTCTACATCTACAAGCTCTAAACCTGAAGAATTTATTTCTTACTTGACAGTGCAACTGCTCCTGCCCTACATTCATACATATGTACAGGCATGTGTATATATACACATATGCATATATACGATTTTCACATTGCTGCAGTCAACTACCTCCCTCTTCAGCTTCTTTAATTAGTTGGGTGATTTTTCTTTCTGAAATACTCTATTCCAAGACTGAAAGTATAAACATAATGCAGGACTTTAATACAATGTCAAATAGATTACAATCTAGTTATTTTCTGAGCCATACAATTAAAAGGGATTTAACAGCGTTGTGGCCTACATTTGCTGTCCTTACTCGTTATTCAGGCTCCAATCATGCAGTGTATTCACTGGAGGTTGTAGGGAAGGAGGGGCATAGCAGTGTGAGTCCTCATCTCAAAGAATGGTTGCCCTTAGGACATGCTCTACTATAATGTGATGAAGAAGAAAAATAAAATAATGTCAAGCAAAAGAAAATGCAACAGCTCCTTGGGTGTTTAAATCAAGAGATTAGACATGACAAAATAGCCTCTAGGAGTAAGTTCATCTTTGATCTTTCTCAGACCCTGGGCTGCTTCTACGTTTCTCTTGTTAAACTGCAAATAAGCAAAATCAATGGACTTCTTAATATCAAATCAGTTCCAGGATACAGTAATAAATGCTAAATAATTCCCAGCACGTACATTGCTGTGTTGACTGGAGGGAAAACTACAGTTACAATATTTTTCACATGAGCTTGTAGACAGAGGCCAACTGCTCAGTACATATAAGATCGCTTTTAGAAGCATCTAGAGCTGCGTAGTGGCTTTTTTTTTTTTTTTTGCCTTGGAATGAGTCACAGTGGATTCTGTAGTCTCTTCTGCTTTATGGGATTAGCTCCGCTGATAGAGGAAACCAGAAAAGCACTATGCAACTACTCAGATTGCTCCTAAGCAGTACAGTTCAGAAGTAAAATGAGGCAAGACCCCAGAGAGATGTAAAATGAGGCAGGACCCTGGAGTGCAATGAGAAGCAGCAGGAGGGAGAAAGGCAAACTGGGTACTAAACCCCTTAAATCACAGAAGAATATGCCTGGCTTTGAAAGTGTCATTCCAAGGTTTAGACAATCATTAAATGTCATGTGTTTTTAGTTTTTTCAACAGGAAGTTTTACATGGTTAGGTTAAAATAGAGCCTCCTGTACCTGCTCACTAACGTCACTTCCATAAAGCACTGTAGAAAGCATGCCTCCCTCTGCTTCTTCCCTGGAGTCAGCAGTCCTCACAGCGTGTTAAATAAAATGTCCTACCTAGCAAAAGTATGGGCATACATTTCAAATACATGGTATGCTATTGGCTTCCCTATTCTGAAGCAGACAGTGAGATAAACTATATAGTAAAAGATACACGTAAACATACAGTACATAACATCACATAGATAAAAGCAATATATGTAAGTGAAGTTTTCTTTCCAAGAGTGAGGCTTTTCCTTTTCTTTATTTTTTGTAGAACTCTTGAGGAAGGAATTTAAATGCAACTTCATCTTACATAGATATTGTACAAGATCTGCTCATTTGCATTTTTGTGGCATTGAGTAACTTCACGTCTACAAAGACAAGCTCCCACTAAGGCTTTGTGTGCTTCTGATTTTGCTGACTTATGTAGTACTCCTGTTCTCTATAGGTACTCCATTCACACTATAAAATGATAAAGTCAATAATTCAGAGAATAAGATTTGCAACTTGGTAGTAGGCTAGATGAATAGGCATGTGTTGCATTAAAGCATTAATGAGTAGTAACACTAAAGATTACTACTGAATCTGAAGACAGTTTTTTTTAATTATAACATTAAAAAAAAACCAAAACAAAACTTAAAAACCAAAGCAACCAAAATAACAAAGGCACACATTTGTGTGACTGACACAAATTTCTTGCTATGCCCTTCACAAAAAATAGAAAATGTTGACTAATACAGCAATTAGAAATGTTGCTTTCATCAGATGACTAAGATATGCAGTTATGTCTTTCAGGGCCCCAATCCAACAAATCACTTAAGAGCATGATAAAAGTTAAGCTCATGCTTAAGAGCTTTTCTGGATCAGGGCCTGAGATAGGAATACTCAAATCTCATGACTCAGAAACATAAGTTAATTTTATTAAGAGCTGGTAGGAAATTTTGTCCCCTAGTACAGAAAAGAGTTACAGTATGTTGTCTAGCATGAGTTACTCCTTTATCCTAAACAGCAGTTCCTGACTACTGCGGGAGAAGGGATATTGTGCTTGGTTGGGTAGGTATCCTGACATTGTACTGCATATCCTAGACTGTTCATAAAACAAAACTTCATGTGTCCCTATGCGGTGTGGCTCTCAACTGCTTATAAAATGGTTCAACTGAGAGTCATTTCAACCAAGCATCTTAGCTGAGACTTTGCAATACTATGTAATGATAGTGAGTTAAATGTAAATATCAAAAGAAAAGAACACCTCCTAGGTTTTCTAATCAAGTGTCTGTCAAGCTGTTGTATGTAAATTCTTGTTAGCCTGAGGTAGTTTATTTTGTTTCACTAGCAGTATAAAATTATACCTTACTGCTTAACATTTCCATTTTCACACACGTTAACAAGAGTTTCAGGAGAAAATTGTGTTTCTATTGAAGCTAAAAACGAAGTATCTCTGAATTTAATTGGGCATGATTTCACTTTGAGAATTTTTATTCTTAGTGCCTTTCTCCTAATTTAAAAATAGAATGAGTATCTCAAAGAGAACTAGTGACAGTAAAATCCAACACAGAACCAATATTTCAGACAGCTGAAAAAACCCTTATATTTATATCCCCCTTTCATGATTCCTCCATTCTTCAAATTCTCATTTTCAAAAGCCTGAAAAGAAGAATTTAGCAACATGAGCTGGAAATCATCAGAAAGGGAGGTTGAGAAGAAAGGAATTTCAGAGCTACCCAGGCCCTACAGAAAAGACTTTTGATTGTCTGCTGTGTACAGTCTGGTTTTACACATTTAGGGTTTTGGTCCTAAATGCTTCCACATCTATAGTCCTAAATATTTGGTCAATAGTAAATCACTGAAGTGATACTTATTCCACTTTTGACAGACAATTCCATGTACATATCAGTCTGATGAAGTTTTCTCAGTAATGTACTCTAATTTCCCTTTTATCACCTTCTTCATGTTAATGATATTTGAATACATCACCCTGGAGAAGTCTTAAAATTAGGAGGTTTCATTCCTTCCTTTGCTTAGTGTTTTTCAAATCTGTGTATATAAAGGTGTTTTAATAAATCCTGATAAATCAGCTGCATTGGAGTTTAATTACTGTGATGTTTTTTCCTGAATTCCAACCAATCACCTTCTGCTATTGTATTATACAGAGTTGAACACTGTAAGATACATTTTTATGCTTTAAAGGGAGGCCCCTCAAAATGCTGCCAGAAATTTGCCTTAGTTTCTGCCTACTCAAAACGGAATGAAAAATGTTTAGGTGTAGAAAAAAAATCTTTTTTTCTTATTAAACCAGTGTGATACTTACCAGAATATTCTATTCTTGGCTAACACTCAGGGAAATTTTTGCATAAATAAACCAAGAAGGAGCACTATTTTTGGAACATTTAAGTTGACATATACCTAGAAAGAGTTATTGCTTGTTAGTACGCTGTGCCTCAAAAGTCAATTTCCCTTTTACAAACAAATGGAAAGTAAATCACTTTATGCCACTTTGCTGAGAGCAAGGAATGTTTAAAATAATAATGTCAATATAGCATGATACTTTCTCTTCCATCAACTCTGATGTCATGTTGGTTACTATGTTATTATGTTATCGGTCCCAAGATGAAATGATTGACATATGAATCATTTTTACTTTGACCCAGGAAAAATTGGAAAATGATAGGCTTGTCTAAAGGATTTATCTTCAGAGAAGTAGAAAGTGTAAAATGATCTAAAGTTATTCTTTAATGATGCCTCTTTGTATGAAACGCAACTCAGGAAAACCGTGACCTAGTACTATGCAATGAAATATGCTTAAATGTAACATTAATGAGGCATGCATATTCGCCATGAAAACTGACAGTAATGTGGGTGCCCAGTGTCTAAAAACCTGTGTTTTAATACATCAGACTTATCTGATGTGGCAGTTACCACTGAAAAATAAATATTTACCAACAGTTTGTTGTGTGATGCTTTTTCCTGATATAAATGATAAGTGTCTAGGGCCCTGATTTTGTGACAGTCTTGGGAAACAGATCCTGTACAGGGTGCTGAATGCCTTGTAGTTTTGGGATAAAATCATGGTATTATTGCAGATGACCAGCAACCCTGCCTTTCCTAGTATGTTCCCATAATAAAATCATCTGCCCTGGAAATGGTAAGTTTATGGTTCTTTGGGCTCTGTGCTTTTGGATGTTTTTCTCTTGGGAGGGCTTCAACAGTGTTAACAGATCAAATGGAATTACCCAAAAGAAGAAGTGGAGCAGGTCAGACCAATGCCCAGCTATTTCTGATCAAAGAGTCTTGTACGCAGCTGCTTCAAACTGCAAAAATATATTTTCCAGGTTTGCTGAGAAACAGCATTTCCTGGATTCAGTGCAACATGCTTCTAATTACATAGCATACAAGGATTTAAAGGATAAAATCACAGATTTGCTTTTCCAAGTTACCTTCTTAAATCAGCTTTACAATAGATTTACATTGCCGGTGGATATGACACAGCAGCGTAAAACTAAGCCCCTCTGACTTCCAAACCATCATCATTTAGAGAGCTATAATTCATATTTAATGAAGAAGAAAGGATAGAAAAAGCATCCACAAGCATTTAACAAGAGACTCTATGAACATTAAGTTTTTATCCTCTGCTAAAAGCCCTTCACCTTATCCTTTCATTGTATAGGCTGATGCAATATGTTTAGAGGAAGTTGGGTATTTTTAGAATGTTTTTATAAAAAAGCTAATATTAGAGATAAATGATGGTTTAGATTTAGATGGTATGGCTGGAGAATTTCCTGAAATGTATAAAGAATGTTTGTTTTAATGAGGAAGGTAATTTATTGCAAGCAGAATAAGAAACAATACCAAGTCTTTAAGTCACTAACCTTGATGATAAAGAATAGAACTCAGCAGACAACCTTCCCTTTTTACGTAATTACTAAATTAAGGGATGAAAGTAACACACTGAATATGATTATATTTCTGTAATACATTGGTAAAGTATGATGAAATCTTTTTCTCACAACTGATTTAGGTCTGCTTGAATACGAATATTTGAATATGCCTTACAGTCTGACTTAAATAAAAGTTAATGAGAACCGGCAAAGTATTGTGGGTCTGATGGAGAATGATAGGACCCGATTTAGTTAAAGCCTTATTTTAAAATCCTCAATAGTAATCTGGAGAAGAGTGTTGTCAAATATAGGTGATAGGGAGGAACTAAACACACCTGCAATGGCAGAAAATTAATTTAAAGAAGATTTGTAAGAATAAAAAATAATTTGAAAGAAGATAATCCTTAAAGAAGGTAAATTAATATGTCTAGAGAACACAAACTTTTGTTGGAGAAATAATGTTTGTGTTCATCTGAATGTGACTGGTAATGGCAAGAGATATCTGGCCTCTGAAAAGCTGGTAGAATGGCACTGCTGTGGTAGGTTATTCTTATTCCTGTGTCTGCTAGCCAGCACAACTGTGAAAGAAAGCACTGTACCTGAGTTGGAAACTGCCACAGCAAATGAAGGGGAAGTGCTAGTGAAAAGGACATCTGTCGAATTCTCTGGCATGGTGATTTTGCAGGCTTTATTTTGGGGAGCATGAACCTCTAATCACAATTTCTCCTGGTGACTATTGCAGCTCTTCATCTCACAGTTCTGCTTACCCTGTTGAGGATGCCTGATTTAGCAGCAATTCAGTGTTCAGATGAATCTATGTGAAGGTTGAAACTGGAGTCTGTATCTTTTATAATTTCTCTAACATGTCTTCACTACAATGGAACTGTTCTGAGCACCAAACAGGTTTTTTTCACTGGGAGGGTCTTGTGCTGTCAGTCTTTCCCATTGAAGTTATTATGCTTTTAATCAGTCAATTAAATATTCATTGAGGCATCGAAAAAGTACAAGAATGACCTTCGGTGTTGACAGAGAGACAGCTAGGATGAAAAGAACCTGTGAGTGAGACAATGTACAAGCATTTAAACATTGAATGATCTTGTCTTGGAGGGGTGGTGATCTTGAATTATGCAGAAAGAATATGGTAGTTAAATGAACATAATTTAGCTAAAGAAAAATTTTTAGAAGAGGCTCCAGAACATATCAGGCTGCTGGTAATATACCACCAAAAGTAAAGTGATATTTTTTTGAGGCAGTTAAAATTAAAGTTGGGAAACCATGGCAATATGGAAATACTTCCAATTTGGGACTACAAAAATTTTGCACAAACTCTTTCTTTTCAAGTATACATACCTTTATGATTAGACTCAGTGAGTTTTCACTGTATTGAAGAGGTACCGTGCTACCTATATGAGTGCAGGAATCAACTATGGCGCCCACTCAAAAGTTGAAAGAATGACTATACTGGTTGTGATCAAAGGTCATAATATGCAGTGTCTGATGGTAACTCGTAGCAGAAAAGGAAAAGCATGCAAAAATAAAACAAGTGATGTCCATTCCTAAAGTTTAGGTGATCAATGACATCATCAAGCAGAAAGACTAAGTTAAATGAAAATATCATTATGATGGATGAGGAATTCCCATATACAATTCCTCTCCACCAGTCATGAATTCATATACTTCCATCATATTGCTCCTCTGTTTTCTGACCTGGGAGGTCATTGTATACTCAGTCTTTCATTTGCCGTAAAGTGCTCCTTATTGCTAATCATCTTTGTCACCTTATACATAGCTTTTCTATTCCTGTTATTTGTTTTCTGAGTTGGAGCGATTGGTATTGCTCATAGAATGGTTGAATTATTTTAGTTTCCTTATTGTAATCTCTTCCTTTTAAAATAAGTCCTAATATTCCATCTACCACTTGACTAGTGAATGCACATTTTCAGAATATTCCCCACAGTGAGTCAGGGAACACTTTATTGAGCAGTAAGAGCAAGTTTGAACTCCATGGGTGCAGTTATTCTTCCCAACATTTACATGAAATGAAGCATAATTCCTATTTATAGAATTATAGAATGATAGAATCGTTTGGGTTGGAAAGGACCTTCAAAGATCATCTAGATCCACCCCCCTGCCAACCCTTACACCAGACCAGGTTGCTCGAAGCCCCGTACAACCTGGCCTTGAACATTGCCAGGGATGGGGCATTGTCCTGCTTTCAGCTGGGACAGAGTTAAGTGTCTTCCTAGTAGCTGGTACAGCGCTGTGTTTTGAGTTCAGTATGAGAGGAATGTTGATAACACTCTGAATTTTTCCGTTGTTGCTAAGTTGGGTTTAGACTAAGTCAAGGATTTTTCAGCTTCTCCTGCCCAGCCAGCGAGAAGGCTGGAGGGGCACAAGGAGTTGGGA
>JANZLQ010000079.1:17733323-17745640 GCA_026212715.1 Elanus axillaris | reverse complement strand
ACTGTGCACCATTTGTACATTCCAATCCTTTCAGTATTACTGTTGTCATTTTATTAGTGTTATCATTATCATTATTACTTTCTTCTTTTCTGGTCTATTAAACGGTTCTTCGCTTAACCCATGAGTTTTACTACTTTTTCTGATTTTCTCCCCCATCCCACTGGCTGGGGGGAGTGAGTGAGCAACTGCGTGGTGCTTAGTTGCTGGCTGGGGTTAGACCACGACAGGCATCCACAACCTCTCTTGGCAACCTGTTCCAGTGTCTCACCACCCTCACAGTCAAAAATTTCTTCCTTGTATCTAGCTTAAATCCAAAAACATCTATTAAAGTGGCATAGTTTGTCCTCTTTATTAGTTCTTTCATAAGAAAGGTTAGAGGCTGGGTAATCTCGGACACTGAAATATCTTTTAATCGGGTGTAATTTCTGGTAAACAGTTTTTCAGGCACTTTGGGGTGAGGAGGATGCAAAGGAGGTTTCTAATGCAAAATAGTGCTGTCATTGGCCATGTATCATATTAAGCAGATAACCTCTGAAGTGCAAAATTAATTGATAATCTAAGAGAGTATATATGGTTCAATAAAATATCTGTGATTTGCAACTTTTTTCTGTGGTTTCACTCTATACGATCTGGAAACAGTATGAAATTAAAATCCATTGAGATTATATGAACACTAGCAAAAATATTATTTAGAACTTCCCCTTTCCTGATGTTGTTTATATACTTCTGAAACTCTAGCTATTTTTCCAAGGACTTTAAACCATTAAAAAGATGAATACTGCATAATTTTCCCACAGCAAAAAAATTCTCATCAAGTGAAAACAACTTTTTATTCTGTGCATTGAGTAGCAGAATATTGAAATCCCTGAAATGACAGTGTTGGAAGGTTTATCATTCATAGTAATGGATAAACTAGTCAATTTTACAGAAGTCTGGCCTAATTTCTTAACACTGTCCTATTAAGTGCTAGCCCAGTGGCCAGTTACTGTGAAGTTACTGATTTTATTATGGATTCATATTAGATTTATAGGATGCTATTTTTTTTATTAAATTTCTAGCCTGCTTTTAACTTTTACTTAAATATATTACTATATGTCTCTCTGTATTTGTTGACTATTCTAAAGAGGATAGGTTTACTAAAAACACAGAGTCCTCAGATTTATGCAAAGAACTACAGATGCTTAGGTATGGCAAGTAACGTTTTATGTATTTAGGTATGGAAGCAATGAACTGGTGGCTTCTTGGACATTTAATGCATACACATACTGGTGTGGTAATCTAATTTGCAGGTACACTCTGGGCCACTGAAGAAATAACAATGTATGTCTTACATTTTTCAGGTGGTGTCCTCCAGTTTCAACAAATCTCTGTGGCACATCACGTGCTTTTGTGGAACGGGAAGCACTTTACTGTACATATCTGCTCATAAAATGAGTAAAATGGAATGTGCAAAAATGTGTTCCAAAATAGATTTCAAATTATCTGCCAAAAACATAGATTAGATTGCCTAATTATTGTTACAATTATGCAGATGTCCAAGAAAGGTTCAATAAAAAACGGTAGAACAGACACTGTAGCACTTGTAGTAGCTTTAACAGAGTCCCTTTAAAATAATTAAAAATGTTAGACTCCAAGATCATCTCAAACACAATATTTCTACTGAAAAAGACACAAAGCAGAAGCAATTTCTAAATCTTAAGTGGGGATAGTTCATATTTTTAGGTCAATGCTTTGGATCACAGCTTTTTAAAATGTAGGATTGAGATTCACGGTGAAAAAAGTACTCACCAGTGCAGAGCTAAACATCTATTCATGGTTGCAAAACTGTGCATTTCCCATGGCTATTGCAAATCCTATTGGTGTATGTAGAACTAGCTGCTTAAATATCTAACTAGCCATTAGCATAGGAAATAACTCAATCTGGGCATGTGATTATTTTGAAGAAAAGTAGCATTATAGGCAAGTTCTTACTTTTATTCAAACCTGAGATTTTCTTTTGCATTTCTTGTCCTTCATATGATTACTGCTGCAAGCAATAACAAGAAAATCAAATTTCTAGTAAACTGCCTGTTTTTTTCCTAATTCGGGAACTGCTGGACTCGTTATTTCCAATCAAATCTACAGGCTCTAGAATTCAATATGTCATCTAAGGTTATTCAAATAAAACACAGTCAGCATCAAGCATGATGGGTGTTTTATGACTTTTGTGCACATTAAATGGCTTTTGCAGCAATTCTTGTCAACGACCTCTGGCAGAACTTTTGGTAAGAGGTTGATTGCTCACTATAGAGTTTCTGCTTCTATGTCTAGTAAAAGGCAAAACAGACCTGCTGTGAATAAATTGTTCCTTTTCTGTTTCTTGCAAGGTCTGGAAATCTACATATGCATGGTATTAAAGGATGCCGTTTCACAACTGAAGGGAAGTTGGAGACATATTCAGTTACTTTTCTACTTCCCTCTTAATTTTCCTGATAAAATGTACTCTGTAAATGTACTGCAATGTATGTCAAATTCTGATGATGTTTATGTTTTACTATTTCAAGACTTTTACAATACTGTTATAAAGGTACAAGTCTCTTTCCTATTACTTTTACAGGCACTTTTACTACCTACCAACTTTCAGCAGAAGTCTGTCTGCTTTGTGAGCATTTAAATGAAAACATATTGCTTTGTAGTATTTTATCCATCAAGCTCATAAATGATAATGTATTCTGTAAAATGTATTCTTAATTTAATATATTTAATCAAAACAATGATTTGTTGAAATCATGTTCTTATGTGCACAAATGTATAGCATATCCTTGCATGTCACAAAAAAAAAAAAAAGGCAATCTTGCCATAGTTCAGACTCATAGATACCAGACAAGAAAAATAATCTTAAAAGCTCTGTGGTTATTTTTATGAAAACTGGATATTTTCCTGAATTGCAATAGTTTGAATGCATTCTCCTGCAGTGGGGAACTTGTTGGGGTTTTTCAATTTTTTTTTCCTTTTTTTTTTTTTCTTTTTTTCTTTTTTTTTTTTTCTTCTATACCCTCTAACAAGGAATGAATCAAAAAGAAATGATAGTAAGTTGCATAGTATTTCCTGAGCTTCAGAAATGAAAGACCTGCTTTACCTGAAATTTGCTAAAAAACCAATACTTAGTAGATTTCCAGGATGAAAATGGGAAAATGGGTGAAGTTTGGACAGTAAGTGTAATAGATACAACAAGAAATGAAGGTCCTTTTCCAGCACACCTTTTGCCTTTGGTGGTGGTGAAGTTCTGGGCAGCTTTCTCATGTCAGATAATTGAAGCAAGGATATACAGACATCCTTGTAGATGTAGACATAATGGAGGACACATAGAATGAACATGACTGTCTATATGTTTGCTGTTTTCCAGCTGAACTAATTGTGACACTGTGGTTTAACACAATTTTTGGTCACTTTTTTGGCTGCTTTCACAAAAGATTGTTATGTACATGGGCTTATTAACCCCCTTATCCTTGTGCAGTCATAAAAATGTTCCTTGTGTACTGTTTATGTTCAAGGACATAAAGCTCTTAGTGCTTGTGTGTGAAAAATATTTGTCTTCAAAGTATTAAAAATAAGATGAGAGAGGACCAGTTACTAAAGGATTGCATTTTTATCTGCTGTTTAGTTGACATGAAAGCAAAGACATCTTGCAAGGCACAAGGGTGGAACATCTGAGTCACTGGGTACAAGCTCTAATAACTCCTGAAGAACATTCAGATGTTAATTTTAGAGAGTCTGTCACATGCTGTAGCAAAGAAATGTGATGAATCATAGTAGTGAATAATACCTGGTACTCAAACAGCATATTTTATCTGAGGATCTCAAAGTACATTACTAATATTTAATTATTTAAGTCTCACAACATCCTAGGGAGGTAGATAAGCATTAATTTACCTTGCAGGAGAAAGTTCACTTTGGAAGAGGATTTCAAAGATGTTGTTACAGCTTGTAAATCTATTTATGACAGTTTGAATATTCGCAGTCAGGCGGGTCTTGACTTTCAGTCTGTGGGGTAAAGAATCCTGGGTTGGTACATGAAACAAATGAAGAAGTTTTGGAGTGCAATTTTAGAGGTATGTAAAAGGGAGTCCTGTTCTGTGAGAGAACTTGGAGATGGATAAGAATCAAGTCCTCCTTTCCACTGCTAATTTCCCTAGTATTCAGCCAAAATTCTTGAACTGTATTATTGAGAGTACTTTTTTTCCCTGATATTACTAAACAGTGATATTTTGAAGTCCACTGACAGATACACATATAAAGTTCAATTGGGTTTCAGGCCAGTTTTACAAATTATCACTTGGGTCCCTCTGAACTTAAAGGATAATTCTGATCTTCAGCTGTTCATTAGCTAAAACCCTATTATTATAAATGACTATTTCATATGCTATTAAATAAATTCACTGACATATTTCACTCAAGCATATATGTAATTTATTGGCAGTCCCATCTTCTGATCTTTGCTTGTCCTACTTTACCCTGCAGTACTACTTCATGAGCATCTCTTGGTAGAATGTAATTTAATAAATTCTTGTCATTGCTGGTCCTGGCTCTTGACAGGCTTATTTTATATGGGATTAGTATAGTAAGTTTCCTGAGCTCTCTTTTTCTGGACTACTCAAGAGCCTTCTCAGGTGCACTTTCAGCTCCTGGACATGCTCTGTTACCCTCCTAGAATTCTCTTCTGTCACCTTAGTGATCTCAACTAATTTATAAGATGCAACACAGCAATAAGGTCTGGTTTAAAGCCATAAAGTTTGCTGGAATTACCAGCTATTTTCCATCAGGCAAAATGAAACATTACTTAAACATAAAAATATGTTTCCCAATGGTCTGTCTTTCACTGTAATACAAATAAATGCTAATCAAATTTGAATTATTTATGAACAATGTTTTTAGCTTTTTTCTAAAAATTCTGTGAGGATATTTTCATTGCAAAGCTACTCCAGTTTCTTCTGATAGAAGAAAAAAAAATCACAACGTAAGAAGAAAACATGATATCTTGGCTATAATAACAGCGACATACTTTATTTCTTATTTCTCCTATCTAGCAGCAGTGGATGACCAGACAATATCCATGTTCCATTTCCTTTGTAATTTGGTTTCCAAAAAAACAGAATATGTTGATGATGTGTCTTGCAAGTTTTCTTCTTACGTGAAAGTACACTGATCAAACCCATAAATTGTATATTTTAGAAGCAGCCCTGCACAAATTGGTCTGGGAGTTGATGGAAAGTGGCTTGATTCCAGGTCTCTCCCACATGTACTTCCTCCCATTGTAGTCCAGAATGATGAAAACAAATCAGGTTTCTTCTGGTAGATTAAACAAGAAAAAAACCAACAAAAAAGTGTTGTTCTCTAATTATAATAACTTGTACGCCTTATGGTGTTAGTGACTTTGGACTGTCTGATGGCATTTAACTCATTCTGACTGAAATAAAGGTGTCTTAAGACCTTGAGTTTAACAAATTTAGCTAACTTGGTTAGTTTTAGACTTGGTCTGACCCAACAATGTTGAAATTTAGTCTCCAATATGTGTTACTGTGTAATCTATATGGAGAGCATGTGGGATGAAAAGAAAAAGTTTGGGTTTGTGAAAAATTAGTTTTGAAGACCAGTGTTCCTCCTTAAATGAAATTTTCCGCAATTTACTTTAAAGAGGGGCTCAATTCAGACAGCTTTAATTTAGAAAATAAAGAGTTATAAAAAAACCCTGTGACTCTCCATTTTCAAGTCTCTCCTCTGCTAAATTTGAAAGCCCTAGTAACTATTCAAGGGTTTCTTTCTGAGACCTTCCTTTTGAAATATTCAAAGAAGCAGACTTATTTTACTGAAATGTTTGCTTTTTGAGAAAAAAAAGTTTTAATGAGCTTTGAAAGTAGAGATTTTTTTTCCATAGTAAATATATTTACTAAATTAATGTTATATACTAATTTCCCTTTACCTTTCACAGATCTGACAGAAGACCAGGTGTCCATTTATTTTTTTAAATTTAGCCCTCTTAAAAAGACTTGTGGAACATAAAAGACTCTTGAGAAGATTAAACTAACTGAAACTGTGATGGAAAATTCTCCTTTTAACAACTGTAACTTTCTTGATCAGCTCCAAAGAATAAGAAGATTTTTTCTGATGGCCTGGACTTGAAAGCATCTGCCTTTGCTTTTGCAAAGTATTCTGCTCTAATTGTATTCCATAGGCCAGTGGCCAGAGGAAATCCAGTTATGGCAATAAATTGCAGTGTCCTATATCAGCCTATTCACTGAGGTGAACTTCAAATATCCTCAAAATATGAAAAAAACCTGAGAGGAGCTACCAAAAAAAAGGAAAAAAAGTACAGAGAAATGTATTTTTAGAAAAGTTCTTACATGTTATTTCGCCTCTAGAGCTGTTGTAATGGCTTAGACATAGAGTAGGCTATACAGCCAAGTTCAGAAATAAATGCCAGCTGATACACTGCTAGCAAGCCTGAAAATCTGAGAAAACTGGTTATTCTGCCTGCTTATGTTGCTTTGTCCAGTAAGTAGGTGGGACTGAAACACCCAAAACACATAGAAGAATGTAGGAAGAGTGGGTTGCGACTTAGCAGAAAGGTTAGCAAATTCACACCACCCCCCAGTCTTCCAGACTGTAATTTCAAATACTTAGGCCTGAAGCTGCTGGGCAAGGTTTTTCTTCACTAAGCCCAAAACCAACATAAAGCCATTTTTGGTAAAGTTTTATGGCTCTGCAGTTTGCAGCTCTTTTGGGTGTTGGGATGATTTTGTACTGGACAACTTATTTAGCTTGGAAAATAAATGCTTTGCAGAAATTATTTGTTTGTTTTACAGGTGCAGTGAGAAATATACAGCCTCAGGAGTTGGATCACATCCCTGACTTCATTTAACACAGCTCTTAGCCGCAAGGTCCCCCAGCATTACTATGGGTTAACAGTCAGGTGGGTATTAATGTGTGGCATGCCAAATGTGTATGAAAGATATGTTCAGCCCCTCAGCAAAAAAAAAAGTTCCACATTCCTGGCTCAGAGCCTGAAAATACCAGAAAATTTGTACTGAGTTCAGAGAAGTAGACAAGAAAGGATGATTCAATTTGTTAGACAATGGAAATATTAAATGTACACTGAGTATTTTGAGACTTAGGGTGAAAACCCACTCAAGTCACCTCTGAAAAAAATCTATCACAATATCAGTATTAGAATTCATTGGATTTGTTATGATGTAACTAATAGTCCATAATTTTTGTTTAAAAAAGGAACAAGAATTGTCATGCTGAAATTAGTGTTAAAGTACATTGCCAGAACAATATGAAACAGCTGTTGTGTATTAACATCCCTTAAACTTTGTCACTTCTCACACAAGGTATGTGAATCAGCCAGACTGCTTTATACTTTTAAGATGTCATTTTAGCAGATTATACATGTAATATGGATCTGCACACAAGACTGAACCTTATCTAGACTGTGCAATTCTAGAGCAAAAGGGAATTTTAGTGGTTCAGTTTTAGCAGAATTTATTTTATTTGTTTTGTTGGAAGACACCAACTTAAAAGTCAAATTCTTCCTGTTCTCATGAAAATGGGGAAAAAAAAATAATCTGGCTGATCAGCTGTGGGCAAAATTTCCTAAGATCTAGGAGGAGATATACCTCAAAGAAACTACTATTTATATTTAAAGAAGATGAAAGTCAAGGTTTTCAGTGACAATAATCTATTAGAGCAATTATGATAGATGGACAAAACATGCTGAATGCCTTCTCCAAGGAGACATAGCAGAGAGTTTTACCGGGCTCTTCCACATCTCAGAAAGTAATATAACTAGCTATTAAAAATGGGTGTTTTCTACCTAAGAAATATTTTATGATTAATAAAGTCGAATTGCTCTTGAGAAGAAATCTTGAGCAAACAACCCCCAAAATTCAATACTATACAAGTTCATATTTGCTGCAGCATAGTTCAGGTAAAATCTCTTTATTAGGTCGAGGAGAGCATCAACCATTTTTTAGCTCACTGTGTATATTATACATACTAATATAACAATGAAATCACATGCACATCTTAACCTTTTATTGAGGATATCTTTTCTTTAAATAAATTTCCTTGAAACAAATTTTTGGTACTAAAACTAATTCTAACAATTTTGACTTGCAACTTCTGTAGTATTGACTAATTGTTCTGAAAACTCTATACAATTGGAAGAAAAAACCTGTGTATACACACACAAATTCCATTGTTGTTTATACAGAACATTATTATTGTCTCAGTAGTTAGAACAGATCATCACACCTGACTGTAAAGACAGTATTAAAACATTTCAAGGAAAACATTTATTATGTGATTTACTTTCTGGGCAATTACGTTTAATGAACTGTGATTCTGACGAAAAACAATGCATTTTTTTCTGTCATTTTGAAACAAAAAATGCACTCTGAACTCTGTTAGCAAATGTTTATGTTTGTAAAATACCACTCCTTTGCTTTTTTAAGCCAACACTTAGTTACTTTTCTGATAGATGGTATGTTATGTATGGAGAAGAGTCTCCGAAGTAAGAAAATAAAGTACAGATATTCAGTTTGAATGGACTGTTAGTACCATGACACTTCATGGAACAAACTAAGATCCATTTCGTGGTGTTGACTGGCTTTGCCTTCCTCATTAGACACTGCCAAGGTAGCACACACTGTCCTCTCGCCTGAGTATCCCAGCTAACCTCTAATCTTGCAGTTGTGTCTGCACGGGTGCTTGCCCCTCCGTGTGTCCCCCGAGAGGTCAGCAGGGCTGTGAGAGTACAGATGCTCATTTGCACAGAGCCTGGTATGGAAGTGGAGCTTCAATCAACTCTTGGGTAAGAAGCTACCGACTAGCATCTGGTAGCTGCTTCAACCTGATGGCTGTATTTCCTATTTTTCTTTCAGGTTTTTGAAAGACGATGGCAGTTGTTATGCACTTTTATGATAACTGTCTTAAATTGGACTTTCACACTTGGTGCTTTCTTTCATTATTTCAACCATTGCTGTCTCCTTGCAATTATTTTGAATAGGTTTTTCTTCTCTAGTTCCTAGACGCTTGCCTGTGAAACAGGAGGTGGTGTCAGATACATGCTGACTTGGATCCACAGTAACTTAGCTAAAGCTGTCAAAGCATTACCCATTCTGTTATAATAGATTTTTTTTTTAACAAGATTTTAAATTATCTGTTACTCTCTCTTTGTAGGGAACCACAAAGAAATTAGTATCATTCTCAGTAACTTTTAATAAAAAGTCAGGAATGATGATTATGTTCTTTAATTACTTGTGCCATGGCCCAGTATACCACTTAGATAATTGTGCTGTGTATTTTTTGTTCGTGTTTTGATTAAGAGGTGACTCCACAATGGTCATACTGTTCAACTTAGTGCAATGAATTGGACTGGTCTTGGGAAATGGCACCAGCTTGCTTTTTCTTGAGCTTTGGCTATACAGTGTTTTCTGTTACCATATTTAAAAGATTGTCCATAGGGATTCTTATACCATGTAAACACAAACAGCATTATACAGGGATGGAGAATATTTCCCATGAGATCTGGACTAATGTGTACCTCTGCTGATACTGACTGTTGTTACAAGTTCAAAATGCAGTTTAGGAACCTTGGAGTTTTTTTCGTTTTTTTGCATGGTTTAGTGCCTGGCTATAAGTGAACAGGCAGTATTATATAAGTAGGTATTGCAATAATGGTCAGTTCATAGAACTGCATAGTTCTGACACAAACCCCAATGGTTATAATTTCAGTTATCTGTAATTGTCCAAATACAACCTCACCTGGCTTTCAAAGTAAATTTTGGTGCTATGTGTCCACATAAGTAAAAATTTAAAAGTTTTTTCACATTTCTATGTGAAAAAACCTCTGTGACTCATAGTAAGAAGTTAATCAGTTAGCACACTTTATAGACGACTAATACCTTCTTCTTACATTTCAGGGGTTGTGTAAATAGCTCTTTTCTAACTGGCCCTGCTGTCCTTTCAGACGGGTGAGAAACCTGCTGCGCGCTGGCCAGAGCCCAGCATTAAGCAGGAGCCTCATGGTGCTTGGTCCGCCTCAGACCCCCACCTGCCCACCCCAGTGTCCCAACCCAAACAAGGGCCCTCAGGGAGTAAGTACCTCCAAAAAAATACAAAAGCAGAGCAGGAATACCACTTGTTCAGCCTCCAGAGATCAGTTGCGCAGGAACTTCCTGTACCTGATGTGTCTTTCTGAGTAGATATAAGCAATTAAGGAGAAACTCAGTGATTATCCCCAACAGACTTTCTAGACTTCTATTTGAAAAGGAAGGTAATGATCACAGTCAAAGGTGGGGTATAGGTCAAGATGAACTGGCAGTCTAGCTCCGTTTGATAATTCTGTGTTGTGGCTCTGTCTTTCTTCAGCCATGTCTTCGCTCCCTCTGCCTACAGCCAGATCCCTCCTCGCGTCGGTGTACTTAACATTAATAGTACTCTTTAAAGGATTTGTACCTTTGATGTTCTGTTTGGTTTTACCAAACAAAGAACATATATCTGGAAGAACTAACTATATAAATGAGGGAAATTAAAGGAAAATAGTGGCGGAGGGAAGGAACAAGTAAGTCAAGTAGGGAGGGGAAGCTGTGTTCTGCTGAATCAGTAGATGTCATCCTTTTAATCATGCAACAAATGTCTGTTATCTAGCTAGGAGAATTAGCATCAGTTAAAAGAGGTGTCATTCTAATAAATTTTGCACGTCTGTTCCTTTTAATTCATGTCCATAAATGTACCGTTAGTTACACTTGAGTATAATTAGAGCATATATTAGGATGCATTTCCAGAAAGACCATGGAGTTTTGTGTCTTCTTTTTTTTTTTTTTTTTTAAATTGTATAGAAAAGCTGCTTTATGAGATCTTTGCTGTTTTTATCTTTACCTAAATATACCTCAGATGACTTAGAAGACTAGCTGAATCTATAGCTTTGAAGTTATTACTGTACCGTAAATGAGATTTCTACTTAATCTTTTCACTGAATTAGTGAGGATAATTAATTGATGAACCAACTTGTTTCCAGCAAGGACTTACTAATCACATACACTAAGTACAGTGGGAATCAGATATTAAGACACTAATTTGATATGAAATTGCAATGGTTTGTGATATACTGAACCCAATACAGCCCATGGCATTTAATTAGTATTACAGATATCATAACAGCTAGCATTACAGTAAGATTATAAAGATATATTGACACAATACAAACAATAGAATGAAACTTAAAATGAAGGCAGTGTAATTTGTTCATTGTTTTCATATTGAACTGTGAGGCAAAATATATTTCACACCTTGCTTTTGTTTTGATAAACTTTTGCTTCTAGTGTCCTCCAAACTTCTAAGAAATATTGAAAGATATAATGTCATTACATAGAGCAATGTGGAAGGACTGCTCAGGCAATATGTATGCTTGAGGTGGTATTGATCCAAGTGCTGTGGGCAATTTTTCGGCAGGCATACATAGTCCTGGCTTTTAAAGCCCTCTCCTCCTTTGTCCTTAAGGGTCAGGTAGTTTTCAGAGCACTCGGGAAGGAGGTACTCCCTTATTTTTGTATTTTGCATTTCCTTTTATTTGGAATGAGTAGCTTCTATTGAATGTCAGCTGAGCTGGACAGCTGATGAAAGAAAAATAATGGGGTAAACTCCAAAGCACATGAAACAGGCCTCTCATTTTGCCTCCGTTTCTGTTTTCACAGCAGTCTGAGTTTGCCTATGCCTTTGCCATGCTTTCTCTCCTGGAGACTGGTACTGTGCTAGTGGTGCAGGTGTTTGGAGGATTGCAGGGTCTACTACTTTGAGAAAAAAGATGTCAGGGCAGAGACTCCTCATGAGGTAGAAATTCACTACAAATGATGATGTTCTTTTTCTCTACAGATGTTCCTTTCCAAGAGAAGGAGGATTCTTTCTTTTGCTGATGGCCACCAGATTCAAATTATCTAGCTTTATCTGTGTATTGGGTTTCTGTAGCAAGGTTTTGGTAGCGGCGGGGGGGGGGGGTGTTACAGGGGTGGCTTCTGTGAGAAGCTGCTGGAAGCTTCACCTGTGTCCGATAGAGCCAATGCCAGCCAGTTCTAAGATGGACCCACTGCCAGCCAAGGCCGAGCCAATCAGTGATAGTGGTAATGCCTCTGGGAGAACATTTTAAGAAGGGAAAAAAGTTGGGGAACAGGGAGAAACAGCGGCCGTGGAGTGAGAACATGTAAGAGAAACAACCCTGCAGACCCCCAGGTCAGTGAAGAAGGAGGGGGAGGAGATGCTCCAGGCGCCGGAGCAGAGAT
>JANZLQ010000079.1:17682098-17697585 GCA_026212715.1 Elanus axillaris | reverse complement strand
GGATGGGGAATGGGGGTTGGGGTTAGTTCATCACAGGTTGTCTGTGCTGCTTCATCCTCCTCAGGGGGAGGACTCCTCACTCTTCCCCTGCTCCAGCATAGGTTCTTTCCATAGGAGACCATACTCCACTAACTGCTGCAGCGTGGGTCCCTTCCACAGCGTGCCGTCCTTCAGGAGCACACTGCTCCGGCGTGGGTCCCCCACGGGGTCACAAGTCCTGCCAGAAAACCTGCTCTGTAGGCTCCTCTCTCCACAGATCCGCAGCTCCTGCCAGGAACCTGCTCCAGCGCGGGCTTCCCACGGGGTCACAGCCTCCTTCGGGGACCCACCTACTCCGGCGTGGGGTCCTCCACGGGCTGCAGGTGGAGATCTGCTCCACCGTGGACTTCTGTGGGCTGCAGGGGCACAGCCTGTCTCACCGTGGTCTTCATCACCACGGGCTGCAGGGGAATCTCTGCTCCGGTGCCTGGAGCATCTCCTCCCCCTCCTTCTGCACTGACCTGGGGGTCTGCGGGGTTGTTTCTCTTACATGTTCTCACTCCTCTCTCTGGCTGCCGCTTCTGTGTATCCTGCAACATTTTTCCTTCTTAAAAATGTTATCACAGAGGTGCTACCGCCATTGCAGATTGGCTCAGCCTTGGCTGGCAGCAGGTCCATCTTAGAGCCGGCTGGCATTGGCTTTATCAGACATAGGGGAAAATTCCAGCAGCTTCTCACAGAAGGCACCCCTGTAACCCACCCTGCTACCAAAACCTTGCCACAGAAACCCAATACACCCATAGAACAAGCCAAGTTTCAGAATAGACGTCTACTGAGTTTGCAGGAAGAGGGGTAGATGAACTTGATAAAGCCCTGTTAAGTGTATCTAATGATATACTGATTTAAGTAGACTTCATATAGGATAATAGCTCTGCCTGTCACTCATTTACCAGGTGGTGCTGGCCCCTTGCCCATGCAGTACCCAGCTGCTGCTTCACAGCTAAATGTTACTACGTGATACTGACCCTTAAATGCATTAGTCAATACTGCACACCTCCCTGTCACTAAAACAGATTCTTTTCCATTGACGTCTACAGTCAACACAACTAATCACAGAGACTCTGAGGCTTACAGGAGAGCTTAAACCTCATATTTTTATTACAACATAGAAAATTAAAATTAAATAAGTGATTTGCACAGTTTGCCTGTGAGGTATCCGTATTTCCATGTTGATCTTAGAATTACTCAGCTAATACCTGCTAAGGTCAATCATTTCCACCTCAGTATCAACTGCAAGAGTTTAAGGAATAATGTCACAGAACAACAAGGCACTATGAAACTGGTGGGATAGTCATTTTACTTCCCAGATTCTCCCCAGAGATGTCGTATTAGGTAACCTACTTTTTGTTTTCCCTTAGGAAATCACTTTGTTGATCCACCTCAAAGGAGCGGGATTCAAGAAGTGTTAAGGCAGTTCTCTGGAAATGAGCCTCAGACACAGTGCTCAACTGGAACACGGTTCTGGGTAAAAGCTTTTCATATGTTCGTGAAGCCACTCGTCCAATACTGGTTGTATGATATAGAAAGCTGTAGAATCCCTGCCTTAAAACAGCCCATCAGCTTCCAAAGACTTGCTTTATTTTCAGAAATATACTGAATGCACAGGAAAATATAAACAATACAGACATTATCAACCCCTTTCTGGGATGTGCTCTTTATACATCTATTAGCTAGTTAACCAACTCATAACAAATGTATCAAGCCCACCTATTTCATAGCATGACAGTTTAGAAGGAAAAATATGCAGAGGTGTTTTATTTGGATGTAAAAATCAGCAATTATTTATAGAAAGAAATTTGAGAGGGGCCAAATTGCAGGGTTTTTTTCATTAAAAACTTGAATATCATCAAAGATGATATGTGTGAAGCAATAAAGGTCACTTGCAGGAACAGAAGATAATATTCTGCCAGTAGTGAAACAGAAGATCTGTGAAGGTATTGGGGAACAGTCATCAATAGCATTGGACTTCTGAGAGTATGAAGCCCTTCAGATGTCAATTCAAAAGCAAATGAAAGCAGATGGAGGCCAAAGATAGTGGAAAGATGAATTTCAAAGGAAGACAAGTGAGTGTCAGCTCATCAGCAGAAAAGATCAGGTAGATAGTATGAGAGAAGAACATTTGAGCAGTAGGAATAAGAACATGGAAACTGCAATTTTATTTTTCTTTAACAGAAAAATTGTTTTCTTATTTTGGTAGGTTAAAAAGTAACAATACTCCTTCCATATGCTTTCCTCCTTCCAAATTCCAAAAACCTCTTCAGTTGCTTGTTGTGAAACTTTTCACATTTTAGAAATTTAACTTATTTTGTCAAAAAGCATTTCTAACAAACAATGATGACTAATACCATTAATATGGCTGGAATCCCCAGTGAGGTAAGGTTTTTCACTTCTTACTTTCTACTTTCACAGCTTACCTTCTGTAAGCTTATTCAAAAGCTTATTCTGTAACCTTATTCAAAAAAAAGCTTATAGCCTAGCTTTAATGATCTGAAAATGAGAAAAATAGTTTTAATTCAGTCTGATTGAACAATAAAACATTTGTAAATGAAAGAAAAATTTTCCTGAAGTTTAAATGCTACCTGTTCTGTACAAACATTCTTCAGACACATGACTAGTGAGAAAATGACGACTTTTGCTATCAGCACCTTCCCTTCCCTCTTTCTAACCACAAAGAACAAAGTTTTTGGACTTGATTAGAGGTTCAGTGTCTTTACTGGGAACACACACAGTAGGACTCAGCAACATTTGCAACTATTGGTTTTTGAGGCTTGCATGAACTCCAAAAAGAGGATTTAGGCAGCTGATTTTGGGCTAGATGTAGAACCTCTTGAAATCAGTGGAAATATTCCAGGAGATCTAGCTAGTTTTGGACCAATTATCTAATGAGTGAGAACTTGGTAAGCAACAGGGGTTTTTTTTGCATCTGACTATGTTTAAAAGTTTTAACTGTTTTCACCTCATTATAGCCAGTTCCTTTCCCTTTATACCTTAGCATATTCCAGTCTTGAAGGTTCCCAGGTAATGGTTATATTGTATAGTGCATCATTACAATATTTCCACTGTTTTTATTAAATTTATCTCCTTGTTCCAGTGTTTCTTAGTTGGAAAATGAGGTGTAATGTTGTTTTTATTGCTGCTAGGCAGCTCTCCTTATGTATTAACTGTTGATTTTCTAAGTCTGCTTTCCTTATCTTATGTCTCCCTGCAGAAACTATCAATCTCTACCAGATTCCAAGGTGTTGCGGAGAAAGCTTTTAATTTCTCCATTTCCTGCCAAGCAAAAAAGAAAAGTAGCAAAAAAGAAAGTGTTATGCTCAATCAGAAATGAATTTTCATTCCAGTATTAAAATTCCCCAGACGTGTATCAGTATACTCCCTGTGTAGGCGAGAGACATATGTGCGTATATGTGCACTTATGTGGGCAAGCTACTGAATAAAAAAAGATAAATACCATTAGTAGAAAGTATGCCTGTGTTTCTGCTTTGAAAGCATTATTTTACTCACTCCCAGAGTTAGTTTGGTACGTCTGTTTGAGAATAACATTCATTTCAAAGCAAAGGCTGACCTCTGAACTTTTCTGAATATGAATTACTTTAGGCAATGATAAAATAATTTATGGAAACTTTGTATCTAATTCTTTACCTTGAGCTTTGTGGTGCCTATATTTCTGGAATAAGCTTTTGTGGTTTTAAAGAGAAAAACCCACTGTAAGGTAGTTTGGGTCTGGATTTTCTTTTTTTATGCAATTTAAATATCCCTCCTAAGGGATTTTAAATGGAAGAAGAGCAGGTGTTTTGATTTGATGGTAAATTGGTAAGCTGATTACCTCGAAAACTGATGCAAGCTATAACCAGAAATCATTCCTCTTCAAAAGATCAAGAACAGAGGAGGAGAGCATAAAGCAACAACAAAGCATTCTTAATGTTAAAATATCATTCTTTCAAGTAACATAAATGCAAAAGTTAGTCAACCTATGCTCATACATAGTTAGACACGTATTGATTTTATTATTGCTTAATACAGCATTTATGAATTCTGCTTTCTCGTCTTCTCAGCCCTCTGTTGTAGTGGGTAATAGAGAGCAAAAATAATGTTAGTAGCTTGATACTTTTGTGTTCCTATTTTTTTGATGAGACAAATGAAGTTGTCTGTGTGCTCTACACAGGTGCAAGCCATTTATAGATCAGAGAATTCTGGCTGATTCTGACCAAAGTCTGGTAAAAACATGGATTAAAAATTTATATTTACGATTTAATAGATAACTCCCCCTTCCCTCCCTGTAATTGTTACTTTTCTAGCTATTGACATATGCTTTTCCTATTAACACATCATATAAAGTGGAATCCTCATCCAAAATCACAAACACTCTCTTGCCGGCTCCAAAGAATCATGAGACACAGAGTCATATAAAAAGGCATATGCCTTGTAGCAAAATTACCATTTTAAAATCTCAATTCCATTAACTGTTAATGTGAGGAAGTGAATCAATGTACTGTTTTATTCATATAAAAGCCAGATTCTGTGCTGAAAAACCCCACCATATGTAGTTACTTTTTATTCTATGAAAATTTCAAGGATCACCAAAGAAATCACAATCAGCTTGCTGTTTAGGGACAAAATGCTATATAGTCAATATAAGCAGAATGGAAAGAAGGTCAGGATAAATATACCAAGGAAGATTTTTTTTTTTTCAAAGTGTGATTTGACACATGCAATTAAGTAACAAAGACAAAGAATTCCTGGACAAAACACATTTACAATGTAAAAATATAAGCTCCAAGTGGCCTTAAATCCTTTAAAATGATTATGTGTTTCTTAGTATACACACTGAGTATATGAAATCCTTTAAAATTTCAGAATACAGGAACTCAGCACCACTTGCATCATGAGATTAACATAATGCTTGATAAGCTACCACATTAAAACAAAGGGTATGCCAGCTTGTAAGGAACATATCCCTTAGCTTTATAGTATACTACTTCCTTCACATGTGTCCTGGAGAGCAGTTTGCAGCTAACGTCGTCTTGGGATTCCCATAGGTTGGACTATGAAACTAAAGTAATAGGGGACATTTGAGCAGTAGTCAAATATTTCACATATGAGTTTATCTAATATGAAATGTACTTAAATTAGAAATCTCTACTTTATTTCTTAGATCATTCTGAGTTGATATACCTTTCAAATTCATGTTGCTTGAATTAGTTACCCAGACTGTAGCATGCACCTTAAAGGAACTCCTCAGGGAGTGGGGTTTATATGGATGGTTGGGAAGTTCCAGAGAATTGATAAAGCCACAGCTGATATGATTGGCTGACACAGAGTAGGTTGTTGGGTTTTTTTATTATGCTTGCTGCTTGTAGGAAAATATCAGTAAATTGCTGTATCGTGCATACAAAACAATTGTACCATAATGACTGTTTCTGGAGGAGTTTGTTCCATTTGGTTCTTTTAATTCAAACCATTAAATAACCAGTAAAGCATTAAACCATCAAATAACATGAATTGTCTAGAATAATTCTTTTTTACTTATTATATTTTGACACCCTTCAATCTTTTCTTTTCAATGACTACAAAGGCCCCTTGATGGTATTTCTTCTTAAACTGTTTTTTGCTTCATGTTTAAATTTAACTGATGAGGTTTATCATATGTTGTTCCATGCTAGAAATTTTTAGGAAGTTATTTTCTTTCACGGTGCTGAGGCTAGCTCGTAGATTTAATAAATTATAGTTAATAAAGTATAAGTAGTCTTAAGTCTATTATGGATAATTTGGTCTTGCTGTGTTAAAACCGGAGACCTATGCTATTTTTAACTACATGTGTGTTATCAGAAAGTTGTGTGTTTCAGCATACACATACTATCTTTCACATACCAGAATGGCATGTTTTCAGCATACATCTTCCATATAAGCAAAAAATTTATTTTATTAATTGAATAGGTTTAGCTTTGATAAAAGAGAGGCTAACAACAGTATCTTAAAGTAGCCACCTTTTGTATAAGATATACTGTACAAACTCCTTTTCAGGACTCCACTCAATATATCAGTCCTTTTCAGCTTTAGATGTCTCTCACGGAAAGGTAAATATTAATTTTCTGGTGTGAATGATGAGAATACTGAGAAAAACAAATAATCCATTGCCATGACCAAGCAGGTCTGAGTGATGAGACATAGCTCAGGGGTTCACAAACAACTTTAAGTGCATAGAAGTAAGGTATTCAAACATTTTGTGAGGTTTTTTTTATGATCTTTCTCCTCCCACCCCAGCCCCACTGCCTATTATTCTCCTTGCTGCTTCTTAAGGAGAAACCATTTACTGTCAGTAATGAAAAAGCTACTGAAATATTCTGAAGATCTTAACAATTAAACCCATAATTATTTACTAAACTCTATCTCAATTTGCATTCAGCTTGCATTCTCTCCTCCTGTTCCACTAGGCAGCATGTCAGCTATGACACTGACACTGATGAAATGTTTTGATTATCTTTATGCTCTAGAACACCAACCATCACTGAAAATGCAGAAGCAAAAAAACAAATGGAGAAAAAAAAAAAATTGAAATTATATATATTTGACAGATGAAGGTTTGGCAGCTGCTTTACTTCCTCTGGGTGTAATCATTACTATTCTTATAAAAGCTGCTGTATCTTTCTGTATGAAAATATAAGCATTGTACCTCAGTTCCTCCACAGGAAAGGACCCTGATATAGCAGAATCAATGTATTTCAGACCCACAGTCAGATATTCAGCTGGTACAGGTGGTATAGCTCCACTCATTTCTTACGGTAAGTAGTGTCTCAAAAGAGTAAGGAAGAGCGCAAGAACTGAAAACTCGCTCAGCTAAACCCTTTGAAATCTAGAGAGTTAAATGCCAGCTTCAACAACCACTTCCTCAAAGCAGCAGTGCTGCTTCTCTCTGATCTTGTGAAGGAGGCTGTTTGAATGTTTACCTCTCCGAAATGCTCAGTGACACTGTCTATGGCAGAAAAAATGGAAAACATACAGCCTTAATCAACGAATTTAGAAGAGACAGGCAGCTTGTGCTTTTGTACTGATCTCATGAAATCCATGAATCACTAATTTCATTTGTTTTCGGATCCCAGGGAATGTCTTTGCCTTCTAGTACATATTCTCTCTTAATAAAGTGTTCCCAAAGTGATGGCCACTGTAACTCAGCTGAAAACATTCTACTGCAATCTGAAGGCAATTCACCTTGTGGTTCCAGACTATAGGGATTATTTTCTGTCCTTGACATTCATATATTCGTTCTGTTTATGTGTGTCATTGTCAGTAAAACATCTTTGTTCGTGTTCTCTCTCTCTTCTCCCCCCGCCTCCCCCAAGAAAGAGATTCCATCTTTTTGAGAGTGAAATAAAAGTGTGGATCTGGGGGAAAAAATGTTGAAAGACAAATCTAGTCCTATTGTAAGCACCGTGCAGCTGGTCATCATTGTGTGCCTTGACGTTATATGGTGCTGTTCACATAGCAATTTAGAGAATATTTTTTTAAAGTCTGATAGATAACTGTGACCTTTCTTTTGCTCTCTGTTCGTTATTACAGCAGGGCATCATGCTTTCCTTGATGGTCAGATGGGTTTCAGGACTCTAGTAATTTTTGTTTTCTTTCTTAAAGCCTGAATGTCATTTGCAAGATAAAGTAAATAAAGCTGATCTATTATCTCAGAAATGTTGTACATGGCTGTCTACAGGTCATGTCACACAGCTCTGTTAAAAGAGCATCATACTGAGAAAGGAGTTGTCTTAAGTCAAATTATGATTTCCCTACAGACCGATCTAAACTTCAGCAGTGGAAACACTGAGAGAAGTATTCCTAGCAAAAATTATTGCTGCATGATTCCTGTCATAGGTCAAGCTATGCTATTCATTAAAATAATAAAACTTGTCCTATCTACACCCCTGCCTGTTCCAAACCACCTTGGCCCAGTTAGATGTACCCAGACCCTTTGAAGGAGGTTATAAACAAAAAGTATTTACCTATGGTGACATGCTTTAGATTCCTGTGGATCTTTGTGGGTGAACTTTCCACATCCATGTATTTAATTCCCAAATATTCATTTTAGGGACTATAAAATGTATTAAGATCATCTTACAAAATATATATTTGATGACTCTGCCAGGCGAATACATATCATATAAAAATGTAGCACGAATTTAACAGTAAGGATGCTTGGGCCATTTCTACTTTCCTCACTAGCAGTTTCTCCTCCATCACATTTGGCAGCTGGGAGTAAGCAGGCATTTGCATTAGGTGGGATTTCATCTAATCATGGAATGTATTCACAAAATCAACTTAGTTGAGTCACATTCAACAGCTCTGTGTTTGGTTGAGGAAAATTACAATTCTGCTCCATTCCAGGGGAGTAATTTCCTTCACAGAGGGAAGTTTGAAGGAAAATACTATTTAGATGAAACTTGCATAATGTCGTCATATCTAAGACTGATTACAGTTCATTGTCAAAAGAGAGACATGCAGTAAATAGAGTTCCATGGGAATCTGCTCTGAACTAAGAACAGACACATAAATATATGCTTCAATAAAGTATATATCTCAATGTAAGCACAAACCATATCTTTACTTTCCTTAGAGATGGTCTGTGGAATATATAGTCCTTTTACTGTATTTACAGATTGTATTAAACTGTATGAAATGATTAGAATTCAAAATAAAGTGACAGATATTTATAGTTTCTATGCAAAATCAATCTAAAATATGTAAAATACTCATAAGAATAGAAACAAAGTTCTAAAATTAGCACAGATAATCTGCAACACAAATAGACATGCAGTGGAGGAAATTTGCAGTTTATGGTGAATCACAAACAGAACATGACTCAGATGTGCCATGCTGTTGCAAAACCTGTTAGAGCTAAGGATTTCTGCCTTTCTCCTGTTTCTGCCTTTTCCTGAAAACTGTAGTTCAAGGAAGATGTGGGCCAACTGAGTCCAGAGAACAGCCATGGAATAACAGAATATCTGACAAAAAATTGAAAGAGTTTGGGTTGTCTCCAAAGACAAAATAGTAGCGTCAAAGATGAAGAGTGTATAATGTTGTTCGCGACCACTGAGGTTAGGACAAGAAAAAAAAACTTAAAATTGCAGCAAGAAAGATTTAGATATGGTAGCCATAATTCATGTGATAAAGACTGTAAAGTTCTGAACTACTTGGTTGAAGCAGGTAACTGAATATTGTTCGTCAGAGGTTTTTGGAAATTGCTTAGCTAGAGATGCCATAGGTATCATTACTTCTTCCTTGGACTTTCTGAAGTTCTCTTCTGTCCTATTTCCCTAGATTCCATAGCATAATTTCTTTTATTCTGCATAACATATAAGAAAGATTTAGTTGAAAAAAAAAAAAAAGAAAAGGGGGTGTACAGAAGGATTATTTAGTGTATTATATGGTACACAAAAAGCTCTAGAGTTGTCTATTGATGAATGTTAATGTTTTTATTAATCCGTTCCTGAAGTGTATGAATAATGATATAATCTTAATTGCCTTGTAAGATAATACAAATATTGTTATATTTGGCAGAGTCACACAGACTGTCTTTGGAATCATCATTACTTTTTCCTTTCAGACTTTGATACAAAAAAATCATTCTGCAGAAATTGTCCTGTTCTGCAGAGAAGATCATAAACCTCACTTTTCACTCATTACTTAAATTAAAATTCACTGCTTGTATGTGCCCAGCACAGCACCCAGCCTTTTGGTGCACATAAGAAAGAAAATTACTTGAAAATTAGTAATACCTCTTTGATGGGATGGCTCTCAATGGAGTTAAGAACAAGAACAGGAAAGCAACACCTTGTTTATTGAGACTGGTGTTTCTGAGGAAAAAGATACACAAAATCCTGACAGAAACATGTCTGTTCTGACATTCTTATTCTTGTTTCCGTGTCTATTTCAAGCAAATTTTTGCATGCGAACAAAAATGCTTCAGTCTATATTTTTAAATTTTTTTTTGAATGACTGTGTAGTAGTAGTTTGTCAGTGCCTGAAGTACATAAAATGTGAGACTAAGAGTTCCACCTAATGTGCTGGAGATGTGGTTGTTTTAAAAACCAAGTGCATAATTTTCTACCTAACGTCTTTTATATCATTCACAGCTGTAGATTCTGCCAAAATAGTCTAAATACACTTAGTGTCTGTGGAGTCAGAGAGGATCTTCATCTAGCCTTCTGCTACATTTGTTTAATTAATTTTTGATCTCATTAGAAATTGATGTGATAATGTACCACTACACTCAGCTAAACACAATAAAGCACTAATTTTGCACCCAGTGAAATTAACATGAATTTCTACACTGGCTTTGCTGACTCAGGAACTGGTATGAGATACTGCAGCAGTGAGAATAAGTATGTTTCTTCAGAGAAGCAGATGACTCATTCATTCCTTTACTATGATATTAACTTAAGCTGCCAAATTATTGGAAAAGATTGCAGAACAGAATTCAGTGCTATGCCCCCCCCGCCCCCCGCCAGGTTCAGAGAGCATGGCAGCTCAAAATGGCAGTGTGTTACACCACATAGACAGACCTTAAACATATGCACTTTTTAAATTGTCATTTTTTCTTAGTGAAATGGAATTATACTGACCTATACCATAAAAATATGCTGAGTACAAAAAAAAATGAAGGGCATTAAACATGAGATTTCTCAAGTATGATAGTGGGAGAAAAATGTACAAATGAGAGTTCACATAGTGGTTCATGTTGGTGATTGTTTCCAGATACTTGACCTGGCTTGAGTAAACAGCAGAGTCTGAACTTACGTAGTGGTTGCATCACATTTACTTGAAGGCTTTTGTTTCCTAAAAGTTGGTTTTGTAGCTGAAATTTTCAATTATTCCTGCATTTGGCTGTGTGCACTTCACTACATATTGGAAGATGTGTGGTTCCTTTCCTGACTTGCACACAGACTTTTACAACTCTTTAATTATGTCTATTTTTAAAGTTTTTTTTGTCCTGGTAAATATTATCAAGATCTAAACAGAAGATACATGGATTTTCTGAGAGTTGGAAGCAGGAATCCTATGGGGTAAAATGCTTAGACTTATGGATTAGTATGAAATCTTAACTGGCTGTTGAAGAGAAAGAAAATTTATAAAATATAGAGTGGCATAATTCTGACGTATGTTAGCTAGTTTAACTTTTTATAATGAACAAAGCATAATTTAATAAAAAAATTATTATTTCCATCCTAAAGGAAAACTTTGGAACATTTTCATCTTACTTCTACTTCCCACAACACATAGATTAAAAAGAGAATTTTGCCTGGTACTAAATTTCAGCTATGAACTGAGATTTTATGCCTAATTTATATAGAGCTGTGAAAATGGGCTTGCTAATAGAAGCCTCAACAGTCTTAAAAATACACGTTAATGGAAAATCTGTTTGCCAAAAAGGCATTAATATTTGTATTATAGCATGATTTAGGCATAGTATTATAGCATGATTTAGGCATAGGAAGTTTAATGAAACTCTTGTTTCTCCCCTGGCCAATCTTATCCCCAGTCCAACATGTCAGCTGGAGCCTGTGTTCCTACACTTCATACCTTGTCTGGGCATTTGCAAAAGCTCTCTCTCTTTTCCCCGTTTTTTAAAGATTTGGTCTGCATTTCATACTTTTATTTACATTACCATCATATTATAAAAAGAGAAACAAAACTTTGTATGATATTTTTAAGAGAGACAGTTGCAAATTCTATCAAAGATGTTGCAGAATTCATTGAATGTTAATACAGTGATGTATTTAATTTCTTTTCTCCAGGCAAAACATTTGGGAGAACTAGATAGTCTTGACTGAGTCAAGATTTTCTTCCTAGGAGATCATTATTCCTTTCAGTACTGTGGAGACTATACCACCAATGCATTTAAAAAAAAAAAAAAAAAAGTCAGAGAAAATGTTTTTTTTGTGGCCATTATTTTGTTTTCGGAACCTTACCTAAACCATCTATTTTGGATGTTTAGTGCTGAGAAAGAATTGATGTGGATTTTAAATACTGAGAGAACCACAGGGTTTTTTTAAAAAGATATCTCATTGTATTCTAAGTTGAAGTTTCCATGGTGTAAGATATTATAAAGTCTGAAGTTGACTCTTTGATTCTGTAATTGCCACTCATTATTCTTGAAATTGAGAAGCTGTGGATATCTGCAGATATTTATTAATTGGCATAAGAACAAGACAAATTTAAAGGCAGTTACAAATAACTGTCAGTTCCTCAGCTCCTGTGACAGCTATTGGCTTTATAAGAGAGGATGAATCTGACAAACATTCCAGTATTTTATATCATGGAGATATATATATATATATGATATATATGTGACCTTGAGCCACTAAATAGCCTCAGAGATGAAAGATTTCCAACAGAGCTAAAGAAAGGATGAATCATCCATAAAAAAAGGAGTAATAGAAGCATGGTAAAGGTGTAATGAGTGTAAATAACAACCAGAGTTCACAGCCTGATTCGATACTGATTTATACTTTATTGTCTCTACTTCAACGTGCATATGAAATGTAATCAGCTCAGAAGGGTTGTGTTTTGTACTTTGTATACTGACTGGAGTATCAGGCTGCCAAAACTTTATCCAAAGCCCAACAGTATCACAGAGGAGCTTATCCTCCAGCTGGGAACAGGTCTGCTAGGTGAACCTCAACATGAACTTTTACAATCAAAGAGGCTAAAGAAACTGACATACGTGCTCAGGCTTTCCCTGTCTGGTGATGCAGAGCTACGGTTCAACTTCGAGTGTGCTGTAGGCTTCCACTCAGGAGGCAGAAGAGGGCTTTAAACTAAAGTTGTCATGGGAGGGGAACCTCAATCCATCCCAATCCTACCAGTTTGATGCCGGTGCCAGCAGCAGACACCCAGAACCTGGAAAAGGATCACAGGTCAGCAGGAGAGCCCCTGAAGAGCTGCACAAAGAGATGCCAGCCAGTAAGTCAGCTTCATCGTGTGCCCAACCTAACTGCCTCTATGAGAATGCAGGGAGCACAGGGAATAAACAAAAGGAGTTAGAGGCATGTGCACACTTGCAGGGCTGTGATCTTACTGGTATTACAGAGACATGGGTGGATGGCTCCTATGACTGCAGTGTTGGAATGGAAGGCTCTTTAGGAAGGACAGGCAGGTGAGATGAGGAGGGGCTGTCATTCTATGTTGATGACTAGCTGGAGTGCAATGGAGCTCCACTTGGGGATGGATGAGGAGCCGGCCAAGACCCTATGGGTCAGGATTAAAGGGAGGGCAGGGACAAGTGACATTATAGTGAAGTTCTGCTACAGGCCACTTGACCAGGAAGACTGAGTGGATGAGGCTCTCTATAGACAGATAGGAGCAGCCTCACATTCACAAGCTCTGGTCCTCATGGGGGACTTCAGCCATCCTGGTACCTCTTGGAGGGACAACATAGCAGGGCATAACCAATCGAGGAGGTTCCTGGAATACATTGATCACTACTTCCTTCTCTATGTGATAGAGGAGTCAATGAGGAGAGGTCCTATGTTGGACCTTGTTCTCACCAACAAGAAGGGGTTGGTGGAGGATGTCAAGCTCAAGGGCAGCCTTTGCTGCAGTGACCATGAAATGATGGAGTTCAACATCCTTAGGGCAGTGAGCACGGTGCATAGCAGGCTTGCTACCCTGGACTTCAGAAGAGTGGACCTTGACCTCTTTAGGGATCTGCTTGGTAGAGTACTACAAGATACAGCCATGGAGGGAAGAATGGCCCAAGAAAGCTGGTTAATACTCAAGGTTCACCACCTCCAAGCTCAGGAGCAATGCCTCCCAACAAAGAAGGAGCCAGGCAAAAATGCCAGGAGGCCTCCATGGATGAACTAACTGCTCCTGGACAAACTCAAACACAGAAAAGGAAGCCTACAGAGGGTAGAATCAAGGACAGGTAACCTGAGAGTAATACTGAGAAATTGTCTGAGCAACCAGGGATCAGGTTAGGAAAGCGAAAGACCTGATAGAAATAAATCTGGCCAGGGATGTCAAGGGCAACAAGAAACGTTTCTATAGGTATGTTGGTGTTAGAAGAAAGACTAGAGAAAATGTGGGCCCTCTCTGGAAGGAAACAGGAGACCTTGTTACCTGGGGTGTAGAGAAGGCTGAAGTACTTTTTGCCTCAGTCTTCACTGACAAGTTTTCCAGCCACACCAGCCAAGTCACAGAGGGCAACAGCAGGGACTGGGAAATGAAGAACTACCCACTGTAGGAGAAGGTCAGGTTCAAGGCTATCTAAGGATCCTGAAGGTGCACAAGTCCATGGGACCTGATGAGATGCATCTGTGGGTCTGAGGGAACTTGTGGATGAATTGGTTAAGCAACTATCCATCATTATTTGAGAAGCTGTGGCAGTCTGGGCAAGTTCCCACTGACTGGGAAAGGAGAAACATAACCCTCATTTTTAAAAAGCGGAAAAAAGGAAGACTTGTGGAACTACAGGCCAGCCAGTCTCACCTCTGTGCCCAGCAAGACCATGGAGTGGATCCTCCTGGAAGCTATGCTAAGGCACATGGAAAATAAGGAGGTGATTAGTGACAGCCACCATGTCTTTAAGGGCAAATAGACCCTGACAAATTTGGTGGTCTTCTACAATGGGTTTATAGCTTTGGTGGATAAGGGAAGAGCCACGGATGCCTTCTACCTGGACTTGTGAAAAGCATTTGACACTATCCCACAAGACATCCTTGTCTCTAAATTTGAGACATGTGGATGTGATGGATGGACCACTCAGTGGATAAGGAATTGGCTGGATGGTCACACTCAAAGCCTTGTGGTCAACTGCTCAATGTCATAGTGGAGACCAGTGATGAGTGGTGTTCCCCAGAGGTCAGTACTGGGACCAGTGCTGTTTAACATCTTCGTCAATGACATGGACAGTGGGGTTGAGTGCACCCTCAGCAAGTTTGCCAATGACACCAAGCTGTGCAGTGCAGTTGACATACTGGAAGGAAGTGATGCCATTCAGAGGGACCTTGACAGGACCTGTGCGAATCTTATGAAGTTCAACAAGGTCAAGTGGAAGGTTCTGCACATGGGTTGGGGCAATCCCAAGCAGAAATACAGGCTGGGTGGAGAATGGTTTGAAAGAAGCCCTGCAGAGAAGGACTTGGGTGTATTGGCTGACAAGAAGTTCAACATGACCGGGCAATGTGCATTTGCAGCCCAAAAATTCAGTTGCACCCTGGGCTGCTTCAAAAGCAGTCTGGGCAGCAGGTCGAGGGAGGTGATTCTCCCCCTCTACTCCACTCTGGTGAGACCCCACCTGCAGTCCTGCATCCAGCTCTGGGGCCCCAGCATAAGAAAGACACAGATCTGCTCAAGTGGGTGTGCAGGAGGGCCATTAAGATGATCAGGGGGCTGGACAATCTTCCCGATGAGGACAGGCTGAGAGAGTTGGGGTTGTTCAGCCTGGAGAAGAGAAGGC
>JANZLQ010000079.1:17644017-17681998 GCA_026212715.1 Elanus axillaris | reverse complement strand
GATGCTCCCCAGGGTGCGGTTTGCTCTCTCGGCTGCCAGGGCACGCTGCTGACTCCTGTTGAGCTTGCTGTCAACCATGTGGTAGGTTTTTTCTGTGTTTTGTTTTTTTTTGGGCATGGCAGGAGGGGGCAGGGGAGACAGTGTTTTATTTTGTTTTGAGGAGAAGCTGTTGGAGCTGTAAAGTCTGATTTCCCCTTTCACTTTTGGAAATTTTGGATGATCTACTTCTGATATAGTCAACTTCCAGAACTGTCATTTTTTTTTATTGGTGGCAGATTCAGACATAATATTTTTCACAAAATTTAACACTCTTCCATTATTTTTTAAGAGTCCTGTTCCTCTTTCAGGTCAGCAGTTATAGAATAGAGTAGAATAGAATAGAATAGAATAGAATAGAATAGAATAGAATAGAATGGAATAGAACAGAAAATTTCAGTTAGAAGGGTCTATAACCTTTTCCTTGATCCATCATTTGAAGAAATGAAAATAAATATGTTTTTGTTACTGTGGTGAAAGTTTTGTCTAGATGCCTACTATGGCAATATGACAAGAAGATGCAGTAACAGGTTAACTGAGTAGCTTTATTTTTCAGTTATTTTTTTTTATCAGGAGATGTTTTATATGATTATTCGTGTGTTTTCTAAAGCTAAGGACTCCCAATTCCCAGACAGCTAGAATTTTCAGAGCAGTTCAGAAAGAAAGAGTTACGTGAAATATGAATATAGATCATTTTGGAAAAGTCATGTGGAAATTACAAAAGTTTCTAGGAGCCTGGTGAAAATAATTTACTTTTTATCATTGACTAAATCAGACATCCATATTTGCATAGTTTGATATTGTCAAAATGCAAAACAGATTTCAAAATTTGCAGAATTTCAGTCTCCAGTTGCATAGCATAGGCTTTCTAGGCCAGGAAATTATTCTGGCATGGAAAAACAGACTATCACCTCCAGTGTTGGTTTTTTTTGGCAAAGTAGAAATACTGATAATCAAATAACACTTCTCAAAGAACAGGGAAAAGTATAAATACATTTGGAAACAGGACAGTGGTTATTTTGCCTGCCAGGCTACCATAGGCTCGTTTCTTTTACTTTCTCCAGTCATAACTAAGCAAGCTCAAGTGAGAGAGAGGAACATCCAGTTTAGAATAAAAGAATTGCCTGCCAAAGTGATGTGAATGGGAGGCTGTGGCATTGTTTCAGCAGAAAAGTATGCACATCTCACACTCAGAATTAATACTCCCTCCTTGGTGAGTGGTCAACAGAACAAAAAAAGATTGCATGGTATTTGTGACTGAACTCTCACTGTGACTTTGTGGTGTATGCTGGGTGCCATAACTGAATTTCTCCATGCACTTTACCTTAATCTGTCTTGCATTGCATGATCTTGAAAACGGCTAGACAAGAACAAGAAACATAACTAATCTGCAGATTGAGTCTTCTGGAGTTACTAACAAATATCCTAATTACTAATACCCTTCATCATGCTCAAAGGGTAGCAGATCAAATCCTGATATTAGCCAAAAGGTACGAGACTTAGTAGCACAAGGAGAAATCATTATCAGCATTATTAGACCAGGAAGTCTCACTGTTGTTCTGCAAAATGCTCCTAAGTTTGGGAGAATCGACAGAATTTGTTATTCTAGAATACAATCACACCAGCAGAGAGGTGCTCACTGATCTTTGAGAACAGGCATAGTGTTGCAATACATCTCATTCTTTTTCTTTCACACAACAATAACAAGGCCAAAAAGAGTTTTGCAGTATAAAAGTGTTCTGTGTCAGTAGGCTTGATGAGGCTTGAAGCTGAGAAAATGAAAAACGCTGTATGTTAAGTGCATGAGAGATGTGTGGAAAGTGTGGCAGGTTCTTAAAGAATAAACTCTGTGTTTGAATACATTCCTGTTAAACGGCAAAGACACAGGGTAAATGATTTAGGAAGGACTGCACTGAAGGTGGAGTATCTTTCTGATTATGGTATGTTTATTATTTGGTTTTTGGTGATGAAAAATTTGAAGTAGCATTTCACACAGAATCAAATATTATGGAGATACTTTAAAGCAAGTTTTTAATAGAAACAAACATCAACATAGGATTTGACATTTGAAAATTTAGATGTTTCAGCGAAGTTTGCTGGACAAACATGAAGTATTTATGCTTATCTTTTGGATATCAACTTATATTCCCCTGAGTTTCTGCAATGCCTCATAGGATTTGTAGTCTAGTCTAGAAGGTTGGCTCCTAAAAGAGAATGATGACATAGATGCATGTATTAAACCTACCATAACCCTGCAGGAGTATTCAGCAGTATTGATGTTCAATTGATTTGCCTTGAAATTAAATAATAAATTCAGTTTGCCTAAAGATTATTTGCCTGAGGACCCTGCAGAGGGGAATATACAGCCTGTGCACATCACAGCTCCAAGTACGATACTGTACAAAGAAAATACCTTGTTCTGGGTTATCTCACTGTTCTGTAATGTTAGAAGGATTTCAGCACTTCAATTATAGGGGCAGCAATAAAAATAGAACTGAAAATCTGAATTTAGCTTGGCATAGAAATTATAGAAAGTAATTTCTGTTTTCTATTTATTTATATGTCACAAAATTACTAGAAATATCTTATATACAGGTTTCTTTCAGGTAATCAGCCAAGTTTAATCAATGTAGAAACCCTAACTACAATTTTTTTTTGCCCTGAATTATCTCAGTACAGAATTAATCTTAAAGCAGAGACCCATATCTATGAAACCTCACGAAACCATATGCCTGTCTTTGTGAAAGTGCTGGCTTTAGGTAACACCAGTAATTTGAAGTTTTCCTGCAGTGTACTGCTCTCTCCAGTAAGCTCAGCAGAGAAGTATGTGAAGTCTGTTGGGGGTCGGGGGTGAAGAAGGGTGAAAAGAAGGCCAGGGAATTGGGTACACCTGCATCCAGAATTGGTGGCAAAATTAATGTTAGCAAATGACGGCGCTGGTGGTGGAGGTCGAGAGGCTTTCATCATCGCTTTTCATGATATGGTTGCTCTGGGTAGTTAGATTTCAATTTGAAATAGGGACATTTCACTCCCTGTTGTTTTAAATGGGAAAGTGATTGTGTAGTTATGGAAAATTACTTTCAGAGCTATTCTCAGACTTCAGACACAGTAAATTACTTGAAAGAGGAAAACACATGTAAGCAATGCCTTTAGAAGTACATCTGAAGTCTACTCATAGAGTGGGCTGAAGATCACAAAGAAAGAATTAAAAAAATTATCCTACTGGGATGTTAATTCTTTGAAATGCAAAATGGGTACCGGACTTTTAAATAGGATGAAGACGGATGCCTGCGGAGAATTTTTCAAAAGTTTATCTGTAAATAAGGTTCAGATATCACGTGCTGCTGAAAGCCCAGTTAAGTAACAGTACAAATCTTTAAGCATTCAAATTACTTTAAAGATCTGGCTTTATGTGCATATCCTTCTAAAATAATTAAAAATTGGTCATGTGAGCCCGGACTGCTCCCTGAAAAAAAGTTCAGTTATATTCTTTTCAGTCTGGAAGCTCCATTCCTCTTTTCTTGATGAAGATGTGCCTTTCTCAGCCACCTTATCACTTTAGGACTTATTTTGACACAGCTTAAGCCTGTAGGACAGTACTTTAAAGCCATTTATTTGGTACCCAAAATCAAAAAGGATTTTGGCACAGAATCCAGTGAGTAGCTTTCATTTTTACATTTTACCTGGTGCCAAAAGAATCACGTTTTTCTTCAAAAGGCACTTCTCATTTTGGGAATTTGAGAGTTACCTTTCACCGCCCTGTGGGTTAGTGCACGTAGACAGTCCCACAGCGCAAGTGCTAAGAGCTCTGAAGCTTGCATATGATTAACTCCACGTCACGGCCTTTACTCATGTGAGTAGCTCCCTTCAGTGCAGTAGGACAGTGTTTTGTACACAGCAAGGGGCATGTTGTAGAGGTAATGACAGCCAAAATTTTGCTGGAATGGAAAACTGGCCAGGTCCCAACAGTATATGGATGTATTGTACAAGAATGCTGTATTTTCACAGAGCCCACAGAGTGGAAAAGGAAAAAGTGACATCAGAGGATTTCTGCCATCCCAGAGCCAAGTCTATCACTACATAGATAGCTCTCCATGATGCTTCAATAGTTGGTGCAAATGGAATAACATGTTAAAGCTGCTGTCTCTCTATTACTGTTAGCACAGCTCAGAAAAGGTTAAATGGGCAACTGGCACTCTGTATCTCTCTGTCTCCCCAGAGAAAACTTAGGACACGGGAGCATGGAAAGTACTTAATCTCCCTTTCTTCTTTTCTCTTTCTCTTCATACATAGACTTCACATCTGTTCCAAAACATGCATGACAGCTGTGTAGATATACTGCTCCCTAGCAATAATCTTCCACTTTCTCAGGACTAGCTCCAATATTTCATGCCACTCTGTAAACAGTGTTAAAAGAAATATGAAAGCAACTTTTGTTCCATTAGCCTTTTCATCTACGTATGTCCATCTCTTTTCTTCCTCCCTGAATTCTAACCTAAATCTCATTTTACATAGGAAAGTTCAAGTTTTGCACAAAAAAGAATTAGAGAAAATCTGAACTAGCATATTTTTTTATATTTGAAAGTAAATGTGGGCAGCCTAAGATATTTTCTCTCACCTACAGAAAATGAAAACAAAACTAGAAACTACAGCAGAACTGAAAGATATCTCTAAGAGGCAGAATTAAGCATAATGTAATACTGGTTATTTAAAGCTTGGTTAATATCTCTTGTGCAGTAATACATAAAGTACATATCAGTAGTACTCCTGTACTGTTACAGGAGTACTATCATATAGTAGTTATATTTATAAGGATTATTAATTGCACTAAAATTCAATAGATGAGCTCCTGCGTGCTAAATGATACAGAAAGGGGATGCCAATGATCTCAGTTTCTTAAGTAAACAAAGCTAATTCAAACATTTTTCTTGTTTATCCTCCAAAAACTTCTAATCTCATAGGCCAGTTTAAACCAAACTGAGAAAGTTAAGATAGCAAGTTCTTGCAAATTTCATGAAGTGGTGAAGAAAAACCAAGAAGGAATTGGAATGTTGCCTTTGAGCCATAAGTGCCTGTCTACATATTTTGTGTTCAGAAAAGGCACAGCAGGTTTACTAGCCCATTCAGGTAATGGTATATGTACATAAGTACACATGTGTGTATGCAAAACAGACAGTTATAAAACCAATGGGGTATTCTTTGACTCACCAAACCCAAATAAAGAGCTGTGGAATATAAAGAACATGCCAATACCTGCACAAATCACTATATTCAAAGCTGAAATAACATTATTTGGGGGATATGGTGCCTCTCTGCATCATCTCTGCTGCAGAATTTTTTTCTAAACAAAAAAACCATCCTGGGAGTAAATAATAGGTAGAAACTGTGGCACAAGAATATAATCATGTCATTCTCCATGATACACTTGGGTGTTAAATGCCAGCTCTAAATGCACCTTATACAATTGCAGGTCATCACCAGTGCTTTAAACACTTTCTAAAAGACATATATATATTTTTTTTCATATTGCTACAAATACAACCTGGTAAATGCTTCGGCAGCAAATGTGAAGTTCTTCATCCTTTGTGGGGTTGAAGGTTATAGGCTTTGGCACTAGCAGAGATATAACATCACCCATCATGACAATACCTTTATTTCATCCTAGTCATAAAATCAAGTCTTATTAAAGTTACAAGTTACCTTGAGAGTAAAGGCTGAATATTTCTATTCCTAGTAAAGTAAAATTATAAATAATATGTTGCATCATCAATAATTTTTGGTTAATGCTTAAAGCTCTGACAAACATAAAAAGATCTTTAACCTTTTCAGTATTTCTTGGTGACTAAATTCTGAGCCATGAACTGAAGCAAAGATGACATTTAGAGTTTCTAAATTCTA
Source organism: Elanus axillaris (assembly GCA_026212715.1). NCBI lineage: Eukaryota > Metazoa > Chordata > Aves > Accipitriformes > Accipitridae > Elanus > Elanus axillaris. The sequence goes on along the minus strand of JANZLQ010000079.1, from coordinate 17,676,064 downwards.
GTCAAAGACTGACAAGGACTGAAAGGGTTACCATAAAAATAAAAATAAAAAGTTTGCACATTCTGTCACTTTGGCAGAATGTGCTTTGGCAGGTAGAGCACCGCAGTTCAAAGAGATCTGTGCATGAGAAGCTGGGAACTGAGTGACCAAGCAACTCTCTCCCAGTATGTGAAGAGGTATTAATAAGCTGTGTATGCCTTCTTTTAATTTCCTTCACCTTTCTCATATTCCTTTGCTAGTCCCTCTCTCCCCTTCCATTCTGCCTTTTCTGTTTATTTTTTCATAGCTCTTATTCATGCAGTGCCATTTCAGAAATGTCAGTTTTAGACCTTGCTACAGGTGACCTTAACTCTGATTCTGTCACTGAAGAGTACAGTGAAGCTTCATTTATAGTCTTCGAGTATTGCTTATATGTTGTGACATTTTGTTGAAGTGCTAAATTGGTAAAGGTAGGCGCGTGTCTGCATTGAGAAGTCTGTTAAAAATGAGTTAAAGTGAAACTAAGAAGTGAAAATTTGTGTGTGGAATGTTTTGTATAAGCAGTTGCCTACTTTATTTCTATGATTATCAGATGATGTTATTACTTGGGGTTGAGTGGATACAACAGGTAATCAATCCTTCAGAAACAACGGTCAAGTAGAGATGGAGGTAGAAGGGCCAAGTAACTCAATCAACTGACTTTCAGTGGGGAGAAATGGCATCACATGCAAAGAAAGAGAAGATTTTCCCTCTCTCATTGGAGAGGGTAGTGAACAGCTCAAACCCAACAGACTAGATACGGTGTCATCCTGTGGAAAATCTCCTTACCATGAAGGAGAAATGGAAAATCAGGAATAATTTTTCATTTGCTCAAGAAAGGAGATACATAAGAAGCTTCAAATATAGAGAGAACAGATCGGAGGAAGCAGAACAACCTGGGCTGAAACAAACCTTTTGGTAACTGGAACGAATCTGTTTATCCTGAGCTGGGGCTCACAACATTGACCTTATATTTCATTAAGGCTTTAAAGCAGCAGCAAATATTGGACTGGGATACAAGTCTGTGCTATTGGAACATGGTGTTGAATCAGAAATGCTTAATGAGAAACAGACAGGTGTGGATTTCTGGTGCCAGATACGTATCTCTGGATTTTGAGTTTTTTTTTTTTCCCTGGGGTCCAGGACCTAGAGATCCAAACATTTCTCTTTTTGCAAATATGGTATCTTAGCTTAGGTATTTAGTTCCTTAGATGAGGAACTGATGCAACATACAGTAAAATTCTCAGATTCACATAACTGTGAGAAGTAATATATAGTAATGCAGGAAAGCAAACTCAAAGAATGAAAGACATGCTGAGAGAGGTACATGTTTCTCTGTACAGCTTGTATCCTTAGTGTTGAAACTGTTTGCTGCTTGAACATTACTTTCCTGTTTCACTGTTATGGTATATTAGTATAACAGGTGCATTGCCAAACCCCCTCAATATGCTGAATTGCACAGTAACTTTGTAGGTAAAATTGTAATTTCCTCATTAGAAGAAAAAAAATTTCCTCATTAGAGGACAACAAAAGAGCAGGTATTTATTAAGGCAGACCAAACTTTCCTTTCAGGCTACTCTTCCACTTGTTTTCAGTGTATTGTTGTGATAAACAAGTTCTCCTCAACTACTTGTGTTCTGACATCATGGTATAACTCAAAACATTTGAAAGTTTTTTTCTATGTTTCATTATTTTTTTCAATCTCTATATCACGTATCTTGTTTTAAACTGTTCTTTAAATTGCTTTGAAAAATCTGATTTTGATTTCCATTATTCTTTTTTTCATCACATCCTTTCTTCACACTAGAAAAACAATGGTAATAAAGGAAAAATATAATAAAAGTAGAAGAAAAAAGCTGTCTCACGATTTTAATGTTTTCCTAACAGAAAAGGGAAAAAATATCGAAGTACTAAAAAAAAATCTGATCTCAAATTATAGGCTTATTTTTTTAATTTTTTTTTTTTTTTAGTAGAAAAAACATTATGTTTCCTTAGAAATTGTTTTTATCTACCTGTGAGAAGAAGGGAAACAAAACCCAAAAGAAGCCAATACAATTTCTAAAATAAAATAGCAGTACCGAACATACCATTAGTATTGAAATGAGAATTGTTTTCTTATTCTTCAAAAAAAAAGCTGTAGAAAAATGAAAGATTTTGCATATGGGGACCTGAAGTGAGACCCAGCCATACTTTTTTTTCATGGGGAACAAAAAACTCATACACAAGTGTCCCCTTTTTTGATTTTTTTTTTCCCCTTTTTTAAAATTCCAGTCTAGACTTCTCAATGGGTTTTGTGCCAAACATATTTTGGAATTGAATTTTTTTTGTTATAAACTGAGGTTGCCTCTTTGAAGCTAAAGGCTATTTTCTCGGTTAGGCCAGCTAGAGTTTTGTCCCAAATTTGACTTAATAAGCACACTTGCATCCTGCTGTCTTTCTGAGAGGAAGGCATTACAAAAGACTCTTAAAGGAAAGGTTGCTCCAGTTTGGGGCATTACATTCAGGGAAATGTCAATTCAGAACTGATCCCTTTCTAGTGTTGTTTATGAACTATGTAATACAATACTTTACTTGTTCTTAGAATATCAAGCGTAAAACAAAATTTTAAAAGACAACATTAGCAGACCAGTTACTGTTTTCTGTGAAAAGTAATCTAGTGAGGGGACCTTTTTCTTTATAACTCATGTTTATTTATGTTAGTAAGTAGATTCAGATGCCTGCGTATGCTCTACTGATATTCCTTTCCCATGTGAAACAAAAAAGACCAGGTCATGGCATTGCTACTGTTTGCCTACACCTACATGGAAATTCCTTTGCTTTTGTTTGAAATAAAATATTACATTACAGTCCACAGCTGAAAACTCTGTGCTTCTTGTTAAACTTTATTTTTCTTACTGATGTTTTCTCTTACTTTCTGCTCTTCCTTTCACAATGTCAAAAAAAGCTATCTTAACTTAAGGAAGAATATATTAAAAATTTTCACTTTATTTATTTATCAAAACAACCTGGAGTAGTTTTTAGACAAAAAATGATATAAACTTCACAAAGACTGGCAAGGCAAGTTGATATGATTTCAGTATAACTTTGAGAGAGCTATAGGATACTATAAGTGCTTCCATAATTTAAGGTACACAAGAAAAATAAATGAAGATATTTACTTTCTTCTGGGTTTCTAGAAGCAAATGGTGAGGGCCACTAGACTATCCAGCAAACTTAATGCTGTTTTATTAGTATAAAGATGAAAAAGAACTGCAAACTACAAGAGAGAAAGGAGACAGATGCCTCTTGATCATATCAAAAGAGATTAAAAAAAAATGTTTGGATGTGTAAATTCAAACTATGTGCTCCACCTAAAAAAGAAATCAACTCACTTGTGGCACTTGAAATGAGAAAATAATTTTAGTTTAAAAGCTAAAGATTCAATGTTGATCTCACTGGAGACAAAGGATACCATTGTTTCTATGCAACATTTTTTAACACACGTAAATGTAAAACAACAGGTCCATCTTGCAAACACTATGCAATCAATACAAGCAGAAATGAAACTGAAAGACATCTTCAGCTATTAGAGAAATAAGGGTAATAAAATCTCTTATATGTTGGACGATATACACATGACACAAATGCCAGGCTGTTGTAGTTCATGAAAAATGCTACGCTTAGCAGAGTTTTGTAGATGGAAGTGTCTTCCTGCTGTAAATGCCCTGATAGATGTGGATATTAAAGACCAACTTAATAAGAAATTGGTATTATGTTAAGAGAATGGAAATGCTGTTCCTGGTAAGGGAACAGCGTGGGAGAAAGTCAGGAAATACATTTGTGGGAGACAACCCAAAGGAAGCAGGAGGGCAAGCAAAGGTGACTTTTTTTTTTTTCCATTGGTTTCCTCAGGAGAAGATCTGGACTGAGCCCCCCCATGTAACTCCGGTTTTGTGTGGGTGATGGTGGGTTTGTGTGTTTCCCGCAGCTGCAGTCCAAGCAGGGCGTGCAGCATCCTACTGCTCCAGGGCAGCAGCTGGGAAGCCCGACGGGCTGGGGTATGCAGAATAACATGCAGCTGGCAAGGAAATGTGGTTATATACATATATAAAAGTCCTTACACTTTCCTAGAAGAAACTTTCCTGCTTTGTGGGTGAGTTCCCAGTGCCTCTGCTGCTGCTTGTGGTACAAAGGCACCCTCCTCCTATGCTCCTGACGGTCCACTGGGCTTAGTTTTCATATGAAAAAGTGGCTTGCTTGTTAATCACACTCCTACCTCTGTTTTTTTATTCATTGGCTGTTCCAGCTTACTAATAATGCAGAATAAACATTAGCAGGATTTATACTACAGCATTTACAAAAGCATATGATATGCCTAGGTGAAGTAGGACATAAATCTGATAAACAGAAGTATGCTCTATAGTGATGGTGGAGGTAGGTTACTAGAAATGGATAAATTCTACTTTCTATATTGTCAACCAATTCATGCCCAGGCTCCCAAAGTGGGTGATTTGGTGTTTATTTTAGTAATGTTCCTATGAATTTATATTCTTATTAATTTCAGAATTGAGAAGAAGCTTAGTCTATTTTCCTCACATTGCAAATGCACAAGTAGCATATGCTTCAAAAGGCAGTTAGTTGTGAAAAGAACTACATCTACAGGTTTCAAAATTACAGATTTTCTTCAGCCAATAACCCTGAGATAAATCACCAGTGGCCTGGTAGGCACAATGACATCAGTACTTGCGAATGTGCTTGCCCCAGTGTTGTCCAGAGTTGTTAGGAGTTGTGGGATCTCCAGGTATTCCTGGAGAGCGCAGAGGAACACCATTTCCTCAGTGCATGGGGTGAAAGCTAGGATATGACATAAGCATGTAGCATGAAGCATAATTTTCAAAGTGAAAGCAGATGGGAGATGGTAGACGTAGGTACAAAAACAAGGGCTGGAATACAATACAGAGGGGTCGGGGTTGAAAAAAGCAATTCAGGAGAAGAAAAGAGACAGAAGAATTTATGATACCAGTTGTGCATAGTGAGGGTGGCTGTGGCAAAAGAAGAGATCTATTGCTAGCCCTTGGACACCAGCAACTTTGCTGAACTGTAATTCACATAAATTCCGTCCAAGTTGGTTTTGTGTGTGTTTTGTTTTGTTTTGTTTTTTTTCCAATCCCTGTTATTAAAAAAATATCTGTAGGCAGAGAAATAATATATAAACCAATGAAAAATACTTTCGTGACACCATTTTAATGACAGTGGTGTAATGAAGCACCTCTATGAGAGTGGTTTTAAAAGACAACCAGTGATGTGAGGATGAGTTTGTATAAATATGGGAATGATGGAAATACTTGGGCTATGGACTCTGTTTGGCTCCTGGGGAATTAACTTGTCATGTTCATCTGAAAATGTTCTATATCATCTGTTAACAAGTCTTATTCGTGACTCTAAGCTGTGTCTGATCTTCTTCTGTCTGTCATGCAATGGGAAACAATTGTTTCAATTAACCCATATGTTGATAATTCAAGAGAAAAAAATATAGGGATAGTTTCCATCCTGCAGACTTGCTTTGTCCCAGTGTTCTCAAATACACCTTTAAAGCAAACCATTTTTAAGTTGGACTTTTGACAAGCCTCTTGCTATTAATTAAAGACTGATTCTTCAAACATGCAGGCATAAAACTGTTGACTGTGTTGGCATGTATATTGCTGGTTGCAGCAGTGAGTTGAGAGACGAAGTGAAAATGAAGAAAAAAAGGAAAAAAAAAGGAAAGAAAATCCAGAGTTGAGTTCCATGGGAATTTAAAAGGTTTCTGGGCTACTTATGTGCAAATGAAGGCATTTAATTGTAAGGTGTCCTCAGTGATAAATGGTAACAAAAATATGCTTGAATAAATTCCCCATTATAAAATGAGAAATTATATCATGACTTTGCCCTTTTCATTGCTCGACGAGAAAGGTGAACCTCTCTAAAAAATTTATACCTCCAGAGCTTTAGGTCTTTTGCACTGCTAATGAACTGAGTAACTGAGAAAACAACACCTCTGCAATTAATATAAATGCAAAAGCTTGGCTTCCTGGCAAAAAGAGAGAACAATGAGGGAAACTTTCTAAATTATTAATGTAATACCTAAATAAACTTCCTAAAACATCTATTTTCTAAGCAATTCAGTCCTGCAAAGAACCAATCATCACTGTTAAAAAGTATAAAAAAAAAAATGTAACTTTTTTGTCAGTGTATAGAAGATATGAAGCATGCACTCAAAGTACATGTCATCATACCTCTTTGAGTACATTCAGTGGATGCTCTTCTTCAGTCCAGACAAACCAACAGAAATACCCAGTCCCAGCTCAAAAAATGCAACCTATGGCAAACATAGGTTTTGTTAGCTCAAAACACCAAAAGGCACCACAAGCTATCAGGTGCTACCTAGAGACAGCAAGGCAGCATCTTGCCAGTGTCTTATCCCTGTGCAACAGCAGGAACTTTGCGGGACGAAAATGCCACATTCTTCTGCTAAGGGTATGCTTGCAACCGTGATGGTCTCTGAATGAAAGAACAGTTATATTTGTGGGACAAAGTAGTGCATTTTATTAGCCCAGATGGCACAGTTGAAGAAGTTCTAGGTTCACAGTCCTTTTCACACATTTATAAAGATGATAATCCTAGAAATAGAGCCATGTCCTGAACAGGAGGAAAAAAAAGAGCAAAAAAGCACAGCAGTCTCTCACAGTCTGTCAAAGGACAAGTCCTTGATGTTCCCATGCCAAGCAAACCACCTGACAACGCAAGATGTGTCTCTCTGGCCTAGAGGCCCTCCTTGACATTTCCATCTCTAGCATCACAAGGCAATATGTTGAGAAACAGTTATATTTATAGGGAACAAGCCCTTTGTATCATTGTCCCACTCTTTTCAACTTTTGTGCCTTTTCAATCAATGGTGCAACTTGCTCATGTGGCAAATGGCAGTCATCCCAGATCAAAGGACATTTATGTGGAAATGTCGTTTCAATGACTGCTTGAATGGTAGTGTAAAATAAACTTCAGCCAATATTCCATTGTTCAGCAAAGTTGCCATGACTGTTTATCTATCTGGGAAACACATTTCCCATTTATCTAATGGGAAACTATGTACTGTGAATACTGGCTGTTTATCCTCATTCACAAATGTTTATTTTGCATTAATGTACATAGGAAAAAAGGTCACCATAAAGATATTTTTTTATGATAAAGACTAGGTCAAAATTAAGATCTTTCCAAGAAAAAAAAAGTTCATTTGATTCAGTACAATTTCCTGCAGTGTTGTAAGTGGAGTAGGCTCTCAAACCTCAAAGTAATGTTTATCAATGATTTGCCCATTGTAAATTTTTTTGCCTCCATCAGCATATAAAATGCTGTGATGGTCTTTTTAATCTGAGCATATTAAACTGTAAGATGCGTCTACAGGAATAGTTTACAGAACTTCTTGTATGACTGCAGCAGGTTTGTTCCAAGAATACATATTGCAGATAATCTTTAAATTTGCTGAAAGTGCTTGACTATGGAATATAATAAAAATCAATTGTAGAAAAGGAAATCAACTGCAGCATTGCATAAAAAGACTTTTGCTTTGGAAAGCTAAGATTTTATTGTCTTGCTGTAGGCAAGGGATAATGTTGGCAATAGTAAATTCTGTGTTGCAGTAAGTTATACTGTTCTGCGTAAATAGATCCAGATAGTGATGTCTCTGACTAGATGATATTAGTTTAGGTAAATCACAAAAAACTCTTATAAAAAAAAAAAGGTTTGAATAGGCCATGCAAAATTAATATTAAATTTCCTGTCGTCTACCTCATTACCTTGTTAGATGACTTGTATTAAAAGCAGTGAAGCAAAGAATCAGTAACCTGGGCCTTTGCCATTTCTGCAGTGCTGCAGATACACATATCACACAATTTATACAGAAATTATGTATGTTGAGTATGCTTTCCTGGAATATAAGTGCATCAGACTAGAAATTATGACTTTATTATGATACTTCAAGGTTCTGCTTTTTTAAATTAGCCCTGAAAACCATTGTTATTAAGATGCAGGACTTGTGGATATCACAAGAAGAATTCTTGTTTGTACATTATCCTTAGATAAGGCTGTATGTCTACATTTATACTGTAAATACACATAAACCTGTGAATACATAAACTGCTATTCACAAAGACATGGAAACTGTATGTGACTATATCTGAATAAATAGAAATAATTACTGTTTGCCATGTTTTTTGGAACAAAAATATTAAAAACCTGTCCCTTAGAGGTTATCCAGGTTTAAAAAAAAAAAAAAGAATACAAAAAAAGAAAAAAAAAAGATGATTATAAAACAAAATATTTTGAATGCTGGTCTTGTTAAAAATTATATTGATGGAACATAGAGTCTGTCACTGAGAATATAATTCAAACTCAGTTTTGGCACCCATGGTCTTGCCGAGCAACCTCATTAGAATTAATGGGGGAATTGGGGAAAAAAAGGCTTGTAGGCCAGAGAAGGAAAATACATCATGAGACACTGGTTTCAGTGGTGAAGCTTTAATAATCCCTGGAAATCCTGGAACTGTTCCTGTGCAACCAACCCCTCATGTCTGCCAACTGAACTATTTGTGGAGCTACATCATAAAACAGGGAGGAAAAGGTCATCAAAGTGTTGGATTGTTTGACTTGTTTTGGTTGAGCTGTTTTCGTTGTCATTTCAGCCCTTCTGAGAATTACAGTGCTGTGGCAAAGAACGGTATAAGGTCGAGTCATGGAGGACAAGGAATTTCTGTATCCACCTTTACCAAAACCTCCAGACTCTTACAAACCAACACACTCAGAACAAAACTTAGCCTCCTAATAAATGTGACTTTGAAGCTGGTGTTGCGTTGTTCTTCATACTCCCTCATTTTCCAAAAGTGGAGAGAATTACTTTGGTTGGTGACTTAAAACATAATTGTCATGATATTACAGTTTGGGGTATGGGGAGAATTACTCCACTCTTCAAAAACAAAAGAAAACCCCCAAATTACCTACAGAGTTTTTGTTGTTGTTTCAGATTTGAAGAAAAAAGACATAATCTGATCTGCGAGACCAGCAATTACAGATACAAGTACAAATCCTTCTTACTGCAGAGAAAAGCCCCCTAAAGAGCAAAAAAAATTTAATGTGAATTATGAGACATTTCTTTCTTTTCTTATTGCTGCAAGTAGTAAATAAGACACGGTGAGAGGTTTCTTATTTCTGCTGGATAATTATGGTCACAGGGTATGTTCTTACTACAGTTACCAAATGTATCTATGAAAACCATGTGCACATTTACTTAATTGTCAGGATCTTCTGAGCTTTTCTGCTTTATTGATATACACATAACGGAGTACCAGTTTTTACAGAACTGCATAAACGCATTAGCTGATGGACTGAAAGTTTTCAGAAGTGCCACTATTGGCTCTTGCTTAGTAGTTCCAGCTATGATTTTTCCTAACACCAGAAATCACATCACCCCTGCTAAAAAATATCACATGGCATCTTCAAGAAAAGGCAAAAATCCACTGAAGTAGTTACTACATTGTATATCATTGTTTGTTCACAAGAAAATATACATATTCATAAATATGGTCTTAAGGTACTCTTTTTAATATGCGAGTATATGTAAAAGTGAAAACTGGTCTCAGGATATGCTGAAAGTCTAATTAATCCCTCAACTATTCAGATGTGGTATTTTGATGAATTTTATTCCTTTTCCATCTCCTCATCTTCACTTTCTCCTTCCTTTGCCTCTCCCTATTTGTCTTTATTGTCTTTTTTTTTCTTTTCTTTTTTCTTTTTTTTTGAGGTAGATTGAATTTGTTCTGTGAAAATAGGAAGTGCATTTTCTCCTTTATATTTTGAAAACTGTGAAATTTGTGTTTAATCTCTTCTCATCTAGCATCAAGCTTTGTTGGTTTACAAAAATCTGTAAATAGACCAGGCATAGGTTAATTTGAAAAAGAAAGGGACTACTACCTGGCTGATGTTAAAGATGGACCAGCAATATACCCTTGCAGCAAAGAGGCGCTAACAGCCGCCTGGTCTGCACTGGGAAAACATAGCCAGCAGGTCAAGAGAGGTGATCATGACCCTCTACTCAGAGGTCCCTTTCAGCATACATGTTTCCGACATTTTAATGTGAGAGAAAGAGTTTAAAATCACATGCCAGTTTACGACTGATATTGAAAGACAAGCATAGATCCTTAGAAGTATTTGGCTCCTCCTCTGGATCTGTGCCTAAATTAAGATATTGTTATGAAATGTCCTTTTAAAAAAATCTTTATTGCTAATGGAAACTTCTGTTTTTTAAAAAAAAAAAAATCAATCTATAATCATTGCTGCTTTAGACTTCCTCTTTCTCCTCCATGAGTTTTGAGAGCAGACTTTCAGACTGTTGTCTGTAATCTTCTTGCTGTGCAGGTATTTAGTTATTTCTAAGAAAAAGTTGTGCCTCATAGAAGTATATAAAATTTGTAAAAGGTTCCCCACTTCTTTGGGGGCACAAAAACTGGAAATGGTGTTATACCACTCCTAACCTTAGAAGCACCCCATGTGATGAAACACATCTGTCTGTGCTGTGAAAGGCAGGGAAAGTTTAGGGAAGTTTGTGGAGGGAAATTTACAGCAGAGATCATCTACTGCCACCAAAAGCTTATCTCAGAATGCATCTCACCCCCCACCAGCCGCTCCAGGTTATTTGCTATTACGGGATTAAATGATCGGGAAGGAAGGCAAATAATAGTGCTTTTTCTGAGAGAGATGCACTGAGATGTTCTTAATCATTCTTATCTATGTAATATCAGCTTAGTAGCTCCTGTATTGGAAAAGTAAATAAACCCAAAGAAACGGAAACGTTGCAATCAACAATAATGAATTTGGCATGTAAAAGAATGTCAACATGGTATTATCTTTCTAACCAGTAAACACTAAGTTCATCATAAAACATCTTTGGGAAGTTTTTATAAGTGTAATAACCTTTAAATGAAAACTCTCAGCAAAAAATAAGGAAGGTAAATACATAGCATTGACTAGGGCACTGAAATAAGACCCATGATGTCCCATTCACTCTTGCACAAGAGGAGAAAAGGTACGTCTTTATTCAAGGGTTGTTCAACATTTATTCAGTGTAGTTACCCAGGGTGGGTGGAATGATTAGGAGAGGAAGACTTTACAATCTGACACATAAATGTAGTACAATTTGAAAGCTGCAATGAACAATTCATTCTGTTCTTACAGTTAACTCCCATTTGCCATATACAGTAAAATTAGAAGTGTTACTTATTTGTATTAACAGGTTAAAGACAAAAAAACTTACGTACATTTCATCTACCTAGTTCATAGCTTTCTTAGTTTTTCCAAAAGAACAAACTCCATATATATGGTACTCAAATTGAAAAGAATATATTTAAATATCTATTCCTACATTATTACAAAGCCACAGAGTATCTTAGATTTGCCGATTCATCCACAAGATACTTTCAGTTTTGTTATTGGACTTTATTTCTATTGTTATACTATTATGTAGGTGGAGAAGCCACCTTTCCCCTCTTCCCAAAAGGAATCTGTCTGCCTTTCCTCCTTCCAAATCTACTCTTGCTTATCTCATAAATTCTTTCATTTGTGTTCGGTTTGTGTTTCCAGAAACAGATGCAAAGAAAAAAACATTAAATTATAAATTTAATGTTCTAATTTAGTGGGAAACGTTAGATACCTTTTTTTTTTTTAGAAATCATAAATGAAAACTATAAAATAATGGCTAAATATGGCCTTTCTCTTTTGACTTTACTTCAGATGCCATTGTTCCATCACTAAATCAAAATACATCAAAATCAAAAAGAACCAGGAATGGACGTGGGACTGAACCTGTTGTTACAAACGCACAGAGGCAATGATACAGCATTGTGTTTCTTGCCTAGTATCAAAAGAAAATATTACAAAATAATTTTTATTTCTTTGCTTTCATGAGGACTGTAGTGTTGTCTACTTTTCTACTACATGTCAACAACACCTCAACAGTTACTCTAGTTTGATCAAAACCAATAAAACTATTTGAATAATAATTTTGCTGAATTATATCTGACTTTACATATTTTATATATATGTATATATTTTAGGTTTTTCTTTCACAAAATGCCAGAGATTTTCCTTATAGAGCCAAAACCTCATTTTAGGAAAAATGAAGGCTATAGAACATTTTAGGTATAACCCTACGAGTACTACAACATAACAATTTGCTGTTAGCAAGTCTAATCCAAGTGATCTGAAATACTCCCACATACTTTTTCCATGCTCGAAGGATCATCACTACTATAAGGACAGACCTTTCATATATGTCATAAGAAAATAAAAATATAATTAAACTTTAGAGATTATTTGGTTATTCATGGTAAATTTGTTATATGTTTTGATTTTTTTTTTCTGAAATATTAGTTACTGCAAATGTATTTTCCCATGACTTGGCAACATAATGATCGTTTCCATGAAAAGACTGTACATTTCTAATGGAACTTGAGTAAAATATGCCTATTAACTTGATAGCCTTCTGAGTTCTGGTGAACAAAGCTATGGACGAAGCATTTTTTCCTTTGGTGTAGTAAAATTATGCCAGCATAACCCATAAGAATTCATTCTGAATATTCTCAAGAGGGAAATAGAGTTATTGCTGAACATCTGCCTTAGGATTTCAGCAGTTCTGTTCAAGCTCAGTTTTGATAATGGAGCAACTTTAATTTCTCTTTTAAATGAAGGGGAAAGTTACAGTTGATAAAATAAGTAAACATCATTCTCAGTTCTAGCCAAATCTATGTGCTTTCAGAAAGAAATCCTCAGTAGGATTAATGAATGTCATTTTCAGTGGTTTCCTCTTTTGTTTTCAGTGATAAATTGTCAAGACAGCCAATATATTGAAAGCTGGAGATTACATTGTTTCTGAGAACCCTGATATCCAGGGTTTAATATCTTATCCTTTACAAATTGTATTATTCTAAGACATAGAAGATTGAGGTGGCAAACTCCTATTAGGTAATTGACACTATCAAAGTGCAAGATATAGTCTTGACAGAAAATGTATGAAGTATTAATCTGTTACTGAATGTGACCTGAGTCAAGAGTGGCAAGAAGTACTTCAAACAGGATTCGTTAGCAGAGGAGAAAACTGTTGCACATAAAATATGTCCAATTAAGATTTCATCTCTCTTGGAGACAGCAGCTGAAGTTTAAGAATTTGGTGAATGATATGAAGGGTTTAGTTTTGCATCAGTTTTGTTCTATCATGTGATGTACTTGAGATATTACTTCAGATATGCTCTTAAGGTAGTTGTTGTGTTTGATAGATTCTCCACCGCTTGGCACCCTGTGCATTTATGGTACCACTTAGCCAGGGAAATAATGTAATTACATATTTCAGTCATTCTCTTGGAGGTCTTACTCTCCAAACTTTTAGGCAATATGTAAAAAATACTTGTAATAATAGTAAAGACATGTGCTGATTCCATCATTTAAGGAATGTCCCAATATAAAACAAATAATATAAAATATGGTTGCATAGCAATAATTCTGAGTTTGAAAAAAAAAATCAAGGTGCAAGATTTTTCTATATTCAATACTTAGGCCATATTTTTCCTATCAGTTTTTATTATCTGTGTAGTGGAGAGCCGTTCAGACTAGAAGTTCATTGCTCAGCAGTATCTTTGCTGACATTTAAATTCTGAATTCCTACTCTAGAAAGGAGTTCAGAAGCTGATTGATGCCACAACTATCATTGCACCCTCCTGTCTATCTGCAGTGACTTGTAAGGAAATAATCTGAAGTGCTGCTGTAGGCTCATTGCTACAAGGACAGTAAAATGGGAGAATAAGAGAAGGATTAGGACCAGCTCTTCCAGATATAAATACTTTCCTTCATTAAGTCTTGCATTTAAATTTTTACTCTGACTCAGAATGCCACAGGGAATAAAAATATATCTGGGAACTACAAAGGAAAGACATAAGCAAAACTACTAAGTGGATTGCAGACAGGATAGTTGTGTCAAATCCCTGAGTATGTGTTGGCCTTCTATTCACTGGAATGAGGAGTTCAGGTTTAGGTTGGATAAACCTAATCCTGCCTTTGATGTGGTTGTGCTGCAGTATTTAGAGATATTAGCTAAGCTAACAGACAAAAGGAGTATGTGGGTCAACGTTGTACTTAAATCCCTGTAAAGAAAGAAGAATTAAAAAAATTATGTTTTTGTTGAGAAGAAAACATTTCATAATACCAGTAGCAGCTAACAAACATGTTGCAAATGAGGAGTGAGAGAGTGAGTTCAACTTGACTGCAAAAGCTATGAACATTTTAATGCAGATCCCTTACACAGGCTTTGCAGTTAACATTTTCATTCTCCTTTGTTATTGCAGAACGGCTCTGGAACAAAGACAAGTCTATTACCTATAGGATAGATGACAAGATCAGAAAAGTAAACAGTTGCATATAGAACATAATTCTTGTGTGCGCGTGTAATAAAAAACTGTATGCAATCAGCAGACAGAGTGAAATTGTTTGCTATGTGTCTAATTACAAGGTACAGTTTGTGGTGAAAGAAGGAAAAGCATTACCTATATTCTATTTTGGGGCTAGGCTGTTTCCTTCAGCTGGTTGAATTGCCCACATCTTAGGGGATTATTGTTGGTGATTTTGTATTGTTTGGGGTTACTTGTATGTGGGAAAGTTGGTTTTATACAAACAAAAATATTTGTTATTTAACCTCACTCTTCAAAGTTTCCAAGGTGCTGCCATCATTTTCTTAATGACTTGTACAAAAAGTGACTAGGTAAGCTTATCTTAAGACAGCTCCATTGTATTAATTTCATCAGGAAAGGTTTACAGGGCTTTCAGGTTAGAAAATGCTAAATTCTAATTCTAATTCTAAATTAGCTCCTGCTAAATTCTAAAGCCAGCATTCAATCTCGAACGTATGAATATAGTGCTTTTGCTGCACTGAGACTGTGTATTTCAGAGACTGCTGTTCACCCACTTTGATGACATTACATATGGTATCATAAACTATAATCTAGTAGTTTATTGGTTTCACATTTTTCTTGAGGCACATTCAATCCATTGCTGAATATATGAAATTTAATCCCTTTGGATGTTCAATAACAAACACTGCCACAGATCATTTAATTTGTCTGACTTTTATATAAAAGCTGATGCTAATCAAGGGAAGTAGGAAAAAAAAGAACATTAGGAGACTCTTCCCTCTGCCTCTGGCAACTGAAAAGTTCAGGGCTCATATCTGAATATGGCACAAAATGTCATTTTGCCAGTCTGTCGTAACTGTATTGTGTGTTCTTCATAAGAACTTGATAAAAGTGATATTACTATAATGTATAAATTTTGTTTTTCACACAGTAGTAAGTATCAGTCTGGGTAATATAAGCAGTTACAAATTTCTTTAGAAGTATTAGATTATAATTAATTATTATATATACTTTGTCAGTATTATGCTGTAGGAGATGAGTTACTAACTAAACTGTTCTACTCATGCATTTAATTCCTGATGCAATTTCTCTGCAGAAACTTGATTTTAGATAAGGCATGAATTTTGCCTAATAGTATTTGTGGAACTGACACAAACAGATGCTAATAAGAATGTGCCATGCTGGACATTTTGTACCTGGAAATCTGCCATTAAAATATACATATACCTATACGTACGCATAAGTATATAGATCAATATAAAAGCAAATATATGGTAATTGAAGAAATTTAGGAATGTATAAATTTGGAGCAATATTGCCATAACTCTTCCAAGCCTTGTGTATTCAGCAGTTTCTTCTTTTCGTTGCATGGTCACGTGTAGTTTTTCAAACAATGTAAGATATCGTAAGATAGATGCTTTGTATTTTTCTTTCTGGGTACGCTTTGCATCATTATTCCTATACTTTTTCTTTATATTAAATTTCCTATTACTTCAGCCTAGTTTTTCTTTTGTTTAACTACAGTATAATTTCTTCTGATTGTTGCATGAATTCAATACAAACTGGATTATTCTTGTTCCTTAAGCTGGGGCATGACTGATGTAATCAGAAGTGGGAGGGAAGAAATGAATTCTGCCATGTAAGGAGAAGAGCAGTTCCTTCTGGGGTCTGCAGGGTTTGAGCTGTCCCAATGCAACTGGACAAGTCCCATGATGCCGGACTTCCAACTCCACCCTGCCCCGGCACTGCTCTGCCATGCTCAGGTCTGAGGGCTCTGCGGGGTCACCCTCTAACGTGCAATGGATTTTTTTAGACTTGTTTCCGCAAGGGGCTGACCTATTAAAATTTACAGTTGATGCTTGGGAGTTTTTGTAACTTAAAGTGCTTCCATAAGAACGTTAACACCTGGGAATGTAGGAAGGTCTAGAAGGCTGTCCTGAACATCCCTATGGCAGTTGTGAAGATGGGACTTCAAAGACATTGATGGAAAGGGATTTTTCTGTGTTGTTCTTGGTTCTCATAGTGGGCCACAAAAATAGGATTGTTCACTGATCACTCCTCTGGGGACATTGTGAGAAGGCAGGAGGCATTAACTAGATATTTAACTGGGACCACAAAACCCACTTCTTGTTAAGAAGACATATAATATGTATGCTTTATATGAATAAAAAAAAAAAAACAACAAACCTTTCTAAAAAGGACAAAGGCTGCTAGGGCAGTTTTGAGCGTGATTGGAGTGGGTAGAAAATACATGAGAATAATTTGAAGTCTGTAAGGAGTAACAGTGAGTGAATTAATTTGTCACAGAATCTAGCAAAGACAGGAATTCTGAAAGCAGTAAACGAAAAATCACAAGAACACCCTTTGGTTGGCTGTTTATTACTGTATATTACGCACTCACTACTGTAGAAAAGTGAGAGGCCTCTTGATACACACCATGTTGGTTTATGGTCAGATGCATGAGAATGTGTCTGTGTTTGGCATGTCCACACTGAATAAGAATAAATACTTCAAAAATAAAGAAGGGCATTTCCCAAGGAAAACAGGAACTGTGGAGCTGTAAATTCAGCTTTTTCTAAAGCTGTTCCACAGTTAAGTTGAACATGCATTTACCTTATTTATCATATAGGAGAGTTAGCCAAAGCAATAATAGAGATTTTGCTAAGTCATTTGATCCTACTGCTCTGCACAGCTCCCCTAACACCATCTTTAAATTGCAGATACACTATGAACCTTTTTAAAGAATAGGGGAAAAAATATTTAAAACACATTTGGAACTGCTATCTTTTGAAAATGTTGCCAAAGTTATAAAAAAAGCAGTGATCTGAGACCAGCAACGTTTGACCATATATTCAGTGTTTATATGACTTCAAGTAATTTTCTTTATTTATGCTCCTTTTTTTTTAAAAAAAGAATGGCTTTTAAACCCAGTAACTATTTTTATCAATTTAAAAAAACACAATTTTTGATGAAAAAGTCTGTGAAGGCAAGCAAAAATAATTTTCATTTTATCAACATCTTTGATATTTACACTGGATGAAGATTATTCTCTGAACACCAACCTGAGTTATCTCACTGGAGAATAATTGCTTCTGTTCCTTCTCAATGAAGGGAAAGATGATGAAGCTATCTTGAAATCACTGATCATACCCTAAAATACAACATTTACATAACATTACAAGAGAGCCAAATCAAACACACAGTAATAACAAAAAAGAAATCACAGAAGTCACTAAGGCAACTACCGAGAAAAGTTTCTGTTCTCCCTCTGCTCTTCCACCTCTTCTTGATTCCTTGCTGTGTGCCAGTCGCTGTTTTTCTTAGTGGCTATGACCAACCAAGGCCATCAGCTCCAGCCATCTCTTCCCATAGAAGCCAAGTCATGGATTTTGTCTTGATGTGAAGGGAATAAGAATAAGAATAAAAACACAAAAGCCAAGCAAACCAAACTGACTATAAGCCAGACTTCTTAAAAAAAAAAAAAAAGTCTAGGGAGGAGAGAAAGGGAATATCTGTAAGAGTAAAAAGAAAATTTACATATGTTAGTCTTATCAACTGTTGGTTGATCCAGACCTGAATAATGGCAATAAACCAGTTCAGTCTGTGTTGATGCTAAGCAAATTTGTTACAGAAGTCTATATAAAGAAAATGACTTTGATAATGCTAAGATGTGACAAATTTGGAAGAATCCTTATGTCAGAGTATGAAAAATTACCTAAAATGCTTATATTAAGGCTTTGATGCTCTTCCTCTCTTGTCCATGTCTGTCATCAGTAAAGGTCACATTTCTATACACCAACGTATTGCTCTGTTTTCTCTGTTCTAGAGGATGCTGTGTTTTATGAGTAAGAAGGAGCTCACTTCTCCCTCAGGATGACCCACTCCTACGTCTTTGCCTTAAACAAGTTTCTTGCTCAGTAACCCTTAAGAGGAAAGGGGAAAAAAAGAAAAAATATTCCCCGTTTCTCTTTAATGTCCTTTTTCAGCAGCTCAGCTACTAAGTAATTTCCATTTACTGTTTCACTTAATGACTTCCTGAGTTCAAGTCCTTTTCCACTGGGATTGGTGTGGGCTTTCTCCCTCCAGCAGCACCACCAGCTCCTAGTCTAGGAAAGGCAGACATTACAGTTTAAACTCTTCAGAAGTTATTTCAATGTCTAATTATTTAAAATTATATAAAAAACATGTCTCTTACCACAGTAACAGTACAGAAGACTACCAGGGCAGGTGGGAAGACAGGATACATTTTATCATTGTCTTCACTAAAAAAATCTAGTGCTTTAAATATAGTAGTGACATAATGCTATACATTATTACTTACATGAGTAATAGGAGATGACTTATATTCAGCCTCATGCCAGGGCCTTGCACTTAGCTCTCACCCACTTTATACTGCCAGCCAATCAATGCCAAAACAGTCTAAAATTTGATCTTGGTAAATACTGATCAACTAACCACAATTAGACGTATGTCAGCTGACTTCTCACTGTCCTATTTAAGCATGAGAAAATTACAAATACATATGGGCAACAAGCGGCAGATATGCACTTAAGGACCTCTGCACTTGGGGAAGAGTTTGCTGTCTGATGCTTTCTCCAGTCCTTCTTCCCCCGAAAACCCCAACCGGGACCTATTGAAATGACCTACAGGTCCTTCTCAGCTCCTTGCCTGTGCATCAATGTCCCCTTCAAAAGGGAAAGAGATGCAGTAGGACCTGACCCTGATAAGGGTGTACACCTAGGGCCAAGGTTTCTGTCTGTCACGCAAGTGACTCACAGATTTGTAAAAAAACAAGGAAATTCTGAATGATGTGAAGCATGAACAAATGTAATAGTCTAAGCCAATGTCTTCTGACATACTGTATCATTTACCTGGAAGAAATGAGATTTGCCTCTGGGCTTCTTTCAGTTATTAAACCAAAACTATTTAATTTCTTGGTGAAACTTAATGCTAACATTGATTTCAAATGACAAACAAAGGCTCCAGCTAACTTTTTTTCCTTTGCTTACTTTGCATTTCAATACTTCTGGCACTTCTGGCAATTCTAAAGAACTGAAGTTTATAAGACATGATAAATTATCTCATAATTTTTGAAGCCTTTTCTTTGTATCTAAATTTACAACTGATTTCAGTTTTAAAGCGTTTACCTAAAAATGGATGAAATATGTCTTACAGTAAAATCCTAAAGAGTGAAAAATACAGCTCTTTAGTATGACTGCCTACATTTCTCTCCCTTGTCTGGAAATGACGTATGCAGATTTTTAAAAAGTATGAAAAGGATTTACTAACCAATGCATTAAAAGCTGTGTTAATATCCAGGATATAGCAGCTCATTTCCATTTTGGTCCTGTGGACAGAAGCTAAGTATTGAGTCAACTGATGACCACAATACAGCTCCCAGAAGCTTTCTCAATATAGGAAAAACATAACTGTAAGCCAAATGCATTGTTTCAATTAATTCAAAACAATTTTCGTGTTGTTGCAATGGAAACTTCTCATGGCTTTATGACCACTGCTGTGAATGTCTCTGCAGCCCTGCAGTATATGAAGATCAGACATACGGCATCTTTTCAATTTGACTCTTAATTCTGAAATTTTTGCACAAAGTTACTTGATCTGGTAAACAGAACCTCTCATGAAACACACAGACAAGAAAGAAATATTCACAGTTAATTCTATATAATGAGACTCTGGGAGATTTTTGATCTTAAGGTAATGGCTTCATGCAAGGAGGTGACCTCAGACATACCTTTCTCCACCCAGTGAACTGAGACCAGAATTGCAGAACATGCTATGAAAGTGGTCTGACCCACAGTATAGACTTAGCTCTGTGGTCTTACCAAACTTTTGCCATCCTGCCCTACCAGCATCTCCACATTGCTATCTATTATTTCTAAGAGCATCATGTTTAAAATGGGTTGTACAATGTATTGGTCATGCACTAGTCCATTTTATTTGTTGTTTTATGTATATAACATATTGGTCAGTGCTGAGCAAATAATAATATGGTATAATTTACTGTAAGCATTTGTTGGGCATTACCATATAATTTTTAAAGCCCTAGAAACAAGTACAGGAAAGGAAAAACTCACTGACTCCTTTGCTAACTAGATCAGGAGTAGTTTCTCAATCTTCTGCACATGTTTTGTGTTAGTGTCTTTTCCAAAGCAGCAGCCTCATTCTAATTTTCTTGGCTGGGCCTTTGTTCCTGAGAATAGTTGGGAGTCATTTGTTGAACTAAAATTCAGTTAGTTTTGAACCTCAAGGGGGAATTTGCCTTTTTTTTTTAATATTTATTTTTTCTTCCCAGTTAACAGCCATTTTTCTGTTCCCCCCTGCACTGATTTGTCAGCAGTTCCCTTGCTATTCTCTCCCATCAGGAGCAGGACGTGAGGGATGTGTCTGAAATAAATCTTAGCTAACAAGACTTCCAGAGAGGGAGGGTCATGAGGGGAACAGCAGTGATAGCAGAAAGGCAAAAGTGAGGAGTATTCCTATTACATATATATATATGCATTATATATATATATATATAAACATATATATATATATGTTCAAATATATTGCAGTTGCAGAGCTATGTTCTTACTGGGGTCACAGAAATGTAGTAGGATGGCTCCCATGACTGGAGTGTTGTAAAGGCTCTTTAAGAAGGACAGGAAAGGAAGATGGAGAGGGGGACTTGTCCTTTATGTGAGAGAGCAGCTACAGGGCATGGAACTCTGCCTAGTGATAGATGAGGAGCCAATGGAGAATTTATAGGTTAGAATTAAGGAGAGGGCAGGTAAAGGTAACATTACAGTGGGTGTCTCCTATAGGCCACTTGACCAGGAAGAACAAGTGGATCAGACCCTCTATAGACAAATAGGAACAGCCTAAGTTTGAAGGCCTTGGTCCTCATGGGTCTCTTCAACCACCCCCATATCTACTGGAGGAACAACACACCAGTACTTAGGCAATCCAGGAGGTTCCTGGAGTGTGTTGGTGATAAGTTCCTCCTCCAAATTATAGAGAAGCCAAAAAGGACAAGTGCCCTGCTGCACCTCATGCTTACCAACCAGGAGTATGTAAAGATCAAAGGCAGCCTTTGCTGCAGTAACCATGAGACGATGGAGCTCATGAAGCTGAGGGAGGAGGGTGACAAGCAAGCTCACAACCCTAGAATTCAGGAGAACAGACTTTGATCTCTTCAACGATCTACTTGGAAGAGTCCTTTGGGATAAGGCCCTGGAGGGAAGGGAGGCTTAGGAAAGTTGGTTAGTATTCAAGGATCACCTCTTCCAAGGTCAAGTGTGGTCCATCCCAATGAGCAGCAAGTCAGGCAAAAAAACACAGGGGGCCTGCATAGATAACAAAGAATTCTTACCCAAACTCAATGTCCAAACATCCAGGGATAACATTAGGAAAACTAATACCCAAATGGAATTGAATCTGGCTAGGAATGTCCAAGACAGCAAGAAGGGCTTCTGTTAAGTACCTAGGTAACAAAAAGAAGACTAGGAAAAATGTGGGCCCATTGCTAAATGAGATGAGGGACCTGGTTTCACAAGACATGGAAAAGGCTGAGGTACTGAATGCCATCTTTCCCTCAGTCTTTTCTAGCAGACCAGCCTTCAGGAATCCCAGGTTCCAGAGACCGGAGGGAAAGGTTGAAGCAGTGAAGATCTACCCCTTGGGGGAAGAGGATCAGGTCAGGGAATACTTAAGCAGCCTGGATATACATAAGCCCATGGACCCTGATGGGATGCAACCACAGGTGCTGAAGGAGCTGGCAGATGTCACTGCAAGGCCATCCTTGATAATTTTTGATCAATCATGGCAAATCCTGTCTTCAAGAAGGGCAAAGAGGATGACCCATGGAAGTACAGGCCGGTCAGCCTCATCTCCACCCCTGGAAAGGTGATGGAGCAGCTAATTGTGGAAACCATTTCCAGGCATATGAAAGACAAGAAAATCATCAGGAGTAGTTAGCATGGCTTCACTGAAGTGAAGTCATGCTTGACCAACTTGATAAACTGCTGTGATGGCACCAGTTGTGTACCCCAGGTGTAAGTCCTCGGTCAAGTCCTGTTTAACATCTTAAGTAATGATCTGGGTGATGGGGCAGAGTGTATTTTCAGTAAGTTTGCAGAACACAGAAAACTGGGAAGAGTGGATGATTCACGAAAGGGTCATGCTATCCACAGGGACCTCAACAGGCTGGAGAAGTGGGAGCACAGGAACCTCAGGAAGTTCCATAAGGGGAAGTGCAAAATCCTGCATCTGAGGAGGAACAACACCAGGCACCAGTATATGTTGGGTGCCACCCAGCTGGAAGGTAACTTCATTGGACAGTCCAATGAAGGGCCATGGAGATGGTGAAGGGCCTAAAGTACTTCCATGAGGAAAGGCTGAGAGATCTGGGACTTTCACCTGGAGAAGTAAAGGCTCAGGGTGGGTCTTACTAATGTATACAAATACCTGCAGGAAGGGTGTAAAGAGGACAGAGCCAGGCTCTTTCCAGGGGTACCCAGTGACAGGACAAGAGACAATAGGCACTAACTGAAACATGGGATGTTCCCTCTGAACATCAGGAAACACATTCACACTGTAAGAGTGACTGAGGACTGACACAGGTTACCCAGAGAGGTTGTGGAGTCTCCATTCTTGGAAATAATCAAAACCCATCTGGACATGGTCCTGGGCAACTAGCTTTAGGAAGCCCTGCTTCAGCAAGAGGGTTGGACCAGATGACCTCTGAAGGTCCCTTCCAATCTCAGCCATTTAATGATTTTGTGATATTCAGCAGAACTTTAAGCCAAGGTAATATGATGGTGTATATTAAAAACTAACTGTTTATGCAATATGGGGGAGTGGAGTGTGTGACAGCTGCCACTTTTAAGGTACTTAACTCTTCTAGCTGCACAACTGTTTTTCATCTGGATTCTGACAGTGATGATAAAGGTAGGTTCAAGCCACTCGTTAGAAAAGGTGTTGAAGTAGACAGATGTGAATTTAGGATTTATCATATTGGAAGAGGTATGGTGCCTTTAAGATATTTGTGCACAGAATCATTTAGGTTGGAAAAGACCTTTAAGATCATCGAGTCCAACCATCGTCCATGCCCACTAGACCATGTCCTGGAGTGCCTTGTCTATGCACTTTTTGAATACCTCCAGGGATGGTGACACCACCACTTCCCTGGGCAGCCTGTTCCAATGTCTGACAACCCTCTCAGTAAAGACATTTGTCCTAAGATCTGATTTAGACCTCCCTTGGCACAACCTCAGGCCATTTCCTCTCATGCTATCACTGATTACTAGATAGAAGAGACCAGTACCCACCCCACCACAACCCCCTTTCAGGCAGTTGTAAACAGTGATAAGGTCTCCCCTCAGCCTCCTTTTCTCCAGGCTAAACAGCCCCAGTTCCCTCAGCCGCTCCTCACAGGACTGGTGCTCCAGGCCCCTCCCCAGCTCCGCGGCCCTTCTCTGGACACTCTCCAGCAACTCAGGGTCTTTCCTGCAGTGAGGGGCCCAAAACTGAACCCGGCACTCGAGGTGCGGCCTCACCAGGCTGTTTTGCAGAATGGCTTCTGCGAAGAATATCTCTTTAACATGGTCAAGAATACATTAGTCTCCAGTCAGCAGCTGGCAACAGGCAGCGTACAGGCCGGGCACATTTTTTAGATGGCACAAGGCGGCGTGCTGATTGGAATTCACTGTGGCCAGTTTTTAATGACAATAGTAATGACTGAATGATGTGTGGGGAAGAGGCAGGGCAACATAGAGGTGTATTCTCTATGAATGGTTTGCCATGGTTGGCTGCCCCAGGAGAGGGTCTCATGCTCCTCCTTACTCAGCATCACAGTTTGGCCCGGTTTGCTGGGTCAGGCTATATTCCTCCTGATCACAGCAATATTTGCTTTGGTGGCTTTTCTCTTCTCCCGTTTCTTTGTCCATCTACTTCTCTGAGTTTGTCTTGCGGGTTTTTGAGCCAGGCAAAACTGCTGGATCTACAATAATTAGCGGTAATGGTTCACACAGCTGGATTGTGTACAGTAAGAAGAAATGCCTCCTCTGGCTGAATGTGAAGCTGCCATCCACTAGTTTCATTTATTGCCTCTTTGTTCTTGTAGTGAGAGACACATGAGTAGTTATTGCCTATAGACCTTCTCCTGGCCGTTGGTGGGGTCTATTTGCACTCTAGCCATCTCTTTCCTAGACCAATGTGTCTTGATATAGTTGGATGATGAAGAGACTCTTCCTTACTTCTTATCATCCTCCCAATACCTCTCTGTCCTTTTCCATTCTTCCATGTCCTCTCTAAGCCAGGGAGATAAAGGTTAAATATTAACTCCAGTGGCATTGTAAGAGGCGTCTGAAAGAGGAGACTTAAAAGGAGGTGTTTGGAAATATTTAGCAAAGAAGAGAGAACTGGCCAGTTGCTGGTTGTTTATCTAATGTTTTCTCTGGTTGTCTGAAGGCTTCTCAGTGATGTAGGCAAAAATTATGACCTGGACAAGATCTTACCAGCACCACTGTCACCTTCTCCTTTGTCCAGGCCTTGGTCCTTCAGGCGTTTAATAAAGGTCCCAGTGGTGTTGTAACCATTTCCATGTTGCCTAATTTGCTGCCTGCCAGGATGTGTTTAAAAACAGAGACAGTCCCTTCCCCTGCCCTGAGGTCGAGAACTGTATTCTTATGAGAGCACCTTTGAAGAAAAACTGCTCCTTTTATTTCATTCTCCTGTTTTCTTTCCTGCCTACAATGGTCAAAATGTACTGTTTCAAGGTGGCAGCTGAAAACTCACTCTCACTCATTTGCCACTGGGAGGTTAACAGAGATTGTACAATGATTGCCCCACAGATGTAACCTGGAGATATTTTCCATATTTGTTGCTGGGGCCAGTTTCAGAATTGAGACCAATCCCATGTGTGAAAATGTCTTTGTCAGATCCAGATGTTGAGACAAGACAGAGAATTTCAGTGGTGGCCTCTAAGGCAGAGGCACCCACAAAAGTTACTCTACAATGGGACTAGGAAGACTGGAAAGTAGAAGATACCCTTTAGAGATGATGTGACCTGTAAAGTGAGGCTGCTGGAGAAACATCTGGCAGGAGAAGAGACTTCTTGTAGTGACTTGCAATGGACCCTGGAGGCCCCACAGCAGGTAATGGTGGAGTCATTCCCCCTGCAAGCAGTTTCGTGTGTGAGGGTCACAGCAGAATCCTCAAGCCCTGAAAGCAATTCAGGTCAAGCTAATACCACAGTTATTAAAGCAGCTGAACCCGCTGGTTTTACTATTAGAAAACGGCTTCTTAGACATGCCTGGAAGAAATGGAGCTATTTTATTTTCTGAGTTGCCTTCTGCAGAGGAAATAGCTATGGGAGGGGATTGTGTTTGTGTGTTCAGGGAGAGAAGCGTTAAAGCTCAGCTCAGGCTGAAAAGCACTCAGGTTTGTTGACAGGGGAAGGCTGGCAGGATTTTCTATCTGCTTTAAGCATTTATTAAATATTTGTAAATACATGGGTCTGGATTTGGCCTAGGAGTCAGCCCACTTTTTTGCTGGCACAACCCAGATCTCAGAAGCTTATTGTGCAGGGCTTGTGGTAGCCGGTGCAAGAGCTGCTCTTTGTGCAGATGTGGCTGTCCTAAAAGTAAGCAATAGGCACTCAGGGGGGCAGCAGAAAAACAGATGAAGAACTAGTCTGTAATTTTCTACTAGGAATGATATGGTAGTGAGATGCCCTTGCTTTTTACAGAATTATCATCTCTTGCTCTTGGAATATTTTCTCCTTCAAAGTCATAAAATGCAACTGAAAAGCAAAAACACTGCTCTAAGAGTAGCCCAGAGAGCAGCAGAGTGGATTTTTGCAAACCATTTTTTCAAAGCATCATTCCTGGTCTCTTTGCCTACACGTCATCCCCATGGTTCAAGGCACAATGGTTACACTGATGCTTTAGAGACACATACAACAATGGGCAGCTCTCTAATGCCATGAGATCTGCATCACTTGTGATAAGAGAAGACATGACATGTATGCTGCTTTGGCCTTAAATCCCATGGCACCTGTCCTTCCCCATCCCCCAGTTCTGCTTCACAACCCAAATCTTTACCTGAACACCATATCTGTGCTTTCCTTTAACTTCCACCAAATCCTGCAGGGGATCTTGTACATATAAGAGCTTCCTCCTCTGGCTGCATACCCAAGAAAGGGTTTTGACAAACATAGGTGGACAGAGGTTTTGTGCTCCCCTGTTATACCTTGCAGCAAATGCATGCCCACTGGGGGAATCAGGTTGTTTTCTTGTTCAAGAAGTCATTGGAGATGAACCTCCTTTCAAAGTCCTGGCAGGATAAAGCTGTTTCTCCCGGCAGCAGTTGAACCACACGCCATGAGAGGAAACACGGGGGTAGGTGGCATCCAGACTCCCAGGGAGTGCAGGGAGGTATTATTCACACAGCTTCTGCATCTGCTTGGATATCTGTCTGACCTGGTGTTCTGGCAGCTCTGCCAGCTTTTCTCAGTCTGTGGAGATTGCTGGAGTGGAGGAAGGGAGAAGAAGCCCCATTCTTCAGGGTACGGATGTTTTACACTGTGGCGTCCAGTGCTGCTGAGGAAGATGGACAGGAGGATGCACAGGATGTGTCAAGACCAAGGTATGTCTGCATTGGTCAGTGAAACAAGACCTAGGTGCTGGCCTGAGCACACTGCCACCATCACTTCAGTTCAGTATTGCTCACTATCCTTGCTGCTGCTTTGGCTCAGCCACTCCCAAACAATGCCTGGGCCTGGTAGCACTCCACATCTGCAGCCTGGACGTGGCCATCTCGTGCAGTGGAGGGTAAAGGGGATGTCACGCAGACATGGGTAGAGCTGTGCCAGTTGGCCTCCAAGACATGGAATGGTCCTGGATCCTTTGGGAAACTCCTGCAGTTCTGCTCACCTTCATCCCTTCAAAGTCAGGCCAAGTTCAAGCACGCTTAAGCTCCCAGTTGCACAGGTGTACCACCAGACTACCTTCACTCTGGGCCCGTGGGCATTGTTTTTCCTTCACCCTTTGTTCCACTGACTGAAGCCAGCCCAAGTTCCCAAGAAGCAACACTTCCAAAGGAGGTGGTACGAGTGTCTATACATATTTAGGTGACATGTTGCTTGCAGGGGAGCTCTGCAGTCAGCTTTGCAGAGGAGCTAGGATGTGTTCCTGCCAGGGCTGGGCTGTGGGGAACAGACCACCAACGTGCGATAATGCAGAAACAGCATAGCTTGCTGAGGTACATCCTCTGCAGGTATCCCCTGGAGCTGGCTTTTCTCCCTGCTACCTCCCAACCTGCTGGGCATCACAGGGGGTACAGCCACCAGAGGGAAAGGAGTCTGGAGCCTTCATGCCCTTGCCCACATAAGGACAGCTCTGGTGCTTTCTGTAGATGTAGGAGTTGCCACACAAATGATCCAGCTCCCAGACAGCTTTACGTCTTCTGCCATGTGCCCCAGATCTCGGGAATATGCAGAAAACTTAAGGATAAGTTAATGATAGTGAGAACAGGCTTGCTTGTATTGCCTGTCTTATTGGGGGGCCCAAACAACCCTTTAAATAGCAGGAACGGCACTGTGCACGCTGGCCCGGGGCAGGTGCTGGCTGACTGCTTGGGCAGGTGGAGATGCTCCTCAGCTGTGCCCAGAAATGACAATGGAGCTGGAAACCAAAGAGAGAGGGAGCTTGGGCCAGCAAGGGAGAAGGGCCAAAGAGGATATTTCTTTGATATTCTGCTCTTTGCTCCTGGTGAGAAAAACATTCATGAGAGTCCCTCTGCTGCCCCGTTGCAGCCGGATCTTCGTCACAGCGTCCATGAAGGAGAAGCAGACAATTCTCAACCTGTCTGATTGCTGCTGTGGGCATGGTTTGTACTTGCTTCATTTCTGCCTGTCTCATTGCTTCAGAGTTCATTTGGCTGAACTCTTCATACAAAATAACGTGTTAGACGAGCTCTGTGCTGGAAACGTTGCAGGAAAGCACTAGCTGTCCGGGGAAGGGATGGGCAAAGGGACTCTGCTTTCAGCATCCATACTGACTGCCTGGTGAGCAATTGTGCTTGTTTGCTTTGTCAACCCATCTAGAATAATAATAATGTTTCAAGTCAAAGAAACACACCTATGAAACCAAACCTTTCTGGCCAGTGGCTGTGCCCCTGAGCTTCCAGCAGTGCGTCCTAACAGCTTGTTCCAACTCTTTGCTTTGTGTTAAACAAGGAAGAGTGAGACTAGCACGTGCCTGATGTTTTAGTTGAAAGAACTTCAGTTACAAATGAGTGGAAGAGGTATTTCCCTTCCAGACCCCACAGCAAGGGGGCCGGAGAGGGGGCCGGGGACGGATGGCGCTGCCCCATGCCGCTGTGGTCCACCTCCATCCTGCCCCACCGCTGAGCATCTGGGATGGGGGGCACCAGGGTGAGAGGCAGCGCAAGGGTCCGTATCCCTGTCTCGGCTGACCCTGCTGCCAGGGTGGCTCAGGACAGGCTCTGGGTCTGGTGGCAGACTGAGATGCGGAGGGCTACCAAAGAAGGTAGGGACTGGAGCTAAGGAACGGTTAGGGGAGGGTAAACAACTTAGGTTTTTTAGTGCTGTTAGTGGAAAGAGTGATCTGAGGTCCTTTAAACCTGTATCTCATGTCCAGGATTGCTCTTTAAGTTCTGGCTGTGAAAGCCTCATGGCAAACAGTGATGGTGGCTGAGTAAACAGAGAGGTGGCTCACAAGGGACACACAGACCCCAGCTGAGTTCACAGACATGTGTAAAACAAGCCCTGTTTCAAGTACTCCAAAGGCTAGGAAGCTCAGAAATGCTGAAAGCCTCCTACTCCCCAAATCAAATAACTGTAAAATCCACACCTGAAAAATAGAAAAATATAGATTAGAAGGGGAACACATGGACGCCCCTGGTCCAACCCCCTGCTCGAAGCAGAGCTCACCAAAGCTAGGCCAGGTTGCTTAGGGCCTTGTCCTGTTGAGTTGGGAATATCTTCCAGGACAGAGGTCCCACCACCTCTTCTCTGGGCCTTGATCACGCCACTGATGGGAAGGAATTTTTTCCTTATATCCAACCAGAATTTCCCCTGTTGCAACCCATGTCTGTTGTCTCTCACCATTTCCTCGTGTACCTCAGAGAAGAGTCTGTCTCCTTCTTTTGTCTTGCTCAGGTAGGCAATAGCTAACTGCAAATAGATTCCACTGCAGCCTTATCCTCAGGCTGAACAAGCCCAGTTCCCTCCACTTATTCCCATAATATCCTACACTCCCGTCCCCGGGACATCTTTGTGATCCTGTGTTTGAACTCTTCAGTTTATCAATATCACTCCTACCTTGGTAAACCCAAAATGACTCAAAACTCCACATATGCTGAGCAGAGTGGCACAGTCACTCTCTGCAAGGTTTGGGTATGTTTTGTGCTAGCTGGTTTTCAAGATGTATGCTGATGTCATCTTTTGTTGCTGCATCTTGAAGCTGTGCAGAAAGGAAAGTGATGGCACATCTTCACAGTGTATGCCTTCTGCTGCTGGAAACTGTGTAGATTGCTTGGGGACAGTGGAATATGCTCATGTACAGTAGCACGAGGCTGGCTTAGAGCTCTCATTATTTGCTGTATGCATTTTGAGAGTCCTGTACAAACCTCTAGCTGCACAGGACTATACTGCTTGCCCGACTCATGTATTCCATCCTACAGACTCACACATGAACTAATACTGGTTTTAGAAATCCTCTGTGGAAGTACAATATGCCTGACATACTTCCACTGTCCCCGTGTTAGGGAACATTCCTTAAAGGCTTTGTATTATTTGATATTTACATCATTTCACTATACATTCTTGCAATTTTTTATTTACAGAACAGAGTGCAAGAAGTACTTTTGACAAGCACATGTAGTGACTGGTTTAGAAAGATGGGGCAGGGCTCGCCTTACAGACATTTTTAGACTTAATTAGGAAAGATTGTGGGGAAGAAATAGCTGCACTTACATTTTTCTGTTTCCCACTGGTTTTAGCTGCTGTAGTGTGGGATACACTTTTTTATGTACGCAGTCAAGTTTGACTGACACTTTATAGGCACAATGGTACAAGCACACTGGAGTCTGCTCCCAGTTGTCAATTGGGCTGGTCTTCCTCAGAGGAACACAACTTGAGGCTGCGGAGCACCCCAAGCAGTTGTGTAGCCAACCCTCTATTAAAGCAACAGATGCTGTACCAGTGTCAGGGATTTTGTTTACAGCACAGGTTTTACACAGACATAGCTGCCTCTCTAACCTGTGTCTAGGAAAGATGGTCTTCTGCTTCACTAGTTTGTGACAAATGGGTTGTTGGAAGAGGTTAAAGCAGCCTTTGAACAGGGGTCTTGCCTTCTCATACAGTTTTCTGTTCATTTGCTCCTGTTTCTGCAGCAGTACAAGGGAAGGAAGAGAGACAAGGTTCCAGAAGATTCAGCTGCCTCTGAGAAGTGAGATGTTACCATGAACAGAAACAAAAAAAAGAACAAAAAAGGATGAAGTCTTTTGTACAGCCTTTTGGCTGCCCTTCATCTAGCAGAAAGTTTTTTTTTAAATGCAGAAAATTATTTTCTAACAGAAATAGCTAAGAGATTTGAACGATCACTTGCGATCCTCTAAAACCAGAAGCTGCTCCTGTAAGCTGCTAGCTGACTAAATTCTGTACAGTGCAAAGCAAGTTTGCATTTCCCCAGAGGTGATTGGAAGAGATCTTGCTGAGCTCTCCAGTATTAAAGTTGATGTATATTTCCTTGCATCCAAGGTTTTTTCCAGGATTGCACAAAGCAGGCAGAGTTTAGAAGCAGCTTTATTTCACCTTTTGGAAATGAATGACTTCTGGGTTATTTTCAAGCTTTTCAGTAGTCAGAATAACAGATTACTCATGTGTTCTCGTTAAACAGATTTCAGGAATGGCTGAAATCCCAGGAGCTCATGTATTAAGAATATATAACAAGTTGATTCTTTTGCTTCCTTGTGCTTTGAGAGTGTATTGTATGTCTCAATGGCTTTAAAATGCCAGGAACAGATCAGGTGCCCAGAACAGTCATGTCAAGCTGTGCTTGTGTGTTCGGGATAGTTCATTTCTATATAGGCAGGCTTCAGAAATAGGCAGCAAAGGCGTCAAGGGTGAACTCCAGTTCTATGCATCTTCCCAGCAGAGTGGCCACTTCTACATAAGTATTTGCTTGTAGTTAAATTGGATGTGTGTGTCTTCACTTTTTGTAATGTAATACATACACAGCCATATCTGATTGTGGCATTATGCCCAGTATTGCCTTCTATGAAGTCTTAACAAATTGAAAGGCAAGGTGGTGTCTCATAATAGTGATTTTTTAGTGAATAATGAAAATTAAATTCATTTTTCCCAAAACCTTTGGGTTCAAGTCTCACGTATTTTCCCTACTACCACTACTGCTATTGTTCTAGTTGAAAGCCAAGATCCTCACATAATCCTATGTCTATGGAAGCAGGGCTTTTTAGAAAAGTGTGGAGCAATGTAAGACTCTGAAAGATCCAACAGAGCTTGTGGCAGCACTGCCCCCCCCCCC
>JANZLQ010000079.1:17578207-17643917 GCA_026212715.1 Elanus axillaris | reverse complement strand
TTCTGTGATGGCAACTAAGTCATATCTATCCTGCTGCACAATGGCTTCCAGCTCCTCCTGTTTATTGCCCATGCTGCCTGCATTGGAACAGATGCACTTGAGCTGGCCTATCTCCATCTTATAGGAAATGTTTAAGAAAGGCACTAGAGGTGCACATTTCTTACACGACTTTCTTCAGGTATCTTCCTTCTGTTCACCATAGCTGTGGGCTTAGACTGGTAGATGGGAAATCCATGATATGGATTTTTCCTATACCAGTCTTCGTATGGCCAAAGTGCTATTGCTATTTTTTTGAGCCTTCTTCCCTTTCCAACAAACTGATAAAATATAAAAGCCATTTTCAGGCTATTTCAACTGTGATAAATTAACATCAAGCTAGTAAGCCTTATTTGGCTGCCTTGCAATAAATATTGGGAGTTGAATATTGATAGCCTGCAATGGAGCCATGATTTGATTTGTCTTTATATTTTCTGTATAATTTTTCTGTCTCTCTGCCAAGTTTTACTGCAGGAATGTTAAATGCTAAGGAGATTTTTTTTTTTTTTCCAGAAATAATTTGTTTAAATTCTGGATACTTCCTCTGAGCGTTGGTCAATACTAGAGATCTGGAACACCTAAAAATTCTTAATTATCTGATAATTGCATCTCATCTATTACAGAGTTTTCTTTCAGGATTTTAACTTCCTTTGAGTTTCTTTAGGAATGATAATACAGCAGAAGTTCACTGGTTAGTGAGATGGTGGCCAGGGAGGCCTCAGCAGTCTGTGATTCCATGCCCCTGTGCTTAGTTTGCTTCTGTGGTTTTTTGTGTTCCAAACTACTGCCTCTTTATTTCCTGCTATCAGAAGTCCAACAGCAAAATACAGAAAAATGATGTCACCAAGATGTTATCTTATGTAATTAGTTTTCTACTTCATACTCTTCCCAACTCTCAATCTAAAGACTTGTCGGTGAGATACATCTTCCAGGCCTTCTAAGATACAGTTACAAGACTTACAGAAATATGCTCAAGAGTCTGTAAGGACTGACTATGACAACACTTGTTTGCTACTGTTGACAGTATACTTCTGTGATCTGGTTCTTAACGGGATTTTTAACAATGTAGAAATACAATAGAAATGTAATTTCTTTCCTACCATGCCACTCTTATTTCTAAATTTCCTCTTTCTATTGTAGGATACATGAGTGAGGTACAAACAGTTTCACTCTGCTGAACATTTCAATAGACCCAATACTCCACGTGACATGATCCTTATATTTTCAAGCTTTTTTCCTTATTAGTGAAAGTTTTTGATACACCTTTCTTTTTCATGTTAGTGCTTGGACTTTATTCATATATTTGTGTATCTTCCACATCTCAGTCAGCCCTTGGTTTCACAAGATGCTGTGACAAATTTGTATATTACAAACTTGGAGCAAGCCTGGAAGTGTGTGTGTCTGTATTCACTACCGTGTTCTTATCGCACTGTAAAGCTCTCATCGTCAAATATCACTGCAATTTTTGTGTTATCTTTATGTGGAGGAGGTACTACGTACCAAATACTGTTTATCTTTGAACCCAGATAAAACCTTGTCTTCTTAAATCTAAGGCAGGATTTATACAATCTTGCATTTTACATTCATTAATTGCACATTTTATTTTTTTCAATGAAAGGAACTATATATCGATCTATTGATGACAAGTACACCACAGAAGCTAAGTATTAGTATAATATCAAAATTACTAAAAATAATTTTGGCCTTTTTTTGGTAAAATTTAGTATTCCCTTGAAGAGACATAGAAAATATACCCTACAGCCTGCCTTATGCACTTATTTACATATAGAAAAATTATCTTGTTTGACAGTAAAATTCTTATTTATGAAAAATAGCTCAAAAATTACTATAGATCCCATAGGGATTTTTTCTGTTCTCAAAATTCTTACATTGACCATGTTAATATAGAACCTTGGCATCTTTGAATCAAGCTAAATAATGTGTTTATTTCTATATGTAGAAACTACTAAATATCTGCTGTACTACAGAAGACAGGTTCAGAGAAGTGTGTTTCATCTAGAGAATATACGTGATTCTGTCAGTGATGTGATCATGTCATATTTCCGTAATTTGAGCTTTGCTGCTGAGGAACCTCTGTCTGACTGTTGCATGTACTTCCTATAGTTTTCACTTACCTTAATTGGTAGCAATTATTTCATTCCTAAACCACATAGTCAATTGAAGACTCTGTTTTATTCTACTCTAATCAAGTGTCCATTTACGAGAAATTAAGTATAAGAACTTGCTTAGAGCAAAGCAGATGTTTTTTCCTCGCAAGTGTCATTTTGACCTGCCATAGGTACTCTGGCTCTACCTTTTTACTCTTTGGCTACACCTAAGCCAAGCAGGCTGATATTTATACCTCACTGACCACCAGTCTTTTAATGTGCATAGGTGCTGAGAAGAGGCTCTTTTTTTTTTTTTTTCACTTTGAAACAGATGCAGCCTTTTTTTTTTTTTTTTTTAACAGAGGAAAAGTAACTAACCAGCTAGCTCCTGTTGTGCTTAGTTTTATTCTGCCAGATAAAGATTTGGAGAGGTATTTTTTTAAAGAATTATGTCATACATCCCAGATGCTTATTTGTGAAGGTTGTTTGTAGAATTCATGTCAAGTACTGAAAGACTGAAAAAACTCTTGGTATATAGCTGCCTAGACATTTTTTTAAAGTGCTTATATTATGCATTTAATTGCCAATACAGTTCTATAGCAATTCCAATCTATTTGCTGAATAGCAATATTCAGGATATTTCAGTTTTAAGCACAGCATTTTCCCAACAGCTGGAAATGTTTTCTAGCTTATGGTATATTTATATGTATTTAAGCTGACTGCTGTGCAAAATCAAATTTCTCTTAAGTCTTTAGAATGAAATGATAAGATACAAAATAGGAGGCTGATCTGAAAATTTAACCTACAGTCAGCTGAAAATTATATTGGAATAGAAAGGGAAGTTATTATGAGTATTTTTTGCTTATGGTATCTGCATATTTCTAAAGTCAGTATTTTTTGCTGAAGATGGGAAGATAGGAAGTGCTGAGTGGTGCTTTCCTTGTAGCTGAGAGTCTCATTTGTTATTACATTCTCTTCTGTTCTGCCGCACTCCCAAACTGTCAGTCCTCAGTGAGGATGGGCTCCATACCTGTATGGATAATGCAACATGGCTGGGAATCACAGTTCCCAGTCCCTGGACAATGTTTCAAGAGAGCACACCAGAATTTCAGCTTTTGAGAAGAGAAATACAGAGCTTTTTTTTTTTTTTTTTTTTTTTTTTCTTTTTTTTTTTTTCCCCCAGCTAACACATTACCACTGCTCCACTTTGCTTCTCTGCATTGTCTATTCATTGCACATCTGTTGTGTTGTGTCCAGGTAGTCAAGGAACAGATTTACCAGGCTTGCTGCTCTTTTAACCCCATGAATACATTTCATTTTTTCACTAGCAATAGGGAGAATTGTGTTCATTGTGTGTGCATTAACAGAAAACTCCAGGGAGATCAGTTTGACATTAGAAAACATCAATCAGAACACTTCTCGCTTTCTGAGCAGCATTAAATGGCATCTAGCTAGCAAATACAAGCTCTTGCACCTCTCTGGCCGTTTTTCACTTAGTCATAGAGGATCACAGATGTCAGCAAATCATTCTTTGTTTTATGTTTGAAGAATCTTTTCAGAATGTAACTTACAACGTAAAATGTCAGCCTATCTTCTACAGTGCTCGGTCGCGTTTTTCTTACCTTCACCAGATATATCAAGCAGGGTTTAACAGTGCCAGGGATCACAGACACCAGTCCTTTTAGCATTTTCACTTGCTTTCCAGGACTCAAGCCTGTCAAAAGCATATTGTGCCTAATTTGTTAACAGATAAACATGCCCAAACGTAAGAAGATGAGACACAACTTTAGTGGAGGGTACAATTAAGTTTAAGCCATCTCATCAAACCCAGTGATCCTTTTGCTACTTTTCCACTGATGTTTAATCTGTTGTCTCAGAGTGGTTCCATGGTCTGTCTAAGAAAAAGCCTTTTCCACAGCATATCATGAGAAACATGGTTTTAAGATATCATCAAAGATATTGTTAATATAGAATAATCTGTTTCATATTTTTCATCAATTATACAAAAAAAAGAGACTATGTTTATTATGAAATGCTGTGGGAAAAGGCAATAATTTTGCTAACACCGGAGAGTTAGGAAGGAAGTAAAGATTTAACAAGGACTTGTGAGAGTACTAAAAAGCCAGAGTAGGAAATTCAGCAAATCACCATCAACTTCTTCTTTATAGTCAAATGTAGAAAACTAATATTGCAATATACCCATATAGGATCACCTTAAATTAGGATCTTAACTTATTGCAGGGAAACATCCCACCCCTAACTCTCAGTTTACAGAAAGAAATTTACTTAAGTGAGGCTACTCCGTTCTGAAGGTGCTGGCAGGGCAGGCAGTGGGATAGTCCAGCAGCAGGTAAGCCACAATTTTTTTTAAACCCACATGGGTAAAACTGTGTGAAATTTATAACTTCTAATGTGAATGATGAGAGGTAGAAAAACATGCTTGTAGCAAGACACAGGAACATGTGAACAAGGAAGACTTGTCCTTTTCTGCTTGCTCTTCACATACCTTTCAGGTTTCCCTCTTTTTAGGTTTTTTTTTTTATTTCTTCTTTAATCTTCTCAGGGCAGAAATTTTGTCTTCTTTTATACAATGAAAACTATGCATATTTTACTGTAATGATAGTAATAAATAATACAAATGTGAAAATTATGCATTTATATTTACCTGTACTCTGCTACTGTATGCTGGTTTTATATTTCTGCTTGTGATAACAGCAGCCTACTATGATGACTTGCTTCTGCCTACAAGCATAGTTTAGAAACTTTAATTACTTATCCTTCATTATCAAGCTTAGATCTGAAACCCAAGACAAGATATGTGTGTAATATGTGAAAGAGATCAGAGTTTCTGTATGTATCAGGCCTTCTGGAATAGCAGATATTGCTACCGAGGTCATTATTACACTATGCTGGATAGCATGCACCTTGGCAAAGAAACTGTTGGTGTTTATCTTGTTTCAGAATTGGGTCTTATTATGTCAAACATTTAAGCAATCTTGTTTTGATCAAGCTTTGTGTTCACATCAAGCAGTTTTGTAATGAGGTTGACAGAGATTAAAAGCCAGAAGAAGACATGAAGTAGAAAATAAGGAATGAATTCCTATTTTTACCATTTCAGTTTTCTTTGCTTTTCACAGGCAGACCTGATGTTATCAACCAGTGGTAAACAACCAGCGTGCAGCATTTTGTCTGAGAAATCTGTGTGTGAACTGACTTTTGAACGAACCACGTAAGGCTGTACTTCCATTGCCAAACTTGATATTGCTGGTATTGTGTCTGAAGTTACATGGAGCCGAATAATGTTTCCACCTTCTGGGGAAGGTTTTACAGCCTGTACTGCTACGGCTGTCTGTACTCAGGCTACTGAAGTTGCAGCTAATTCATAGTCTATGTAGCCTTCATTGTAAAAATGTACTAATGTTCCAAACTAGGAGGATTTTTAACCCTACACACATATGTGGTTGCGTATACCTATACATATTTATGCATGCAGAAACCCAATATCTATATGCTGTGAACAGATTTAACGAATACACATTGTCTGTAATGCAGATACTGATTTTAGCATGTATTTAGCACATGTATTTCAGAATCATACTTCTGGTGTTGAAAAGTTTTTCTGGATATAAATCGTCAAGAGTTAATGCTACCCTACAGAACAGTGATAATTTATTTTCATATATTATGATATTTTTTATTGTCCAGTAGAGGTTTTAATTATACAGATACTGCCAAAAATGTAGACTTAATTATTAGATTTTTTTCTGATCACAAGAGCTGCAAATTTGCTGAACTCAAAGAGTAAAAAAATTTCGTCTATCATGCACTTGTATTTTGTTTGACATCCTTCTGCTTTTGTATGATACTAAAGACAAGTAAATATTCTGCTAGAGACTAAACATCTGTTGCCTGCAGTAACTTCTTTAACTCTCTTTGTTTCATCCAGTAACTGAGGTAGATGACTAATGAGACTTACATTCTTGAATTCCTTTAAGAAACATCATTGTTAGAAAATTTATGTTCCATGAATGATTTTCAAAGCAGAAGATATTTTAAGATGTGCAGAAAATTATAGATGTACGCAAGAAGTTAGCTCAAATATAGAAAATTCTGTTTTCTTTATAATGGGACAAATGCATAGACTTTTCTTTTCCTAGTGTCCCCCCCGCCCCAGTGTTTGGTAATATGAAAAAAAATATAAATATCCTCATAAACATGTTACCGTCTTTTGAATTTTTAAACAGCTATTTTTTCAAGGCATAGGGATGAGTGTCCATTTGCCTATTTCCTGACATGTTTTTTCCTTGTTGGCATGATCTGTGTGGAGTAAGTGGTGTTAAAAACTGCCAGCTACAGTTTCATCTCAGTGTGGCGTTTTATGCCTGTATTTTAGGCTAGGTCTTTCATTACTTCATCTTGGGATTTGTGAATGGATGAGAACTATTATGAATATTATATAACTTGGGCTGGGGAAACAAGGAGGATTGTTTTTTGTTCTCAACACAAAGAGACCATTGGTCACGTTCTTTATTAATATTACTAGAGATCCTCCCTTGTCTGTATTACAATAGTCAGAGTCGCCATATAAATAACTAATGACTGGACTGTACAACTTCACCTCCCATTGACCTCTATTTGGATAGGAAGAAAACTTTTTCTTCAAGGTTGAAATACTCAAGAAAAAAAATAAGATAATTAACAGCATACAGTGTGACAAGAGCTTACGCTATTTCCTTGCAGCTGACCCCCTGGAAACATTATGTTGCTTTAGTACATACAGTTTTGATTTTAAGCATAGTGGATGGATCCTACATAAGAACAAGCTAAGATTTTCTCTTCGTGGATTAATCTTGATATTAAAAATGCTTTTCTAGGCAAGAAAAATTAATTAGAAGATCAAAATCTCCAGGAAGATTTGCTTGGTTTTTTATTAGCATGATCAATATCTTGTATTACAAAATTTCCTTTACTGAAGTACTTTGTTAGGGAGGTGAGAAAAGTCTTTATTTAGATGATGTTTGATTTGAATTCAGACCTCCTTACTCTACACATTGGGACTGTGTTTTGCATTCATAGATCTCATTAATCCTTAAGGTTACGCATGATGCACTCTTTTGAGCTTGGGTGGGAAACATTTTTTTTGAAAGCAGATGAATTCCCATAAATTTTAAGGAAAAAAACCCTAAAATCTGGGCAGTGTATTCTGTGGAAAAGCACATTTTAAAATGTTGTAGGTTCTTCTGATCAGAACCCAAAGGACCCACATGCACAGAAAGTGCATTCTGTGCATATTCATAGTAAAAATGCAAATAACACTATGGTTTTTGTCAGAGTTTTCTGTTCATCTATCACTGTCTTAACATTGAAGATATTTGCATGTGAAGCACTGATCTGATAGATTTTGTCAAGAAAATGCATAATTTGCTAATATTCTTGTAAAACTTATGACATTCCTGATGTAGCAAATAATATGAGCACATTTTGTCAATGCATTTTAATATGTGTGTATAAGATGGCTTTCTTTATACCTCATGAAATTAATAAAGAAAATAGACTAATGTTCTTTTTTAAAGTTGCATAAATAAAATTGGTTCCTGTAGCTTAACTGTCTCAAATCCACAAAACTGATGTTATTGAGGAGTTGGCTGATTCTTCTGACTCTTCTTTTTCCACTTCTCAGCAGCCATGGCCTTTGCTCAGGAGCCATGCAAAATTCTCTCTGTTCCTGACAGGGATGAGAGAATATGTAATGGATCAGAAATATGCCTACATTTTACTCTATTGCACATGTAAACATAAATGAAGTACATATTCTGATCTGTAATTATATTGTGGGAATGAGATTCATGATCTGTTCAAATGTAGGCTGCATTGAAAACCACAAAAAACTATTTCAATTCAGTAATGTGGCAGAGAAATGCATTAAGGGAAACTGCTGTGTTTACTTATATCTTGAACAGTAGTAGCGTTATCTGAACACTTATAATTTAAATGAGAGGAAATTTTCATGGGGTCTTCTCCTCCTCCCATTAAGGTCACAGGTGTAGCTTTCATGGTACAGTGGGAAGAGGGGCCACCAGAGTAATAGGGGAAGATCTCCACACAGAAGCTCCTTGTGACTTTCTAAGGCTGTCAGTTTTGGGTCTTTGGTTATTTTTTGTTGTGGTTTTTTTTTGGTTTGGTTTGGTTTGGTTTGGTTTGATTTGGTTTGGTTTTTGTCACCAGTTCTTGCTTTAGTGTAGCTTAAGCATTTTGGCAGCTCTTGCAACATATGTCCTCGGCTAATCATTACCTGGGGATTGTTGGAGCTCAGTGCACTCGGGCTGTCTTTTTCCAAGCCTAAAGTACTTCCTGCAAAAAGATCTTTTCCAGTCTGGGGGTCCACCACATCATTGCTCTGCCAGTTGGAGAGTGCAATTGAAAGGAGAGAAAATTTTTTCCTTCTACTGGAAAACTACAGTTTCTCTGGTTGATGTGAGAGAGCAGTCACCCATCTTAAAGAAAAAACATTGGTCAGAGAAATGAGACAAATTTTCTTCTGAGACTGATGTATTCTATATGTAAAAAAAGAACAAAATCATGCACCAGTAAACAACCACCTGCAAAATACTCTTGCATCGTTAGCTTCTGAATATACGAAAGTGGTGGGAAACTACAATTTACAGAATTTTTTGTACTCTGTTGTAAATGTGGCTTACACAGTGTATGAAAATCTGTGTTTTCTTGAGAGATGAAAAAAGGATGTCCCCACCCCACCCCACCCCCCGCCCCAAATAAAATGTATTATCAGAGCTTTTTGAGCC
Organism: Elanus axillaris; assembly: GCA_026212715.1. NCBI lineage: Eukaryota > Metazoa > Chordata > Aves > Accipitriformes > Accipitridae > Elanus > Elanus axillaris. Next base: position 17,634,970 of record JANZLQ010000079.1, on the reverse strand, counting down.
TTGTCAGGTGCTTTCTGCTGCAACTTTTCCGTCCCATTTCATTTTGGGCGCATTATTTCTCTACCTTATATGTTACCTATGTTATTTGTGTTGTATTTTTCAGCAGCTAGGAGCCCAAACCAAAAAAAGTAAAACTACTGTTTTAAGAACCAGGAGGAAAGCAACCATAGTTGCAAATGATGGCTATAAAAATAAAAAGATTAATTTGACTAAATGCTTCCATTAGAGCCTGCAGGGTAAAGTGAGACTTCTTTAATGGCATGGAATAAGGGGACAATTTTGTTGGAGAATTTTGATTTGCTTACCATGTATTTTCCCTAATTGCTCAAGATCCTGACAAAAAAACTACCCTTTGAATCTGTTTGAGGAAAACCAGTTTGGATTTTTTTGCTGAGTCTAGAAATGGTGAGACAATATTGTTTGGGCTGTGTATGTAACATTTATTTTATTTCCATCTGCTTCTGACATATAAAGTCTTTTTTGCAAATCCTCATTCAGATAAAACCACTTAGACTGAAAAATAGAACCTGGTGGGGAAGTAGCAATTAATGATGAAAGATGTATTGCATTGCCAATGATGAAAGATGTATTGCATTGCCACGAGGAAGGTTGATTTGACCATTATTTAATTAAAAATCTACATTTTAAGTGGATACATGAGAATTTTCCTCCTGAGTTTTTAAGAAGTGCATAGCTGCATGATTAAATAAAAAAGAAAACTTGAAGGGCTGAATTCTTGAAATATAGAATAAGTACATGGAGAAAGGCATAGTGTGAACTGCTGAATTAATTAGTAATATGGTTAAGAACATGCTATAAAATAATTAAGCATTGTGCCACAGTTGGACTGTCATTACAATCTGAAAGTGGGAATTCCTGCAGTCTTTCCTTAGAGACTAAAATTTCTTTTTTTCTCTGGCTTATGAGATGACATCCTTCCTGACATTTTTAATGTACTTGGGCTACTAAGGCTCGTTGTGAGAGGAGTAACCCATACAGAGTGGGATTCTCTAGCTTGCTATAGCCGAAACGGTGGCTGTTTCTCCTGAGTGCTTCTGTTTCTCATCAGAAGTGGTTAGCAGTCCTGCAAATGCACCAAGTAATGGTTGTTTCTGTCAAGTGGAAGTGCTGAGACTGAATCTTTCTTCCATTTGCTCCTCTTTGCAGGCTTAAAAACAATTTGGCACATACACACCTAAGCATTTTTTTAAAACACAGCAAAATTATGTAATCAGAAAACCCTGGAGTATGAAAAGCAAGTGTTTGTCAATATTAAGTTTTGTTTTCTCTATGACTGGGAGTCTGAGAAACAACATTATGAATATCTGTTGAGGAACTCCATTCTATGGTATCATAGATCTTCAAAGAAGTACCTTTTTTCTGCCATATGAAACTTCCCAAGGTCATGTTGTCACTTGCCAACAATGGTATGACAAGCTTTAAAGAAAAGCATTCTCAGTACAGTAAAACTTGCTGAAAGACTTTGAACTTGAAAAGTGCTGTAAGAACAGGGAGTCCTCAGTGCTACAAAGTCTTCTGAGTAGTAGGTAGAAAATGACATTTAAAAAAAAAATAAAGGATATACAAGACAAAAATAATACCAGGAAACTTGTTCAAAGACAATGATTTGGAGCCAGGTTTTCCCTGAGAGGGAAGTCAATTTGACCCGTTTCCAATGTCACAAAAATTACAAGTTCAGAGCTCTGACTCAAAAATGAGTAAAGTATCTTGAAGTCAAAACCATACCCCTTTCAGATTAGATCTTGCAGTGCTCCTGCTTGATGCAACAGGAACAGTAGAGGGGGGAGAAAGATATGCCTCTCCTTCTTCTCCTGTATCCTGGATGTCTAAAATTAAAGCTTGTCTTTCTATGAAGAGTAAGAGTGGGGAAAAGAAAAACCTGCCCACAGAAACAGACAAGGAAGAGGGTGTCAGGAAGCTTTTAAAACATGTTTTTCCTCATGCACTTTCTGGAGTGACATTCTTAAAAAGCCTATCTGTCTGATCTTGAAAGTCACAATCTGGTCCCTTTAAATCTACTTGGTTCATTCCGAAACAAGTACTTTTCAAGCCTACAGGGTATATGCCAATGTGTTCTCCTACCAGAGCTTTGTAAAATTAGCTGTGTTCATTATGTTTGGATTTCTTTTTCTTTGTTTTTTTTTTGTCTTCCTCTCTAGCATCAAAGCTGTCTGTGACTAGGAGTAGATCCCTTCTATATTATTTTGTAGATTATAGCCCACAATATGCAAGGTCTTTTCTGAATATAAAATATGATGTCCTAAGTATTCAAGAATTGCAGAGGATAAAGGGTTCATTTTGGTACAGCAAATACCATTTAATGCTCTTCTTCTTTTAAGTGTGAAAATAAAAGTTTTATCTCAGAAAAAGCATACATTCACATTTTTTGAACCTTCACTTTTTTTTTTTTTTTTTTTAAACTAAGTGAAAAGCTGTGCCTCACAGTGATAGTGGGAAATTTACATTCCTGCCCAGTTCACAACTTTTTTCATATTCATTGCAGGTGAAATTTGCTTTTGTGCAGAGGACTGGAACAAGATCCAAGTACTCCTTAAATGTTGCCTGAAAGCATGAGCGTTCTTGCCTGGTTATTGCTTACTACAACCTACTGTGCCTTCCGCTCGCTGCAGAGAATGTTAGTGGCCCTACTGCCGTTCCTGTTCCAGGGTTCATGTCCGATCGGGACTGGAGGTAGAGGAGCCCGTGCAGCTGCTGTTGCAGTGTGATGCTTCAGTCAACATCAACGCTCAGCTGCTTCAGGCGCCATGCAGCTTTTGGCAGCTGTGGCAAAGGGATTATCATCCATCGAGGGTTCTTAAGACCTACTGTAGTGAAATATCGCAGAAACATGTCGTCTTCCAGTATGTTGGATAAAAGATAAAGGCGGAAGGCAGGTGGGAAGGCTTTTCCAAAAAAAGTAGGGGCTGGAGAGCTGCAAGATGGCATGAGACAGGCGTACTAGAACGAACAAGTGGTGACACTGTATGGAACAGGGGCACATCACATTTTATTTGCCTTTTACAATACCACCTTTGAAAACAGTGAATCCAACTGCTCAATTCACTGACATGACAGAAACAGCCTAAGCTAATCTGTGCTCTCTGGTTCACAGTGAGAAACACAAATTGCTTTGGACTATCCCAAGGCATTATTGTATCAAATAGACAGCTATTTGAATATACTTAGTCTTAGTCATTTTCCTGCAATCCTTAGTCCTCATTTCATCCTCACAAATACTAAGATTTTGCAATGATTTTGAAGGGCATTACTTATGCAGCAAAAGGAAATATGGTGTGGTGTTTTTTTTTTTTTTTTTTAATACGAACAGAATAATGACTTTATAAGAAATTTCATTCTAAATAATGAAATGTGATATATATTTCACCAATGAAATCAGGAAATCATGCAAAGCTAGGTCTTTTGTTCCCTGAAGTTCAATGGGCCGATAGCTATAGCATCAGTCTTGCAGAGGCACAGTGATGTGGATATAATGGGCCTTTCTTTAAAAGTATTTCAGATTTCACAACAATGTAGCACTTGTGATTATAAAGAGGTTCAACCCCTTACAGTGAGGAGAAACAAAATTGCTGGAGACAGTAGGACCCAGTATGTAAGTCTATTCTGACTTTATCCTCTCCATCCTACCACCCTTTTTTTCTTTCTTAGCTATTTGGTTCATCAACAGCCTATCTGCTTTTCCTGAGGTGCAGCTAATACTAAAGTGTTCTGTAATAACTTGATGGCTTAGTGTTCTTCTGGGTGCACAGGAGAGCTTTAGCTACTAGCTTTCACTTCTCTGTAATCATTTTCCAACAAACTGGAAAGAATAGTGAATCCATAATTGCTCTAAGTACTTGTCTTGAGGGGGCATATGTGCTTGTAAATTGTAGATGGATAGTATATCTGTGTACACTAGAGATGCACTGAGTGAAACACATACTGAGTCACTTTTCTGCAAGTTCATATGTGAAGTCACTACGTGATCTCCCGAAGTCTAATATGTAAACTGTGCTATAGTATTTGAGTAGTGAATTTATCATGCTTGTTCTTCTGGATGCATATAATCTTCCAGATGCTATGTTAGACTAAAGGATCTCTATTTACCTTATTTTACTGGAAGAAGTTACTTCAGAGTTTGAACAGAGGGAACTCTTCCTGCACCCGTGCTCAGCTCCCTCTGAAACGCACTGTGTGCGTTACTATGCCAGGTGCCTGACACAGGAACGCGTCCTCCCTTCTCCTGTATAATATGTTCTGCAACCATATCTTGCTTACAAAGTATGCTTAGAACAGATACAGGTTCTTTCAAAGACAGCCAGTTTTGGCTGTTGGCAAAGAAATAGCGGGTTTAATCTTAATTCAGTTTGTAGGCTTGGTTCTTTCCTCCCTTGTCCATCCAGATCTCATTGTCTTCCACTACGGGAAAACCTGCTTTAAACTTGGCTACCAGGACCAAGGAATTCTAGCCTGGTATGATATTAGTTGGTCAAGTACTTAACTGTTATTCCAGCTTTTGTTTCCCTGACTCTTCCTTGACCTTGTCATACCTAAATGTTTTACTCCAGTGGTGGCCCCAGGCAGCTACATGTCTGGAATTTCCTTTTCCCAGTCTGAGCAACACAGCTTGACTTAATGTATAAAAACTGTTGGCACAGCAGTGCTCTAAACCAATGGTTTATTCAGCTGCGTATCCACTCTGTCACCTGTAGACTGGTTTCTTTTGCTGCCAGAATTTTGCTAATACCTGCTTCATTTTGTGCAGACCAAAGAAAAGCACACCATCAAAACAAAGTATGTTGGTCTCATGGAGATTTCCACATTGGTTATTCTTTAGATTAAACTTTGCCATTTCCTCATAAACAGATTTTACTTGCAAACAGTTAATTTTTTGGTTTTAGCTTTATCATTTTCTCATATTACTCCTTAACTATAAGCATTTCACTTTTGACTGGAACCCAATGTTGTTCTTACTGAATTTATCTTAGCAAGGATTATTAAGCAGAAGATGAATTGGAAGCTCATTTGTTTCCCTTCTCTCTCCCCCTACCTCTTTCAGTATTTGTTTTTCCTGCATAAATCTTTCTTCCAGCAGCCAAAGAAATGTAGGATGACAAACCAGCCCTCTGACCTGCCTAAGCCACTCTGCCCTCTTTGTTCTCCTCGTTTTGTGGTGTCCCACTTTTGCGGAAAAATTGCTGGAGCATATAAACCAAAACTGCCAAGCTGATTGTTATCTTTTTTGTCTGGCTGTTCTGGGTGGCACTCAACATCTTTATGCATCATTCATGGTCACTGGAGAACACTGAAGTAGAGCTGTCTGGCTTTTCTGGCAGATTATTAAATTTCCTCCCAGCAATTAAAAAATTAGAAGTGAAGGTTACCCTTGCAACCACAGTTTTAAGTACAAGTGCCAGTTTGCTGAAATTTTTCTTTTCTCTCGAAGACTCCTTTGTATTGTGTGAAACGATAACAACTACCTGAGATTTGCAAGACTAACACCTTGAAGTACAATCTGATTTGAAAATAGAAACTAGTACACAAGTATTTCTGTCCTTGTACAGTCCTGTTCTGCCCTGACTTGTGTCTCTTTGCATTAAGAGTTGTTGACAAGAAGAAATAGGGTCTAATGGAAATTAGAACTGACTAGTGTTTTTTATTCTATTTGGTTGCTATAAATGTACATTCTGCTTTTTCTTTTGAAAATGTTCTGCTCATATAGCAAATTATTTAGTTTGCAAACAAAGAACTCTATCATTATGATTAAATTGTAGTGCAATATAAGTGCTTAATGATCATATGCAAATCTCTAATACGAATAGCAGTACCTTGCATTAAAAGCTACATAACTGATCTAAGAAACACGTTTTATTCTGCTTGCAAAGCCATATTTAAAAAAGACCTAATCCAAACAATGAGTTGTACTGAGATAGAAAAAATACATGAGGCAGGACTGCCAAATTATTTATCTTTCATTAAAGGAGAAATCACACATAATTATCTATGCTATATGAACACATTTGCTGCAAGTTGGCATGGAATTGAGCAGTAATAATCATAAAAAATGCAACCCACAACTAAGCTGAATCTAACTAGCTGTTATTAAGTAAATGCTAGAAAAGGGAATACTGAACAAGGAGAATATTCTCTAAATAGTACTACATTCTCCATAGCCAGAAAGAACTACTCATCATTTTGAAGTATAGAAACAAAATTATATGCTTGGAACTTAATCAGTGAGTGGTTATAATGTATGTCTTTGTAGCTTCCCCATAAACAAATAACAATTGAGCTGTTTTTTTTAAATTAAAGGAGTTTGATGCTTTGAAATTAAGCAGGGCTATGATGTTTTGTGGTTTTATTCAGACATTTTGGAAAGATTAAATAGTAAGTATAGAAGGAAAATGCAAGATATGAATTTGCATTTCAAAACATCCTTTGCTTTTTTCTCTAGTTAAAACCTGTTCTGTAGCTGATACATCTGAGCAGCACAGGGTGACATCCAGTATAATTTCTGAGCTTACAAACCTCTAATCAGGAATACAGTCACCTTAAGAACTGTCCATTACCTGTGATTAGTATACGAGGGTTTCATTTTCTTCACCATTACTAGTTCATCGGCAGCTATAAATATACGCAAAGCTAGATGTGTTTTCAACAGTTTCAGTAAAAGAGAAATTGCAGGTCTTTATACCCTTTCAGTGAGAGTGCATGCTTTAGCACATACAGGATACAAACAGGATATAACAGGATATATCAAAACAAATAACAGGATAAAAACCTCAATTTAGACACTTTACAGACCACAATACTTGTTCCATTAGATTAATAATTTGTTACCGTGTTTCAAAGTGAGATTGCAGAAATTGCTTAAATCTGTTGACATATCAAGTAATAACATGAAAAACATTCACTGTCATTATCCTGATAGAAATTATAACAAGTCCTTCAGAGTCTCTGAACCAGAATACCAGAAATTTAGAATAATTTAGTCAAATGATTAGAGCAAAACCAATGAAACTTTAAGATCTTAAAAGTTTGAGAGAGCTATAAAATGTGTTAATGGAATAAAATTCATTGTAAATTCAGTGGTGCTTCTTCCTTACAATCAGTGGCTTAGCATTTTTTAATATAGTTATCTAAGGACGAAATTTTCTTCAGTTAATATTCTGCTCTTATTTTGTTGGGCAGATCCTTACTGAAGTAATGCATTTTACTCGTAGCTTCTTTAATGATGACTGAACACCTAAGATGAGCCTGAAAGAAAATTCTTGGGTTTATTTGCTTTTTCTTATTGTCCCATCATCATTTATTAAATGCATTTAATTTTATATTAGAGTTGATTGGATCTTGCATGCATAAAAATCAGTTTGTTGGAACCAAATTCTTTCTTCAAGCAAAACTTGGCAAAAGTGTTCTAAAAATATTGTATTAAAATTTTTAATATTCTGCTTATACAGTAAATTTTAGTTATAAACCAAAACCTACTTCATATTTTTGAAAATTCTTTGTAATATGAAAATATACTTCCAATGTATTCCACATAGTACTCTCTATACAGTTAATCCATTCTGAAAAACAGCCCATTTCTATGACCAAGCCCCAAAGAATAAAGATTGTGCTCTCTCGAATGTATTTTTTTGTTCCAGTAGTCTTTTTAGAAGTGATATCCCTTATCTTCTGGTTCCTTCATATACATAGAGTAGCTCAGAACAGAATAAACTAGAAATAATGAAGATATTTTTTAGATTTATGAAAGTATATGATTCATATTGCAAAATCTGGAAGGTTTCAAGAGCGTGAGCCATTGCTACTGATTTGTACACAGCTGCATGTCAGCACTCCTGCAGGCAGTAGCGATTCAAAAAGGTGGTTTGCAGGGAGGACACAGCCCCTGAGGAAGACAAAAAAAGGTGATTTTACGTTGCTTCACTACTTTGCTATGAGTCAGACGATTACATGATTCACCATTATATTCCCTCGGCAATTGCAGCACATACAATGAGTGTTACGAATAGCTTCTGTCACTGCAGCTGTGCTTTCAGATGACTTTTCAGAAGACTAAGTGCCGGGCTGCTGCTGGTGCCTTATTCGGCACAGTGTGTGTTTTGGATTCCCCTAAATCTTTATGTTCTGGATCTGGATTATTCTGTGGTTGATATCTTGCAGACCAAACCCACACATCACTGATTATGTTGTTGATCACTGCATGAAGATGAAATTTGTGACTCCATCTATTAACTTACAGCCTAGCCCAGCTCCACAGTGATTTCTCTGAAGCAAGCTGACCAGGGTGGAATTCATAGTGAAGTCTTGCTCTCTACAGCAGAGTTGTTTTTGCAATGCTGCCAACTTCTGCTAGTACTAGGGAATACTTGAATTTGGCTACATTTGTACCATGCATGTAGCTGAAGAATACTACCTTTCTTTTTATTTGCTTTGAGATATTACCAAATTTCTATTGAATGCATAGAGCAACACAAGTCTTTATCAGGAAACAAAATTAAATCTGTTAATCTTGACCTCTGACCATAAATAGGAAACTTCAAAGGTCGTTTTTACTGACAGTCTATAGAAAGAGCAGTGGGAAGTCTTAAATGCTTTTCTCCATCTGTCTTCCACAGGCCAGATTTTAGGCAGACTTTCCTTATTCAGTTGTTCTTAGATGCAGCTCCTACAAGTTCTGCTGCTTTTTTCAAAACATTTATATTAGTTTGCCTTATGAATTATCTTGTGTCTTGATCAGAAGATAAACTGTATTCCTTTAGCTGTGTTCCTCTGGAAGGAAGGGCAATCTACGCACTGCATATGAGGTGCTTTGTACCACAGGTTCCTTGGAGAATGCATTCCAACAGACTTTAAAATCTTTTACAGCTGTTGATGGTATATCTATGTGTAATTTAGGGGCAGGGTATTGGGAAAAGGGGAAGAAGGCAAGAAAGACACAGAAATGTCACTCCTGCAAGGTAAATCTCAGTACATCTGTCGCCTGCAGAACACAGCAAAGAGAGCTTGCTTTAAAGTTATTGCTGTTGTGGCTGAGTCCTAGTTTTCTTATTCACCTGAGGATTGTTTACTTCTGAGGATACAGTGGAGGACCTCTAATACAATACAGAGATATAGATTCTTTCATGTGGCAGCCTGACTCCAAAGCCACCAATAAAGCTGTCTTTCAGCCAGTACTTTCAGTGAACAAATTAACTTGGGCTTGTACAAATAAACACACAAAGTTCAGAGCAGTTCTGGTGGTTAATGTGAACCATTTGGGGAAGTTCTTATCAAAACAAGGATGAAAAGTATCTTCCCAGCAAATGCTGACTAAGGTAGAATGATATATCTTTGTAATTGCTTGTATTCTGGGCAAGGATGGGGGGTGGGATGGATTGTTGACAATCAGATTTTAATCTGAATTTCAATCTTTCAGTTCAAAATTTTACAATGCCTATTACACCACAGCCAGGTTTAACACGGTTTGTAATATTTGATTTACATAAAGATATATATTTTAAGGTATTAATTAAGCTTAAGAGTACTAGAAGATTAATGCTTATGGTTTTAAAGTCCTTCCCCGGAATTAGTCATAGAATGGTGTTTTATTCCCCACATTAGACATAAGATATAGAGTTCTTTTCTGATTCAGCATATAAACAGTCATAAACTGGACCAACCAATCCAAATAGGGCTCTTTGCATTCTTTTGAGTAAAGATGCACTGATGCATGTGGAACTGGTAATTATTACATGAGGTAATTTCAAGAGACCGTCTGACCTTGAGTTTGGAGTGTCCCTTCTTCATGCAGTGTATACTGGAGGGACAGACAAATTCTTTTGGCTTTAGTTAATTAAGCAGTCAACTTGTTTTGAATCAGCCATTGAAATGAACAAGTGAACATGTTTCCCTCTCCTCTTCCATCTGCAACATGACTTTACTCAAAAACACATTCTAGAAAGAGTAAATCCCAGCATATTCTTCTTACTCTCTTTGTCCGAGGTGAACTAGGTTATGAAACAGGACTATTTGCTTACATTCACATGCCCTGGGTTCTAAGCATTGGACTAGACTGGTGTTGGTTAGTGTTAACTTAAGATTATTCATTTTTCAGTATGAAAATGCAACACATAAAAAGATTATTATTCTTGCAACAGTAACGAGAATTAATAATTTAAAAAATATATATATATTTTTAAAAATAACAGAGAATTCACAAAAATAGTAAAATAAAAGAAATGGCAAAACAACACTACTTACTTCAGGAGGCAATGACAGGACCTTTGTATATTTGCTAGAGAGGATCCTCTGGCAACATGAGGATTCAAACATGAGATTTCCGCAATATTCATTTCTTGCAAGAAGGAAGAGTCACACTCATGCTCTTCCAGACTACTTTGTCACTGGATTTGCTGGAGAGCAAGCTAATGATGAACTGCTTGCAAATGATAGTTTCTGACAAAGTATTTGGAAGCTTGGGGATGTATATAGTAGATAAAATAACGGATAGAAGGTCAAGTCATCTGCATCAAGGCAATGCTACTATAAATTAGGACATAGTTAGCTTAAGAAGTACAAAAGAAGCTAAGTGCACAACAGAATAAAACCTGAAAAATTTGGCCTGTTGATATTATCTATCTTTCTGTCTTTAACATGCAGTTCAAATGGTAGGACCTACTTGCTGGCCACAAATCTTTGCAAAGACCCACTTTGTCTTTCTGACCCTGGAGAGGGTAAATTAACCATCTACTAAGGTTTTCTCAGGACTGAGATACCACATTCCAGTTTAATCACATTCAAATGGAAATAAGTTCTGAAGACAGAGATGTTTAGGGCAAGAATACAAATTCAGCTTTACTCTATATACATGTCAATAAAGAAAAGTAGATCTACCAGAGGTGTAATTTTCTTACAAATCTTTACAAGATGTGGCTAAGGCAGAGGAATGACTAAAAGATGTAATTTGCTCCTGTCTGTGTGTGCTCACTGTGTGTCTCTGTCACAGCTTCTTGGTTTGCTGCAAGGGAGAAAAAAATCTCTCCACAGACCAAAACAGGGGTTCTTGGAATGTGCCGATTAGTGAACACCAAACTAAAAAATTTGCATTTTCAGTGAATTAAAAAATAATACAATTTTAGAAATAGCTGCATTAAAGAAATCAAGTCCGTACTCAAGTGAAACATTTTGAAACATACAATATATAGATTTAGGCTGTTTAAGCAATTTTTCTTACATCCTACTTTTGATGAGAACAGTATTGAGTAATGGTATACCCAGTCAGTCAATGCTATTCTTATGTCTGCACTTTCTATATCTCCCTCCCTCAAACACACAAGTGCAGCCTTGCCTTTATCACAAAGTTACGCTGTGATGCACTCTTAAGAATAAAACTGAAATTCTTCCAAATGGCCCCCGTGTGCAAGTTCCCCATCTGCCCTCTGCCCCACTTCTGGGAAACATGTCTGCTGAAGGAAGCACTTGATTATGTTAAAGCTTAACTACCTGTTTAAATGTTATTAAAGTTTCGTAAATTTTAACCATGAAACTAGACATGTGCCTGAATATTGATGTTAATGGGAAACACCTTCTTTTGTCTGCTGTTACAGAGACTGCAGTGGTACACAGCCCCAGAAGGCTGATTCAGTGGACAGCAGCTGAGGTTTTGAAGTGGCCTGTAAATTAAGAATGGGAGAAATCTGTAGTCCGTAAAGCAAGTGCTTCTTGAGTTCAGTGTTACTAGAAATACGTGAATCAACCTTCTGGGCCACAAAATGGTGTGCACATGGTAAGGAAGCTCTCTTCATGGGGTGCCTTAAGAGCGATGATGAATTCACTTTGCAGGGGAGTCGTCAACAATTTTTCACTTTACTTTATGTGCTCCACTCAGCTTTCTTCAGCTGGTGCAGAAGCCTTGGCTTTGATTTTAATATGTTCGAGTACAACAAAAGCTTACCAAAAGACCAGCTCAGAAGATACTTTACCTTGAGACTGACATCACAAGGCTTTCCAGGCTTAGTGAAATACGAACATGAAAGTTATGATAGAGCCCCTGTGGATTTACACTCAAGTCATTGCAAAATTATCTCTCAAGAGGGGAATTTATATAATTTCTTAGAAATATTTGGACTTTACATCTGTCCCAAGACCCACACTGATCTATGAAGGTGTCCTGTTGACACTAATATAGTCTGTCAACTCTCTGGCTTTGCATGGACGTAGTTTGAGTCTGTTATGATGCTGTCCATTTCCATTAAAGTGAGCTGGAAATTAGAAATGCACAAGGCTAACTAAGGATAACTATAAATGCTCATGATACTAACTTTTTCCACTTTACATATTTTAACTTCAGATGGCAGCATTTCAAAATGCCAGGGGAAAAAAATTCATGTTAATACAATTTGAGAATGAATAAATTCCTAAGCCTAATGATCTTTTCTCTCTCTACTCTTGTGTTTGCAAGAATTTTAAAATTGCACCCATTTGTAGGCTTTGCTTTCTTAAAATAAAAAGCACAACCTTTTCAAAACCTCTCCCAATCATTTCCCTTCAAAATAAAGGAACCACCACACACATCTGGTCTGACATACCAGATTCCAATTTAATGTCATTCAAATGGAGATAACTGCTGAAGACAGAAGTGTTTAGAGGAAGAATACATATTCAGCTTTACTATATATACATTCCACTTCTGTCTATAAAACCTGGAACACATCAGTTATTATAGCCCTTGACTATTCAGAATTAAGTGCCACCTTTATTTGAAATAGATTTAACCTCATTGAGAATAAACATTTTGTAAATTACAGACTAATTTAGATCTTGCCCCACCATCCTGTTTATATATTTATTTACACTCACATTGCAACCGAAGCACTCTTATTCTTAATCAGGCAAAGGTTTGCTGTGACAGTATTTCTGGCATTTGCTAATACTTCAGCCTTTAATGGGGTGCTAAAGATTTTGAACAGAAAAAACACACAACATGTTTGGTAGAGAATTTTATAATAAAAATATGTAACAAGTGACCTTGTCTGAATGTCCTTTTAGGTTTCTGTAGAAAAATGCTGAATGCAGACATAATACCACCTCTAGTTTCTTACCGTTCAGTCAAGAGAAAATGTGTATGAAGAAGTTCTGTTTGGTCTGACTAACATGATTTTCTTCAGTTTTAACTAATTATCCACCTCCTAGGTTTGTTGGAAATGAACATGGTTGGAAATTTGATATGTTGTATAATAACTGACCTCTTGTTTCTCCCCTTTTCTGGGATCAGTTTTTCTTATGATTCATAGTAAAGGAGAAATACAAAATTCCAAGGGGCATTTGAGCTCAAGGCTTTAGGCTGCACTTCTTCCTGAAACGGACTGGAGGTTATTGTAATGCAGTGTTACCTGGTATTACAGTGTGCAGACACAGCCCTGGTTTTCCTGACTTGTATCCCAGACTTGGGCACAAATAACCCCAGATGATACTGCGCATGCATATGCACGTGTGTGCAAGTGAACAGTCTGTGAAGAACTCTGCTAGAATTTAAAGTTAGTGTTATGACTTATTAAGTAAGACTTTCCAGATGCAGACTTTTCAATTATCACACATGGACATTTTAAAGAAGCAGTTGGCACCATTATTTTAAATCTTAGCTCAGATATGCTGCTTTACAGAGCCTAAAAATGTTAAGATATGATTCAGATTTCACATGGCAGTTTAACTGCATGTGCAGGATTATCTTTGGCAAATGATTGGTGTCTCAGAAAAAACTAGAACCTAATCCAGAGATCACTGAAGACAATGGAAGTTTTAGTTTTTTTCTTTGTAGAATGAACTTTCCTGCTTTATTCCAGGTTTACAGGGGAAAAAGGGGGTTAACTGTGGTCAAAAACTTACCAATATTCCATGCGAACAGGAGCAAGTGAGCTCCCAAATACTAGCATCTGGTCAAGACCCTTGGTTATCTTTCACAGCATATCCATTTAGATATCGCGCCTCTGTGTAGTGTCTGAAATGACTAAGTCTGAACCAGGATTTTGAAGGAAACCTATGTGAAAAATGAAGCGCCCCGAAAAGTTTGGAAACATGCACTGATACTTGAAATTTCCTGTGATTAACATTTATGAAATATCCCCCATCAGCATTTTGTCTTTAAAGCAGCTTCATGGCAGTGATCATGGAGGAAAGTCTTTTTGACTTTTTTAACACTGCAAGACATTAAACTTTTTTATTTTTTTTTTTAGGAAAAGATGAAGAAGTCGTGTTATTAAGATATCTTCGAACATTTCAAGAAGCGATGCTGAGAGCTGCAACGCCAGTTCAGTCAAACCTCTGATATTTTCAGTTATCTCCATGCATGTTTACAGCAGCTGACATATGAAAAAGCTTGGAAATAATTTGAGCTTGCAGGCTATGAAACAAGCCCATTTTGGATCTGAATCTGACTGTCAAGTCACTTTGCTGGGTTAATCTGACACAAAATGAAAGCATACAAATGAAAGAAAGTTTTGGCAAGCCCGAAAAGATGGGCACATGTCTGCAAGGCGAGTGATTAGCTTAGTGGTGTCCTTTCAAAAATCACGCAGGAACCCCTTCCCCCACCCATACAGAAACTAGTCCTTTTTGTTCTTCAAATGTTTATTTATAGGATTATAATTGGGAAATGGAGGATAGAGGGCTTGGGACTTTGATGATAGTGAAAGTCTGTACACCCCAAAGGTGGTAAAGGAGATAAGCATTATAGGATTAAAAGGGTATGACAAATTTGTGTTTTAATTTGGGACACCATTTCAGTCTGAGATTTCCCTTTGGCTGTCAAAGTAGAAGATTTAACTAATATATTCTACAAAGGAAAAAATCAGGAAAGGTGGGAGGTTTTTCACTGACACGCGACTGACTGCCTTTGGAAAACAAAGGAGGGAATCGTGTGCTAGGGGGTGGTGTGGCTCCTCCGCAAATGTCTTGTGGTCTCGCGTCTTACGCTCTTGTTTAATTTTCCACAGTGCCTCTCAGGCAAGTGTGCACAGAAGAGTATGTACCGAGAAGAAGAAAACATATTTGAAGGTTTGGTCCCAGAATCTGTACAAAGCTGCTTGCTAACAGTAAAATGTATTTTCTGCTCAATATCTTGCTTAATGCTCAAACAGAGCAGAAGTGGAGAAATGACAGGTGAAAACGTACAGTAGGGTATAAAGAAGACCAGGAAGTTCAAAAAAATGAGGTCTGAAAAGATCAGCTTAGTAACCCTGGTTGTTCTCAAAGATTAGTCTTCCATTTGATGGTGACAGAAGAGCAGTTAATGGTCCCTGTCTCTTTAGAGCAAAACAGTATCCTCCTCCCGAGTTATGGCACTGAACATCAGTCTTGCTTGGACATCGCGTTCATGTCGCACCTACTGCAGCAAGGAGCTGTTGAGCTAGAGCAGAGTTTGTGAACAAACTTGCCTGTGTTTGACAAGGTGAATTATTGTGTATAAGCTGTGAGCAGTTTTAAAAAAACAGGACACGCAAGAAATATTCTGCATTACATGTCCTGCATTTCCAATGCCTGCTGACAAAGAAGGCACATATTATGGGCTGTAGCAGTTGTCAGTGGACTCAGTGGACAGTATACACTGAGTGGGACTTACCTTGCCTACCTTACTGCTGACTTGAGCCTGGATAGCTGCTCTTCAGTACCACGAGCAGACAGAGTGGGAAGAAGCAAGACAGCAGCGTAGGTGCACTCTGCACCCTGACGACTGTTGTCTGGGTTGCACAGAAATGCAGGCAGACAACTTCTAGAGGTTGCTCTCCCAAGCTTCGGTTTTACAGCAGAGACAAGAATTTTTTGCCCCTTACACAATTTATGCTGTTAGCCACAAGAAAAGGGGGAGACAGATTCTGGGAAAGGGCTTTAAAAACAATAAAAAATGTCAATGAGTTTATTTTACTCTGAATCATGGCAAGCCCACATGCAACTAATGGTTAATTAAAGATGTAGGTAGTAAGCAGACTCTTCTGTCTTATTTTGGAAGAACACCATGTTTTGTTCCACATTGTATAAAATATATCACATTGGTATTAAATTCTACAACTACTTTTCAGACTTCCAGTTTACAGGCGTAGTGGGAAAGAAAATAGTCTTAGTAGATTTTCTTGATTGGTCACCAATTCTACCTAAAACTTAGGTGAACTTTCATTTGTACAGATTTAGTTATCAGAGTGCATTACCTCACTGCACTATAGAGAGTTCACTGCGGACCCTCCTCTATTCTCTGGTTTATGTGGCACAACATCATTTTGCTTACAAGGACATACAGAGCTCCAGATTCACTTGAAGATGGATTCCTGGTCATTGGATATAGTACAGCTGAAACAGTGATCAGTAAAAGAAAATAACAATGTGTCCATTGTTACAGCGATTACAGCATGAAACGATACCTAAAACACTAAATACAAATGAATATACCTCCCTGAACACACTAGACGGACATAATTGGACAGAGATATTTCAGGAGAGGTATGTTATTTTTTAATCAGCTTTTCCTTCAGATGTTTTTCTGCTTGGTTTTCTTTGTTCTCTGCACCGGGTGTCTTGCTCTCGCTGTCTCCTGTTTCATTTCACTTGCTTTTACTGGGTGAAATGGGGCGGGGAAAGATAGGAGGATAAAATAAGCGGTTTTACTTTCCATGAGCATTGCTTTGTGTCTTGGCAGGGGGTCTGGCTGGCTTTTTGCAGAGTTTTTAAGCTCCTCTTAATATTATCCTTGAGAGAGGAAGTGTGTGCATGAACTATTACAGACAAGAACGAGGAAAAAAATCATTTCAAAACACTATATCCTGACTGTGAATTTCACTTTACTTATGAATGTTCTGTATGCAACATTCTGAGGAGATTTAATAGTGGTTGTTTGGGATTTCTTTGTTTTTTAGCAACAGACTGGAATATCTGAAATGGAAGCCCTAACAAATGGTCGTCTTCTGAAATTTCTATCCCTATGTGTCAATCAAGATTACTAATATTTTGGAGAATTTTATTATTAACACAGAGGCTGTCAGAAGAAATATCAGGCAAGGCTGTGAACATATAAGTGAAAGAGAAATGGAGACAAGTAATGGCAGGATAAGCCTATAACAAAAGATGAATTGGTTTCATCTAAGACCCTGAGAGAAGAACTTAACTTCCATCTTATGTTTTAAAAATAGAAAAGCACGTGATTTACATTCTCTGTTTTTAATGCAAAGATTGATACTCTGTTTTATGGTCAGTGATGAAATAAAAAATTAAATATTTTAAACTCCACTTTCTGTAACATTTCTTAGAAAACTTGTTTTCTTGGCTAATTTTGGAAATATTTCATAAATTTACCTATGGTGTTTGCAAACTTCAAGCACCAGGGAGTCAGCTTGCTTTTTTTTATCAAAACAAATGTTTTGAGGGTGTGTTCTGGAACTCCCTTTTGCAAGAAACAGGGTTTAGTAAATGCCAGGGTGATTACTGCTTTTGGAACAGGAGTGTACAAATCACCCAGGCCCTATTCTGCACTTAGCAGGAGAGTTCTGTAAGCCGAGCTGGCATGGATGGCTCTGTGTCAAAATTCAGTAACTAACTGGCTATATTGTGCTTTCAGTTCTCAACCTGAGACAGCACCAAAAGGATGTGTGCAGCTTTGCATGTGAATAGGATAAATAAATTAGTGCACTAAGGCATACCTGTCAGCTCTTGAAGGCTGTACTGTAAACAGAAGCACTTGTCGAGGAAGAATACATTTTTAAATGCTCTTAGAAGCTGCTGGACTGGAAAGGATTCACAGAGTAAGAGAATGGGGAGGGGTGTAACACAAACAGGTGTCATTTTCATATGTCTTCAAAATCACATTTTGGTAACCTTGTTTTTGTGATAAGTTTGTGATCCAAATTTGTGATGCAAATAAAAAGCTAGGCTGAGAGTCAAGTTCTTGACTAATGCCTTAATTACAACAGTTAATTTTACCTTCTTCAGTGACAAAATAAATTAATATCTTTGAAACAAGTAGATATTCAATCCAGCAATTTATTCTTTTGACTGACTCTGAAGCTATGCCTGACAATGTATATCAATTTACTGCCAGGGGAAGAGGCTGTTAAAAAAAACCAGTCCTGTGAGTTAAAAATACACAATCAGAAAACAAAACTGCAGCAACAGACACCCACTGTTATTAACCCACAAAAAAAAATAAGGCTAAGGTGACTTCACTCTCTCCAACTATACACAGTCAAGGAATCTCAGCAAATCAGCTATGGCTGTAGAGAGGTGTCAACCTCCCTGTCAAACACCCTCTCATATTCCATCTATACTGACTTTGCTTTCATGTCAAAGCTGTAACGCTGTGACCTGCACAGAGGAAGCATGCATATGTCTATGGGGCCTTCCAGTGTGCTAATACACAGATTTTGCCAGCGGCATTTACCCTGGGGCAAAGGACTCCTGTGAGGTATCTGTCCTCTGGAGAGTCTCTTCATTGCATACTTCCAGACGCAAAACTTCACTTGCTCCTGAATGGCAGAGCAAAATGTAGCAGTGAAAGAGTGGAGCCTAGAGAAATAAGTACGGTCTTAGGGTTTAAATGGACTGAGTATCTGTCATTTATGTGCAATTTGCGCAGAGCCCTGCAGTTGTTCTTACAGCTCAGAGTCTTATACCAGCTATATGAGGAATGAAGGAGAAAAGGGAACCTATGGCTTAGATGCAGGGTATGCTAGAGAATGCAGATTTATGCCTTGGACACCCTCCACTTCACTGTTATACTGTCAAAACACCAAGCATTTCTGTGCACAAGAGTAGGAGAAGGGAAAAAGTGACTTCAGATTCACTTTGTAGTCGATTTATTAAATGTCTTTTCTTATAAGGAATACATAAACAAGGCTGGAATTGGGGCATTCATACTATGAGAGAAAAGACAGTTTAGGTTTCATCATCCCTGCAGAGATGGAATGGTTAGAAGACAGTTTTGTTTCAATGTCCTTGTTCTCTTCCCAGACCTCCACTAGATGAACTAAGGCAGTTTAGAGCACTTACGTTTACACCTACTGTCTCTGCTACCACAGAGCTGAATCCCTCTTCTGATATACATTCTCCTTCTTTCACCATAATAATGTGCCAAATTCAACTAGCAAGGATGTGACACAAGTCACAGAATAAGTGACAAAATGTTTTAAATTTTAATATTATTTTGGACTCTGCAAGCAAGAGTTTCTAAGTGAAACTAATAGGACATCAGCAAGCATTGTATTTCTTCTTCTATGGAACAGAGAAAGAATTCCACTAAAATTTATATATGGAATACATATAAAGATTTTCCTATTGATTTTAACTGACCTGTGCGTGTGGAATATGATGCAATACCTTAAACAGGAAACATGAAATGAGTAATGCTAGAAATCTAGTTTAAAGAGGGCAAAATGTAGCATTTCAGATTTTTTTCTTACTGTATATCTGATTTGTATTGAAGTTAATATGAGACAATGTTTGCTGATGCCAGACCAGTGAACATCATTGTATGAAAATCTAATATTATGTAATGTCAGTTAATAAGATGGGAACGTTGCATTGTGTTAGTCTTTCTCCCGGGAAAAGTCACATCACATCTTATTAAAGTCTAAGAGGATGTTGCACAACCAAGCAGCTGCATGCTCTCTTCTATGCCCAGGCCACACTTTGCCTCCCACAAATGTTCCTTCAGACCAACCCACTTGCACAATATGTACTATTTAGCACCAACTCAAACACCACAGCAAGAAATCAAAAGTGCATGTAATTCATTGAGTGCAGACTCCAAATAAAAGGTCAACCAGATTACACAAGAAATGCAGTATGGAAAGAACTACTTCAGCGGAAATCTCCTGTCTCAGGCAGCAGGGAAACTTTGCCTACCATCAATTTTGTGTCCTTTGTACATTATTAAGGCTTATTTATTATACTTGATGTGAGGTAAATACATTCAATCAGGACTATCTCACAGGAGACATTGCAGTCTGGATAGTATTCCCTGATTGTGCAAAGTGTTTGGTATTGACTAGTTATACATGTTGCAGACAGATAGTAAATAACATTAAAAGTGCAAAAGGTAGTGTTTGCAAAGCTAACATCTGTATCCTAGTTTATGGTAAAAG
Organism: Elanus axillaris; assembly: GCA_026212715.1. Lineage (NCBI taxonomy): Eukaryota > Metazoa > Chordata > Aves > Accipitriformes > Accipitridae > Elanus > Elanus axillaris. Next base: position 17,614,844 of record JANZLQ010000079.1, on the reverse strand, counting down.
CCAGAGACCTCTTCTTACTCAGGAAGTCTCTAAACACATGTACACAAAATATAGCAAGATTTTCCAAATTTCCTATTCAAGGGAAGTTTGATATTTCAAGTTCAATCTTTGCATTAGTAGATCAGTAGATCTCCTTGTGGCTTTGACTTCATGTGGCAAGAGCATGCCCTGGCTCTCTGGTCTTTTTTTCATCTGGATTAGGGATGTGGTGAAAAAATACTGACATCTGTTCTGTGGGCCTGGATCTGGAGACATTAAGGAGAAGGAAGGGAGGGGGATGGTGCAGCTCATATCAGGATACATAAATCTAGACAAAGCAGTGCATATGGATATGGGATACTGGATTAGCAACTGCATTTTCTGTCATGTATCTGTCCAGTGCTCTTTTTCTCTGTCTTTCTGTTCTGGTTGTGAGGTCAACTTATTCAAAGTTTTCTGTTTACCTACACACAGGTGGGTAACAGGCAGGAGGTTTTCAACCCCAGTGCATTCTCTATAGTACAGTGAATGTTGGAGCTGTCAGCATGGAAATGTTGTGCATACATGCTGTCAATTCCCATTTCTAGGTAAAACCAGTCATGCTAGAGCAGATACCCTAGGAATCAGATATTTTACTATATAAAAGGATTTTTTACCACTACTTCAGAAAGGAGGTGGTTCTGGAAATTGTTTTCAGGGAGATGTGTCCATACTTGACTGAAGAGTACAGATATACTCACTGAACCTTTATTCAAACGTCTCGGTGGAAAGACCTCTCAGCAGCCTCTTAAGATACATAGCACTGTTCGTATATGACTAGGTGGGAGACAATGCATTGAGTGTACAGGACACAGCTCCAAGGGGGACAGAGTCTGATCATTACATCTCATACCCACTGCTTCATGAGGAGTATGAACATCTGACTGCAACCTCAGTCTAGGATTTTAATCTTTTTAACATTAAAAAAGAAAAATCCCCTTTAACTGACTCCTTTTCCCAGGGGGAAATCATGAGTGCAGACATCATCTGGAGAAATTTTGCATCTCATAGTTGCAAGATTCTCAAAATAAAGCCTTGTTAACAGCAAGTCTGACAGGCCTTTGACTACAGCACAGCAGCACTGCCAAATGCAGCTAACACACATTGCTGTTTTCCTGTGGCAGTAAAATTGATGCTTTAAATGAGTCTTACAACAGGATTTCTCTGCTAATTGCAGAAATAGATAACTTGTGCCTTGAGCAGCCATTATTCATTTGACAGTATTTTTTCTTAAACTGTGTCATTTTGTTTCAATAGTTCTCAATGCCTGATATTCCCACAAGAAATGTTAAAACTCTTCTAGTAAGGAGATCACTGCCTTATAGATTCTGGATTTGAGAACTTAAATTACCCGAGATGGTGTGTGTTTGGCTTCTTTTAATCAATGGATTTCATATGTAGAGGTAAATACCAGAACTTACTTTCATAGCCCTTTTTTGTCCTTTCAGAATATTTCCTATCCTATTAGCATATGGTGTTATTTAGCCTGGACAAAGTATTTCAAATATAGGAAGTAAAAACATCCATGTTAATTTTTAAAAAAGTGAATTTTGTCAAAGAAAGAAAGAAAGAAAGAAAGAAAGGTGATACCTTGATGAAAAATGAACATAAATACTACTCTGAAGATGGGATTCTTTTTACTGAGCTGTTGGATCCCAGGATAGCAGGACCAGCAATCTTGGCTTCCCAAGGCTTCCTTAGTGGTAGGAGAACCCTGCATGGTGTGGGGTGCTGCCTCAGCGCTCAAGAAGCAGCTCAGGTTTTCTGCCCTTGTTTTTCGGGCCCTTGGTTGCCATTGCCCAAAAGACATCTGCCAAACCAGTGATGCAGATCACATTTTGCATTCCCCATCCTTTCAACTCCTTTTGCTCCATCGCTTGTATGACTTGAGCTATTACTTCATATATGTTAAGAATATGAAATTTGGGTTGACTGTAGCTTGCTTTCTCAGCTCAGGAGAGCCCGAGTTTCTAAGCAATTAAGCAAGGAGATAGAACATTAAAAGCTTTAATGTGCATTAAAATCCACCTAACAGAGAGGCTTTTTAAATTTTGTCTCCCCAATAAAAAAGGAGAGGACTTAATTTGAGAAAGGCATGGAGCTGAGTATAAACTGTCAGTGATTCTGTGAAATACTGAACTGCTCTTCTATCAAGAGCATGAGATGCGTGTAATAAAATTAATTTAAGATTAATCATAAATGACAGTTTAGTAGATTAGGAAAGAGAAAACTTGCATAAGAAAGCACTACAGGGGAATTAAAAGTTACATAAAAGAAAAGGAATTTGAGACAGCAACCACTGTCTCTTCATAAAAAATGCTTTATTGGTTGATCTGCTAGCTGATTTAAAATATACGCTTATATTAACACTTGAACCATTGCTTAAGATGTCATAGGGAAAAACTCTTACGTACAATAATTAATGTCATTAACTTGAAGAATGATTACATTGTCTTCAGTATGGCTCTAGAGAGAAATTTAAACAGTTTAGAGTTTTGAATAGTGAATAGTGAAATGCTGCATTTCAGAGCTTCTGGAGAAAATGCTATTAATTGGAAATGTAACCATAGGATTTTATGTGGCAACATCCCCTGTCTGAAATCAAGACTAATTAAATTATGAGTCCTTACAAGAACAACAGGTGATTAAAAATAGATTAATTTTTTTTTTTTTTTGCTACATCACACCAAATAAAAGATTCATGTTGGAATGGCTCTAGCAATGTCAGCTAATCTTTAGCACTAGAAGTTTGAAAAACAAACATGGTATGAAATCTCTGAAACAGGCTTTATCTTAAAATAGTATTCCTTTGAAAGAAAACTACTTGTTAAGGAGAGTAACGATTCCTTTCCCTGCTTGAAGTTGCCCAGATAAAATAATGTGGTAAGAAATAAATATTTATACTTGATTTAGAAGAGAATGAATTGCTAAACTCAAATTTGTATAGATCCGTGCAAGGATGAGGAGAAAGAAGAAGGCAGAGAAACCTAAGAAAAAAGCATCTCATGCTCTAAAGTCTAAGTTTTCACCTAACTGAAGACAAATTTAGAATATGTATCTCAGAAATCTGAATACCTGTAATAGATTATGGAAAATGTGTTTTAAAGCCTGACTGGGCAGATGAGTGTCTAGATGTATCCTGCATCTGTTTTATCTGCCTTTTACAGTGACACCTGGTAATTGAACCTGAAGTCCTCTGTGCAAGTGCCATGCAATATGAACAGAAGGATGGTCCTTGTAGAAAGCTCATAACTGGAGCATAAAAGAAGAGATGCTCCAGGTTAACCGTTCAACTGTATTATGCTAGACTGACAGAAAGATTAGGTCTGATTTAGCGTGAAGTCTTACAGTGTTGGCCACTGCAATGTCTGCTGGAATCAACAGTCATGAAAGACAAGAATAGCGAGTGTTGTTAAAAACCTAGAAGTAGGTCACTTTGGCAATACATCAAGGAAATCTTTAAAATTAATACAGCATCTGCTGAATGGAAATCAACATCTTTAGATTCACTCCCTTCTGGAAGACATGCCCCTTCCTCTGGGCAACAGAGGAAGCCTCTGCTTGAATTTGCAGAGTCAAAGTCCTCTCCTGGACTGTTCTTTGCCTTCAGGAGACAAAGGAAAGGCCAACAGAAAAAAGCAAAGAAACATGGAACATCCTCCCTTTATAAGAAATCCTGTGGAAAGCTCTGAGAGAAATGCAAGTATTGCATTTGCTGAGAACTATGAGGAAGTTCTTTTCCTATTACAGAAAGAATAAAGTTTGTTTGTTTGTTTGTTTTATCTAGCACCTAAACCCATGTGTTTTGACAGTGACTGGGGCTCTGAAACTCATGGAACTGGAAATGCTTTTCATTAAAGAATCCATGTCCTCAGAAAACAGACTTCCTGTAAACCTTCAAAATCTAGCTATAACTCGGAGTTTCAGAAGATGCTTGCTCCTGGCACAAAGTGTAAGAGTAGTGTGGGAAATAATCTATATGAGTACAGGGTATATTGTGCCAATAATATATTGGTGGGATTTGCTCATATGTAATCTCTGAAGGATATTGTGTCCATCCCATCTTTATAATTTGACTCTGGTGTGGAGGGTGGGACAGAAGGTAGTCTGGGATGTTGAATGGAGGAAATCTCCAGTTTATTACATAATGATTGAATGCTGTTATAAATGCTGAAATGTTGGGTATAAGTATGTTACAATCTCGTTATGTCTGGCGGGCATCCTAGGCTTTCCTGGGACAACCTAGTTGTTTTGAAGGAAGCAGGCAAAGCAGTATATAATTCGCATAGCTCCACAAAACTTAATATAGCCATTTAGCTGCTAAGTGTTGTCAAGCCTGATGAGGTTCTAGATGGGCTAAGAAAGAAAATGCCTAATCCAAGTTATATGACAGCAGAACAGAGATCCGATGTTGATCTTGCATGTCATTGCAAATACTGTGTATGACTCACCTACTATCTATATGCTTTTTCTTCTCCATCTGAGAGGGATTAGTAAGGATAGATATACTAATAAAGTGGTGTTTAAATGTTGTGACAGTCTTACGACATGCTGTCTAGAATATAATAATGGAATGTTCAAAACAAACCTAAACTTTACCATAGCATGGAGGTTATTTTCAAAATATCTATTTACAGATACCAAATGCCATATAGTTCCATGAAAATGTCAGATTCATGATCAAAACCACCCTGAAATCAAAAACAAATGAAAGATTGGAAATTGCTAGGAAAGAATTAAGCAAAACAGAGGGATGTTGCCAGCTGTCTCTTCAACAGTCTGCATAGTTCTGATCTCATCTTAAAAACAACGAAACAGTAGAAGATACAGTAGAAGTGAGGAAACTTCAGAAAGGGACTGCAAGAAAGATCAAAGGTACCAAGCAGCTTCTGTATTGGGTCTGGCTGAATAAACCAGGACTCTTCAACCTGGACTAGAAAGATTTCAGGAGGTAGGTCCACACATCATCCTGTCATGGAGGAAGTGAATTGATTTTCTCACCATCTCCAGGACAAACTAGTAGGAGGATAGTTCAAAACAACCAAAGAATGTGGCTCCTAATCAAACAGTTAGAAAGCTGTGCTCTCTGCCAAATTTGTTGTGCGGGCTTAAAATTCACATGAAGGAATGAAAAGGCAGACTGGACCAGTTCTTAGAAGAGATAGCCATTTAAAGACTTGGGATGCACATATGGTTACAAAATACGTGTCCTCCTAATGACTCAAGCAGTCCTCTGTGCTGAGTACTATTGAGGTTCAAAGCAAGTTGTGTTTGGAAGGAGAATCACATGGTTTGCTCTTTCTCATTTCTTCTGTTTGCTCACAGATGCAGCTAGAGGCAGGAAACTGGGCACTGTACACCTTTGGACTGACACAGTACAGCTGTTGCGTTGTAAACCTACAGCCAAAATTACTACAGATTAAATAACAATTGCATCACATGGCTGAAAACAGGTAATACCATTTTAGATATCTGAAATAAACTTTGAAAAGTTCAGTGCCTCACTTCAGTACTATTTCTCATGCTTGTATTTCACTAATTCAGGAAAGCAAACCTTGGCATCAGCCGTCAAATACTTCCATACGACCTCAAGCCAAATGGCATTATTAGGAAAATTCGTATGTGATGCCAGTGAGGTATGCAAATTATTGTTGTATAGAACTGGACTTTCAAATTTTCCATTATTTTATACGTAAGCAGGTGATAATGATAAAGCATGTTACTAAAGCTTTCCTTCCCTATGATAAAAGTGCGACAACTTAAAAAATCAAGTGGGTGCTCATAAAGTGAATCTTTCATTTTGATTGACAACTGGAAGACCTTTATCAATACACTCTCCCTTAGTAGAACCTAAGAATACATATAATTATTATTTCACTCAGCTCCATAATGGCATTTGCTATAATTAACACAGCAATGATTTTTTATTCACTTCTATTTTTTGTTCATGAGTTCATAATTTTAAATCAATATCTTAAAAAAACCCCACTTTATAACATCATTAAGTGCTGTAGTATTGACATATGTATATTGCATTTCCAGCTATATTCTCCTTGCTTTTCTATTGCAGTATTCTGATAGACTCCCTTTTTGGAAACTGTAGCATAAGGTTAACATGGTTTTGGTTAGTGTGTGTTCAATGGATAACTCAAATGTGAAAAACTTTTGTAATGCCTAATGTGCTGTCAGCTTTTTCTCCCCCAAATGAAACAGAAACAACTTGAACTTTGAAGCTCCATCTTTCTGATGTCCTGTGTGCTAAAAGCATATGCTGACATTAATTTTGATTAAATATGGCTTCTGAACCCTCATCCTTCTATTATTCTTAGCAAGGCAGCTCCCACCTGCACTTTTTCTGAAAGACATCAGCACATGCACATTAAAGTTTTACATTGCTTTTGTTCCCCTCTGCACAGGGAGCCACTTCCCAAGTGGAGGTTAGGAATCTGTTTATGTATAATGTTGAATTCATCCCTCTGATTTATACCCTTGGCCCCTAAAGTGAGAGAACATTCATTTTTAATGCAAGGAACCAGAGAATGGAGTATGGTAAAGGTTTCTTTAATGTGAACTTTTGAGTAAAAAAAAAATGCACAAATAAATCTTTGTTATTCTGCCTTCAGATTTGTATGCCTTCCGTTTTGAATCACAAAAAGTTAAAGGAGACTAATATTTACAATTCATTCTATTTTATCTCCAAAACGGGGAAATTTCCCCCTTCTGCAATATTTCTCTAGCACTTTAGTTTATGTATATTGATTTATACCAGTAGAACAACACTGAAAATTCTTATACGCCAGTCTCCTGGATATTTTTCCCCCTCATCACACAGACAGCAGACTACATCCAGAAACCTGCAATGAATTCTGCATCAAGATAAACTGAAGACCCTACATGCATCCCTCTGCTGCATAGTATGGAGAGGAGCATCATGTGCTAGGAAATCCCTGAACTTCTGGAAAGAGAAATGCAGAAGTTTTTATGCATGTTGTTTCCAGGAGACCTCTCTGCACTGCCTCAGCTAAGTATGACTGAAGTGACTGGAATACGGAAGACCATCCTAGAAAGGAAAATAAACCCTCATTTCTTGTATATTATGAAGTTACTGCCATTCATCTCTATTCATTTTTAATTCCCTCTGAAATACTGTAAACACAAAGTCCAAACTAAATGAGTATAGATCACAACAGAACAACCAGAGTCTGTTCTTAAACAGACATGAAAACTGTGTGAATATCAAGAATGTCACTCTGCCTTCTGCATATTCACTCCTTCCAGAATGCTTTTCTTTCTTTCTTGCCCCACAAAATTTACTTGATCTCAATTATCTTTGCAATACTGAGATCTTATCACTGGATTAATGTTTTGTACTCTGTTAACATATGCTGACGCTCTCATTTCTATTTTGCAGACTATTTTAAAAAACAAAAATCACTTTCATGTGTAATAGGAGAACCGTACCAAACTTTTGCAATTTTTCATTTAAATGTCATTTACAAAACCAATTCATTCTAATGTTATAAATCTTCAGTACTAACTCATTTGGTATAGTATAATGTAAAAACATGGACATGATTGCAGAAAATAGAAAAAAACCAAAGCATTTCACTCTGTTAAGGTTAAAAAAGTCAAAGCATTTCACTGAATTGTTTTGATTTTTTTTTTCTTTCCATAAAGTTCTTAATCTGAATAATAAGAGGCTGTAGAAAGTTCTGCTTCTGACAGAATGGTATCATCTCATGGGAAAATACCTAAAATTTTCAGCAAACTATAATACCTATTGTAAATATATATAAACACATTAAACACAATATGCAAGAAAAATGATCTGATATTGAAGTTAGCTAATATAGCTAAAATAGAAATTCTAGGGGAAGTTCACACTGTGTAAAGTATTGGAAACAGCCAGATATTCAACATTTGTACTCCAGAGATCAAGACCAAAAACTATCTGTATTCGGGTTCTCAGGTCCCTTTATTTGTTGTAAAACTTATTCCTTCATTACAAGATAGGTGGGAAACATGGTTTCACTTCCAAGGTACCTGGAGGCGAAAATCATAATTTAATCAGGCTACAACACAGCAGTCAAAGTAATCAGAATGTTCTTTTGTTACTAAAATTATGGGGTTTGATCAAATATTTTGTACAGCCTGGCATGCAGGAATTGGTCATTAAGACCAACTGTGCACATAGAATCTTACTGTACTTTTGTCATTAATGTATTTAATTTAAGATGAATAAAAAAACTTATCTGGCACAGGAAATCAGGCACAACTTGTATGGTGTAATAATATATGAAACTAAAGTACCTCATAAAAGTTGTTTTGTTATAATTATATCATCTTTCTCTGGATTAATTTTTTCTCATCTAATTGAGGTGAGAAGTCCCATTGTCTTCCACACAGCTGCTATTTGTATTAATAGAAATACAGTTTGATTTAATGTTAAAACAGAAATGCCAGCAGTTAAAATGAAGCAATTTCAGAACAATTAGTGCCACATCGTGAAACCTGACACCTAAGAAATTATATGATTAGACATACTAAGTCAAAGCAGTCAACAAGCTGGCTCAGTTTATGCTTAGACTAAAATTGTTATTATGTGCCAGTGCACAATTTATCATACTAGCAGGTGAAGGCCTTTTATAGAATTTTAGCATTTGAGTACATTAAGATCATAAGCTTTCTTCTGTAAGAGTTAGGTGAAATTAAAAAAAGAGTTTCTGTTAAGTAACTGTCCTCCAAACACCTGTTATTTAACGAGGCACATAACATCAAGCTGTAATTTATAATCTTAAAGGATGAAGGGATTCTTCAATTAGCAAGTTATTCAAAATGCAAAGTATTAGCTTTATAAGCAATTTGTGTTGCAATGAACAGATGTAACACAGATGTGGGCTTTCTGCAAACCACTTTAGGAACGATCATCTTAATGGTTTCTAAGTCCTTTTGTAACATTGTTGGAAAATTATTATTATCTTTCTCTTCCATCTATCTATCATTATCTTTCTCTTTAGTGACTCTCATTTAAATATCACTGAGCTAAGACCTGTTTTCAGAGCTGATTTATGATTGTACTCAACCAAAACAACCAGCAACTCACAGGTCAGTGCTTATCAGGGCTTGCACTGAAAGATCGGGAGAGCCGCCCCTGCTAGTGAACAAAAAAGTCATCTGCAGGGACTCCTCAATAATGTTTCAAGTTAGGGAAATTGTCCTTATTATAATGCTATAAGAACTGTAATTAAAACTAGTGTTACGCCCTGAAAGTCATTCTGTAAAATCTCACAAACTATTCTTAGACTGTCACCCTACAGCATCATCAGAAGGTGAAATTAGGGATGTAATGCTGACACAGGCTTCAAATCCTCCTAGCTTTGTGTGGGAGGAGGTGAAAAATGACAAATATCAAACCAGTGTTCTTGTTCTGTTGTTAAGGTCCATTAAAATTACAAGTTATTTTACTTTGTGTAGGTGGCAGATATCATTCCATAGTGATTTCAAGCAGGTTTCTTTGCCCATTTTTAGTCTGGACTTGTTAATAAAGATCTTCTCCCAGTCAGTGTGCATGTATGTATCCTTGTCTCAAACTGAAAGAGTTTTTCTTGGTTTTTCCAAGTGTCCTCTGGGTCAGGGTCTTAGTGTCTTGTTGGCTAGCCTCCTTTCTGATCAGGGTCAGGTAACTAACTGCCCAGTCCACTGACAATATGCCCAATAACAAAAAGAGAAAGCTTTCTGAGACTCTCAGCAGCAATAGCTTTTGGGGGAAAAAAAAAAAAAAGAAGAAGAAAAAGAATTTAAACAATTCATACTAAGAAGCAGGAAGAGTATGCAATAAAAATACAATGAAACATCCAGGAGTGACTCTTTAAGTAAGAGAGAAGTCAGAAAAATGTATCTAAGACAATTCTCAGGAAGACAAAATGGGGGAAAACCAGCCCTACACCAACACAAATATCTTTCTTTGATGTTAGGAAAAGCAATCTTGCAAATACAGTGAAACTTGATATTGGTCTGTTATTTCCAGGTGAAACAGCTAGATTTCAGTACACAAATGCTCATTTTTGTCAATCTGAAAATCGGTTTGGAAAGGAAAACTTTGTGGTTTGGGGTTTTTTAGTGCTTTAACAAGTCTTCAGATGAATTTTCACTTATGCAATCCTGTTACTTTGCAATTGTGCCCTCAATGCCACTTGAGAAGTCTCAGTTTTTGAATAGTTTAGGAACTTTGCATTGTTAACTTTTTTACTTTTAGTTCTCAATTTTTTAGAGATAATAAGAAAAGAAAATAAACTTATTAGTCTGCTAATATAAACCCCCAAAAAACTGAAGGAACTAGTGATATTTTACCATATCATTTTTCATGGAGTAATTGCACCAATTAAAACAGAATTTTATTACCTGGCTAGCAGACAAAGATGTGAAAAATCTGACTGATGTTAACAGCAATAATAAAACTCTGGGCTAGGACTAGATTCACACACTAGTCTTATGGATCCCACTGGCCACAGGTGCTATAGATAGATAATTTCTCAGTCACGTTCATTTCCTTTTCCTTTTTGTCACCAAGACCTAACGCTGCATTGTCAGAGAAAAATGTCCCATTACTCTACAGACTTCAGCAGGGATGTGCCACACTGGTGTTACATGTGTAGACAGGAGTAAATAAAAGGGGCGCAGGACGTATGAACTCTGAATTCATGCAAGTAATTGAGGTGCAATGTGGTTAAATCTGCAGCCTTAACTCCAGATGCCACTTTGAGCACAGAAGGCAATGTACTCAAAGACATGGAAGTTGAAATAGCACAAGGTTTCTACAGCACCACTGGAAAATTGTTTCATCTGCCTAATCATTAAGATGAACAGATGAATAGTATCAGCTTCATGAATACCTGAATACTTGGGTGAAGAAAATTGCATAAATGCTCACTTATTTTCACTAGTGCTAAAACATTGTAACTGAAAGGAAAAGAGAGTTCAAAAAATTCCTTTTAAGAATCTTTCCTTCCCTTATAGGCTTAAGGTAAAATCCCTTTTAAAATTCAATTTTTTTTCCTTTGACCAAAGCTCTTTGCCATTGGAGTTCTAAGAAATGGCTTCTCTCTCACTTTCAGATCACAGCTTGATCACTTCCATTTCAAGTTTAAAATGTATAAAGTTGGGATACTGGTTTGTAAGTCTGCTTGAGTTAATGTGGGACATGAGGACAAAGTAGAGCAAAAGTACCAAGATGAATAGAGATGCTTGCTACATTATGTCAGACAAATTTGTTTCTTGAATTTTTTTTCTTTCAAGGGCCTATTTAAAAGGTTGGAGTAGCTGGAAAACAATCGCCACGGATCCACATTAACAGATCTGTACAGTGGATACTGAGAGGAGCATAGCCTGGAACTTGTCCGTTTCTGAGCCAGGTGGGTAGCCCAGTAGTAAAGCCTGAGGAGACTTTGGTAGCCCAGCAGCCTGCTACAGTGCTTTGGAAAATCCAGACAGCAGATATAAGAATTAAATGCGTTTTCACTATCTTGATATAAATATATTGATGTACTTAAAGTGCCTGATATGTTGTGAGGTTTTCTGTGTACGCTTCAAACATATTCTCTGGAATGTGACTGTGGAAGTGCCACTGCTTATGGATTATAATGTGATTTCCATATAAAAAGATAACAAGAACAAGATGGAGAAAAGTAAACTAGTAAGAAACAGAAAACATTTTATTTTCACAGTGTGTAAGTCAGTATGATTTTAAGCAAATCACAAGTTGTCTTCCTGAAGGTGACTTTCTCATTGGATTTATATATTGCAGAAAAGTTAATAAATCTTTTTCATCACAGACATGGGCTCTAAAATATTCACCCACATTTGACTTGCAAATATAAATTCATCTTCCTTTCTCAGAATTTTAAAATGGTTAAGTAGCTGCAATTCTGTTTGTTAGAGATCAGGAGAGAAAATCTGGTGTAATGACAACAGCACTGTGATGGGAACCCAGCTGTTTCTCTATGATGTTCTCATTTGGCTCTGTCTCTTTTTGCTCTGACTTAGAATAAATCACCTGGCAATGAAATTGGTAACAGGTTCAGCACCTTGATCTACCTTTTACTCTCACCATGAAAAAAGGGTTCATTCTGAAAGTGTTGCTGAGTGGTGCTAGTAACTTTTACCTCTCAAAAGATTGGACCACAAACAGAAAAATACATTAGGTACCTAACTTTGTGCTACACTGTATGGTGTGTTTATTCTTAAACCTTCCTAAAGCAGTTCGATATTTAACATAATGATACCTACTTATCTGCCTTGCAAATGGACAGTTAAAGGTCAGTGGCATAATGCTTGTGAAACGTGGAGAGTATTAATTATTTAATGTTATTGTTTTGGCTTCTCATAAAATTGAAGAAAACCAAGATGCCAGAAAGTCCCTTTAAGAGTGATTTTTTTTTTAGTTATATACTCACTCTGAATCATTCAAAGACAAGACATTTAATCAAAGCTGCAGTGTCAGCTTAAGCAAATAAATTCTTTGTGTGTTAACTTCAGTAACTGAGACCACTTAATGAACTCAATGTTAAGCACTGTCTCACCATTGCAGATCATCCCTGCTCACAAAAAAATTAGGGCAAAACATCACTAGCTCAAGGCCTGGAGTGCACAGGAAGCGATAGGTCAGAATCTGCATTACAGACGATAAATGTGTGTTTGTCTTTACATATGTATATATATGTCATGATTCTGTGTTTTCAGAATCTATTCTCATGGGTACAATAAAGTCAAGTCTCTCTTTCTGTCCTTGATGCTGAGGGCAACTCTTCTGTCACAACTGCCTTAATGAATTAAGAGTATTATAGGAAAAAAAAAAAGTGACACTTGTAATAACAGCAAGAAGTATGGCTAACTAATGTATCTGGCCTTGAAAAAGTCCTGCTCTGTACATATTGCACAAAACAGCTGAAAGCATCAGAAGTTGGATAACAGGGTGCAGAACAGCAAGTCAGCAAAAGAAGGTTACACAGGGGGCCTAACTATTGTGTGCAGGATAGTAAAGACTGCTTTCTTGAAGCCACTAATGCATATGTTTCTGCACATTGCAGTAGAAAAGAGGTAAAATGGTTTATTATGTGGAGCATGAAAACATTCTGAAAAGCAGAGTTTCTGGGAAAACTATTTCAGGGTTTGTCCCTACTTCATTTCTTTGACAGGGCTTATGTAAAACAAAGTAGATATTTTTCTGAGGTTTACATTCAGGAGAAGCAAATTACAGTAAGTCAGATATGCCATCTTTTAGTATCCAGCTATCCTTGTATTTTGAAGAAATCCAGCCCAATTCATCTTGGATTGTTTTCTGTATTCTGTGTGTGTGTAATGGCGGTTTGCCTTTTCTTTACCTAGGTAGGTAGTTACTATGAACCATCAGCATAAACCATTTTTTTGTTTGTTTGGTTTTTTCTTTTGGTTTTGGTCTTGTTTTTTTGACATGGGTTTGAAGCAGCTAGGTAATTACTTATCTTGTTCAGTATCTCTTGATACTTTACTGGGTTTTGCTGTAGCCTGTTGGAAAGGAAAATGATTCTTAACAGTTTAACTGAAGTCGCTTGATTTCATATTGTTGCTGCCAACTGCTCAAACTGAATGTGGCCATTTTAAATAATTATGTATTGCTGTGTTCTCAATGTTATAGCTTTAATCTGGTTTAGTATTCCTGATGATTGAAGGTGGAGTTGCCTGGCAGCCTGAAAGACGCAAGTTAAAATGAATCTGTTATGACTAAAAAGAGTGACTGGATTACTAAAAGGTTAGCAATGCCTAAAAGGTTTCATAGCTTCTTTGAACTCTTGACTCTTGTAGCCATATGAAAGTTGAAGTCACAATGTAATTTGGAAAGAAGGTATGTCTTTTTTAATCATGAATATACTTTGTGACAGTAAGGCCTCATTTGATTAACTGAAATTGCTGGCCCTACATCTGTGATAATTTTATGTATGATAAAATGTAAACATGATTACATGACCAAATTAGGTGATCACATGCACATAAATGATAAGTTGCCTCGGTTTGACCCCAAATATTGAAAAACAGGGAAAATTATAGCCTGTTTTGGTTAGGCCCCTGGAGAAGAAATTCAGAGTTAATTGAAACCTATGAATACAGTCACATCTGCCTCAGCAGAAAAATGCAGGCAGATACCTGCAAACAGTCTCTGAGGTAATGATCTCAGTGGTGACTTCACACAAGAGTGAAAATGCACCAACACCTTCTCTTTTGTTGATATAGGTGGTGAACTTGGATTTTCTCTTTCAATATTTTTCCTAGCATTTGGAGGTGTACCAGGCAAGACAATGTCTGAAAGCCAATGCCTTCTTTTAGTGTGTAAAAAAACCATGTCTGAGTTAGGTTGCCTGATGCATACCTCACCAAAGTAATTGGTGATATTTCCCCATGGCTTTGGATAGGATTTACATGACTTCCCAAAAGAGTGTTCAGCACTGACACAGACAGGCAGTGTAGGTCTCTATTTATGCCTAAGTGCTCAACTTTCTAGTGCTGACCTAATTGAAATGTAACCATCTGCCCATCTGCTCCTAAATCAGGATTAAATGCTTTGCTTTTAATATATAACTCATAGGACCCTTCCCAGAGTTCTCTTTACTTGCATCTCAAGGGAGCAGCGACATGCAGGTCACGGGGAGCAGTCTGTCATCATTGGGCAGATACAAAATATCTCTAAGGCAGCTTTAACCTGGTGTTAATGCTGACAGTCAGCTCTGCAGACATCTCAAGCTCAAAGGCATCACAAGAGTAAAGGAGGCTTAAGAGGAAAGGAAGGAGATAAATGATAGGAAAGATAGAGGTACTCCCCAAAGTGGTAATGATGTTTGTCATTTTCCAAAGGAAAAATTTCAGACAAGGATCACAGAATCATAGAATCATTTAGGCTGGAAAAGACCTTTAAGATCATCGAGTCCAACCATCAACTCAACACCACCATGCCCACTAAACCTTGCCTATGTGCTTTTTTAATACCTCTAGGGATGGTGATGCCACCACTTCCCTGGGCAGCCCGTTCCAGTGTCTGACAACCCTCTCAGTAAAGACATTTTTCCTAATATACAACCTAAACCTCCCTTGCCACAACTTGAGGCCATTTCCTCTTGTCCTATCTCCTGCCACCAGACAGAAGAGACCAGCCCCCACCTCACCACAACCCCCTTCCAGGTCATTGTAGAGAGCGATAAGGTCTCCCCTCAGCCTCCTCTTTTCCAGACTAAACAGCCCCAGTTCCCTCAGCCGCTCCTCACAGGACTGGTGCTCCAGGCCCCTCCCCAGCTCCGTGGCCCTTCTCTGGACACGCTCCGGCAACTCGGGGTCTTCCCTGTAGTGAGGGGCCCAAAACTGAACCCAGCACTCAAAGTGTGTTTTAAATTGTTCACATTTTAATTTTATATAGTCATTTTCTTTGCATTATGTTTTTAATATGAATTATGAAACAGTGAACAATGAAATACCTGAATATACTTTCCTAACCTTCGTAACTAATTTACTGAGTAAAGTTTAACATACTTAATACCAAAATACCTACAGTAACTCTAATAACAAAAGTAATTATGAACAGATGCAATAAAATTATAACTTAAAAATATATACTGTCGACGTGGAAGTCATGGACATTGCACACGACCAATATGATCAAGCAAATGCCACTTTATTGCCTAAATAGCTCAGCTTATATATACATTTTATTTCCTGCTCATGCATAAGCCATTTGTTGATCGGTTAGCATGTGCTGTCCACGCGCCTAAAGCAATAATTTGATTGGTTAAGGACTTCCGATCATGCGAACGGTTCCCTCTGCCAATATTCCACCTTGTATCCTGCTTTCAGTCACGTACATCTAACCTTGTTCTACTTTTTTGTGCCTGCTTCATCCAACTTGTAGCAACAGTTCAACCTTGAGGCCTGCTTTTTGCAGAGGCCTCTGGCTCACAGAAAAATCAGTCCCACTGTGTCTGGATTGTTCACTAGGTGCCCATTGCTTTCCAAGTATCCCAGAATATACTATAAAAATAAGGAATAAAAACATATCTGCAAAGCTCTAAGTTCAAAGTGAACCATTTAAAGTTCAGACAAAACACTTCAACCAAAGTGAAATGAAAAATATGTAGAAATGCTGAAATTTTTCACCAATTGGATTTATTGCGGCTGCCAGCTCTGTGCTTTCTGGGGATGTGATATATACAGGCAAGAATGCCACCACGTAACTTTTGGTATGTTTGCAAATCTTCATCTCTGTGGTATCAAGGAGGGTGCAAATTCATCTTTTGAATTGCAACACTGGTTTTAAGGTTTCCCGTCCTCCTTCAGTCTTGACTATTTATTTATTCCTGCCCCCGTGCAGCTGCTCACCCCCTCCCGTGCTGAGCCAATGAGAGGAATGGGCTGTGAGAGCACTGGGAAAGAATATACCAACCCCCCCACCTTAAAGAGGAAATATAGAGAGAGGAAGAAGGGAAGCAATGAGGAAGTGTTTATTGTGCCCTTTCCACTCATATTCAATGAATTATTTGCTTCTCTAAAGTCATGTAAACTTTGTCAATGCCGGTACAGTATCACTCTCTGAGTGACCATATGGCATATTACTCTTCCCACTTAAAAACTAGACAGCTGAGGGTTGACAAGCCAGAGTGAACCCTGGCTTAGTGTAATAAGACTGGACTCTCATCAGGAATATTAGGATAAAGCCAAATTAGTGCAAGTGATATGACTTTTCCTTCTAAACTCCGTGTTTAGCCTCTGTTGAATTAATGAATTAATGACTTGCATGCAGGTTACACCCAATTCTTCTAGACAGCAATGGCTGAAGAAGACACTTGTCAGTTACAATAATATTAAAACAAAGAAAGCATTCTCAGAGGAGCAGATGGAAAAGAAACCAAATCACCTTTTCCTCAGCCACATCAGTATTGCTATTTCTCCTGAGCCCAGAAAAGTCAAGAAAAAATACTACCCTCCACCTTTGAGGTCTTTGGCTGGGAAGCACTGTAGGAATCCTACATAAATTATCCTCTATTCTTAACTTATTGTATGCTGTTATAGAGCCTACAATGAATACTTCATGTCAAAGAGGTTTATATAGTCCTAACATTTCTAAGGCAAAGGTAATAAGCTGAAAAAGCATTTTATAGCATCTTTCTCAACTGAAGAAACATGGAGAAATGGATGGGTGTTTATTTTTCAGTTGAAGTCACTGTGAGATAAAAGACTTAATCCCAATGCAGATACAGCAGCGAATGGAAAATGTAAACCATCTGCCTGTGAAAAAATGTAAAGGATTTATGGAATGATTTAGAGGACTTCTGCACAATGTATAGGCCATAGCAAGCTTTTTCTTTTGATCAAGAGACAGGATATGCTGAAACAGCCACAGACTCTGCCAGCACACGGTAAGAAAAACACAGGAGTCAGTGGAGACACAGTCCTGACTTTACTATAGGCTTGGAGAGACATGGTCCCAGACCTATTCACTTTAGCATTTTACCACTTTAGCATTTATCATCTTAGGCTGTTTAACAGAGAGAGCTAAGTAAGTCTTAGATATACTTTAATAAACCATCTGCACGCCCAAACTTCTCAG
Source organism: Elanus axillaris (assembly GCA_026212715.1). Classification (NCBI taxonomy): domain Eukaryota; kingdom Metazoa; phylum Chordata; class Aves; order Accipitriformes; family Accipitridae; genus Elanus; species Elanus axillaris. The sequence continues at coordinate 17,597,203 of JANZLQ010000079.1, read as the reverse complement.
AAAGATCATACATAGGAGCCATAGGAGCATCAGAAGGTGGCCCACCATTTGGCTCACTACTTACTAACTTGGTGTTGCTTAAAATGGGTATCAGAGGACAGATGTAAGATTCAGAAAAGCACCTAAGATTTGCTCTGGTAAAACGGCTGATGTAATCATCAGATTAATTCATTTGTAATATCAGGAAAGACAAGAGGTCCCTTTGGGTTCAGTGATCCTACAGTTAATTCATCTGGATTTGATAGGTGAGAGTAAGACTGTGGTCAGAGGCAGCAGGAGGTTTTGCAGACAGGAAATCACAGGAGTAGGGAGTCTCGGGGAGAAAGCTTAGTCCAAGATTTATGTTCTGTTACTGTTATTCAGTAACCGATCAAGCCAAACCCGTCAAAACATAGTTAAGCTACACAGTTATAGGTCACACTGTATTTCACAGGCCAGCAACTCTTTTCTGTGCTCTGGGGTCATGGAAAAGCAGACATACTGTTTTGAAGGCTTATCGGTGTGCTCCAGGTCTTATAAAAAACTGAGGAGCAGCACAGGGCTGTTGTCTTGAATTACCCTTTCATGCTTTCTATGCTGCATCTGTCTCCGTATCTCCTCTCAGGAGCCCCTTTTCACTTCCACTTCTTCTTGCAGCTTATCTGCCTCACCCTTGCACTTTTTAATGGATTGCTAAGGCTGACTCTTCCCAATTCCGGAGACGAGAGGCAGGAGACACTCTGGCACAGCCAGGCAGCACAGATCCTCAGAGTGATGAGCAATCTGGCAATCTGTCACGTTCGAATGACAAAACCTAGGAGGAGACCTTATAAAGGAATAATGTCACGTGTTATGGTAAAATCTGTCCAGTTCTGAAGAGCATCTTATGATGCGGACAGAACAAGCTGCTGCCCCTCTCCAGGCAGGTAAGTCAAGGTAATAATGAGTAGAGGCAACAATGGACATGGATGGTCCATCCGCTTGCCAAACAGAAAGTGTTTGGTACAAAAGGAAAGAGAAGGGCAGAAAACAGAGGGTTTGAGCATTAGAAAAAGCAATTGGAACTTTTCAACTGTAGAGAGTGGTAGATTTTGCTGTAGTCTTATTCAGAGAATGAATTGAGTATCTTAGTCAAAATAGATACTTAATTGTCTCCACAATAAATAGGTAGATGATAGATAGATAGATGGATAGATAGATAAATATCTAATTCTCTGTAATTTTGAACTCTGATGGCAAAGGGGTATCAGTTAAGTAACTTTGTCATAAACAACTGACTGAAGCAGAAACACATTTTATCTGTAACTGCTGTAAACAGCAATTATTAAAAGTTATTTTGTGAGCTGTAAGAAATGCATATGTAATTTTGGATTTTTCAAGTTAGTTACTTTTATGTTTTCATTACATGGTCTGTACTTGTACTGAATAGCTTATACTTTCGGATCCAGTTAAAATAGCCACTTTTTAAAGCGTACAGTCTTGTTTCTTGAGACTTGAATATAACTGCCCTAACCACGTGAAGAAAGCTCTCCCAATGTAATCAACATGAAAGACCTCTTGAGAGTAATAAGGTTACATCCCTTACAGTGATGCCAATTATATAAAACATAGGAGTCAAATTTTAAATCCAGCCAAGAAATAGTAGCAAGGACTTCAAATAAACCATTTTCTTATATGAAGATCCACAGTGACAGCAAAAATTACAGAGAATGGGAGGAAATAAATTCATACAAGAAGAATCAGGATTAGTATTCATGTAAGGGTTAAAGCACTCTTTTTCTTCTGTAGATGAAGATCTCATGATAATAGCATACACAGTATGGTTATGACATCACAACCCCCACAAACACAACCTTTTAGAATTTTTTTTAAAGGACTCCATGTACCAATGTTTATTTATTAGAATACAGTTGGGTGACGGAAAACAAATAAAACTTTCCAAACACTAAATACATTTATCCAATCCTAAATAATAACTCATCTGGGAAGTCAGAGATAGTTTTGGCAACTCTATTAGCAAAAACTTCAAGACAAGGATCTGTAGAGCTTGAATTTTATTCTTTATACATGATGTAGATAAGACTAAGGAACTAAGAGCAGACACTAAGTCCATTTACTAATTTACAAATGAACCCACCAGCTCAATGGCACGAAAGGGCAGCCTGTTGGCTTTTACGCTAAACTTCCTACACATTGAATTACCCAACTCTAGTAGATTACTCATTTTTTTATTTATCTGGTTTTCTATACTACAATCACTACATGCCATCCAAGTGTCTCAGACAGATATACTATGCCTATCAATACTAAATTGCAGATATTCCAAGTAGTATTACCAACATATATGTCCGAGGAAGAAAGCTTTTTCAGTCTTCCCTTCTTCTCACTTTTGAACTTGTTCCATTTCAGCCTGTGTGGCAAAACTAGACATCTCAAAGATATTTAATGACCCAGATGTTACATCTCTATATATAGAGAAAACAAAATCTGGTATTCTTTCTGATGGCAAAGCTGGGGAAACAGCTATTCTCTGTTGCCTTTAGCATGGAGTGACAGGCCACTCATCCCATGTGCATCGCCTGACCCCTCAGCACGTGGCATTGCCTAGCTCATTAGATCATTCCTAACTCTAGCTTGTGTTTCTCACCTTACCTCAGGAACACAGGGCAGGGGAAAAAAAAAAAGACAAGAACACTGAGGCAAGTGCTGAACAGTAAACACTGCCAGCACAGGAAGATCTCAAGTTACTGGGATGCAGATCTCATGGGATACTGGAAGGCAAACTGGCTTACTGCAGGGAGAGGTGTTGGGTGACAAAGCATACAGATTTAAAGGAAATCAGGCTTCGTTAGTTCTGCTGCTCGTGGAATAACTTGTCCTCCCTTATGGTTTACTTACCATGTTTCAGGAAGCATATGGAACATAACTATTCTAATAGCATCTTCTGAACTGGGCAAATATTTAGGAGCTGTATTCTAATATATGTTCTCTTTTTCTAGTTATTATGCATTAGATGAAGGTGTCATGGGATACTGCTGCTCAAAAATAAGGCTTGGCTAAAACTGTCTGGATAGAATGGGTGCTCATTCCAATCCCAGGAGACAACACATGTGTCCAGCTGTGTGGAAAGGAGGAGACAAATAAATTTACAAGTTCCAAATAAGGAAGGCTTCAACTGGAAAAATGTCCCTGTTGCAATACATTACTGTCTCTCCACCCTTAAAAAACCTCAGACAGATAACTTCTCTCTTTTGCAGTCATTCGTTTACCTCTATTTAATAGGAAATATGAGACTATCATGCAGCTATCTGCATTCCCCTTGCAGCTGGAATAAATTGTTTTAGATTTATTCAGATTCATTTAGGACTAGAAATATTAGTAGAGCTTTACCTTTCTCAAAATCTGATGTACTCATTTGACACTTCACCCAACCTATGTTTTGTTTGCCTTCACAACCACCAATCAGCTTGGCAATGGACCAAATCCCAAGTCAGCATGCTCTAGTGCTTAGTGAACCCTGAAAAGCACCAGGCCAGTGGGAGCTTCAGGGTATGCAGCACCTTGCAGAATCACCTGTTTTGATGTCACACATGTTGACACCTTGTCATTGAGTGGTTAACAAGGGTATACTTGAGCACATGATATGCTCATGAAGACACATCCTTCCAGATACTGGTTGTTGGGCTTTTTCCAACACTTAAACTTCGTTTCTTTCCTCAGCACCTCTAGAGATTGTCTTCCCATGCTTCACCCTGCCTTGGTGGACAGACTCGCAGAAGCCTAGCTCTCCAAATCCACTGGAGAGGAAGCTGGGCTGTGAAATCCAGGCAGCAGGAAGGCACTCCAATCCTTTTTCTCTTGTTTTAAATCTTGTTCAACATTTTGGTTTTTGGATTGGAAGCCAATTCACATAAGTAGGTAGACAGAGACCTGCAACTCCTTATATTAAAGCAGAGCCTCTTGTTAGTGCATTCATCTACAGCTGGGCAGATTACAGGCAGGGATTTTTTCTGTGTGAAGAGAGAACTTTAATTTAGATCACTTCTCTGAGGACTTTATGTCTGGAAATAGAAACTGCTACCTAGAAAAAACAACACCAAAAGCAGAGGCTCAAAGCTACTTTATCAACCTAAGCTTACGGCAATAGGAGTTAGGTGTTCCAATGCCTTTTAAACACTGCCTTATGGACCTCTTTGTCTTTGCACACACAGCCATATCTGGAACCACTTAGGAATGTTATAATTTGTTTGATATAGCCTGTGGTTTCACAATGATGCTGAGCTTGTCACTGAGGTTACGCTGGAGGGACAGACAGATTTGTTTAGATCATTCTTTGCCAGTCTTTGCTAATCTTTGCACTCCTCAGAGGAGTTCGTGCAAACTGTAACATCTAAGATGCTTACAGAATTACAGAAGTCCCAAAAGAATACAAAAGAGTACAAAAATGCATGGAGCAACATTGGCCTATTTGATCATAGGGTTCAGCCCCCCATCCTAGTTTCAAGATGCTTTATGAAACTTGCATAACCCCTTAATCCAACTAAATAAAGCTGGTCTAGCTTCACAGCAAAATCCAGCTTTCTGTTTCCATTGTTCCTGTCGCAGTCCCATGCACTGAGGTGCAAGGATGTTAAGGAAGCTCATTTGATCAGTACTGCTCAGTATCAGAAAATTGCAGGTTTATTGGTTTCCTTCCCAGTGTGCAGCTATACAGACTGATGGCTCCCATATTGATTCTGCATAGAATCCTGAATGGTTGGCACTGCTGAAAAGTTCAACTCTGTATTTTGTTAAAACTAGCATGATTTCTTCGAAACCTACTTTCTCTATAGTCAGTGCTCTGGGTTTTCTGATCCCACCATTTCCTGGTACCAAAGACTAAGCAAGAAAATCTGCAGATGGTATAACCTTGCAAGATTAAGAAAGAGTCTGGCTTGTAACCTCTCCCTACAACCTTCATAACCTCTATTAAGTTGGAGGGATATGAAGAATGATGTAAAGATATAATGTTTTATACATACATATAATGGTAACCATAAACACAGACACCTTTATCCCTGTATAACATTAACTGCCACTTGAAATTAAGAATCTTTATCTTTTGGAAAAGATTAGATTTTTGCTATTGCATTATACAGAAAATAAAACTGCTACACTTGTATTAGTTTGAGATGTTACATATTGGAACAATAATCTTTTACAGTGGTTTTAATACAAGATAGATTAATGTATTGGATGTTGTATGTTTTCAAATGGAGAAAAAAACATGCAAATTAAGTGAAGGTCAAATTTCTTGTGGTTAAACCCATGAAGTAAATAAAGAACATATTTTGTTTGGATCTTGGGAGAACAAACTGTTTTTATGGTGGAGTAGTGTATTACACTAAAGCAAGCAATGCAGCGTATTGCATTTCAAAATCACATATTTATAAAATAAGGAATGTACTGACATCTAACATAATCAGTCTCAGTAACAAAAACTGGAAACAATTCTGAAAAGTGAAAACTTGAAAAAACATACCTTTATTTTCTGAATGATGACATACAAAGGAGGAAAAAAACCTGCACTGAATATTGGTGTAAACCTTATCATTTGGATCTAATAGTGAAAATTTATCATACATTACTTTCTTACATTAGTCTAATTCAGACTTATCATTCAAAATGGCTACATTTGAAACATCCTCTCTTGCTAAACCCCACTAACCTCCTCATGATCCAAATCTTCATGATGCAGTATTTTACCTTAATTTCCATACTGTGTTTCACTAGGAAAACTGTACATCATCTTTATTGAATATGACTTGGCAGGTATTTTTTAAGTTTTACCAGTAAAATTTAAAAAGATGGTAACTTAAGACAACTACAGTTCAGAAGTGGTTAGGAGGAGCGTCTGGAAACTTTTTGAACTTTGAAAATTGTTCCTGTTCCATTCTGGGAGAAAACCAAGATCCTTCAAGATTTCCTGCAAAGAAACAGAGAAGCTCAGAGTAGAGAATACCATTTTGTTACTGGAACTGCTATTTGACTTCAGGGCATCAGCAGTCTATGCAGTGATACTGCTTTGGGAGCTCCTTTGGTTTGGAGCAAAAATTACATGTAGTGAACACCCTCAGCAAAAATTCCTATCAGCTTCAATTCACTCATTAACAGCTGTGGTCACACCTAATCACCATTTTCCAAACCCCTTATTTTGCAAAATTCCTAACCTGCTGAATTGATATCTCTCTCCCAAGATAAACAAGCTGCTCTGTATTGATTTATGAGTGGTTGCATTTGGGAATTACTATGTGGTAGGGAATCATGACATTTCTAAATTAACAGTGGTGCTAAGCATGAAAATGCTAGCCTCTGTGATCCACTGGAACACAAGATGGATCTCAGTATTCCTAAAGGAAGAGTAAGTTAAGCTCATTAGTTTTATGAATACAAATAAACACAGTATGTTTCTAATTATATCAGTGAGTCACAGTAGAGTGCAAATTAATAGGATACTTTTGTGTCCCTAAAGTCTGTCAACCTTTCCAAAAAACAGTGTTCTTGCCCCTCTTCCTTTCCCCAAGCACAGACGATCACTAAGCAGCATTAAGTCCGTCATCACAGCCGGGACAGTTTAGGTCACAATCCTTAATCTCCTTTATGTGAGGACATTTATACTGTCACTACATAAGCGCTACACAAACAAGTAACACAGCCTCTTTGCTGGTTGTGCCAAGTGGTATGAGTGCTGTGTGTGGTAGAGCTTAAGAAGTGTGCTACTACATAAGCAGATCTGAAAACATCTCAGTCACACCTACTCAGATCACCTCAATCCCAAAAACATTTAAAAATCTACTTTTCAGGGCTATCCTCATAATAAAAGGGACAGAAAATAGATTTAAACAAACCCCAAACTTCAAAATGAATTAAAGTATGATGGTCTTCACAACCTCTTATGGATCAATATTTTGCAGGCTATTACTTCTTCATTAGGGGCATATGATTTTCCAGATTAGAAGTGCACTTTACACAGATACAACTCTAACTTCCGGATTGCTTAACTTCTTAAGATTCTGTTCATTAAGAAAAAACAGGAAAGAGAACAGAGGTTACCTAAATTGGAAGTTTTGTGTGTGTATCTGGGTTTTGGGGGGTGAATTGTTTTAAACTGCAGAGACACCATGATAAATTTAGTTTAATTATGACAGTTGTGATTATTCCTCTATTGCTACATAATGGTAGAATGTGTCTACACTGCACAGTCATCTTGGCAAAACTCTCATGCAAGTACAGCTATGGTTTATTCAGCTTGGACAAAGCACTTTTTTGTGGTTAGAAAAAGAGTTTAGAGAAGCAGTAGGAAAATAAATTATTGTACTTCTATCTATCTATCTATCTATCTATCTATCTATCTATCTATCTATCTATCTATCTATCTATCTATCTATCTAATCTCCCTCCTGAGCCCACTCCAGCACATATGCTTAGAAATTTCACAAGTTAACAAAATTCCAGTAGATCTCTGATCCCATTTTCTTCCATAAGGATAAGCAATAACACCCAGATCCCATCCTTGATTCACATTCCTCTCTCTGCTAGTCCCTCCACCCAAACAGTTCCATAACGAGAAAGGCACATGCAATACCACTTAACTGTAAGTTTATACTAAAACAATGCCCTAATAAAAACAACACAACTTTTATGTACTCATTCCAAGACCAAGAAGTTTTATAGCTCTCATTTGGACCTGTATACTTTGGCAAATACACTAGCATAACACATGCAAATTCTCTAGCATGAATAAAATTGATATTGTTCTGGAGCAACTATTGTGTTCACAGAATAAATGTGGGTTTGGTATTAAGATTTCATTTATGGTGGAAAAGTCTGTCCACCTGGAGAAGACATTCCAGAGCAGTCTGAAGAGAAAATTCCCCCCATAGTCCTCCCCAGTGGCTTGATAGGATCCATATTTTTTATCCAGTTAAATGGCTCTGCAGGAAAGTCACAGCCCTTCCTGATTTTCTCATCAGGCAGTCCTCCAGCAAACTTCACCCTGTGCAGCATTCTCCCACTAGTGTCTTGATCCTCACTCTCCCACCCTAATTTGTAAGTCATCTTTCTGTTTTTCCTTCAGATACTTCTTCATATGCCCTCCCTGTGCCTGTCCTCCTTCCCATGACTTTCTCCACCACCCCTCTCTGAAACTGTTTTTCCCAAACTGTCCCCAACTCCCATTCGCTCCTTGTCAGGAAACTCCTTTTTTCAGTTTCTAATCCCATACCAAAGTTTTCTATTTGTCCTTTAAATCCACTAAATTAATGGATTTTGCCAAAACCAGACTCTTGCCTGATTGCAAGCAAGGAAGCTCAATGGCCCCTCAAGCAGAAAAAACTGGCATTACTGTTGCCTCTCCAGCTAAACTGGAGATCTGCAGCTCCCCATATGTGCTGTGAGCCAGCGGATTAGAGGATCTGCCTAAATATGAAGCTATGAACCCCAGCTGTCCATCAGACCTCCTATAAACAAATCCTCCACTTGAACTGCCTCCCCAAAACTCTCACCTGCTAAATCTTTACAAAGAAGAATAAGATCTCTACAAAAACTCTGAAGCAGGGGAGATATTTTTTTTTTTATATATATACTGAAAACCAGAAACTCTAGGGAGAGGAAAGGTGAACAACTTTGTTAAGGCAAAGGAAACATAGGGTGTAATAATTAACTTGAGGACAACATAAAATCATATTATAATACAATTGCACTGGCCCTGTGCTGAAACTGTATGCTAAACAGGTCTTTGTTTGGTCATTAGCCACTGAAACGCCCAAACCTTCGGCACAATGTTTAAACGTAATAAAAAGACTAAATAAGTGGAAAGCCGCTGGCAGCACATCTTCTGGTGATGGAGTGTCTCTCTTTTCTTTACTGTTCTCCCTAACTTGAAATATCCCACATTCAGCATCCTTACTGCTGTCCAGACACAGCTCTGCTTTTGCCATCCACCGTGGGGTGCATCTGCAGCCTGAAGCCATAGTAGTAGACCCTCAGCCCTCGTAGGGCTCTGAGCAGCTTGAGGCTGCGCACAGTCCCTGTCCGAACTGGAAAGAAAAGGGAAGGAAAAGCAATTGCATGACTGAATCACATGAAGCAGACACACACACACATATGCTGTGCGTTGCAGGGCTCATGGGAGACTGGTACGCTTAGCTCTTCTAGTGAATCCAGGCTTGGTGCTAATGGTGCCATCTCCACCTAATGGAGATACAATGCACAGGATCAGCCTGGGAGGAGGTGTGTGCCTTCACTTTGAAAACTCACTTAGTAACTCTTCTCATCTCTCTTAGCAATTCTAGCCCTTTCAAATGGTGTGATCTTCCCAACATACTTGAACTGCTATTTGGAATTTCATTGCTAAAAAATTATGAGGAAGGCCAGTGGGAATGACAAGGAGAGGCATTTGAAATTCCACAAGCGTGTCCTTCTAAGAACAGGTATGACTGCCACAGCACCCATCAGTGAGTGCATGTTATGCACTGTTAACAGTCAAACTCAGAGAGGAACACGCAATAGCTGAATTGCTCAATACACCTCTAGAGTATGAAACAACCTGTTAATTTTACTCTTGTGAAAAATGTAACTCTGCTAGCTGAGTGCTGAAAATCATACAAGAGGGTCCATGGATTGGACCGCAAAAGCTGAAAGAAAACAGGGAGACCATACACTCATCCATCCAAAGCAGCTCACAGTCATCATTACAGACCTGCTTTTAGCTTCAGCTGTGGTGACATGTTCAGAGAGAATCCAAACAGGGATTTGTTCCACTCCTGGTACAGTCCTGTTGGCTGGCTGGACAGCAGAGCCAGCCCAGAAAGGGACACTTGGAGCCTGTGTGTGCTGCTGAGTTTCAGAAGAGCTAAACTGGGCAGGAAAGCAGTGGAATGAGGCACAAGTATGCTTGTCACTCTGCCTTTTGAGATGGATGACAGATCAACTCAAATGCCTCTAGCACTGCAGCCACAGGCATACTCAGTCTGTGCAAAGAGGGGATGTCTCGACCTCTGGTTCCTCCCCAGTCAGGCCACACTATCACAGCACTGCTAATGCACCACAAGGCCAAAACTTCTGCAGACAAGAAATGTGGCTGCTAAGCTGACGTTGCACTGTGAATACCTTTGCTCTTCCATGCATGGAACAGAGGTAATAACATGACCTGAGATCAGTAAGCATTTTGGGGTAAACACTGAACACCAAAATGACAGATAATTTCCTTAAGTGAAGAGAGGAAGAGTGATTTACAATTTGTTATGATAATCATAAAAGTAACAAAAGACTACCTTTTTGTGAAATTAACTGTTCACCTTTAGTCAGTTTCAGCAGTACTTGGCTGCTTTCCTTGCTCCTAGTAAAATCACGAACACTCTGTGCAGAAGTTGAGAAATGTATTTTGTGCAACACTTAGGGTCTGTTTTTCTTTAACAGCTATGAACAATGATTTTATTTGTGACATTTTAATTTCCAGTTCCTTCAGTACTGTATGCCCTGCATACGTTGTAATTCCATACCGAGGGGCTTTATGAGGTAAGCCTTAGAAGATTAGCAAGTTCCCATTCCGCTATCAGCATAGGCCTAAGTAAAACTCAGGACTAATTTTAGCATTTATTGGAATGTGCTACTAGAAAGAAAAGGTCACATGTGCTCACAGGAAGGCAGTGTCAGTTTGAGTTTCTGGCTCGAACCTGTTTCTCCCTTGCTACAAGGGGCACTCTCCTCCACCCATTCCTGTCAAGCAGAATAAATCAGAGCAGCAACATCTGTTTAAGAGGAGGAATTTTGTATACACTTGTAATGTTCTAAAATACTCTCTCTTCCCAAAATATATTCAAAACAGTGATTCACTATTCAGGGACGAGAGGTGAGTGCACTGACACAGGACTTGTACTGTCTGGGCTGTCAACACCGGAGACAGCAGTCTCAGCTGATTCTAACACAAGATACTTTTCTTTTAGCAAAAAAGAGTCAAAAGATTTTTTTCAGCAGTACTCATTGCCCCTGCTCCAGTGGGAAAACTAGCTGCTCCATTTCAAGCCTATGGAGGCAGCTGGGAATGCCCAGTCACTCTGTGGAACTTTTATCCTTTCTGCCCTTTCTCCATTTCTTTAGAAGAATCCATCTTGCAAGAAGGAAGAAAATTATCTGTCTGCTCCACATGGGCCTTCAGAGAAAGTCTTTGGCTCCTGAAAGGCATATGCTTCCAACACCTTTCTTCTCAATACTTCAGAGGGAGTCTGTACCCCAGATAATAATTTTTCTTCTTAAAGACAAAAAAAAAAATTACTTACCAGAACTAGCAGTTGCTCTCAGGGGATAATCAGACTTAATGTTCTCCCCATTACTAAGTTTCACAATAAATGTCATAATTTATGAGGGAGACAGAGTTTGGAGACAAGCAATCTAAACAGCCACTACACCCAAGCCTCAAACGTGCTTTCTGAGGGCACTTCAGCCTGCATCCCCAGAATACAAACAAATGTGGAAAATACTTATCTCATGGAACATTGAAACAAGCAACCACCTGTGATACAGGGACCTTCTGACAACAGAAAAACAGGAGGTGTGGGGAAATGCAGGAAAAATAAAGTTACTTAAGACATCCTGGAGGCTTAATTACTAATTTGTATTAATAATGTTATAAAGTCTCCTTAAAATTATCTCTGTGCATGATTTATCAAAGACTATCAAAAAGCAGTACAGATAATACTTATACTACAGTTAAACGCTATGATCACATGAAAAGGTTTCTCCCCAGAGAATTTCACTAGCAGAAAAACTGAATAGAAAAGAAAACATAATCTGGGAAACCAACACAAGGTGTTGTCTCAGATACTGTAACTACCAAACAGTCTCAGCTACTGTAACAGTGTTTCATTTGCAGTTCTAATACCCAAATTTAGGAAAAATGGCTTTCAGTGATTCATTTACACATGCTGGCACCCTGATGAACATCACTTAAAAGACAGGCCCTATGGAGGTGGAGTATTGCAAATTAGTTGCCTGGCTTCTGAAGGATGACTCAAGACAACCTCTTCTCCTTTTTAAAACAGCTAGTGCAAAAGACTGATGTATATATATAAATATATATACACACACACATATATATGTTAAGATGGGGTTTTCTGCAGTTACAAAAGCATTAAAAACATTTAAATTATATTAAGGAGCTTAATCATTTACAGACCACAGCTTATTTCCATTTTAAATCCTAAGCAGTAGTTAAGAGGACACTGGTGACACAGGAGAAAGAATTCAAAAGGCACATCATTCTCATGAAGGTGATGAGTACAAGCAGATCGTTCCTGTAGAAAACCTCTGAATGTCTGCAACACAAGATAAGCAGCCCTAGAAGGTTGAGTAAGAATATAATTTTCATCACTTCTATCAATCAAGTACCCCATCTTCCTCTGACTGGTTTTAGTTTAAGGCCTGGCAGGGTCAAATGACATGGTAAAACAATATTATCTCCCCAGGCAAACTACAGACACTCCTCTGGCAAAGGCGTGGCAAATAGGTTCAGCTACCCTGACGAAGCCCACATTGTCATACCATCTGTTTTTATTTAAGAAAAAAATACTACCATTCAGGCTTTCTGTACAGTACCTCTTCTGTGTGAGAGGGAATTTCGTTTTGAAAGGAGTGCAATTTTACTGTGAAAGTTGATAAAGAATTCCTTCCCATCCAAAGATGTTCTGAGTAAGGCAGCTCCAGTTGTTAGTCACAGCCTTGCATTAAATATTTGCTGGCCAGTCAAAACCAAAGAAGCTTCTTCAAAAGTCTGGTGTCTATGGAAGAGCTGTCCAGAGAATAATCCTTTCCAGCACAAGTCATGTTGTCAGGTAGGAAAGTGGTAGTATAAACAATAGTACTGCAAAACACAAAACTTAAAAAAAACCCCACCCAACTTTAAAATAGTCACATAATTGTTAAAAGCCCAGATCTAGGCTCACTAAAATTAATGAAAGCTTGGTTATTGACAGATAAGAGATGATAAATTCATCTGAAATATGCTTCACATCAGGATGCACCTCAGACATATTTTCTCTAAGGATTTGGAAAAATGTTTTATTCAAATAAACCAAGAAAAGATTTCTCTGCAAGGAATGAAAAATCTTTCAACTACATAAGCTTACAAGTCTGAAAATTAACTAGAAGAATAAAAAGTGAGACAAAAAAAGAGGAGCTGGAAGAATTTCCTAAATTGTGAGCTTCTTTCACAAATAGCCAGAGGAACTCTTTGTAGGTCAGAGTACCAAATGTTTCAAAATTTCCTATTTAACCTTTGGCAGCAGCACTAACTAAATCCTCACAGGGGGAACAATGCGGAAAATTTGCAACATCTTTATTTTGAATGTCACATGGTCTATGCATTAAGCAGAAAAACAAAAGTTGGCAAAGGCAGGTGAAATTATAACAGTTCCAGATTTGTACTAAGCTGTCTAACTTGGGAATACTAAAGAACACTCTGCTTCATAAGGAAAAAAAAAAGCTGCATATTTCATTCTCTCAATTTCTTCAGTGGAAATGAGAAAGCTGCAGTTTTCTACTTAAACCCCACCTGAAATTTCCTGAAATCTCAAAGAAAATTAATTTGGAAGAATAAATATTCTTTTCAAGAGGTATGGAGAGAGTAATTCTGTTTTCAAAAGCATTTATAAAATAGTGTTACTTGATGGTTATTAAATGCAATATGAACAATATACATGAAGTTTCTTTACCTCCCCCCCTACTAAATACATTAGAATTCCTTGGATTGTGTCAGATTTTCTACTTCAAAAGTAATTTCTCTTTTTCTCTCTCAAATGCTCTCAAAAGGCACCAATGACGGTAACTATGGATGAAACAGAGAATGTGATGTGATTCCAAGTTTATCCTATGGTGGATGTCTTAACAATCAACTCAAAGGAAAAGAATGCTCAGTTTACATCAAATCCAAATTCCTGAAATGACACAGGACCTTTCAGACTAGTCCTGAAATACATTGTCCTTGATCCAGTATCATTGTATTTTCATATATGGTATTAACTGCATACTTTTTTAGAGAAGAAAACTTTACAGGAATTCTTAAATATCCCAATGATGGTTTTATTCATTTAAACAGACTTGTACATCACACAGAGCTTAACAGCATGATTATAAAAATCAATCACTAACCCCCTTTATTTTTTTTAAGTCACAGAAGAGTTTAAAAGCTGAGCAACTTACACAGAGGTGATAGCACTTAGATTTTCTGAGGTCTTGACAATATTAAGTATCTCATAAATCTAATTCTCAAAGCAGAGAATCACAGATGTCACCAGGCACAGAGGCCCTATTAAAAGTATCCTCATTTACTTTTCCAGAGTGCCTTTCTTTATCACATTACTTGATACACTCTCATTTACAGTTCTCAGCTGCCCAATCTCCCCTCAGCCCATTCTGTACTCGTCACAACACACAGCAATTGCAGAGACCCTTTTTCCCAAAACAAAGTCAGACCATCAGGGAAAGTCTATCAGATTGTGTAAGTATCTTCTCAACACCAACATGTAAACAGAAGTCATTGGGTCTTCAGTAAAGGCAGTTTTTCCTTCTGAATAATAATGAAGAGCTGTTGCAAGAAGTGTAAAGAGCCAGTATGTTCAACACAATATCCCCATGTAATTCCTTCAAAGATTAAACTATAACATTAATGCTTGCTACAACAGTATTTATATATAGTCAACTGGCTCTGTGAATAGGAAATAACATGATTTATTGCAAAGTGTAGACTTCAAACAAACAGGTAGTTAGAAGTCCGGTTTGTTATGATTTTATTTAAAATAAGAGTTTAATGTTTTCATGCAACATTTGCACTGAAGTCTTAAATAATCATGACAAACAGCAGAAGTAGTTAAGGAAAGCACTAATTATAGACCTTAGTGAATATACAAAAAACCTCAGCATTATAGGTTATACAAAGTAAAGAATGTCTTTAATACTTCCCCAAAATACTGCAGCAGCCGAGACACAGTGATATGCCTTACAAGGGCATAGGAATGTTGTTTAGAAATCACACTGGAACTACCCATTTCCTTTAATTTCACAAACAAGACAAAAGCAACATTCAACTCCACACACTGATTTTTCAACTTATGTCTATACAGTACCTTGAGTCTTATCCAAATAGTAAAAGTTAGACATGTCGTTTATTTAGTAAACAATTATGCAGTAAATCTCTATTACATTTCTTCTTCCTTGGTTTTACCTGGAGTAGCCATGTTATTTAAAAGAGGGCAGGTTTGGCACTTTTATACTGATGTCACCAATATTAATATTTCTTGGGATCTCTGGCAGATTCATATTCTTTACAGCTGAAACAGCCCGGGCTGGAGCTCCTGCTAAACCAGCCTGCGTATAAAGTGAGGAAAAATGAAAGTCAGGCAAAGCTGATCACAAGATTAACTAGCAATATACACAGACAACTAACTTTTCAAGTATTTCCATGGTTACATGATTAGAAAGACCAGATGGTAGTTGTGTTTGGAATGAAATGGGTTATTTGGAAATATTAAACCAGAAAGAGAAAACAGTTCACACATTCCTTTTTATATGATAAGATATGTAATGTTAACTTGATGGAAAAGTATGCAAGGAGGAATAGGAGGCTTATCCAAGCATGTGTAATATGTAGGTTATAGAACAGACAATCCTGAGGTATTTGAAGTCCAATGTGCTGTCTTTGCCTCTTACCTATTCTAAAAGTTCACATGATTCACAGTTGACTAATGCTGATTACAGGTTCAGAATATGTAACCTCAAAGTAACAAGCTGTTGAATGTCAGTTGAACCATATTACTTATCTAAATGAATGTGTGTGTGTATATATATACACATATATAAAAAAGGTTTTTCAAGGTGGCTTAGCCTAAAATGAAAAGGATAAACTCCTTGCATTTGTGGGTGATAAAGAGCATGCAGAGACCATTTATGTAGTCCAACTGGAGTAATCTGTTTTCCCACAGTATCTAATTATATGCTAACATATCTGCAGCCCCGAGGGCACACTGAACATTACATAATAACCTGGTTATGCCAAATTAAACATTGAACTACCTATGTTGTATTAAAGACCTCTATTGTATGTAGTCTCTCTTCTTTTAAAGCCAAAGCCTTTTTGTATAAATATGCAAGTTTTACGATATAGAATTAGGTTCATCACTGACTTCCATTCAGTTCTGCCTTTTAGATAAAATAACTGCCAGGTTTACACACTGGGGCATACTACTGAAATGCTAACAAAGATGATTTACAGTTCAGAGGTCAGACGACATACAGAACATGATCCTTCCCTATTGCTCCTGAAGAATACCTCTTCAAATTTTTAGTATCATAACAACTATTAAAAAAAGGCCAATAATTAAGTTATTACTGTATTTGATGCTGTGTAGAAAAGGTACTATTCATTTTAAGGACGGAAATGTTTCTCCTAAAAGTTCAGACTCTCTATGTGTATTTAGAATTAGCTGTGTGGTTTTACTTCAGGCTTGCCACAAAAGTGTAAAAATTATTTTTGTTCTTGCTGGGGAAAAAAAAAAAGCCTGGAAGATTTTAAAACCAGAGCTTTTATTTGCAGAAAAAGACAGTATTTTTCAATTTTGGAAATATGAAAAAACTTTTTATTTTTATGTTTTAAAAGAAGGATTAAAAATACTCAAAAAGAATAAAACCCACTAAGTGATTTTCAGAACTACTACAGTTTTAGAGTGTGGCATCTTGTAGGCCCAGTAAAAAGGAGCATTCCACAAGAAACAAAGCAGCATGCTAAGAACTGGGTAAACAAAAGACTAAACCTGTAGAAATGGAAGGTCTTTCATAGTAAGAGTGCCAAAGACTGAAGAAACCAGTGCATTTGTAGATAAAGTAATTCTGAGCAAGAAATACAGCAAACCAAAAGAAGAAAAAATTCTGGAATAGTTTGTCACATTTGATTCTTAAATAGTGTTGCCCAAAGCATAACCTTTGCAGATTCTTGATTTTCACTGAAAGTGATTTCAATTATAAATACTGAGGAGTACATGTGACTTTGTGGTGTCCACCTCCACTATTGTACAAAAGGAAACAGACACCTCATATACTTCTCACATAACAACTCTACTTTTTGAAGGCTATCCTAAAAAAAATATTTTCTCCCTTTTACTACTCTCTTATAAGAAATAAATGTAAGGTCAAATTAAGTTAAGATTTCCACTCAAAATCCTACCTACTGTTCTCCTTCTCCCTTCAAAAACATAACCCATAGACAAAATAAAACCAATTAAAGTTTCTGATTTTGAACTAACTCTTTCATATCATGTGGAAAGGCTACAGCATCATAAATTCCTAAATTTTAGTCACAGGAGGATTCCCAATATGAGGAACAGAGACCAGAAAGCCATGAGTCATCTGTTCTAACATGCCCCTGCCAGACACACATATATGAGACAAGCCAAAGTTGGGAAGGGCACGTGGGGGTAGAGGAGAAAGCTCAGGAAATCTTAAATCTCCAATGCAACAAAATAATAAGCTCTCACTTTGGCCCTGACATAATCCAAATTATTGGTTCTCTGAAGTACAGACTGAGTAAAACTAAAAAGGTGCAAAAAAGTATCTTCAAAGCCTATTTTTCTTCGGTTTTCCTTAACATCACCATGTCTATCAGGTCATTCACTTCAGAGGTTGTTTCAACGGCAATGCCTTCACAAAGGGGACAATCTGGACCTAACACTAGTAATATTAAGAAATGCAAGTATCCAAAATCTGCACCCCTGAATCTGCAGTATCTTAAAGCAGCAGTATTAGACACTGCAATTTCTTGCTATTTATGAAAAAACAGTGCAGAAGATGATGAAGTGGCGCAACACTGTCCTTTTATATTTGAGAACTTGTACATACTAATTTGAAATCAGGAGGTAACTACGAGTGAAGTTTTATCAGATAAAACAATAAATGCATTTCCTTTTTATTTGGTTCTATCCTTTAAATTCTATACTCAGTAACTGGAGAAAAATTCTTTAATTCTTAATTCTTTAAGAAGTGGGGCAATGTAAACTGTTTTCCATAGAAAAGATGAAAATACTAATAAAGTAGTAACAAAAGCAATGAATTATACAATTTGTAACTGAAACAATGGGAAACCAGAAAAATATTGTAAGTGATGGACATGGTCCACACAAACAGGCATGGCTGGCCATTCAAAAGAGAGATGCCTTCTAGGTGACTAGGATGGAGATTCCTTGCCCTAATTTAATGAAAGTTAATTATTCTTAATGGACAAATAAAAGTTTTAGTATAACTGGTCATTATTTTTACCTACCTGCAGCTATGCTCTTTACACAGACTTAACAGTCCCTGCCTCCCGCCCCAATGGCATAGGATACAATGGAGACACAATTGAGAATTATTTAAAATACCACAATTGACATGACCATTGCCCTTCCACCCCCCTATACAGTCACGACTTCCAACAGCCATATTTCACAAGGACCATTCTGGATCAGGATCAGCAAATATCCCTGACAAAAGTACTATGAATTTCAGATTACCCCTTTTTTTACCAGTGAGATTGTCTTTCGCTATCATATGCTGGAGTAGAGATTTTCAAACTATTACATTCTCTTCTGTAATTCTCTACATTAAGTGAGTGGGTTTGTAATTCAATGTATACACCATATGCATAGCAGAATGCTATTTGTCATGATCAGTGTCAACCCTATCAAGCACAATACAGTCATACAGTATTTCTAAGGAAGAGCAAACAGTTCATTAAAAAATGTTTAATGGATAATATGACTGAAAAGTACTTAAACTCCCAAACTGGATAACTAATAACGTTATTTCAAATGCTATTATATGTGAATGCCTTAGCACTCCTTTTCAGCATGTCAAACAGTGAAGTAGTATGCAGTCCTTCCATTTATTTAACATTTCTTTTACAGAAAATGAACTGCATTTACACACAAAAGTACTACAAGAAGTACTTCCAGCCCA
>JANZLQ010000079.1:17526315-17559872 GCA_026212715.1 Elanus axillaris | reverse complement strand
GAGCAGGAATATTTGAGACATGACCTTTCAGTAGATTTTGCAGAGGGGGTGATAAATTGCAGTAAGAGTGGATAAGAAAACATCTGAGATGCTCTTTAAACTCAGTAGCTATTATTTTCATCAGATAGGAACACTATTATATTGTCTTACACTAAGACATGGTACGTGAATGGCATCAGTTGCCCATAGCTCTCTCATGAACTAGGAGAAGCTCTGATCAGATTATTGAATTTTTGGATCACACCTCCCTTAGGGTGTTTCCATATAACTTCTGATGACTGCACAGGGCACAGACAGGCCAGGAGGCTTGTGAACTGGGGAGTAAAAGATAAATTAGATATAAGTTCTTTATGAAGTCCACTTAGAGGTCCAGGTTCACATGAAGTAAGGAAACAGTTTTTCACAGTGTTTGGTGCTCATTTGTAAAGCAGGCTATGGATAGGCTATTGAGCAGAGTGCTGACCAGCTTGCTGGCTGCCGGAGACTCCCCTGGTGGGAGCTAATGACAAATTCTTATGCTGCAATTCACCTGCAGCATACGCTGTGAGGTATCTGTTCTTTTTCACACCATTTATTCTTTTTTCTGCCTGTCCTTCATGTACACTCAAATTGTCTGATGTTGAATACTAAAAAGAATTCTCCCTAGGCCAAATGGGAGGAAGGAGCTTTTGAAAGCTGCGGTGTCATTGGCCAAAGCTGGGATGCAGCAAAAAAAAAAAATCACAAGAGACTACATTCTTCATCCTTTAGCAGGGTTTGCACTTGGGTAAGTGTAATTAGTCCTTGTGGGCTATGTCTTCATTGGCTATTCAGTTTAGAATAGTAATGTGGTTTTGAAACAAATTTCCCAATGTTTCAACCTACCACGTGTTGGTTTAGCACACACAGATTAGACTCCTTCCACAGCAAATTTTTTAGAGAGAGCTCAAAATCACTGTGATTTTCCTGTCTAAACAGTGATGCTAAGCCCTCTCTAAAAAATTAAGAGCTATTACTTTCTGTCTTACCTTAATTAAAGGAGTGACAAAGAGAAGAAAGTTGTGGTGGACACAACCGCATGTATTCGCAACCAAAAGTTGATTAACAAAGTAGTTATCAGCAGTAAACCTGTAGCAATTGTCAAATCATGAGTGAGTGAGAGATATCTGTGGCAGGAAAATGCAACCATAATAGTTCATATAGTGTGATTTTGATGCTTTTGACTTGATCCGGGATGATTCTAGCTGGTATTTACTAATATTTTCTACCAAATCTTAGCCCACTTAAAGGATAGACTCTGGCCTTGTTTGACTTATTAGAGAAGAAGGCCCATGGTGTGAAAATAGAGAATATATAAAGGCTTTATTTCCTTTCCAAAAAGCACATGAATAGGTCAACATGGTATCTGTTTAGAAGGTAATCTCTTACATAATTCTTCTTGCCATAACAACATTGCTTTGCCCTAGAAAATACATCTAGGATGTAGTCTATCAGCTTTAAAAGTGTCTTTACCTATACCATGCTGACAGCACATACCAGCTTTATAATTGCTTTAGGGCTTTTCAGGACTGCTAGGGAAAATAATACTTTATTGAATGAATATTTCAGTGAAAATCTTCTTTCCAGTGAAATAGGTCCACTGGCACAAAACAAATACTAATATTCTGCAGACGTATCTATGGGGTATGCAGGAACATTAGCAGAGGTGCACTTTCAATTGCTATCAGCATCTTGTTAACTGCTTGGAATAAAAGACACACCTTGCTACCTGGTGATCTCCTTTCCGTTTCCAACTTACAAAATTCTAGACTATCTTTTTTCCTTGTTAAAACATACACTGTATGAGAAAGATGTAACATAAATTAGCTGAAAAGAATTTGCAGGCAATATATGTAAAGAGGTAACATATAATTGCTTACTGCACTGACAGAAACATACCAAATTTTCCTCATGGAGTTAGTTCAAAATATACCCAATCTTTCCACATTTAGGAGGTTGCTGGTTTGTTTTTTGTTTTGTTTTGTTTTGTATCTTTTTTTTGTTTTAATTTGGGAATGAATCCCAAGAACCTGAGCCAAAGACAGGGTGATTTTTTGGCTTTGAATGGCAACTCCATTGAAATGCATTTAGTTTTTACTCAGCTATGATTGATTATAAAAAGAGTTATTTTAGGTGCAATGTGAAGATAAGGAAAGTACCATGGGGGGCTAGGATACTGTATTTGCAATGAGCTGTTTGATGTACTCTTGGTTTTAAAGGAGAAAATGTCTTCTAATTCACATACAGCTACTTACCCAGGTTTATCACTTTATATATGCTCTTGTGAGGACTTGCATATTCGTATAAATCATCCAAGGCAGCATTACCATTTTATAGAGAAAAATCAAATATTAATAACTCAGCCGACAAGATACTCATGCTTCCTTAGGAGTCTCACAGGTACCATGGGAGACTTGCAGGATCCAAATGAGTCACCATCCATAAAAGTTCCCTACCGCAAAGCTATTTAAGTAATTACAAAATTTAACAAAAGCAAAACAAAATAATATTCGCCTCCCAAATAACAGAAAACATTAACGTCTACAGGGTGCTCAGGTCTGCTTAGCCCATGGCCCAGATACTCACAATATGTTTGTGGTAATTAGAATATCTTATTAAAACTAATTCGCCTCCAGATCTCCCACAGAAATCCTCCAAGCAATAACTGCAGTCTTGCCAAAGCAAATTCCTAAATTATATCATTCTCTGTTGAGCAAGCCCCTACAGATATTGTTTGAACAGTGTTGAAGAATCCTACAAATGAAATGGAAATGTGTTAAAACTTTAAAGCTCATCGGGTTCAGAAATCAGTCACTTCAGTCTCTCACTTGTTTTTCAAACACCCCCTTCAGACTCTGGCATGCTTTCTCAATATTACTTATCCGCCATGATGTACTGAGTTTTACAGATTTCCTTTCTTTAATTGCCAGCTTTTCAGTATTTATTTTATTATTCTTTCTTGTACATAGAGCTTTCATTTTGGTTCATTTGACTTTTGTGTAATGGATATATTCCTGCTGCTCCATCTGTCTGTTGCATTTCTTTCCTGACAGCATAACAGGGAGGTGAATTTTGAGATACCTGCATACACTGATTAGGAGCTTGAATGGCTGCGTACCATTGCCAGGTCAGGCAGGAAGGAAGCTGTGGAAGGCTGCTGGTGGGTGCGCATCCCGCTGACCCCAGCCGCTGCCCTGGGGAGAGGGTGCACTCATCCATGGTTCATGGATGCCAAGGCAGGGATTGGTCTCTCAACAGCCCCAGTCCCAGCTAGCTAAACGGGACCATAGTATCACCTCAGGCCTTGCCCATGTGCTGTCTGGAGAGGTCATTAAAGTAACAGTCCCGTTATCATACTTTCCAAGCCAAAATTTATTAATGCAAGCCACGTAAATGGATGTGTGAATACAGCCTGCACCCACAAGTCCTGTACTACTTGGATACGTAGTAGTATCTTGGAACTACGTTGTACTACTTGGAACGTCTCAGCAGCACTCACCTGAGTACCAGCCCATGCCCAGGGGGTATCTTCCAACCCTTGTTAATTGGTCTTCATTCCCTGCTCTTCCTAAAGGTACAGTCTTACAAGGGAAAGGAGAGAAGACAGTTTTAAAGTCCTAAAAGAACATTTTCCTCCCATCCACCTCTTTTTCTGGTTCTCTAATGTACTGAAATCTTTCTAACATACATTTAGTTCACTTCCATTTAGCTTCACATGTTTGTTCTCCAATCCAATGTCTTTCTCTTTCCCACCAGTACCAATAACTGTCACCAGCAACACACTGGATTGTGTCCAGTTTATGTTTAACAAATGCCCTGTTTGTTTTCAGGCTATCTGTCTGATTTCCTTTGGTTGTAATATTGTCCATTGGTCCATGGAGAACTCATCATACTTGGCTGCTGCCCATGCCGTCTCTGTCTGTGCTCTGCCAGCTTCAGCAAATGCTTGCAAATTGTCCTAATCCCTCAGAACTCCTCCACTTTTTTCCCAGGGATATAGAAATTATTTTGGATTGTACTGCTTGATATCTTCTTTTTTCCCAACTAACAATCAGCCTCAGACTCTGCCTGTCTGCTGTCCACAGTGAGTTTCCTTTTCTGCAGCATTTTGGGATGCCATCTTAATCAATGTCACAATACAGTCACCTTCCAGAAACTTCTGTTTGCACTGAGTAATTTTTCACTTGAAAACTGATTGTTTGTTGAAATTTAATTCTGGCTTTTGCAGAGATCAGTATTTGAAATTACGATGGTTTATTTTTAAGACTGGCGTGAAATCAGATCAGGTTCAAGGATTTGTTTCTCTCTTGCCTCTTCCCAACCTCTCTGCACCTCCCAGCTTGCCGATTCCTTGTCTAAGGAATCAGCCTCCAGCTTTGATTACTTAAGTCAGTGATCAAACACTACTACAGTCATGGCAGTGGATATTTCTCTGTGTCCACAGAGGCACTCTAACTGTTTTGGTTAGATGCTTTGGGGAAGATACAGTCAATGCCCCCGACAGCTATAGCTTAGCACAAACACACAGGGAACAACCACCAACTCCAAGGATGACTGAGATAGCAAAAGCAGTAGGTACAATTCTATTCACACTCAAGCCAATATAAGCTAAGTGTAACTTCACTTGTTCACTGCAGTCTCTAGGGTACAAATTGGAGAAGAATGTTTGTAACACAACCTGTAGCTATACTTGCAGGTTGCATAAAAGAAGTAGAATGATGAACATTCTTTTTCTGTGGTTTTATTTGGAGGCCACAGAAGATCAACAACAATACTATACTAGCAAATATAACTTTGCACCCTGGGTTGATATGAATACCATTTGACTGGATTCATTTGTCTGGCCTAAAGTTTACTCATTGTTTATGTAATATTTTGATGCAGAGAATGAAAATTATATTCATGGGACAGAATTCTGTCTTGGCTAGATTCTGTAAAAAGTGAAAAATACACTGTGCCCCAAATGACTATCATCGTCACATGAGACAATAACCTGATAAAGACTGATGAGAAGCACTCGTCTCAGTGAACTGGCAAGTCTTTCAGTGCAATAAGCACATATCAATTGAAGCAAACTATTTGTACTTTGAAACCCAGAATACTGGGCTTGGAAATTTCATTAGATTAATTTTGTTTATTAAGTCTGATTTTCATGGCACTTGAAGTGGAATGCAAAGAAAATAGGCTCTTCTAATGTGCTTTAACACTTTCAGTTTAATACTTTGAAAAACAAAAAAAGGGGGGGGGGAAAAGCATTGAAAGTTACCAGCTAAGATGAGGTCTAGGGATAAGATTTCTACTAGGACCAAGCTGGCTTCCTATTCCTATCATCTGGTGCCTAATGTTAGAGTTTTCTATAAATTCTGTCTATTCACCTTTTTTCCCCTCTGACTCTTACTGCAGCCATGTTATTAACCAGCTCCCTGTTCATGGATTTTACATAAACAATCAGAAAAGATAAAATCACAGTGGGGAAAGGGAAAGCCAGCATCACCTGAGTACCTCTCACCTCTTGCCTTTTTCAGCGATATAACTGAAATCATTGACTGCCCTATTTGCCTGCAGTACAGCAGCATACAGTTCCTACAGAAGTCCCTTAATGGGTCAGATCATTAGAGTGCACAACTCAGTGCACTCAAGCATGCATCTCTCATACTAATTGTGTCCAATCAAATAACAAGATCAGTACAGACTCTAAATCATTTAGGCTTGTTAAAATGCCACTGCTAAGGCTCTTTGTGCCATTTTCAGGGTGTAGCTGCTTCATGCTGTGATATGCTCTAGAAATAAAGCAAGGAGGAGGAAAAATACGAAGTTTCCCTCCCATCTTTGTAGATAAATTTCATCTTTTGTTTCATTAGCAATTTGTTAGATTTCATCCCTATCATATGCCCTAGTTTTTGTGGGTTTTTTTCTTAAAGTAAACAGTGCTGGTTTATGTTTTTAGTTTTGTTTGTTTGCTTGCTTCTTCTTTCTGTTCTATTCAGAGAGCTGCAACACTGACTAGCTGCTAAGGGGATGGTTACATACATGTGAAGCACGCAGTGCATTGTCTGCATCTGTTGTACAGAATTAGGAATCTGACCTAGTCTCTTCCTCTAAACCACCTCAGCTTCCTGTAAAGATCAGGTTTATATTTCCTTATCACAACAGCAGTTCAATGTGTTTAAATTTTTTCATTATTAAATTCACATGTATGATGTCTTCACAACTTAGTTTTTCAGGAATAACTACTCCCTAAGTGAATAAATTCATCATCCTCATCTTGCCTTCTACAGCCACATGCCTGCACCTCTGAAACACCCGGTCATCTCAGGTAGCACAAGTGCTGAGCAGTGACCTCGAGCAGAGAGAAACTCCATTACCTTCTCAGCGGGCTTCCTACGATTACTGCAGGCTAGGGTTCAAGTGCATTAGCAGAGAATAGAGGGAAGCTAACAGCTGAATGGTAAAATGCTTCTAGCACTTTTCCCCCTTTTTTTTTGCTAATTCAAATAGCTGAAGGGGCATACACAGTTATACTTCTGTTAGGCAAGCTGAAGTTGATTAAAATGTCGCATGTGCTGGGTATTATCCACTAGGTTACTTTAAAAAGTGCTATCTACACAACCTTTGTGAATTACTTCTAACGTCTTATGAAACATAATCACTGTCAGATTATAATGAAGCATTAAAGTACCTAAAAGGTCAAAATGTGAATTTAAATTTCTTAAAATTGCAAAGGTGGCTTACCTCTCTGATTCCTTCTATTTAGCTGAAGTGGTAAAGTCACTCTGCTGGTAGTAAAACATTCAACTCTACCTTCTGTAAATCTGTATTAGTAATAATACCCTGGAAAACAGAAGTCAAGGGAAGAAACAATAACCCTGCTGTTTACAATGCAGTGTTTGGAAAATATTTTTCTTAAACCCTGTGCTCGGTCCCCAGTATTTCTGCAATGGCTTTTTAGCATAGGTTTAGAAAGAGTATCTATGGTACAGCTCTGACTAAGGTCTTCTCTTAGGTAAAATGTAAGAAAAATTCTGCTGGTACAAAAAAATATATATCTAGTTCTATCTGTAATGTGAATTTATGTAAATGCTTATGTGTTCTTTTTTAAAGTATTGTATTTTTTGTGGGTATATTTCAGCACAAACGGTATGAAAAAAACAATATTTAACGCTCCAAACACAACAGCCCTCATAAAAGAGGAACCCATCCATCTATCAAGTGTGTAAAGTGAAAAATCAGAATTTAGAAACAGACTTTAGTTTCAAGCCTCTCAGGCACTATTAGCAGGGAGAGGCTGACTCTCTCAGCCAGAATGAGAACTTGTTTCAGTCTTGTGCACAAGCTGTAAATCAAGCAGTGGTCTTTATTGTGACCATGCTCAGCTCTCTGCAAAGTTGTAAGCACCAGGCACTCTCCTGCCAGCTCAGTGCTGGTTGCAGGGGCCATTTGCTGTAAATAATGTTGGACTGTGTGAAACACAGGTGTGTGGGTGGGAAAAGCAAAGTACCAGTTTTCCAAAGGACAAAAAATGTCACTGCCCCAAACAGGGACTCTAGAAAGGAAATGAATGTATTTAAGAGAAGGCAAACCCACCAATGTATAAGCTGCCTAGGACCCCAGCTGAGGGCTGCTCCTGGGTGTCAGACGCTGTCTTTAGTGAGCACTGAAAATGTCTTTGTATCCCTATGTCTGTGTTGTAGCTTCTTCCCTCCACTCCTTACCTCTTTTATCACAGCTAGACTTTCTCCCTCTTTGTTAAATTACAAGGGGGGCATAGGTCTTGTTGCTATGAGTTGGTAAAGGCACCAAAGTGTTCAAATAATGCAAATAATGTATAATAATGACAGATTGTCTTATAGTTCTTAGATTAATAAACATAATCTGTGAAGAATCTTTCTCCAGCTAAGTTTTCTGTAATGGCCTTCTCACTGCAAGGTTCAGCCATCGCTGCCAAAGACCCTCAAGCCAGAGGGAGCTGACAGCACTCCCTCTAAAGCCCAGCAGCACTGACGCTGACACGAAGTGCTTCCATAGCTGTCAAGGACAGCTACAGGCAGACAGCCATTTTGGGCAGCATGGCTGCTATGCCTCTTTCTTGCTGAGATCTGATGTGAGCCGGCCTTGAAAGTGCTGCCATAGCAAAGTCATTTTACTTTTGGGGATACACGTGTACAGAAAAAAACTCTCTCCTCAAAAAAACCCAACAAACTCCTACTGTGACTCCATGGTATCATCCAAGATTTTTTGACACAGACACTTCATTTGTAATAACCGTAATAATTATGATTTAGACTTCATCTAAGGTTCTGAAATGACTTTGCATACATCAAATAAAACTTACATTGCAGTGCTCAGCCATATCATGCTTTTACACCTGGTTGACCTAAGCACGGGTAAAATAGTATATTTTTCTTTTTTTCAAATTCAGAAATTTTAAGATCAGAAAGGATAATTATACCATCTATCTGCTTGTCCATTGCATATCTTCTGATTCCCACCCAACTGAAGCCACTACAATTTTGTGTAACTAAGAGTATGCTTACATTGTTACGAACGCTTGAGTTAGCTCATTTGAAAAAGCCATCCTCCTCCCTGTTAAAATGCGGGGAGGAGGAACACGGACACAAGCTAGTCCATTGCAACACCTTAGGTTAGCTATCTCATAGCACATTTGTAACAAATGAATCTGAATCCAGGATTAGTTTCTGTGTCAGTACAGCTTCCAGCCAAACTCTCATAATTTCTCTAAATGTCCTACGTCTCACACCTGCAACCATATGCATAAACCCAACAACACATTTTCCAGAAAGGAATCACTCCTCACTCGAATACAGAGAATCTATTACTTTTATTGGTAGATTATTTTACTGGATAATCAGCATCATTTAAAAATGTGCTATATTAGTCATTTGAATGTGACTGGCTTTAACTTGCAGCAATTCACTCTTGCTATGCACTTCATAGGTAGTTTAAAGAGCTCTTTAGTTTCAGGTATTTTGTCCCCCTGAAGCACACACCATAATCAAGCTGTCTCTTTGCTGATATGATAAAGTAAATGGATTAAGTTTTGTATGTTCCTTGCCAAAACACAACTTCCCTAGTTCTGGAGTGTGGTTATTTGCCTTCTCTCATTTTCCACCTGTAAAAACAGCTATGGGGAAAAACCTGTATATGATATTTGTGGACAGTACTGTCATATGCCACACAGAGAGGTTTATGTGCCTTCTTTATTCCTCCTAGTTTTTTATTTCCTTGTTTATGCATCTAAATATCACCTCAGACTTTGAGTCATAGAAGTTGATGCAAAGTTGTTTGTCTCCTATGATCTTTAAATCCTTTGAGATCACTGCTCCGCAAGAATATAGGTGTCCACTCTGTATCACAGTGGTGGGTTTTTCCCCCCAGATTAATGTCTTTTCCTGGATTCTGTTAAAATTGGTTTTGTTCTAATATCCATTCCTGCTAAATGACATATGGCTGTTTATCAATGTTTACAGATACGGTGTACTGTTACTGTGATGATACAGTGTATTTTACCAGAATTTCATGCAGTTTTAAGCCTGACACTTGAAGGCTAAGACTATTAACTCTACAGAATTACTTTTGTTAGTCAAGCTTTTAAAATAATATCAAATGAGCATAATTCAGTGGCTGAAATAGTAATCACAGGAAAACTCTGGTGGGGAGGGAGCTTGGGAGGTTTCTGGTGCAAGCAGCTGCTCTCAGCAGAGCCAGGCAAGGGGGCCACTCTTCAGTGCTCCCTGAGCCCCCCCTTGACCAGGTTCAGCCTGTCCTGGTCCTCCAGCCTCTCCTCACAGGGTGAGTGCTCCAGCCATGATCACCTCAGTGCCCCTCTGCTGAGCTCGCTTGGGTTTATTGCTGTCTTTCCTGTACCGGGGGTCACAAACTGTGTGCAGCATCTGGGCGTAGCCTAATGAGTGCCAAACCAGTGGGGACAATCCTGTCCCTTAACTGACTGGCATACAGCCCAGGATGCAGTTGGCCTTCATGGCTAGCAGAGCACACTGTTGGCTTCTGCTCAGCTCCCTGCCTGCCAGGATCCCCAAGTCTTTCCTCCAGAGCTACTCCCAACCAAGCAGTCCACAGCCTGTCTTGCTGTAGGGGTTATCCCTCTCAGGGGAAGGACTTCCATGTGTCCTTGTCAAATTCAGAAGATTTCTATTGTCCTGTTCCTCCTGCCTGTCCAGTTCCCTCCAGATGGTACCCCTGCCCTCCAGCATACCCACCAGTCCCACCAATTTGGCATCAACTGCAAGCTTGACATGAGTGCAATCCCTCTCCTTCTCCAGGTCACATAATCATAATCAGGACATATCCCAGTACAGACCTCTGCAGTAATCCCCTTGATACTGGCATTAACCACTACCCTCCGAGTCCAATCATACAGCCAGTGTTTCATCTCTCTGGTTGTCCACCCATGCGGACTGTAACAGCCTGCCTTGGTTTCAAGAATATTGTGTGAGACATGATCAGAAGCTTTGCTAAAACTGAGGAAAATAGCATCCACTGCTCTCCTCTCATCCACAAATCCTGCCACATTATTACAGAGGCAATTATGTTGATGAGGTATGGTTGATCCTTGGAAAATCCATGCTCACTCCTCCCAAACAATCCTCTTTATCTGTGTGCCTAGAATTGTGTTTGAAATAATATTAGACTAATTACAACATCTTCCTTAATGACCTTATTTTAGTATCTTCATTAAAGGACAATGGGACCAACTGCACCCTCAACATACTTGCTGAGAAAAAACTTGAAAGAGTGGCTGAATCATGAGAGGGTTGTGCTGCCATTCAGATAGACTTGAACTGGCTGGAGAATTGGGAGGACAGGTACATCATGAAATTCAACAAGGAGATATGAAGAGTTCTGCATTGGGGAAGAATAACTTCAGCATCAGTAAATGCAAGAAGCTGATGGGCCAGAAGGCAGCTCAGCAGAGAAGGACCTGGGGTCCTAGTGGACAACAAGCTGTCCTTGAGAGAGCAATGCTCCCTCCTGGTAGAGAAAGCCAACAGTCCCCTGGGCTGCATTAAGCAGAGCATTGCCAGCCAGTCCAAGGAGGTGATCCATCTTGCATACCCATCATTTAAACTGCTGAGTGTAGTTCTGGGCTCCCCAGTACAAGAAAGACATGGACTTACTGGAGCAAGCACTGTGCAGGGCCACAAAGATGATTAATTTACTGGTGCAGCTTTCCCATGAGGAGAGGCAAAGAGAACTGGGATTCTTCATCCTGCAGGAGAGAAGGCTCAGAGGATCTCATCCATGTGTACAAATGCCTGATGAGAGAAAATGAGGACAAGGGGGCTAGTCTCCTCTCAGCAGTGCCCACTGACATGGGCAGTGGGCAGAGTTAAAACGCATGAAACTCCATCTGAATAAACAAAAAAGCTTTTTTACTGTGCAGGTGGTCAAACACTGGTACAGGCTGCCCAAATAGGTTGTGGTGTGTCCATTCTTGGAGATACTAAAAACGCAGCTGGATGTGGTCCTTCACAACCTGCTCTAGCTGACCCTGCTTTAGCAGGCAGATTGGACTGGAAAATTTCAAGAAGTCCCTTGTGTTCTAAACCTTTCTGTGAGTCATTAATTTCAGCTTCAAGTTCCATGTGTTAACCTAAATAAAAGGTATATTTTAAATTTATGAATATTTTCTTATCAAGATTGTCACATAGTGTCTGCCTATATCTTTTCAATTGACCATACTCAAAAGTGGGAGTTTATTGATAGGAGTTTATTCAAGTTCAGAAAAACACTGGCATTGTGTAGATGTTAAAAGCCTTGGGGATAAGCCTATGAAGACTAGTTGTGGCATTTTCAGTCTTTCCTAGGTTATGATCTTTTTGACATAATACTAATGTCCTAAGCATATCTAACCTCATGGCTGTTTCCCCAAAGTGATTTATATTATGTGGGATGCTCATAACACACACAGCAATGGAGACTCATTTTATTAGTGGGAGGGGGTTTGTTTTGTGTGTGTCTTTTTTTTTTTCTAACATGTTTTTGTATCCAGGATTAATTTTGCAGGAATAAAGTTGTTATTTTGCAGTTTTTATTAGATATAGTCATGACTACCTGAACACATTACTGCTCCACAGGGGGAACACTGGCAGACACAAGGCACTCTGACAGAAATACATATTCTCCCTATGGGGCAGTAACACACACAAATGATCATGAATATAAAGTTCTATTTATTTAGTTATTTAGATTTATTTCTGCTCCCCACTGTATCTTGTAGACCCATTTTTGAAAGATAAAAGGAAGACTATAAACATTAAGGTTGAAGCTCTCAAAGCCAGTGAGTCAAGATGTATACTGGATTAAAAAAGAATCTAAGTGAAAAAGTTTGTTTTTTTTTTAATTTCTAAACAAACCATGTACACATCTACTTTCAATGTACCTTCAAGTACATTTGCCTGACTTACTCCTTTTCTCTCAGCCTCAACCTACTCTCTGTAAACATCAGGGCAAAAGTTAACCTCACAACCTTGTCCATAAGTGCTCACTCTACCAGCTGCTTTGTTTCTAGATCCATTTGATAACCCAATGTAATACAACATGTGTAACCCCAAGAAAAGCCAACTGACCTCATCTTCTTTTCTTTCCATATGGGAGCAAGGCAGTGCCTGTGATTTACAGCACTGCCTTCCTCGTTCTTGCTGCTGAGCTCACCATGTGTCCTCCCCCTCCTCCTCCATTCCCCATTCCTAGCACCAGGCTCCCCCACCACTCAGCCCCCCCAGCTGGAAAGTCCTCCACACACTTAATTGACTCTGTGGCTCTCTTCATTTCCCATCAGAGGAACTATCTTTTCTCCCTGCCTTATAACCTTAACCTTCTCTCTAATAAAACAATCAAATCCTACTTCCCACTTTCAGAGTGCTCAATCAGTCTCCCTTGCCCTTTGCCACCCTCTTCACCCTTGCCCCACAGCCTGCAGATACCATTCCTGTTATATATCATAATGAATGCCTGTGAATGTTTGTGAAATTCATATAAAAGGTAGTAGCTAAGGACTGAATTTCTGCCTACTGTAGAGGGAAGAATCTGACAAATCTGTTTTGTCTACTTTCAGGGTAAAAGATTGATAAAAAAGAGATTTGGTAAAAAAGACCTCAGTATTGCACATATATTATTAAATGTACACATGTATGTTTCTTTCCATCTAGTTCTGCTTTTTCTGTCTAATCCCTGTATCAATGGGCACAGATCTGGTCTAAGCACGGAAAAGCCCCAGGAAATGCTGATGTTTCTGAAAGCGTTCATCCTGTCTTTGCTCTTCTACAGTGCAACTGCAGTGCAAAAACCTTTTGTTTGGTGCACAATAATTTTGCCTTTGCATGTGGCCTGATGCCCTGTTTTGCATCCTAAACCATGTACTCTTTAGAGCAGGAATTTTGTTGAGCCATGCCCATATTTGAAATAGGACCTACCGGCTTGGTAAGGGGATTGATGGGGCTTTAACACTATGTATGGTTCATGAGAAAAGCAATGCACTGCACATCTCACTAAATGGAGCAGGGAGTGTTTAAGAGGCACTTTTTTTACCTTTTAATTTTGCAGGCAAATTTATAAAGGTCTTTTCATTTTTCAACTTTCCATTTTATCTATCTCAAAATGGCCTACTATCAATAGAATGAAAATCTTTGCAGACTGTGGGTGGTTTGTTGACCATGGACTGAGAGCCATTAGCAGGGCTGATACCAGATATCTCATCTATAAATATACATGCATATTTAAAAATACTTTTTTTTAAAAAATTTAATTCATTTTCAAGCCTTTTCTTGTACAAATGTTACAACAGTTTGGCTTTATTTAATACTCCAGTGGCTTTTTAAAAGATCAAATATGTTAATATTTCCTAAAAGCAAAATGAAGATTATCCTTTTGGTTACATCATTTGCTATTCTTATTGCTCCATTTACTTGCTGCAGCCAAGGAGCAGAAAGAGGGCTAAAGAGTAACCATAGGTAGCATACACATGCAATGCTCATGGACTATATGGCCCTGTCAATTTTACTGAAGAAATTCAGTAATAAAGGTGATAGATCCAGCAAAGGATATTTGTGCCTTAAAGTCCAACTTTTGAGTGCTTAATTCCCTGAAGTGGCATCACTGACCAAGGGGATGCATCCAGACTTCCTGTAGACAGTGGGGTCCAGCATGTAGCTGATCACTCCTTGTCTTCTGACATTCCTTAGCAGAAGGTGCAGTGACTCCTCTGGAAGCAGGGCACCTTCATCAATCCCAAATCTAGACTCCTGTCCTTTCTTGAGAGATGGGGTCAACCATTTCTTGGGGGAGTTCAACACTGCCCAGTGTTTCTGAAAAAGAAAGCCACCACAGGTATGACTGCTGTTAGCAACAGGTCTCTCTGTCACATAACAGCTGGGTTAAAAATGGGTTGGCAATTCTTGCAAATCACTCTGCTCCACAAAAAGCAATAAGCCCAACAGACTTTGGATTAAATAATAAACGTCATCTGATTATAACAGCATGGAAAAGCATAAAACTAGTGGTGTTGCAAGAATGTGTCTCATGTCCTTGTCTTTTAAATAGAACATCAGCTGCTTTAACACACTTGTGAATAAAAAGACATTTTTACAATTGAATAAAAGCAGTATCAGTGTTCTTAAAATAAAATTAGACTTTTAAGACTCCCATTTACAACTCAGAAGATTGTTCCTTTTTCTGCTATAAGATTTCTGAAAACCATTTTGTTGCCTATAAAGTCATAATCCCCTTTCTTTATGTATCTTAATTAGCAGATCGCACAAACAAACAAACAAAAATGAACTCCGACTTTTTTTTTTTAATTTCTGTGGAATGCAGTGAATAGCAATGGATTTTTCTTTTTTTTCTTTCCTAGTTAACATAGATTGCTGGAAGAGAACTGGAAATCTCCTATCATAGAAATGTCTGTTACATAGCACCACAGGAATCTGTAAAGCTAGATTCATTTCTTCAGAGTGACAGAGGGAAGAAATTAATAAACACTTTGAGAATGTATAAACAAAAACATGTTCACAGGGCCCCTTTATTATGACACAGACTTAAACCCCCCCTGTAATACCACATTTAGAAAGGAAGAGCTGTTTGCTATGCAGGCTGTAGCTGGTCAAACAGATGGAAGACTCCACTGAGTCCTTTACTAGACACCTGCCAGTCTCTAAATGACAGCACGAAGTCTGGACTGTCCCTTAATGGGACATCTGTGTCTCTGAATTTAGAACTGCCACACTGCAAGATCACATACACTGGAATACCCAAAGCCACTGCTTGGACACATACCTGATCATTATTACAGTATTATTCACGTAAGCCAGAGCTTTAGAGGGAAATGATTAAATGACATTATAAACCCACCACTAACTGCTCATGGCAGGATGGGGGATTTTTGAGTGGCTGGCAGAATATGATTGTAGTCTAAGTGAAACAGATTTGGTAGAATAGTTTCAATTATGTACCTAAAGAAAGGTTCTGGACTGAATACAACCTTATCAAATGCAGTTCACTGAGTCTGAAAGCAGCTGTAAATTCAGTGGAACTAGGAACTGCAAACCATGTAATTTGAAAATGTTCATCATCCAGTACACCCTGCAGATTACAGACAAGGCCATTTTAGTTAAACAAGTAACTCAGAAATGTCTCAAAATGATGGCTAATCACAAAGGATCGAAACAATTGTCGTTACTTATTGCTTTAAAAGCCTCACCACTTAGTGCAAACACTTGCAGCCATGTGAGGCGGGAAGTTGAACAGTTCTCATTGTATTTACTTCTAGGCTCCATAAATTTTTGCTATTGTAAGTGGTACAAAGACAGAAATAGACATGATGAAACACAAAAATGTGCAAAACCTGCCAAACTCTCTCCCTTGCTCACAGTACTCCTTGGCTTATTCTGAAACATATGCCATTGTAAAACTGTTAGAAGCCCCTTAGGATCCCTGAGTCCAGTAAATTAACAGCCTACGCCACCCCTGGAATATAGGAAGATATAAGAGAGTCCTGCAAGAAGCCCTAAAAGAGTGAGCAGTGGGAATGAGGGAGGTAGGAGAGAGGGCAGAAGGAGAAGAAATCTCCTGAGCTTTCCAAATAGGAAGTTTTCTTCTAAAATCATTGTATTCATCTGGTAGAAAAAAGGCCCCTAGAAATCTTGTACAGATGTCTCCTAAATGCTGCCTTTGTTTTAACTCCAGCAGGGAAGCTAATTTGCTGACGATGCTTAGGGCACAGGTGACCTAAGGTTTTCTGGCTCCATAAATGGAGGGAAGCCCAAAGACGCTGCATATCTCAACAGTGCTTTCTTTGAGCTCTAAATGAGGACTGAAAATTTTGAAAGCTACCAGATCAGCTGAAATGCTGGGGAACACATATGTGCTGCATTTAGAAATATAGTAATCCCATTCAGCTTCCCACCTTCAATTATACTTGAAAGGCTGTAAATTATTTTATAATGACATAGAATTGGTTTCTTCACAGATGTACTTTCAAGTTTGTTAAGTATTCTAAAGAAATGCTATGATTGCAGAAGAGGAATCTACATGAGGAATTTACTTGCTGCAAATTTTTGCATCTCACTGTGAAGACAGCCTGCTTTGCAGGTTAAAGAAGAACAGAAAAGGCAGTCATAGACAATTGTCTTTAAACTTTCTGCTTGAGACTACAAACTTGAAGTCTCTGTATTTCCCCAGGTGTAAGAGGTCCTTCTGTAGGATAAATGCACAATATCCTCCCTCCTTTCCCCCTTATTTGCCCTTCTTATTCCTGTCCTTAACTCTCTAATATTAATGGTCTGCAGGAAGCTGTGTAACACTACAGGGAAAAGGCACTGGGATATTAACACCCAACAACCAATTAACTGGACTTGCTTTCCTTGACTGTATTTATCAGATACATAAGTTCTTTTTTTTTTTTTCAAAACAAAAAAGGAGACAATAATTGATGATATATCAACACCTTATATTATTTTTAGTTCTTTCCGAAGATTTGTAATTTTTTTTACAGTGACACATTCACCACAAACTACAAAGCATAATAAAACTGCTTTGTCCTCATTACGTGTTATAAAGTGGAAGGCTTACAGACCTTTTGAATATTTTCTCTGCCACAGCTCTATATTCCTGCTCATTGCTGCTTCTGAAGTCTTTGCTTCCAGATGTGGCAGTCCCAAAGGCAGTTCCTTTGGGAATGGAAATACAGAGAAGGCAGAACAGGTTGCTTGTCTCTGCACTGAATTCATCCACAGTCAGTGCTTATGAAAAATAAAAACCTGTACCCCCTGCTTATAGCATTCAGTGTAATCATAGGTAATTAATCAGCTGTCCATATTAAAATAAAAAAGAAACCTCTTTCTTCTCTCTTCATGAGAATACTGTAAATCATCTAAAGAATTCACACACTAGTTACATTTTACTGGCTGCCTGTTATTTTTAAATTCTTTTATTTAAGAAAGCGCAAATTAGAATTGATAAGTGTTTCTAGAAAAAAAGAAAAAAATCTGTTTGGCCCTAAGTTTCTTATTATAGCACCTCCTGCTAGAGTATTCCATGTACTGGTCTCTGAGTTAGTTGGAAGACAGACTTGCACAAGTTTGCTCTACATATAAGATTGTGTTTTAAAATGAAGGTAATTAAGCTTCGGGACATTTTATATGGGTCTTTATGGGGCAGGTCCACAAAAAGATGTAAAATTTCAAAGGATCAAAGCAATTCCAGGGATAACTAAACTGTTTAGTAATGCCTGTTCCTGGACACTACTTTGTAAGTGTAGGTGTAGCTTCAGAGTCAGGAGTCCAAAAGACTTTCTGAAGAGACTTCTCAAAGCTGATGTGAAATGTTTCAGCAACTTAAGTGTGAAACTTCATGGTGGAGAAAGCTTGGTGGTCCTCCCACAGAGAAGACTATAGGGACTGCAACAATTCACTTTTAGGCTTTTGTGCCTCTTCTTGTTCTCCAGGTGGCAGATACAATCATAGACCACTGGGTAGAGGCACTGGGTGATCTGCTTTTAATTTCTGTCCTCTGTCAAAGGAATATTCTCACAACAAGCTCTAGACTGTTTGGTAAGGGGAGATAAACAATGGTGAAGCAATAAGGCTGTAAAGAAAGAAAAGAAAAAAAAAATTCAGAATTACTGTAGGGCACAAGTAACCATGTGGCACGTTATTTACATCCAAAATGAAAACGTCTGGTGAACATAAGCTCTCTTGAGAACATCAGTCAGAAGTTTCAGTCTGCCATTTAAGTAGCTCTCCTATTATTACTAGCATATCTGGTCTTGATGAATTTTCCATTGCTTGAAATCATGTATTGGGCAAGGAAGGTAGCAATTTAAAAGCCTTCAAGTAAAAAGATGATACAGAGGATGACAGAATGACAAAGAAATTAAGATAATGGACAAAGATAGCGAAAAGTTAATTTTGCTGGCTGGTTTAAGTGCAGTGGTAAGTTCAGGAAAAGAAATTTATAAATTCTGATTCTAAGTGGTCAAATCAATAGAAAGTACCTAAAATGCAGAATGGTTTTGATTCAGAAAACACAGCTGCAGAGTCATAGTTCCTCACTTAATTCTCTGGATGATGTGTATGTTCAGGACAGGACTGTTATATTGTGGTCCCTTCAAGCCATTGAAAGTTTTCAGAAATAATGATACAGAGCTCACTTACATAACTCATAGTAGATCATCAATATGCACAGTGGCCAAGATACATTTCTGCAGAAGAATAATGGTATTAAACAGAATCAAATGAACTTGATGGCTGAGTCTCACTGTGTTTTTTCATGACATGAAGGACTGTGGAAAGACTCAATGCATCATCTCACTTGTAGTACTGCACACTAAGTTAGTGAGTCTGATGCCAGTGTGATAAATCTACTCCTTCTTACTAATGTGAGATAGCTTAATGAATCTTCTAGGTCTAAAATGAGATGGTATTCATCCTTATCTCTCCAAGTAAACCGGATTTCTCAAATCAGTTCAACTTACCTGATAAAAACTGATTAAAATTTCAAATCCCAGTCCAATATGGCACTGAGGTACAGATGTGGTCACAAAAAACTCTGGTATAACAAAATCTGGATGACAATGCTGGTTCACAACCAAGCCACCAGACTTTTTTTTTTTTAAAAAGAACAGAGATCTGCACTTTAATCAAATTCAAGACAGAATTTTGGAGCAACAGCACCTCTGCCTTGGGGTTTGAGATACTGGAAACTGGTACCACTGGCTTTGGTACAGATGTGGACCTATTTTGCAAATAAATAATTTAACTGATGATAATATCTAGTGTTCTGTAAAAAGGAGGATTTTGCTAATATCTCCATTGGATTAGGTGTTTGTGCATTTCATAAAGTTTGGCATGTATCGGGAGCAATTTATTTTCCTGGCCAGGGAACCTTCAAGGATACAAAGGATACAATAAAACACTTTTTTTCCTTTTTTTTTTTTTGGTGGTGCTTGTTTGCTTAGTTGCCAACTTGGGTTAACCCCACAGCATAAGGTAACTACATTCTTTCTTTGGATAATGGTTGTAAGTCCCAGGAAACAGGAAGAGCAGTGTGAAGTCGTGCATAGTTGAACTTAAAAAATAGGCATATATTACTCATCTGTATCTGCTATGAAAAAAAGCTGGAAAGAATCAGCACTGTTTCAAGGACCATACTATGTAAATAAGGTTTCTCTGCAATAGAGCTGACAGAAGATATACTTTAAATTTTATACCATAAGAATTAGGAATGTTTTGGGCTTCTGGAGTGCAATGAAAGTAGATTAAACTGCTGTCTTTCTGTACAAGCCTTGGCTGAGATTGGGAAGATCACGGACTGGAAATACACGTTGTCAGTTCTCAGAGATACAATGGAGGATTTTAAACATCATTTGGAAAGAGGAACAGTTAAACTACTTCACAACACAATTCTGAAATGTGCTCTAGAGGTTTAGATAATTGCCAGGGAGACCCCATTGATTGCACAATGATTACATCAGTCACCAGAAAGACAGAGGTGTGACAGCCTGAACAGTAGAGGGATATGGTTTGAATGATAAACAGTAAGAAATTGATAGCACTCAAATGAATTGATGCTGCTGGTTAAAATTTTTTCTTTGCTCTTAAACTGGGATCACAATTTATTTTCTAGTAAAAATAATAAATACATTCAGTTACTCCCCAACAAGTTTAGAAAGAGGGAAAAACATATTCTGGCAGAGAAAAATAAATGGTTTTGTTTTGTTTACAGTGAAATACTGTGGATGTCCTAAAGCTATATAGATAAATGTAAACACTGCCTGCACTTGCATAATTTCATGTTACCACAAGTAGTATATTCCCAATAAAAGTAATGTGTGACTGTATGTTTCAGAGATCTGAGG
Organism: Elanus axillaris; assembly: GCA_026212715.1. Classification (NCBI taxonomy): domain Eukaryota; kingdom Metazoa; phylum Chordata; class Aves; order Accipitriformes; family Accipitridae; genus Elanus; species Elanus axillaris. The sequence goes on along the minus strand of JANZLQ010000079.1, from coordinate 17,539,462 downwards.
TTAGAGTATAATGCAATATTGATAGCTTGTAAAACCAGATACCTCTTCTGAATGCTCCCTGCATCCTGAGAGCCTTCACAGAAGGCTGCTGTTGTTACCTAGCCAAGCTGGCCCACACCGTTACTCCTCTCTTTTTCTATTTGTATATCTGAACGTTTACCAAATCATTGACCAGTGTTCCCTTGCCATTGCAAAAAAGGCCATGGTTAGAGCATTCCCACTAAGTGTGTTTGTTAGGCAGCACATAAAAATCACATGTGGTAGTAGTGAAGGTTTACATAAAGGCTTATATACTAACCAGATGCCACTTTCATTAGTCTCAACTTCTCTATGCCTAATACATAATGTCTGGTATTACCATTAGCACATACCATGTGCAACTTTGAACTAAAAGGTGAAAAAAACCCCACCCTGAACATGTTCTTACAGAAGCTTCTAATAACTGAAAAAGTCATAAAATATTACTACAGGATTAGGTTGTTTACAGCTATTTTAATATTTTCAAAGAAGCTGGAGGAAAACATAAAAAACCTGTGCTTGCTGTATACACTATTTCATATGGAGATGTCTACACATATAAAGAAAAGGGTACTGGCTATTTGCCTACGAGACATCCATTGAATTCCAACAACTTAATACATGAAGCAGTACATAAAAGTTTGATATTTGGTTCTGGAAAAAAAGTTGGAAGCACTGCTGAGAAGCACAGGAAAATAGGTCTTTAGATTAGTATACACTCAGATACTGTCAGAATTCTGGTAGGATTCTTTCCATGTGAATCACCTGGGCAACTTTTCATAATTAATTACACACAGAGATGAGCTCAGTATAAGCACAAACCTTGATTGCTTTAACAGACTTTTCCATTTCCAACCTTAAAATTTCCTCAATGGAGAAAAGGTGACTCACCTTAGAGACACCTGCCTATCGTAAAATTGTGTTTTGACTCTTCCTGTCTTTAATTTTTGCCATGAATCTCAGCTCTGAGTCCTTTTACTGGAGCAGAAAATCTGATTCTGTAGAGTACACATCCTTTCTTCAGTAGTATCTTCAAGGACGGTTCTGATTTACAGAAACTTGTGCAGGAGGTCTGCCAAACTTTTTAGATAGAAGTGTAGACACTATATAATGCTTGCTCCTTATGTAGGTTTTTCAGCTCTGGAATTCATATGAAAGAATGTTAGTTCAGGTTTTGGAATTTAAAGAATTCTGGTCTCCAAAGGAGAACAATAACTTGCTGAAATAGCACAGTAGTTACTGCTGAAATGAAAACGTAGTCCCGATTGGTAGTTCTCATTCTAACTGAATACTGAAAGATTGGTCTAGCTTGACTGGATCTGTATTTAGGTTCACTGCATTAGCTGTGAGTGACAACAAATTTCTTCTTTTCTTTCTCTCTTCAATGTCTCATGTAGCAAGTTCATAGTTCATTGAAAAATGTGCATTAAGAGTGCATGGTAAAATGATTTTATTGTTAATGTTTTCACAAATGAGCTGTGTCCTAAATATCCCTTTTTTGTTGTTGTTCTGATGCAAACTTTTCCATGGCTTAGAACATAAGTACTTGCATGACTATTATGGCAAGCGAAGTCTTCAGCCAGAATTGCATTGTGCTCTTGAAGGCAAGTTACACTCTAAGCTTTGTTGATTCATCGGCTTTTTACTAAGGGAGAAAAAAACCCAGAATATTACTAAACTCATTTTGGGCTCATTGTGCTTGCTTATAACATCACAGACACATAAGATTGTATCTATGACTATGATGAATGATTTTAAAATATGACATCAGGTAATTTGGAACAAAAACCTAATAAATAACTTGAGCTTTTAATTCTGCTCTGTTATTAGCCAATCACATAATTTAAAACAATCTTAAAGTAGATAAAGGAAGTTATTTTTTACTGCCAACATGATCAGGACTTACAACTACTTCTGTTATTACACCGAAATATGGTAAACATTCTCAGAATCATAAATTTTTAACAATAAGACTTGAGATGTACAACAAATATGTGTATGCAGTGGCATGACTACAGATGTGTGTTTAAATTCCTGAGTTGCTTGTGTTATTTCCTGTGGGTTTTGTTGGTTTCTTTTTATTGGGAGCCATAAGCACACTTCGCTCAGAACTTTAACTGTCTTTATGTTACGAAATTGCATAAAATATTTTCAATCAAAGGTTTATAGAAAAAAATCCTATCTCATGGTAAATGTTAATGTCACAAGCTCCTTAGCATTTTGTAGAAGTGTAAGTTACTTCTAAAAATCCCATTTGAAGAGAAAAAACAATTTTAGGGCAACAATGCAGTATAGTATCTTTTTATCCTTCCTTCCCACCCACCACCTTGTGTTCAGCTATTCACTTGGATGTTTAATATTAAATGCATTGTAGACTTCTGCCTACATCTGTAGTATATGAGCTGGTATTTCGTTCAAGGACAAGTGAAAAGACCCTTCATTATTCAAAAACCAAGAGACAGTGAGCAGCAGCACATACTGTTCTGTTTTTCCTTTATAATGTGAGGCTAGGTATAGTGCCCTTTGTACTGAGTTACTACGTCAATAACTTTCATGGTCTAGTCTTTTCCGCATCCACCCATCAGTGAGGAATTTTCAATTGCTAATACAAGTATGTAGAATTTTCTTGAAGAAATTAGTACCAAGTTGGATGCTAGTTTCAAAATTAAATGACCTGACACCCAGAATGATGGAAGTTCTACAGTCTCTCTGGGGAAACTAAGCAAGATTTCAGGGCGATAGCTGAAGGATTTCTACATACTCCATTCTCTAATGTTATCTTGTCATCATATGGGGCTGTAAGTCTCACTCAGTAGATATGCAGACTGAATATGCCTTTCGCTTCTCCTCTTCTCTTACAACTGGTGCTTTCCTACACTTGTGTAATGAAGACCAAGCCTATACAGGGAAAGGGAAGTTATGTGAAACCCTGTTGGCAAGCCCTGGACAGGCTCCGTGGAAGGCTGGGCTGCATACAGGCAGGACTTGCACAGGCAGGTGTGAGCAGGTGCCAGCCTCAGCCTCCTGCGTGTGAGTCAGCCAGCTGCTGAGGAGAATGGCTTGGTTTGGTCAGCAAGTACTTCAATAATAAGTTTCAGAGCTAGGCTTTAAGCAAGCCCCACTGCCAAATGAAGGTGTGAGTCGCTGAGCTAGTGTTTGAGGAGACAAGAACCACAGTTCTGTTGCTAGCATATTCTCTCAAAGGATCAGTACCTCCTGCCCTTGACATTTAAATCACCTGAATGGTAGAGAAATGCTTCAGGGGATTTCAATTATGGCTTATATGTAAGGAAAGAAAAAAAATATCTTGGGCATAAAGAAAAAACCAACGTTTTGTGATCTGTGTAAGTTTGGGGCAGGGATGGAGCGTTACGGGGGTACAGCTGAACCAGGAAGGTTACCTGCTTAGGAGTAAGGAGTGTACATCAGGTTTGTACGATGGAGCATTGTGTTCTTGTTTGGATGCTACTATGTTTTAACATATGACCAACTGCAGGTGAACTCTGGCTGCAGTGCTGTAGCTAAGAGAGTGAACACATTACTTGATTATGAAATCTGGTATGTTTCAAGGCTATATACTCCATCAGAAAGATCACTGACAAAGCACTTTTTGTTCTGCTTTGTTATATTCAGTTCAGTAATGTTACTTAAAAAAGGAAATGTCTCAAAAAAGAGCTATTCACGTGATTAGAGCTGCACATACGATCTTGAAAGCATCCTTACTGTTATGGTTGAAAGATATTCAATCCAAGAAGCTTTGAAATAAGTCATGCCTTTTATGACCATGTCTTCTAAGTGTAGAGAGCTCTTTAATCTAGCAAAAATTGTCACGAGAGACATAACGGCTAGAAGGTAAAAGCTAGACTAGGTCACAATTTTTTAAAAACATGGATAATTAAGTATTGAAAGAGTCTACTTGGGGACTTGCTAGTCTTTTCATCACTTGCAGTCTTTAAGTAAAGGCAGGATTTATTTCAAAAATGTATCCTGTAGTTAGAATTTTGATGAAGAAATTACTTTGTGACTTTCTACAGTCGTGTTGTGAGCCTATATGATCATAATGGTCCCCTCTGGCCTTAAAATCCATTACACTATTCTTGATTAACTAACTTTGTCAAATGCCACAAAGGGATGAAGGAAGATTTACAGATCCCAAATCACCTGTGGATTCCATATGTCAGTTTTACATATACCTTGGCAAAGCTTTAGCATCACAGAATCACAGAATGACAGAATGGCTGAGATTGGAAAAGACATCCAGAGGTCATCTGGTCCAACCCTCTTGCCAAAGCAGGGCCACCTAAAGCCAGTTGCTCAGAACCATGTCCAGACAACTGTTTAATATCTTCAAGGACAGACACTCCATCACCTTCCTGGGCAACCTGTTCTAGTGCTTGGTCACCCTCACAGTGAAAAAGTGTTTCCTCAAGTTCAGAGGGAGCCTCCCATGTTTCAGTTAGTGCCCATTGTCTCATGTCCTGTCACTGGGACACTGGAAAGAACATGGCTCCATCCTCGTTGTACCCTCCTTTCAGGTATTTATATACATTAAGGTCCCAATCCCCCTGAGCCCTCTCTTCTCCAGGCAAAACAGTCCCAGATCTCTCAGCCTATCCTCATAGCAGAGCTGCTCCAGTCCCTTAGTCATCTTTGTGGCCTTTTGTTGGACTCTCTCCAGTACGTCCCTGTCTTTGTTGTACTGAGAAGCCCACAACTGGACACAGTGCTCCCGGTGTGGCCTCACCAGTGCTGAGTAGATGGGAAGGATCACCTCTCCCAACCTGCTGGCAATACTTTATCTGATGCATCCCTGGCTACCATTAGTCTTCTTTGTAGTAAGGGCATATTGCTGGCTCATGTTCAACTTGCTATCCACTAGGACCCTCAGGTACTTTTCTGCTAAGTTTCTTTCCAGCTGGGTAACCCCAGCATGTACCGGTGCCTGGGCTTGCTCCTCCCCAGCTGCAGGACTTTGCACTTCCCCTTGGTGAACTTCATGAAGTCCCTGTCAGCCCGTTTCTCCAACCTGCCAAGGTCCCTCTGGATGGCAGCATGACCCTTTAGTGTATCAGCCACTGCTGCCAGTTTTGTGTCATCTGCAAACTTGCTGACCATACACTCTGCCCCATCATCTAGATCATTAATGAAGATAGTAAATTGGACTGGCCCCAGTATTGATCTGATCCTCTTCCCCCAAGGGTACATCTTCATGGCTCCAGCCTTTCCCTCTGGTCTCTGGGACCTGGATTCCTGAAGGCTGGTCTTGCTAGGAAAGACTAGGGCAAAGAAGGCATTCCGTACCTCAGCCTTTTCCATGTCTTGTGAAACCAGGTCCCTCAACTCATTGAACAATGGGTCCATATTTTCCCTAGTCTTCTCTTTGTTGTGCACTTAGAGAAGCCCTTCTTGCTCTCTTTGACATCCTTGGCCACATTCAATTCCATTTGGGTCTTAGCTTTCCTAATGTCATCCCTGGATGTTTGGACATTGAGTTTGGGTAGGAGTCCTTTGTTCATCCATGCAGGCCTCCTTTTTTTTTTTTTTTTTTTGCCTGACTTGCTGTTCATTGGGATGGACTGCACTTGAACTTGTAGGAGGTGATCCTTGAATACTAACCGACTTTCTTGGGCTCCCTTTGTCCTGCTGTGTTGTCTCTCCAGCAAATGATAGTTGAAGACACCCATAAGGACCAAGGCCTGCAAACTTGAGGCTACTCCTGTCTGTTTACAGAGGGTCCAATCCACTTGTTCTTCCTGGTCAGGTGGCCTATAGAAAATACCCACTAATATATCGCCTGACATATTTAGGTATATGCACAAATACCATTTGGGGGATATAAAGCCAACTGAGTATTCCAGTGTAGAGGAACATCCTGAACATCCTTACAGTGACAGCATACTTAGCCAGTTAAATATTTTCAGCTAAATGTTAATATCTTTTTAGCATGATGCTACCCGAGAATGTTGAATTGTCTTAATTGTATTAAGATACTTAATATTTCACAAAAAAAATTAGTTTCAGACAAAGCTGAATCTTTGATTATGTATTTAGTTGAAATCTCTCTATCATTCTGGTCCATCTAGTAAGTATGTTGGCACTGACCTAATGTAGTGTATACATGTATTGCGTTTGTGTGGCAAGGTTTTGGTAGCAGGGCGGGTTGCAGTGGTGGCTTCTGTGAGAAGCTGCTGGAAGCTTCCCCCATGTCCGACAAAGCCAATGCCAGCCGGCTCTAAGATGGACTCACCGCGAGCCAAGGCCGAGCCCATCAGCAATAGTGGTAACGCCTCTGGGATAACATTTTTAAGAAGAAATAAAGTTGTGGGATGGAGAGAAACGGCAGCCGGAAAGTGAGAACAGGTAAGAGAAACAACCCTGTAGACACCCAGGTCAGTGCAGAGGCAGTGGGAGGAGATGCTCCAGGTGCCGAAGCAGAGATTCCCCTGCAGCCCGTGGTGATGAAGACCATGGTGAGGCAGGCTGTCCCCCTGCAACCCAGGGAGGTACACGTGGGAGCAGATCTCCACCTGCAGCCCGGGGAGGAACCCACACCGGAGCAGGTGGGTGCCCGAAGGAGGCTGTGACCCCATGGGAAGCCCATGCTGGAGCAGGCTCCTGGCAGGACCTGTCGATCTGTGGAGAGAGGAGCCCACGGAGCAGGTTTTGTGGCAGCACTTGTGACCCCATGGGGGACCCACGTGGGAGCAGTGTGCTCCTGAAGAACGGCAGCCCATGGGAAGGACCCACGTTGGAGCAGTTGATGGAGGACTGTCTCCTGTGGGAGGGACCCCACACTGGAGCAGGGGAAGAGTGTGATGAGTCCTAGCCCTGAGGAGGATGAAGCGGCAGAGACAACATGTGATGAATTGACCCCAACCTCCATTCCCCATCCCCCTGTGTCGCTGGGAGGATTAGGTAGAGAAGCCGGCAGTAAAGTTGTGCCCAGGAAGAAGGGAGGGGTGGAGGGAAGGTGTTGTGAGATTTGGTTTTATTTCTCATTACCCTGCTCCATTTTGATTTGTAATAAATTGAGTTAATTTTCCCCAAGCTGAGTCTGTTTTGCCTGTGATGGTGACTGGTGAATGCTCTCTCCTGTCCTTATCTCGACCCACAAGCCCTTTGTTACATTTTTCTCCCCCCTGTCCAGCTGAGGAGGGGGAGTGATAGAACTGCTTTGGTGGGCACGTGGCATCCAGCAGTGGTCAACCCATCACAATACACAACAGCAATACATATCAAAATATATCCAATAAAATGTATATAGAAGCAGTGCTCTCAAGTATTTCTTTGCAAGTCATGGTACAGATGACCTCAAAGACCTCAGTAAGTTAAAAAGAATGTTTTATGATGTTGTGATTTACCTTGGATGTGAAAATGTACTTTCAAGGAAGTAATTTTGTTTCACTTCATAATTGAACAACATCTACTCCATCAGTTAAGAAATTAAGTCATTCTGAGACAGGAAATAAACACTGAGAACTTATCTGAAAATGCCTCAGGCAACTGATTCTCTTTCACTTAATAGGTACAGACTGACTTTCTTAGGTACGTTAGGGCAAAATGCAACCTTGGAATAGGGAGGCTAATTGGGGTCTATCACAGCAGCAAGCTAAGATGGAAAAGGTCACACCTGAGAGGAAATAACAGGCCATGGGTCAACAGCAGTGCACTTTCCCTCATGTACTAGGGCAGTGCTGGAAGTGGTGCACCTCGCACAGAGCCTGGGGAGCTGCACCTTGCATCTTGTGCCAGCCCCCAGCCGCCACCCCACAAGCAAAGACACCTGAGCATGCTGGAGGATACCATGGCCCCTGGCTTACCCAGTGTCTTTGGTTTGTTGTCTGCCCTACCCTACTGCAAGCAAATAATGAAAAATTTGGTTTTTTAATGACGCTTTAATTTGCTGGTATGTTTCAACTGTTCTTTCTAGTCCTGTCTTTGGCAGAATTGCACTCCTGAGTGAATTAATGTTCATTTTGTAAATCTGCTGTATCTTGCATACCATTAAAAATATGCTTTTATACTCCTGTAAGAAAAACATTGCACCCAGTAACAATCTGGTTTTGCAGTTTCCTGTCAGAAGCAAGTGATCATTATCCCAGGACTGTGCTGTCACAAGGCAGCTGCCAAACTTCTAAGCCTATTGTAACTGTCTGGTCACCTAGAGCACAAATGAAGTGGCTACAGAAGATGGAGACAAGTGCTTCTTTGATGGTACAAAGTGAAGTAAGACTGACAATACAGCCATTATTTCTGTTTCTCTCCCTTTTTTACTCCCTTTGGAGTTTTTGTGGGGTTTTGGTTTGGTTTGGTTTGGTTTTTAACATGGTTGATTTTTTTCATAGTTGATTTTTTCTCCCAACCCCACCCCTTTTTTTTAATTTGGCCAGGAAACCTGGCAGACCCATTCCTTCTCCCCACAAACAATTAGATACTGATTCTTTCTTAACACAACCAGACTGCAGTCTGAACTTTTGGAAAGAAAGGTTGTAGCTGAATATCATATGAGAGATGAGGGTAGCATTAAGTGTGAGGGTTTTGTCCTTAGTATTTCCTCATCTCCTTTTTTATTTTTATACACCTTATTTTCTACTGAAATTTGATTAAATTATGGAGTGGCTTATTGATTCTCATAATTCTTATCTTCCAGTTCACCAATAGGAGAAAGGGAGGATATTGTGATCTTTGCTGGCCAAAAAGGCATTTTTTTAAACAAAAACCTTATTTTTGAGAAATTCTTTTGATGAGTGGTCTTTATCCAGTAACTTCCAAAGCATATATAATGCTGGTCAATTCTGAGTTTCTTAGCTTGCATTTCTTACTGCTGTTCTACTTGCCATCTGTTTTGTCATGCCACTACTAGTTTCCATTAATAATTTTTAAGTAATCTTAAGGCAATTATTTTATCTCTAAATTCAAAATTCTTCCTTATTTTCTTTTGTCTCTTAAGGTCTCTCAATACTGGATACCTCCGGAAGGTTTGCACATCTACTTTTAGAGTCATTGCCACCTGAGAGTAGGCAGTAACATGAGGCAAGGTCTTAATAGATGTTTTATTTGACAAAGTCTCATCTTAATTTTTTTTTATTATTATTTCAAATTATTTTAGTGACAAGGCATTTTCCCTAATAACACTTACGATTTTGGGAAAAGAGTTATCCTTAGTGGCTAAAGGTTTACTGGATCATGTGCTTCTGGTATTAAATATGAGGGTAAGCACTCTTTCTGAGTCATAAAAATGGTTACGAGAAAAGATTTATCTAAGGATAGATCTACACAACACACCAATTTCAGCTGTACTAACCTCATCCTGAATTCTTCAAACTGAATTTCCTTGGAGGATCTTTAGAAAAAAAATATACTTCAACAATTTGATTTCATTATTGGACATTCCCAAATTTGTCATGTATTACAGAAGATAGAAAAAAGTTGTCAATGTTATTTTATAGACAAAATTGTACTTAGGACACACTAGCATAATCCATTTTTAATATTTCCTGTGACTTAAAATTGCACAATAATTCCAATGGGAAGGGATGTCAGGGGGGTTTCTTGTCTAAACTGCTGCTCACAGCAATGTCAATATTGAATTTAGACCATATTGTTCAGAGCAACCCTCCAAGGATGGAAGCTGGACATTCTTTCTGGGGAACCTGTTCCAATGTGCAATTATCACAGAAATAAAAGTTTTCAATAATTCAAGATTTCTGACTGTTATGATGTTTTCTATATTCCAATCATACACAGCCCAAAAAGCTTCAGCTGTAAAGCAGATATTTGCAATACTATAATGTTTTTTTAACTCATTCTTGTTACATGGATTCACTTAATAGTGCAGATCAGGCTTATTTACAGGTTTAGGCAACATACAATATCAAATTAAAGAAACCAGTTTTTTTTTTAAATCAGATATCCTGTAGATACTATTCTGTGATTCTATTAATTATAACTTAATGTCATGAAAATAACATCATAAGATACTGTATTCCATGAAGGAGGCTAATGGGAACTATTCAGATTAAAAAAAAATATTGCAAGATAAAAAAATTCTTTAGGATTTCCTATGACTTTTTTTTTTAACATCAGCAAATTCTGACACTATGTTTTGGGAAAAATAATTATAATTTATTTCCTATAACTTTCCTGTTTTGACATTTTCTATAGCAGAAGAGCTCTGAAACAGAATTTTCTTTGGCACAAGTCATTGGTAGTGTACAAAGAACAGTCTTAAGCAAAAAAATGTCAAAATAAAACAAAAATTCAAATAAAGAATATGAATTGACTGACTCAATCCAAACTCTTCTACTCTTCTTTCAACTTTTAATCGATGGAAATGTATGGAATTTAAACTTTTTTTTTTTTTTTTTTTTGAGAAATCAAGAGAGGGTAACATTGAAAGCCATTCATAGATTATTTCTTGCTCACTTTAAGATTAATCAACAATAGGTAAGATTTAAGACTGGAGTCTGCCTACCGATCTTTTTTTGTCTCCCATTCATAACTCAATTTCTTTCTAATGAGTCTCTTTTGACAGCTGAAATAGTATGGACAGCAGTACTGAAAGGATATGTATAAAGCATGGTATAGATGGAGCAGCACTTCTTACATGTTAACAAACAAGCATAGTTGCATAGTAACACACTGTAGAATAGCTGCTGTAGTGGCAGAAAGTTCGGGCAAGTCTGGATCCTGCATGTTTACCATTCTCTACTGCACACCTAATGTTAGAAGACATACCATCCTTCACTGTTTTGGAAAACAAGTAGCAAGGTTACAGATAGGTTACAAAACCAGTGATATTAAAAATACAAATTCAGATAGATGCAAACCTTGTTTCCAAGCAAAAGGCAAAAAGAATGGATTCTATGTTAATATGATAACAGTCCTGAGGACAAATTTATTGCATGAGCCAAGGAGATTAAGACTGTCCAGGAGTGTGTAGTCAAGCTAAGTGAGCTGAGTTTACTCTGAAATGATCAGGAGATAGAAATTTCTTTTACAACATAAATTAAGAGGTTTATTGTATTTCTTTAGATTGCTTCAACATGCTAGATCTCCTGTTTTATTCATCTGGTCAGTTTCCAGGAAATATCTTTCCTATTTCATTTGAAGCCCACTCATGTTCACAGTAGGGAATCAGGACAAAAGAGAGATGGACTGCTTGAAATTATGATTGAAGCTCACATGTATGTCTGAGGCATTAGGAGTGTGTTGACTGCATCCAAATGGGCCTAAATGAATTTTGAAAATGAGCCTGGAAGTCTCATTTTGGCTTGGTTAACAGACCCGTGGAGAATTCTTTCCATATACAACCTTCTTGCAGACACTTTCAGTTGAAGCGGAGATGTGCAAAGAAAGCTGAAAGTGTAAATGAGCACAGCATATTCTCTGAAAATTTCCAAAGAGGTAAAAATGGCTCAGTGTTACATGTTCATCTTTATTTATTTTGTATTTATTCATGGTCTAAAGAAAAGACCTGACCTCCCTGATAATATAACATTTCTAAAAAGATTTACTGCATACATGACGTAACTTTATAATAAAGTACAGATCAAATGCAGGTGGTCTCCTTCACAAAATTAATGAGAGAAAATTGTCTCAGTAAGAGCTGGACTTTCTGCAGATTTTCTATTGATAAAATACTTCAGATTTTAACCCACTGAGTCCACGTTTCTAAACAAACATAAATAACAACGTGATTGATGCTTTTCTGCACAGGCTGACATACAGTGGCTGTATAAGAAGCACTGATTCAAAGAATGGGTAGAGGCTTTCCTCAGGTTAGAAAAAGCAAGCAATAGAAAGGTTTCACCACTAGCAAAATGTACAGACCTACAAAAAACCGGATACAATGAATTAGGGTTTATGTACAAAAAACAGTCATAAAAAGAAGGAACTACTCAGTAGTCAGTACTGAGGCATCAAAAGAAGCATCATTATCCAAAAAAAAACCCCACTGATGAGATTACCTATACACTAATCAAGTCTTCTAAAATTTATCGGGATAATACACAGAACAGATCAGTCATTCCTGTTTAGAGGAAAACATCTGGCTTGCTTTCATTTAATAGACCCTAAATCAATATAGTCTCAAATCCACAGCAGCCCATGGTGCAGTGCTTTGGAAGGACAACTAAAAGACTTGTAGTTTTATAGTCATTGCTTTGATGAGGTACCAAGTACATGGCATAAGAAAGAACTGAACCATTTCTGAGATACTTGTTTCCTGAACGATCCCTGTACTGAGAACCAATGCAGTCTAGCTGTGCTACGCCATGAACGTAGTGTAAGCTTGACTGTGAGGAGGCACTTACACATGCATATTCATGTTCACACTCTCTAAATCCATCCCTTTGTGTACCCTCTCCACAATATTTTCATTAATTTTTGTCTTCTTCATAAGGAGAGACATACAAGCAAGTCAACACTTTCTGAATCCCTGGGGGGCTTTGGGGCAGGCAGAAGTGTGAGAGGGGCTGCTCCCACCAGCCCAGCCACTGGTCAAGCCACATATCAGAGCCCAAAGCCCTGCCAAGGATGGCAAAGCAAAAGAGCAACTGCAGGAGTACCGAAAAGGTTGGCTGATGGACTGACACTCCACACTGTCCTTTTCTACTATTTATAACACAATGAAGAACATTTTCTTATTCTCTGCTGCTTTTTCTACAAAAATTAGGTGTGTGGGGCTGGATTTACTGCAAGGGTTAGTCTTCACTGCTCCACTGCTCACTAAATAGTCCTTACGTTGACAATATCTTGGTTACTATAGCCTGGGCCAGTCTGTAATTCACCCAAGTTATTTCCATGTTTTCTATTTCAAATTACTCCAAAGGGAAAAAACACATCTATTTGCCTATTCTAGACAAACCACAATAAGAAAACATAAATTATGCTGAAATTTCAGAGAACGTATTGTTTAGTGGGATTATTTTTCCTGTCTGAGTCAGATTTCTGTACATTTCATCAAATAAACTCCTTGAAAACTCAGCTAAATTTTGTTTTGGACTTAGATCAGACTAAAATGTTCCCCTGTACTCGGCACTGGTGAGGCTGCACCTCGAGTGCTGGGTTCAGTTTTGGGCCCCTCACTACAGGGAAGACCCCGAGTTGCCGGAGCGTGTCCAGAGAA
>JANZLQ010000079.1:17482568-17526127 GCA_026212715.1 Elanus axillaris | reverse complement strand
AATGGCCTCAACTTGTGGCAAGGGAGGTTTAGGTTGGATATTAGGAAAAATGTCTTTACTGAGAGGGTTGTCAGACACTGGAACAGGCTGCCCAGGGAAGTGGTTGAGTCACGAGGTACTCAAATAGCACATAGACGAGGTGCTCCAGGACATGGTCTAGTGGGCATGGACAATGGTTGGACTCGATGATCTTAAAGGTCTTTTCCAACCTAAATGATTCTTTGATTCTATGATTCTAAATGAGGTCAAGGTCTGTCACACTAGTACATATATGAATACTCCATAGCTGTAAACCTAGAGATTATATTGCACTAATTTATGCAGGACAAAACAATGCATTTTGAAATCCACACTGAAAAAGAACAGTCTTCTTCACAAGTAACAGTTTGAAAGGAAAGGGAACTTCACTTTCTTAGTCCAAAGAATATCGGTAGAAAAATAGAACAAGTCTTGGGGTGCAAAAGCTCTTTTTCAGGTCTGAAACACAAGCTGGTAAAATATCCTGGTATCTTTTCAGATGTAAGGAAGAGTCTCTATGCTCAAGGAGTTGCTCTGTTTTTCTAACAGATGGACTTAGTTCTGTCTGCAATTTTTTTCTGCTCCTATCAACCCAAACTACACTGCTACTGTCTCTTAACATGGACAGATTAAAAACCAAAGAAAACCAAACAATGAAAAAAAAGCCCTCAAATATGATGATGATAGGATCGTTTGTGAATGTAATAAGGAGGAGGTATCTCCTTGCTATACCTATGAAAAGAAATACCTTGATATCTTGGTATCAATACCCCTCAACACCTGAAGCCCTTTTTGCCTTTTTTTAACAAACACTTTCCGTAACACTTGTTGTTCTAAAAATGCTATGTCAAGTAGCACTGCAAACGTTTCAGGGTTCTTCTTTCTTTTAAAGAAGATGATAATTCAAAGCATTTGGCCAAGCTACATGCTCTACTTTTTTCCCTACATTTTCTGCTTTGTTGTTGCATTAAAAATTAATCATACTTCACATAATAATCTTGAATTTAGATTTGGATTGTAAAGTTAATGCCATATGTGGAATGAGTATCTGTGAAGGAGCTAGAATAACCACTTATAGGCAGTTAGTGATTTAGAGAAGTGATTCTTCTAGCTGTAATGCCAGGGGCTTGAAGGCTTATTTTCAGCATTTAACTTTGTGTCTTAATCTAGCCAAAGTAATCTCTCCTTGCCACTAGCTAAAATCAGCAGAAAGATAAAACATGTCAGTGAAAAAAAGCCAGATTACTAAAACAATAAGGAATCTTAAAGCTTCTTATTAAAAACATATTTTAAAATCAAACCATGAAATATATAAAATGCTCTTTAAAAATATAAGAAATAATTCCTCTTGACAGTTTGATAATGATTTTCTTTTTCATTAGACTTTCAGATAGTCTGACAAATATGCCAAATATTTCCTTTGATCTCCAATAATGGTTTTAGAAGGATGGATTAATATGAACCTTGAATGTAATGTTCTTGATGTCTTGTCTTAAAGGACAAAAATTAAGGGCATGAATGCATATAAACACAATACACAAAAAGACACAATTCCTCCATAGTTGTGTATGTACAAAGTGGCAGAAAGGACATGTTAAAAATACATGGTGGTGTAATAAATCATCTGATTCTGTTCCTGAGGGTTTGGGATGGATGGCCTGGTCCAGGCTGACAGAGTACTGAAAAAGCCCTCAGCCTTTGCCTCTCATGCTTTTGACATATGTTGCATATGCTATAAAAACATTTTTAAGAATGTTCTTGGTGGTTCCTAGATTATTCTCCTTCTCTGCCTCCCTGGCATAGCTCCCTTTTATCCACCAGGACAGCAGTGATTATTTTTAGGGGAATGTGGCCTAGAAACTAAAACCCCTTTCATAGAAGAATCACACGTTCAGAATTATAAAGAATGAACCTGAGCTATAGAATAAATCCTCTAATCTGATACCTCATGAACATACCCTTTATAAAAACTACATACTGAACTGGAATACAGTTATTCAGATGGAAAAGGGCATGTGATTACATTCCCCATTGTTAGAGGTGGCTATAGATGACCTAATGATACGTCCTACAAATTGATCCACTTACAGGAAAGATACCAAGTTTCATGTGAATTAGAAAATAATATTTTCATTGTTGCTTCCTAGCCTGGCCCATTTATAAAAGGCTGTAGTAATCTGTAAAAGGAAAGGACAACAGAAGCATGAGATAATAGCAGAGGCTGAAACCAGAATTTTGAAACCTACCCCAGAAAGTGCAGTATCTTGATTAATTGTTAAAGGTTGGCTTTGTTATGTTTTTCAATGTTGTTTTGGCATGCATCCTCCTCAGTGCTGTGGCTACATCCCTTATTCAAATTTCTGAATTTTACCACCTGCTCACTCCCTTGGCAAGCTGGAAGTGGCTGGAGTAAGATTAAGGTGTTGCTGCACCAGATGGATCTTGCAGCCATCCTGTACCAGCTGAGTCTAGACTTGTTTTCTGAGGTTGAGTTGTATTTATTTCCTCAGCTACTAGCCCCATAAAGAACCTGATAGTAATCTGTAGGAACCTCGCTCATTGTGCACCACAACAATGAAGGGGAACTCATAGACCAAAGGATTCTAAAAGAGGAAAAACTCACAGGGAATTAAGCAGTGGCAGTCCTCACTCAAGCAGCCATTCCACTGCTGGGGTAACAGGACAGCACCTGGAGACAGATCTAGTAAATCCATGTAGGGAAATACCAGACTTTCAGAGCTAACGAGTTCAATTTACCTTTATAATTCTAAAAAAACGGCTAGATATTTGGGAGACACCCCACCTTTTTCTGCTTTTGAACCTGCAAATTTTGGAACAGATTTCAAAGTGAACTGCAACACACTCTGAAATGCTGCACAGCAGCAGATGTGTGTTTGTAAATGTGTATTGGGTGTAGGCTGCGGAGGTGGACTCTGTGGGAAAAGGTCAGGGGCTACCTTGTGCCAGACAATCATTCCAGCTGGCTACAACACAGGTACCACAGGACATAGCCGAGCCCATCAGCCAAGCTTATGACATCTCTGTGAAAGCGTATTTAAGAAAAATCAGAAAAAAGAGACAGGCAGAGAGGAGGGGAAAAGAAGAGGAAAAAAAGAGAAAGAGAATGAGAAAATGTAGAGAGAACACCAAGGTTAGAATAGGTGGAGATGCTCTGTGGTGAAGCAGATATCCACACTGCAGTCTGTGAAAGACCCCCACGTTGGAGCAGTTGGGTATTTTCTGAAGTCTGGGAAGAGCCCGTGCTGCAGCAAGGGGAAAATGTGAAGAGGAAGGGGTGACACTGAGAAATGGTTATGTACTGACCACAATCGCCATTCCCCATTCCCTGTGGGCCTTTCAAGGTGGTTAGAGGAGCTGAGAGTGCAAGAGAAAAGTTGAACCTGGGAAAGAGGAGAAGGCAAGATTTTTTTTTAAATATCTGTCTTTTTGTTTTCAGTTATCTATATCTGTTTTAATTGGAAATGCATTTAATCTAATTTTCCCCAGGTTGAGTCTGTTTTGCCCAAGACAATAACTGGTAGGTGATCTCCCCGTCTTTATCTCAACCCACATGATTTCTCATTCTGTTTTCTCCTCCTGTCCTGCTGAAGAGCGGGCGTGAGGAATGAGTGAGTGGTCAAGTGGGCACTTGGCTGTTAGCCAAGGTTAACTCATCACAGTATACTATACACACATATGTCTCATTAATACATAACCACTGGTATATCCTAATCACTAGAGTAGAAACATGTTTGCTTTGTTCTAATGGTGAGAATGATGGGTTTTACTCTTTATCCATCAAACTCTTCCATGGTCATGATATCTTGGCATGCCAGGATCTTCTCACCAACTACAAATGTCATAAGCTCTCAGTTCCATTAATTTGTCAAAATAATTACATCAAGATTTAGTTTTGATTTTATTATCCTTGTTGTCAGATATAATGTGATAGTAGAAATCTGTTACTTTTACTGTCTTGAATAACTGAATTAGTTATTTTAAGGCTAAAAATAGGAAGCTACATGATGCTACATGATGCCTGAGTAAGAAGTACATTAGGGTTAGGTTAATATTTAATATTGGTTTGAAGTTAATGTTTGGATTCTAATTAGAGTTTGAATTACTGAAAACAGGGGTTCAGCCCAGTATCAGCAGCTGTACAACCTTTCTTAGTATTCAGGTTGGTAAGCAAGTCATTGAAAAGGTCTTAGTATTCTAAGTACTTCTTACACTGGAACTGAAGGGTGGTGCATAGGGGTGGTCATAATTTTGGCTATGAAGTTTCTATGATTATTGGAATTTAGGAACTGGTTAATTAAGGCAGTGTTATAGTCCTGGATATTCACAGTCACAGTCCAAGAGAATGAAGTCTTTCAGGTGAGCATGCTGTGTACAGAAAGGGTAGCCTTGGTCATCTCTTCAGTGATTTTAAGTTTCTGTTTTATTTGGTGGATTTTAGGGCTAGAATTGAAATAGCAGTGTCACCTTTCTTATGCAGAGGTGAGGCAGTCATAATATTCTAAGAATCTGCCCTCCCTGACCTGGTGGATGAGGATGCAATGTTCCTATTGATGTCCTAGTGAGAGCTAAAGTTATTAACACCAGATGAAGCAGCAGCACCAAAACAGAGCTATTCTGCTCTACAACTCCCAACAGCATAATAACTTATTACATTCACACAGCATCAAGCTAATGTGGACTTTGTGTTCTAAGTTAAATTAATCCTCTGTGCAACTGATGTACAGCAACTACAAGCTGCTGTTTGTGATCTGAGGATTGGAAAACAAGCTCTGCAGGCTTCTGGTTATTTTTGGTGCATTTCAATATGTACTTAACAGTAAGACACAATTACCATGAACGTCAAATTATTCTACAGTATGTCTTACTCATTCTGTTCAAGACTATATTTTACACATAAGCATTACATAGGATTTGTTCACAATTTCAATAACAATCCCTGTAAAATAGATGTTAGACTGCTGATAATAAAAGACTGACCAAAATGAAATCCTGTTTAAGACAAAAACTTGACTTTCACTATCTCATTTCACCAAAAATAAAACAACACCCCACTGCCCCATGCTCCATTCCTGCTGGGCGGTATCTGATATATTATAAATGATCTACTCCTTTTTATTAATCAACCCTGACAATTTCTTCAGCCTTGTATGCCAACCACTACTGCATATTCAACTGAACAGTCTGTCATTAAACTTCCTCAGACCTGAAGTTCTGTTGGATAACTTTGCTAGACTTGGAAGGTTATCTGAAAGTAAAAACTATGCAGAATGAAATAAAATCTCAGTGAATAAAATAGTATCTATGTGAAACAGCACTGTTCTGCTTCAACTTAAAAAACCCCACAGGACTTAAAATTGTACTGTCAAATCAGAGGAAAAATGACTCACCTAGAAAAGTAGGACTGAAGTGATGAGGATTCTGTATACATTATCACATGCACAATAACATAACTGTAGAAAGAACATGAGGAAATGATGCATTTACCAGTGAATTCCAAGTTTTAGAATAGCACAAGAAAATTTAGGGTTGAATATGAACTGTTCTTTCACTACTATTTTCAGTCTTCTGTATTAATTTTTCTTTTTTTCAGATTTACGCTTGTTATATAAAATAAGAAAATGAATATTATTTAACCCCATTAAATACTGTAATTATTCTACTACTACAGAAGATCAGACAGTAAAGTGTGCACGTGTTACTGACAAATCTCATTATATGCGCTATGATGACAACACTAATAACATTTTCATCTTAAGTGGAATATGAAAGTACATTGCCAAACCTTTTCTCATTGTTGGAGGATCATGAGATTTTAGTTTACACCAGTGATAATAACTGGTTTTAGCAGATATTAAAAGTGAGAAAGGAAAAATAATTGAAGTTATTTCTTTGGAATAACCCAATGGCATCTGCAGAATGAAAATGTTGCTAGTAAGCAGGTACTAGATCTCTGCTGATAGTAGGGACAGGTCAGATCAGATGGAGAAGCTACAGATAATTAATCATGGTTTGATGATTCTGCAGGTATTGCAAGGAAATAGTATCAACATTATCATGCTTTCCAAAAACACTGGTTAATGAACAGTTAAGTCCACCTAACTTGCACTACCCTATTGAGCTTCAGTGCAAATTCCTATGATTTTTTTCTCTATGACACAGCGCTGCTCTCTGTTAGAATGAGGGACGGTACTTATTCTGTGCTCACATGAGTGCTACGCTCTATCTTGTGCAGCAGCATTGACAGCAGTAGTCTTTGTAGAATTGAAAAGCATTTGTGTTGTGTTGGGTGCAGGGCTGGGCATATATTGTTATAAATACGACTCTTATAAAATACAGTAACTATCATGATTAAGCATATTGGTTCAATCCTCTAGGTCCATGGATATCACTGACCTCTCTGTGGGAAGTGCCACCAGGGATCTCCATCAGTGCCAGTTACGCAGATGGTTTTTATGAAGTGGACATCTGTCTATTAAAAGTTGGACTAAAACAAAAAACATGTTTTGCTTTTGGTCATTAATCACTACTTGTTACCCTGCTCCAAGTTCAAATTAGTGATGAGCTCTCCAAAACCTTGTTCTCTTGCCATCCTAATGGTTAGATTTCATCTGGTCCTGAATATACACAACTAAGGGAGATGCCTGACTCTGGCTACTGACCAAAAAATACTGACTTTACTGACTTGCATCCCACAATACTGACAGTAAATACCAGTTTTGCTTTGTTGCCAATTAAAACTATTTAGTGTTTCTTCCTTTGCTGTTGATAAGGTGTTGTGGTTTAAACCCAGCTGGCAACAAAGCACCATGAAGCTGCTTGCTCACTCCTCCCCCCTTGGGCCCCGTAGGATGAAGAAAAAATACAAAGAAACGCTTGAGGGTTGAGACAAGGACAGGGAGGGATCACTCACCAGTTATGGTCATGGGCAAAAACCAGACTCAACTTGGGGAAGAAAAAAAATCAATTTAATTTACCACCCATCAAATAAAACCAAGGATATTAGGAAGTAAAACCGAACCTGAGAACACCTTCCTCCCACCCCTCCCTCCTCCCCCGGCGGCGTGGGGGAACCGGGGACGGAGTTGGGGGCAGCTCCCCACACACACCTTGTCTCTGCCGCTCCTTCCTCCTCAGGGGCAGGAGGGCTCCTCACTCCTCCCCTGCCCCGCCGGGAGACAGTCCTCCACCAACTGCTCCGGCCCGAGTCCTTCCCGCAGGCTGCAGTTCCTCACAAACTTCCCGGGCACGGGTCCTTCCCGCCGGCCGGTGTTCAGCCACAGGCTGCTCCAGCGCGGGCTTTCCCCTGGAGTCGCGGCCATCTTGGGAGGCCTCCGCTGCCCCGCTCCCCGGGCCGGGCCGGGGGGGGGGACAGCTTGCCACCTGCCCATGGGCTGCAGGGGCATCCCCTCCTCCGGCACTACTCTCCCTTCCTTCCTCACCAGCCTCGGACTCTGCACAGGGGCTCCTCTCCCATTCCAGTCCCCTACTCGCTGCAGGTTCCCTTCTTAACTCTGCTCTCCCGCAGGCATGACCGCCGTCGCTGAGGGGCTCGGCCTGGGCCAGCGGCGGGTCCGACCTGGAGCCGGGGAAGCTTCCAGCGGCTTCTCACAGGAGCCGGCCCTGCAGCCCCCTCCACCACTGCCAAAACCCCATCACACAAACCCCAAACATAAGGCCCAAGTGACCTCTGTGGAAATGGCTTTTGTTCACACCAGGCTTTTGAACAACATATCACAATTTTATAGCAGACCCCTTGTAGTGATACCTCAATTCCAGAGTACAGACCTATGACTGAGACTGACTTGCATATGAGTGAGATGGAAGTTTTTATGGAAAATTTGGGCAAACACTTGCAGAAAAGATTCAATAGGAAATTGTAATTCTGGAAATTAAAAAGTTGTTTGTTTTTGTTTTTTTTTTAAAGCCTAAAAGTAATTGAAATAGGGTGTTTGATTTAAGATATTTTGGAGAAAAAACTAATTTCCGCAGGACTTGTTAGTTTATAATAACATTTTTAAAGGAAAAGGAAGGTTTTTATTACATTTCACTTTGTTTTTACTTTAAGCCATAAATTTTTGGAACCCTTTGTCTAATAATTCTTTTGAAATAGCTGTATTTTATTCAGTCCTGTAATTTTTCATTCATCTTTAGGCATCATTTTGGTATATCTTGCTAGCCTTAGATGGGGCTATATTGCAGGCCTGAAGCAATTTATTGGCTGTGTGGTTGGTAATACTCCACCCACTTGCTGCTTCATGGTTCATATGATACACATATTAAACTTTTTTCAAAGTCAACAAATTAGCAAACATTTAAAAATGTGACTCACTGGGAAAGTCATTGCAGGGACGTGTGAGAAAACAAAGTGAAATCTGCACTTGAATTTATAGGAAATTTTCACTGGAGGTTTCATTTGAAGTCTGTTTATAAAATCAGACTTTTTTTTCTCTTAATGGTTTTTGTCCGTTTTTTTGTAATTGAATGTTACTTTTCGTGGATGTGTAGCAAAGGCATGAGATACAGGATTTAGCCTACAAAATGGCTTCTTCATCTTAAAATACTGTACAGGCCTGTAAGTGATGTGCGGAGTCCCAGATGATATGATGGTGAGAGTAGTTTCTTTTGCTCCTTCTTCCAGCTCAGAGGAGCAATCTTCCATATGCTGGGAGGCAGAAGAAGCGATATCATAGTGCTCTTTCCAGGTGCAGCTCTCCTGATGCTATAAGGCAGGACACTGAACCGGCAAGGGTTGAAGACTCAGGTGCTAGATCCCACCTCTGGCTTTTATACGCACTCTGGAGCATTAACTGGCATATTCTAATGCATGCTTTGTTAATGAGGTGTGTGCAGAGGTGCAGATGTGTACACAAAAATGTCACTCATGGACCTCAGCCAAATAGTTATGAACCAAAGCTCCTGAGTAATGTTAAACTGGTGGCCTTCAGAAGAACACTGTTTTGTAATTTACTGGCTGAGAGTACAATCATGTATTACTGTAACTGTGTCAGAAGAAAATAATGTGTGATTTCCTTTCTGGAAATGCCAATGTGAACCAGAAAAACCCTGAAACCAATCTTTTAAACTTTATTAGGTATGACTGAATTAAAGGAAATACTCTAGGTACTAACAGACTAGCTAAAGAAAAAAACGATTTGAGCTTTGAGGAAAAAATAATTCAACAAAATATATCTATTCAGTTCCGTTACAGTAGCTGCTTGTTTTTTCAAAGATCAGTCTTAGCATCTGAGAGCTAGTAGCTGAGAATAAATTGCATGTTCAAGATAAATTAAATGGAGGGGAGCATCTATGAACGCTTGGCAGAAGGAGGTGACTGTAAAAAATGTTAGCACTCTGCAACAGTGTTTCCTATTTCTCTTAGATCTGCCCTTTCCTTCAACAACTTATATCACAACAAAAATAAGTTTTTGAAACTATACACTGAGGATATATAGTCAGTATAAAATGTACAACTAGTGTAATGGTAGAGCAAGTTCAGCACTAGCTTTTTCTTGTAACAGCCACACAGATTTCAGAGAGTTACACACATTTTACTACAGTATTTATTTTATTTTAAAATTCTGTATAGAAGCAGGAGTCATGGATTAATTGGAAATATATGTGGGTTCTTGCTCCTGAGAGGCAATCTGGCTTTACTCCAGCAAAGCTCTCAACTTCCAGTACTAGATGAGTCCTAGAGATTGAGTACAGAGGTCCTTGAAATGTCAGGCCCTACAGATTTACAGGGCAGGATTTTGCAGGTGTGTAAACCTGTGTAGCTTCACTGCCTTGGTAGAATTAGTCTGATTTATGCAACCTGAGGATCTCAGTACAGCCTTTAGTGGGAGATTTCCCAAATCTTCCCTACCAAAGGCAAGTAATTATTGCTTGGGAGAACAAGAGCTGCAAAAGGAAGCTCGTTAAAGAGAGCACTGGAGCTGAAATGTGGTTTAACATCATGTAAGAATCAGAAAGAAGGAGTTAATTTAAGATGAGTTTGACAAATCCAAGAACTGTTTATGGAATATGAGATTGTAGTAAATACTTCACCTTACTAAGGACTGTTAGCAAGAGATGAAATGAAAATCATGCTGCAACTGCAGAGCATGTAATTTTGTGATTCATATAAATATACCAAATACCTTTTCCAAGGCACAACTGTTAAAAACATTTCCTACAACACTATTTATATATCCATAGATGATGATGGCACAATAATTATACAATTCTAAATATGCATGGTTTTCTTCTCTTTTGTACATGTTTTTCCACTATTTTGTAATAAGAATGTGTCCAAAATTTTTTGTGCAGCTATCTAAGTTTTCTTAAATAGAGCAGGTGATTTGGAAAGGTCACTAAATAAAATATTAATACAGACAGAGTTTTTCAGTAGGTACAAACAGAGACTTCTTAGCAATTTGCTACTGATTTAAACAGGACTTACAAGTGCATATACATGTATAAACATATTAAATATTCTCTGAAGATGTAATGTGATAATAATAATAGAAATATTAACACACTACCTGATGTGCTTGACCAGAGCTATAGTCAGAGGCTACCTAGCTGGCTCTTACAGAAAACAAGATCTCCACTGAAACAGAGTTGCAGAGCCAAGCATCTTATTTTCCCTAAATGCTGGCATAAATAGATTTGTGCAAAATTTGAGGAGCATAGAAACCTATGAACTGCTGAAGTCTTTAAAGTTGGCTGCAATTGTTCAACTAGCAGGTTATTTCAAATCATTTCAAGGTTGAGATGTCATGGACAGTTTCAAACAATTTGCAAATAAACTTGGAAACAAGACAAAGTGTGTTGGAAGAGAAAAAAATGAATGTATTTTCTTTAATGAAATGAACAGAAGTTCTTCCAGTTTATTATCAGTGGTGCTGGACATTAAAAAAAAATTAAGAAAACAAGTAGAAATTAAGAACATTATACTTTATTAATTTTAAGTAAACATTTAGGACAGTCTGTTAATTTTTGGAGCAGTGCTGAGTAAGATGCTGCTTACTCTGCACTAAGATTAGACCCTGGAGGCAGAGTGTGTCAGACACCATTTGTGAATTACAGTCCTTCCTCCTTGTCCATGGAAGTTTGTAATTTACTGGTCTCCGGTTCTAATAGTAAGTCACTGCCTTTCATTCTCCAGGCTATCCTGCATGTTGTGGCCCAGGAACAGGCACAGAGTTACCACCTGCTCTGGTTTGCCTCTCTGCCTCCTTGGGCTTCATTGTCTCTGGAAGAAAATGGAGCAAAAAGTCACATTTCCTTCCATGCTACCTTTATCTGAAGACTGGTTATCCAGAAGAGAGATCTTAGGCCTATGCCAAGTCACAATATCATTCTCCATTAGTTTTTAGCTTCTAGAAGCTTCTCATCACAGCTCCTATTTTCTGAAAATTTCAGTAACTTAGTGAGTGACATGGGTGAAAGGGGTCGTGATGTGATCCCTTTGGTGGTTATGGGACCAGGAGTGAGACAGGGACCACTACCAATCTGCTTCAGAACAGTTTAAAAAATAGTTATCCCTTGCAGCTTCCAGTTATCATATTTTCCATGTTGCTCTAAATAAAAAAATAAAACAAGTTTGGCTGAATGTGAAAAGATTAGTTGACATGATGAGCAAATTCCAAAGTGTTAATATTCTTGCCTATTACCTTACCTTATACAGTTATTAGTAATTTAATCTGATTAATTTGTTCTGCAAGTTGTTCTGCTAACAGAGTTAAGAGACACTTTGGAGCATCTATAGATTAATTTCCATAAATAGGAAAATGCCTATATCCCAGAAGTTTCTTCTTCAAGGACCACAAGCCCACAAAACCCTCTTCAGCACTCTAAAACCACTTTAAATCTTTTGCACAAAAAAACCCACAAACCAACAGAAGCCACAAAACCGATATCTTGTGGGGAGAGAATGCAGAATATGAAGGGCATTGTTAATACCTTCAGTCCCTCCGATAATAACAGCAAATTATTTGTAAGGTTTAAATGCACAGAGGCAGTACCATTCAAAGAGGCAGTTAAATTTAGCAATTGCATGCTAAACTGATCATCAGCATCATAATCACTCCAAAAATACCATTATGGCTCTATATTCTTAATCTAGACAGCTTTGGGGTGTTTTTTTTTGCAGAGTCTGCTGGACTTTCAAAACTGGAAGTGATAGAATGCTGGAGTTTGGCTTCATTGATCACAGCCTGTATTCATTTTGCAAAATAGGCACAATTTTGAAAGACCTTATTTGAATGAAGTATAAAGACCTAAGTCACATCTCTTGGCATACCATGAGCACTATTTAAAGCTTTATAGTCAAGTACATTCAAAAGCAGGAAGGCCAAATATCACCGTTATTTTTCTGATTAGACTTTGAAGTGCTTAGAGAAAAGCTTGCAATAGCCCATGCAAAGCATCACAAAAAGGCTTTTCAATACACCTGAAACACTGAACATCTTCAAGGGTAAGTGGTATTGGCAGCTGCTTCATTCAATGAAAGCAATGAACTGGGGGTTTGAACATGGAGGGCATGAATTCAACAAATTCAGAGTCTGTGATAAACACAAAATGTCAAGGGAGAGGGGGAGGATTTTTGTTTTGGAGCATTGAGCCCAGCTCAACTCTGATTCAGCAGCATCATTACTCAATCTATTCCTCATGTGGGGATAATATTTATTCTGGCGAGGCCCTCTCACAAGGGCTTACTGCAGAGGAAACAGTGCTTGGCAGAAAAGTATTTCATACTGTTTTTCTCCATTCAAGCCATTCTCATTTATTGGCTTCTCTTTTTAGCCTACAGAGCATACATTAAATGTGTCAATTAATTCCTTAAAGATTCTAAAGAAAATTTTACTATGATTGATTCATTAAAAAATGAGGCAGTCCCTTGTTATAGTATCAGCAAGTTTGTTGAGTAGTGAAAATAATAATTTAAACAGCACAGATCAAATTAAATTGTGCTAACTTTCACAGTTGATAGTTTGATCACAGTGGGCTGAGAAATGTCTTTATTGTATAGTAAAAAGCACCTCTCTGATTATGTGTAAATGAAATGTTTGATATTCATTAGTTTCAGAGTTTTCTTCAAGATTTTATATCATAGTAAGGAAAGAATTCTATTAACTGTTTTTTTTTCATAAAAGAAACCCCTAGTAAGAGTATGGGTGAGAAAGTGTTAATTTGTTTTTGTCCTCTACAGGGCATTAAGTCTTTATATTATTACTGCCTGAATCATAAAGGAAACTTGGCTTGCAGGTCAGATGAAACAGGTTTCTGGGAAGTAAAGACCTCTGTGCAAATTAATGTAAAAAACAGCTACAGACATGTCAGCACTAGAATAACAGAAGGAACATGCAGGCAACTTTATCCATGAATATGTGTTCATATACTATTTCTTTGTTCTCCAGACATAACGCTGAATACAGAATAGGCAGAGTTCTAGTGTTTGGAAATACTATAATAGCTGTAGTAGCTGCATATCTTATTATGTTACTAACACTTCTCATCATTGTGGCAATGCATGTGCCACTTCTACCCTCTTTCACTACAGCCTTCCCTTTAGGAAAAGGAAGGACAAGTATGAATTTTTATTTTTTGCCAGATTAGACTTCTCAGTGCTAACAGAAATTAGTATCTACATGGATCTCTATCAAGCTGTATTCAAAGCAATGGTAAATCACTGTGTTGGCAAGGTAAGTCAGCCACTTCCAGGAGGATCATAATCTCACCTAGTTTAGCGTGCTGTTGCTTTATGTCTGTGACCTAATCAAGCATCTTACAGGGCTGGAAATATCACAGATTCTGCAAGATAATGAGGAGCAATGTTAAGTAGCTTTCTTCCAGTTTAGCAGACTTAAAAGAGAGTTTTGTTCAAATCAGAATGCTAGATTTAATTAAACAGTTCTGTTCTGTGTCACATGATATTAACATATTCAGTGCCAGTGAAGGCCCAAGCATGGCAGAAAGGCTGAGTGTGACACCAGGAAACACCTGGCTTTACGCAGACCTGTAGATGCTCTTGTTAAGGGTGGTGATTTAAGGAAGAAGCATTATTAAGCAGTTGGAAAAAAATTACAGGTTTCTGACTTACAAGATTCTCAACCTGAATTGCATACAAATTTGGCATTTGATTTTTAAAAAGTATACAAGCTTGAAAATAATCAATATGTTGCCATCATCAGACATCTCTTCAGAAAGGAGGAAAAAACCCTAGAATTGGCAAAACAAATTTATAATCCTCTTCACTCTGTTGCTATTAATTCAGGTGGCAGTTTACTGATCTTGTAAATGTAATGTTACAACCCAGGCAGAAATGTAAGTGGAGTTTTTAAAAACATTTCCTAGACCATTTCAGCATTTTTACTAACCTCAAAATCAGTTTTTTCAACATAGTGTTATGTGTTCCTCTATAACATGCAAACTGGCTATACTTTCTGTTTAATCAAAATCTAGTGGCTTACAAGCAACAGACAAGGTATGGTTGCATCATCTAGAAGTACAGAAACAGAAAGAATAATCACATCATAAGACTATAAGCACAGGGCTTTAATTTCAAATGGAGTCTCTTGAGTTTTAGACTTGACTGTCATCAAATCTAAGAAGGACTGAGTCAACTATTTTCAGTAGTTATGATTTATTTAAGAGTACATAATTAGAACTCTTTTCGTAAATTTTCAGTGACATTTATGAGAACACTGAGCTGTTTTAGAGTATTAAGAAACTGTGACAACTGAACACATAATTTTTGCACTGATTGAATAGCTCCAAAATATCTAGTTTCAAACTTTCAGTAAGAACAGAATGTTTCAAATATTTGCCATCAACATTAAGTTGATTTTTCCCCTCAAGTTCAGGCTGAGTTTATGTCTCCCACTGCAACAGCCCAGACGGACCTCTGGTTTCATCTCCATTCTTTTCTGTGGACTAGAATGAAACTGGTTTGTTTCTCCATTCCTTGTACAATTCTGGAGCATCAAATTCAAAATTTCTGAGAAAAGCAAAAAATTGAAATTAGGTTTCTGAATTTTTAATTTTATTTATTTTTTTATTTTTGCCAGATATGTTTGTTACAAAAAAATACAAAACTGTAGTGAGTCACTTGCCAAACACACAGACAAAACAGTTTCAATGCTATCATTAGCATAGACACACATACTTCAGTATCAACGAATTCACCATCAGAAAAGCAATGTGAATTTTTTTGAATCTGGGCTGAGCAAGGATCCTGAGAAGGAAAGGTGTCTTGTCTTAAACCTTTAATCCGGTGGTTTTTTGGTCAGCTATTAAACCATTGCTTGTATGTTGTGACTAATGTACTGGTCTATTGGGTGTTTTTTTTCCTTGCAGTAAGTTGCAGACATTGACATTTCAGTTGAGGAACAGAAAGTAACTTGGGCATATTGCTTAGTGGAGACCATCATCATCATTTACAGTAAGATCAGATAGGAATGGAACTTGAAGATGTGTGAAAGGAAGGAAGCAAAACTAATAACCAGTTACCTATACTGAAATAATTTTCTGAAGTCCAATTCCACCTTTCCTAGCCTCACCATCTGTTTCATTTAATAATTACATTTACCAGCTTGAGCCAGCTGGCAAAATTAACAAAACTAAAACATCTGGAGTACTTTTGAAAATGAAAATAAAAGTAAGAGGTGAAGAAGAGAAGCAAGAGATGGAAAGGATTTAATTTTTCTAAATGCACAGGACTAGAACATTATGCCATGGAGGAAACTGAAAGAGAAATAAGATTCTTCTAATTCCCAGTGATATATCTACTGCCTTCTTAAATGCACATTTCCCATCAGCTGTCTGCTTCTAATGAAGGTTCTTTCAAATCAAAACATATTTCCAATGGTCCTTCTTAAGACAAAGAAAGTCTCCTGTTTATTTCCATGGTCAACCTCATTGAAGGAGGAGGACAATTAATGAAGAAATGGGCAGCAGATAAGATTCTATACATAAGTTGCTAGCACATTTACAGCATTTTGTATGTTTTTAATAGGGTAGAGACACATTCAGAAAATGTAAAGAAAGGCTCTGTTTCAACGTGAATGAGTATGAAGGCTATGTTTCAAAACTGAGAAGTTTTCTGGAAGCTATTTTTAATTTCCTTTTAATAATCCAAGAAAAATGTTCCAAGGCCATCTAAGAATTACTTTAGAAGATTGTTTTATGTTTTCAGAAAATGGGAGTTATTTGGGAACTCTGGGAAGCATTTTTACCATGTGACTGACTGTTCAGCTCATCACTTACAGAGGTTTTTTATTTCTACCCCTCCTTAGTGGATATACCAAGGAAGAGTAAGAAAAATATTGCTAGGTGAGGGGGTTGTTATCCTTCTTGCAAAAGTAAGAAGATCGCAGCTACTCCATGAAAACTCATCTGCCTCTACATTTTTCACATCTAGAACAAAGTGGAAGCATAGATGAACTTTTCATTAGCCAAAGTAAAATTCAGTGAATCTCAACTGCTCGTGTAGAAGAAACTCCTTCAGCATAATGTCAGTGATGGAAAGATACAGCATTTAGACTAGCTGCTAAGTAATAAGTAATGCTCACTTTACATTTTACAGTATCGTTTGAACTGATAATGGAAAGGGAGGTGTTCAAGGACAATAATTCTTTGCCTTGGTGGAGTATTGAAAGGATGACCCGAGGCAGGCAAAGTGATATTCTGCCTTTTCTGGAATTCTCTTTTTGAGTAAAAGAAGAAATAGGAAGTCTGAAAAGTTTCTTTCTTTTTAAGGACCCGTGTGCTCCAAGCATTGCAAGCAGAAATGATGTGATGTTTACAGCCTTGGCTGTACAATGATGTTTTCAGATGAAATGCTAGCCGCTCACTGACTAGCAAAGTCAAGCAAGCTCCACGGCATGTGAGCTGGGATCCAGGTCTCCTCAAGCCTCTGGGAAACGTTCCAAAGATGTCAGCAAGCTCCAGATTAGGGCTGCAGGACTGGAAAGAAGCACAGGATGCAGGTCTTTCCCTTCACTATGAAGTAAAAGATTTAAATCCTGTAACAAATGTGTAAGTATAGGTGCTCTGTAGGCTGTTGTTAAGATCTCATAAGCCTCCTTAAATGACAAACAGTAATCCAGCAAATTATACTTGGTCTTATTTCACCATTTGATGCCTCATGTTGTAAATAATACGAACCAATCAGATTCCACCCACGACTCCAAAAGAGCAAGGCAGGAAGGCAAATTTTTGTATTTACTGTACCATGAGGGTATTCAGTTAAGAGCAGTAAAGAGATAAATGGAAAATGAAAAAAGTGTTTCCACACATGGCATGGGTAAGTGTCCTGGTTTTGGCTGGCATAGAATCAATTTTCTTTCTAGTAGCTGGTGTAGTGTTACGTTTTGGATTTAATATGAGAAGAATGTTGATAAGACATGGATCTTTTCAGTTGTTGCTCAGTTGTGTTTACACTAAGTCAAGGATTTTTCAGCTTCTCCTGCCCAGCCAGCAAGAAGGCTGGAGGGGCACAAGAAGTTGGGAGGGGACACAGCCAGGGCAGCTGACCCAAACTGGCCAAAGGGCTTATTCCATATGATGTGATGTCATGCCCAGTATATAAAATAGGGGAAGCTGGCCTGGGGTGGGGGCAGGAATCGGTCGGCAAGTGGTGAGCAATTGCATTGTGCATTACTTGTTTTATATATTCCAATCCTTTTATTATCGTTGTTTTATTATTGTTATTATTATCATTATTTTATTATTGTTATTATTATCATTATTAGTTTCTTCCTTTCTGTTCTATTAAACTGTTCTTATATGAACCCATGAGTTTTACCTTTTTCCTTCCAATTCTCTCCCCCATCCCATGGCGGGGGGAGGAGGTTGAGGGAGTGAGTGGCTGCATGGTGCTTAGTTGGTGGCTGGGGTTAGACCACAATGACAATTCAGGTGAGACACTATGGTTTTAACACCCTTAAACTGGAATTTATTACAATCAAAGCAGATGTGGCATAGGTTTACCTTGCTAAGTTCTGCATAATTTACTAGAATATGAAGCATATTTTTTTAACATATGTGACAATGCCAATTGTTTTGCAGAAGCTAAGATCTCAGCTACACTGGAGCAATGAGAAAGAATATTTTTCAGAAGCTGAGGAGAATACAGAAAGAATTTTTATGTCCATCGTCTCTCAGACTTAAAGTGAATCCAAATGGGGGTCTCCAATGAGGAGCTGAATTTCTGTTGTGAGAAATAAATATTTCCTTACATTGTTTTCCTCTGGAAATGATCAGTTATAAGAAACTGTGGAAGAGAGGTTAAAGTGGTTTGTTTTCCTCATTTTTACTGCTTTTTCTGTTCCCTTCAGAATGCGAGCAAAACCTGAAGCCACCCGCTCAGATTTGTTTCTTCTGGCTTTAGATGGCTTTCAAATTACCCTAACTTTGTGCTTTGGCTCTGTGTGTATGACACAGCTGGTAAATATTCTTATCCTTTCAATCAGCCTTCCTGGAAAAGCAAGTCACATGAAGGGTGGGGATTCCTCTTTCAGGTGGGCAGCAAGCATAGATTGGCCAGAACTGAAGGACAGGATCATGCTAGCAGATAATAACTTCAAAAGCATCTCACCTCCAGGCAAAAAGGGGGAAAAAAAAGGACTGTCTTGGCATAACTGTTTTTACTCAGAAGGAAACCAGCAAATACACCATAAAACGATTGATCTAGAGCTGCTTAGCTAGGACAAAATCACACTGAAGTACTGAAAACTAACATGCATGAAATCAAAATTTTACCTTGACATGCCTCATTTATTTGAATGGGCTTACATGGACCTCTTCAATATATAGGAAGTTCTAATTTCTTTTCAGCAGTGCCAGTTATAGATTGACTAAGTTAAAGGTATATTATGCTGTTGTATATTGTTTATTTTTTGTTGCGTCAAATTTAGTTATATAACGTAAAAACAGGCATGACAACATCTATGCCAGTCAATTGTATATATTGCCTTTATGAAGGTGAAGTTAAGTGAATGAAATTACATAATTTTTAACCAGTGGGTGAAAGATCTATTTGTTCTTGGAGGGACAGGAGAGGAGGGAGAGAGAAAACTTTACTCTGGCTGAATTTACTAAAATAGAAATACATGGGTTTGGGAGAGTATGGTAGAGTACACTGCTAGCAAAAGGAAAGAAATGACAGCTGCTTAACCTGATTCTGCTTTCAATTCAGATAAAAATGAGAAAAAGACAGTATAAGGGGAAGAATGTTTTATTTCATGCCCGGGAAAAAAAAGATTAAACTTATATAGTCATCTGACATTTTCACTGAAATTACTTTAATCATCATGAGAGGAAAATCTGACTAAGAAAATAAGTTAACAAAGACAAATAGCTTTCGCACACTTGGGTTTTAAAAATATATTGCTATGTCTTGCTTCTACTTCATTCTATGGAAAAAAAGACAAAATTATTTTTGGAGCTAAGTAGGGAGATGAACATAAGGATCTAAAGGTAGACATTCATGAAGAAAATGTAGTTGAAATATTTTGCTGATATATTATAGAGATCAACTAAGACTGCTAAGTAAATTCCCTTTTAAGGGGTCCTAGCTTCTCTCACATGTTGCTTTAAACTCCTTAGGAATAACTCACTTTACCAATACAGAATCACAGAATCATTGAGGCTAGAAGACACCTCTTGAGATCTTCTAGTACAACTGTCCCCTTTTAAGCAAGGTCAGTTGGAGCAGGTTGTGCAGGACCATCTCCAGCTGGCTTTTGAGTATCTCCAAGAACAGACACTCCACGATATCTCTGTGAAACCTTCCTCGGTGGCTTATGATAAAAAAATGCAGTAAAATAACAGTACTGTTGTTGCATGACATTTGCCTTATTGTCATAATTTATGCTGGTTTCCTGTTCCTAGAATTTTATACTGAGCTAAGACCA
The DNA here is from genome assembly GCA_026212715.1 of Elanus axillaris. Classification (NCBI taxonomy): domain Eukaryota; kingdom Metazoa; phylum Chordata; class Aves; order Accipitriformes; family Accipitridae; genus Elanus; species Elanus axillaris. Next base: position 17,506,187 of record JANZLQ010000079.1, on the reverse strand, counting down.
ACTGTGGCTAAATATTTTTGAAGAAAAACAACAAAACCAAACCCACAAACCACTAAACAGGACAAACATTTAGTCTGATGATGTTGATTTAACTACTATTTCAACAAAAGGGGTTATTTTTATCTTAAGTATTAATAAGCTGAACAGCAACCAAAAAAAGTTTTATCCCTTCATTTTAAAATCTTTTAACTCCTAGGGTACACACTTCATCCTACAATGGCATACAGCTATGCCTGATTGAGACCAGTGAAATGAAAGATAAATTGTTCCAAATTCAGTATTTTATCTCCAGTGACCATGAGATGATTTAAAATTGAGTCAGTTGAGAGAAATACTTTATTCTTTCCATTAACACTACATTTTCTCAAACTGAGAAGCCCCAGCCCTGCTCTGTTTTCATACTCAGCTACGTATTGCTTTCCTCTTTGGCTGTACGTGATCCCAGCATGCCCTTTCACTTTAATCTGGGTGTTTCAGAACAGAAACTATGTTTTACTGTGTCTGTCAAAACTACTTTACTGTTTGTCATTCAGACATGCACAGAAAACTTTCTTTAACAAATGTGTCTCTAGTTCACAAAATTCAAGCTGACTGGCTGAATTACATGAGAAGAAAGAAAAAAATCTAGAGATCTGAGTCTGAAATCGAGCACAAAGAAAGATAAACAATTTGAGCTCCAAAAATGCTGGAAGCAACTACAAAAGCAATAGAAATTGTGGAAGATGTTCGACTCATACATGTATTACAACAGCAGTGATGTTAAAAAGGTGTTATGCTAGACCACATTGAAATGCATGACACACTGGTTCACTACACCCGCCATAGGTGTTTCCAGCTTCCTATCAACATACCTGGCTAAGATTAATGAAAAAGCTCCTAGGAAACTTCCTGACTTCAAAATAGAAAAAATTTCCTCTGGCCTGACTGCTTTATCCCTCAAAGAATGTTTTAATTTTGTACCTTGTAATTGCTATGCTTTAACCCAAGCCAGCAACTAATCACACAGCTGCTTGCTCACTCCTAACCTGCTTGTAGTGGGATGGGGAGGAGAATCAAAAAAAAAAGTAAAACTCATGGGTTGAGATAAGAATGATTTAATAACTAAAGTAAAAAAAATTTACAATAATAATAATAAAAGACAATAATAATTGTAATGATAACAACATCAACAACAACAACAAAAAACCCATAACAAAAAAGCCCCCAAAAAAGACACGTGATGCGCAATGCAGTTGCTCACCACCTGCTGACTGATGCCCGAGCAGTGGTCTGTAACTCTTGGCCACCTTCCCCCAGTTTATATACTGACCGTGATGTTCTGTGGTACGGAATATCCCTGTGGCTAGTTCGGGTCAGCCGTCCTGGCCACGCTCCCTCCCAGCTTCTTGCCCACCTGCTTGCAGCGGAGCATGGGAAACTGAAAAATCCTTAACTTAGGATCTGCGCTACTTAACAACAACTAAAACATCAGTGTGTTGTCAACATTATCCTCACACTAAATCCAAACCACACTGTACCAGCCTCTAAGAAGAAAATTAACTCTATCCCAGCCAAAACCAGGACAGTAGTAAAATTTCATATGAAGAGTGATGTAAGTAAAGCATAAAACACAGAACTGAAACAACTGGGCCCTCCTGATGGCTCCACTACACATCTCCATCTATAAACAGGTGACGCTTCCCTGCTTGAGTGGAGTGATGGTTCTATACGTTCCATAAAAAATAGTTTGAGACCTAGGAAAATACACGAAAGCAAGATGTACTTTTTGTTCCTAAACGAGGTGGCTTTAGTAAGTGCTTTGCTCCCTTTGGTGCATTTTTCTCTTCTACATGCTGTCTTCTCATTTTATTCTCATGGCAAAGCAAACTGTCACCTTTTGTATTCTCCCAGCACAGGTTCAGATTGGACTGGGAATTGAAGGCATTTTGAGAAATAACTTTTGTTTTTCTTTCTGGGTCAATAGACTAGAACTCTTTCGCATTTAACATGTATTAATGCTTCAGAATCCCCCTTATCAGACCCATCATCTGCCACTGCCTGATTGATTGACATTTCCTATCCATTTCCAGGTCAGATAGTCAAGGGATCCAAATCTTTTTGCAGCAGACTAACAATGTTAGTTTTTTTAAAGATACACTTACCAACAGCCTTATTTGTCCACTTGTATAATGTGTGCCGTATTACCGCTTGTATGGAAAAAGAGGCCTCTATTGAAATTAAATGACACAGTTCATAGAACGAATGACCCATTAGGTTAGTTAGATGCAGTGACTTTCAGTGCCGGGCATTAATAATCACTTTTTTTGTACATCAGCTTGTGACAGCTGCAACTGAAGGTTTAAAGCCTCAGAGCTTTCTCACAGAGATTGTGCCCTACGCAGGGCCGAGCTGTCGGGCTGACAGACAGGAATTGTATTCTTTTCAGGGGAAAAAAAAATCACAAGCCCCTCTACTCAGTGTCTCACTCTCTTTATCTAGTCTTTCCTTCTGCTTTTCTGAAGTTCTGTTGCTACTAGAGTGGTTTGTAGAAAGGGAAGGACATTACAGTCAGAGGGGCCCAAAAAATGACACTGAGGAAAACTACGGTGTAATTGTTGGGTGAGATCAGTGACTCATTGCCACTGAAGAGACACAAAAGTTGTAAAGAGCATAATTTACATATATTCACATCTAAAATACACATTGTGTAGATGCTTGTGTTGCCCTCAAGGTATTTGCATAGTTTGATGTGATCAACAAGTGTTTACTATAGAACTGTCCTTGTAGTCAGATGCATGTTACTGTCATATGATGTGTTTTCTCTCATTTAATTTATTGTACTTGTTACAAAAATAAAAGTTGGTGTTTAGCTCTGTTTTCATAAGATAGATAAAATTCAGATAACACTATTATCATGACTGGCAGTGTGTGGACTGTGTTCCATCAGTTCTCACTCACACTTACTGGCTCTCCTAATGGTACAAGCTTGTCACTGTGCATTACCTACGCAAGACACAATTTCTGAATTGATTACCATATTGACTTTTGAACAAATTCAGATTCTGAAAAGCTGGAGAAATCTTTCATTCTTCCCAGTATCACTCAAAAACCTTTGAGTAGGTGCTATTTCTGTACAAATCCTGTGCATATGTGATATTTATCTATTAACATGCATAGAGTTTAAATCCATTGCATTCACCTTTTTCATGACAAAAACAATAATTACAATATAGTATATTTTAATTCAAGATAGAAGGGAATAATGTTTTATAAAATAACTGGATTTGATTGCTGTGGTTTAAAGTCAGAAATATAAATGTTTGTTAAGAAGATGTTCAGTCTGGGATTTCTCTTTCAATAATGACTGTATTTCTAGTAAAAAGCTGTAACTATGTAGTAAACTAAGGGTCTAATTCATCACTTTGTTCACAGGAAGTTCCTGTTCCAGCTTTCCTTTCTTTTTTTCCAACCTCCATTTTCTCTGAAACAGGCAACTTGTTCACCAGGCATGGCTAATCCTAAGCTTATATTCACTTTAATGAGCAATAAAGCAGTAAAAGCCCCTCAGTTTTGTAAAGATAGCAGAAAATAACCAATGAAGAAGATATGTCCTATTCAGTAACCTTGGTATGCAAGTTTGGAATAAAATGCACAGAAGGCTTCAGAAAACATAACAGAATGAAACTGGGGCTGAATATTTTCAATGTGACTAAAGGGAAAATAATATTTCTTTCAAATGGGCTCGTCAGAAGGGATGAAGGGAAAACATTCAGGCGAAGTTCCGTTATTTGAATTGTTGATAACTGCAAAGTTTCCACGCTGCCCCTTCCAAGGCAAATGATCTTTACTTCCATTTCTCAAGTTGCCAGCCTCTTCTAATTCCTTTTCTCTGTCCTTCCATAAAAAATGAGCTGTTCAGCTGAAGAAAGAAGGAGTGCTTGTATGTTCGAGAAGTGCATCCAAACATGCACGCGTGAGTACCTAACCAGTGCAGTTTTCCTTTCAGAATGACCCTTTGTTCCCTTTCCCATTCATCTTACAAGCTTTGTTTGAAAATGTAGATAAGCAAATTGAATGGCCAGTGTAATCTGCAAAAGCAGCAATTAAGCATACTGTAAAATAAATGTTCTGAATTTGATTTGCTGACCTGAGAACAAAAGTAGTAAACATCTTAGCAGACATTGCACTTTCTTCTTCTCTGACTGCATTAAAGTCAGCCCTTCAGATAAAATAAACACAGTAGCCCTAGTGAGGTTGATGGATTTACAACCATTAAGGAGATAGTTCATTATATTAAGCTAACAGTCAGTTTTGACAAGAAAAATTATTTAACCTTTTCACGTATGGCCTTCCAATTAGCTTCAGTCTGAGACATAGCAGACCCTTCTATGTTTTCCCTTGTCTAAAGAACTACGTGGCCAAGCATGAACAGTAATGGTCTATAAACCAAATATGAGAGCAATTACGACACAGAATAGCACTTTGTGTATAATCAGAATGTATTTTTGTCTTCCAAATTTGCATTACCACAGCTTTGTAAGACATCACTGTGGAACAGAAGTTTCTTTTTTGTTGTTGTTCTTCTTCTGTAAGACTTTAAATGTCAGTCATTTTGTTTTTTAGATACTTTCCTGTGAAGACAGTCCATGTTTGTAACACATGTGTTAGTCAGATTACAACACAAGGGCATGCACAATTCAGCTAGTAGACACCTCTTCAGACAAGACTTGTGTCAGTAGAATCATAGAATCATAGAACATCTCAAGTTGGAAGGTACCGATAAGGATCACTGAGTCCAACTTCCTGCTCCTCACAGAACTACCTAAGACTACACCGTATGACTAAGAGCATCGTCCAGATGTTCCTTGAGCTCTGACAGGCTTGGTGCTGTGACCACTTCCCTGGGGAGCCTGTTCCAGTGACCAACCACCCTCTCAGTGAAGAACCTTTTCCTAATGTCCAGTCTGAACTTCCCCTGACGCAGCTTCACTCCATCTCCTTGTGTCCTACCGCTGGTCACCAGAGAGGAGATCACCACCTCCCCCTCCGCTCCCCCCTTGAAGAAGTTGTAGCCTGCGAGGTGGTCAGCCCTTGGCCTTTTCTTCTCCAAACTGAACAAACCAAGTGACCTCAGCTGCTCCTTCTAAGTCTTGCCCCTGAGACCTTCCACCATCTTGGCTGCCCTCCTCTGGACACACTCTAGTACTTCTATGTCCTTCCTATATTGAAGTCCCCGAAACTGCACACAGTACTGTAGAGTGGGATAATCACACTAAAGGTCCGTTTCCTCCCTTACCCGTAAAAGTCATGAAAGTTGAATGAAACCACTAGAGAAGCAGAATGGAGGTGGCAGTAGATGGCAATTACTTATCCTCTTCCCTCCAAGAGCAGTACTGGTGGTAGCCTTTACCCTCCTCTGTGTTCCTGTTCAAAGTCAAACAGGGTCTAAGAACAGGTCAGATTTTCCTGGAAGAAACCCGAGAGGCATGCCAGGAGAGCCCGGACAGAGGTGAAACAGGGCAGGTAAGCATTACCTTCCACGAGCCGCCCACAGAGCCAGGCTGCTCAGCCTCCCAGCTCTCCAGTAAGCCAGTGTCTGCATGGCAGAGCACACACAGGGTTCTCCTGCTGGTACAGGCTCTGCCACTTCCCAGCTACCTGCTAGGCAAAGTCTGTGGGACCCATTATCCTTTTCTGTAGCTCTGTTTGTGGTTTTGTTTTGTTTTGTTTTGGTTTTTTGTTTTGTTAAGTAATCTGGGCATGCGGGGACTGCATGTAATCACCCTGGTCTGAGGTAGAGGATCTAAGCCCAACCAGGAGGCACAAGAGCTTGGAGGTTTAGGACCTTTGTGTAAATGGATGGCAGACTATAACACATACCTAAGTTCAGATTTGGTCTAAGTATGCTGGTTTTATACTCATGGTTTTGGTTCAATTAATTATCCTAATTATTATTCTAAATTCATATGCCCACTAACTGAAACTTCATTATAGAATGGAAATTTGGAAATCTTGATGAAGAATATGAGAGCCAGGGATGCATAGGGCTGCCAGTGGCATGTGTTACAGTTTTATTTTTCAACACAAATGCATCCGGTACCTAAAAATAACAAATGAAAAGTTATTTTCTTATCTCAGCATGTTAGTATAATTTATGTAAACAGTATATATTAATCAGCAGGAATTTTTTCCATCTCCATTCAAAAGGTATTAAAAATATTTATTTGGGCTGCACTGTACCTGCTCTGCTTTGAACAGCTGACTGTCGTAGAATAGGTTATCATAGATATTATAATGTATTTTATTCTTTCTATTTATCGTTACTCTGTTAGTCATTACTTAATCCATTTACAATGGGAAAATTATTACTAACTCTGAATTCCCCAAATTCTTCGTTAAAATACATATTATGGACTCAAGGCATTCTGTGCACATACAGTCACAGGCCCAATTTGGGGGGAAAAGTTAGTATCTCCCCGAAAGCAGCCCTGAACTCCTGAATGGGGTTTACTCTGTGTATTAAAGAAATGTTATATTTACTGCAATGTAAGCATACTAAAAAGTGAACAGTGCTGCCACTGTCTTTACACTTCTGCTTCATATGTTACTCTTCTTAGCATTCTCTGCAAAGCACATTGTATCCTGCTTAATAATAAACTATAGCAAGTTAGATAGATTACATATTTTTTGGCTATAATATATTTCTTGGAATGTTTCTTTTTTGGTTTAGGTGAGGCAGGAACCTCGCTGCACCTTTTCATTTGTGAACCAGGCTGTGATTTATGTCCCTAATCAGGAAAGTGTTTAAGCCTGTGTGCAACTTCAAGTATATGTATGGAACACACTCAGTTATTGTTTTCCAATTCATATTCACTTAAAATGAGCTTGTTCACATGCCTTAAGGCATGTGTTCCTTTGCCACAGGCTGCACGCAAATTGGGACCTGACCCCTTTCTTCCCTACTAATGGAGTCCCACCCACATCGTAGATACTGTGTTCCTCAGATTTTTCTCTCAAGCTCAGTGCTATGTACCAAGGCCCTGCGTAACACACAGGAAAAGTCAGGAGCTCCAGAGATACCAGGGAAAACCTCGACACAGCAAGCAAGGAGACAGCACAGGGAGAGGTCAGCAACAGAAAATGCAGGAGGTGCAATCCAGTCCTCACCATGCCTAGCAGATTTCCTGTCCAGCATGACGCTTTCCTGCAGTTCCTCCACCCTGCGGACAAGGACTTTGGCTACCCTGTGCACAAGTCCTGGGTTCAGGGCGCACTCAGGTCTCAGCTGCCCGGCTGGTGTGGGATGCTGAGTCTGAACCTTCTTAAGGTGAGGAGAAGGGGTAACGCCTCTTCGCTTTTGAGAGATACTGTCCTACCACTTAGCTACCACATTTCCAGAACACACAGCCATGCTGTACCAAGACATATTTTGCTTAAAACCCAATATTCTCCTCTGCAGGAGGAGTGTCTTCAAATTAAACTGGAGTCTTGGTTTATCGTTTTCTTACCTGTGCACTAGATAAATCCATTGCATGCAATTACCTAGCCTTCTCATTAGTGGTCTCAGGCAAGACTAGTTATTTAATTGTTGAGACAAGGGAAAAAGTAAGATGCCAAGTGGTGAAATTATTAATGCCTGGGGAACTTTAATTTTCAATGAGTGGCCTTTGCAGGACAGCGTGAGCAACTCTGGGGATTCAGGTCTCCCTGAAGTTTCTCGATACTGATCTTGAGCAGACATGCTTAAAATCAGCTTTAATATTTTATGAAATAAATTTTTTTTGTGTTTTATTATTGTGTTTATTATAAATAAATATTAAACAAATAGCAAACTAAGATAGTAGCAAAACTATTACAGCTATTAATTTTTTTAGGAGTCTCTTCACACATACATCTAGCCCATCCAGCTGTGGAGGCAGCAAGCTGTCTGAAGCCTCTGAAAGGGTCTCCAAACTGGAGAAGGTGTTGACAAGGAGTAGAGGAATACACTGGTTAGAGACAAGTGCTGGTAAAGTGATTTCGCAGCATTTGCAGCAACCATGCAAATGAAGGGTTAAGATAAGGCTAAAGAGTGTCCTGAATTTCTTTTTTTTCTTCCTTGATGGGTCAATAGGTTCTTTCTTGTACATTAATCTTTCTGGCTTACTGTCTGTTATCATAATCAATAAACAAAAGTGTAAAGATATGTTTATGCTTCTCACAGAAAGTTGTTAATATCCTATCCAAAATGTTATTTATAGTGTAAGCTTTTCTTTTACTATATCTAAAGGCTAACTATACTGGTATTTTACAACAAGAGTATGTCAAAATTGGGAAACTCTCAAATGAGAGCTGAGCTTTGTAGCACATGTTAATACATGTCTCTGTAAAGAATCATTCAGTTTTTACTGTGCCAGCCAGCAGAAACTCAGCAATCCTGTCATGGCAATTTTCAGCTATTCATCAACACAGTAATGCACACCCACACTTGGCATGGAAAATGTGGTGTGAAACAACAGCAGATGATGGATTATGATGATGGTAAATAACAATGATAATGGCTATTGATTTTTTTTGGAGGGACCCTTCACTGTGTGTGTATGTGTAAACAGTGACACAAACAGCTGGTGTTACTAGATATGGTGAATTCGCATAAGGAAACTGGACATTTGCAAATCTTTACATTTGTGGAGGTCGGAAAAGTCAACTCTGTTTCTCGTATGAATAGAGATTAATATATGCTGTATTGCTTTTCTTTGTTGTTTGGTTTTTGTTTTTTTTTTTTTTTGGTTGGAAACTGTATTGGTGCTGTGAAACGATATTTAATAAAACACTGGCTGATCTGATAATTTCAGTTATCAGAATGTTGTAACCATGATTTAAACAGTGTGAGGGTTGGTGAGCTTGGACCTATTTCCTAGAGTTGAAAAGGGAAGAAAGTTCCACCTAGATTATTGGAAAGCAGATTTTGGTAAGAAATAACTGATCCTTCTAGTCAGTTCAGATTCCTTTATTTTTAAAAACTTGCATGCAGCACGTATATAATGTGCCCCAATTGTGCAGACAACAACATGTATAATCTGATAGGTAGTGATAGTACCTAAAGCAGTGTTCAAAGCCAACGTGCTTGGCTAACGTGCTCCAGATGAGATAAAAATTGGCTGCTGTAAAATGTGAGAAATTAAAATGAACGCCAGTTTTCTTGGTTAGCTCCCAGACTTTCCAAGCTGTAACTTTAATGACCTGTTCTATCTGACTTCAGAGGGTTTGCTTAAAATGAAGGATGTGAGTAACAGTTTAGAATATTGGAGCTTCGATAATAACATAGTATATGGAACATATCTTTTATCACTTCACATTCACTCTGCCTGTTAATTCATTTGCATAAGGTTTACTGATACTACTTCATATCCTGAGCAACAGCAGTCATTTCCATCCTACCTCTAAATTGGAGATCTAGATTTTCCTCACAGTGTGTAGTCTCTTTTTCCATGCACTGAGGTTTAATGCTGAGTTGGGACAATATGCTTCCTCCCTTGCTTGCAATTGCACAGGATCTGAAGAGAGGTAGGAAGGGTTTTTTGGCTCTGGAAAGCCTGGACCATCTTTAGGTGATGGGAGTTTCCACCACTAATGTGCCACACTGAAAATGCAGTCAGCACAGAGTGGCAAAAAATCCAATCCATCTCATCAACCAAAGGCAAAAGATGTGTAGCTACCCACACTGCTAGCATCAGCCCCTGAATCTTTGAAAATGTTGGTCACTGTGGAGTACAGACATATTTCGCATGTTAAATGGAAAGCAAATATGTTGAAAACAATGCAGTGTTTTCCCACCTCCATGGGAGAACAAAGATATTTGACTACAGCTCTGCTGGTGGTTGATTGCTTATAGATTTTTATGGATCTTTCAAAGTGGCTGGAATCTTTGATGTATGATCATTTCCTTTGAACTCTAGGAAAACTGTAAGCTTATTTGTATTGCTGATTTCCATCTACTACTTCTGCTGCATTTCGTCACACTGTACACGGGGTGGGAGGGAGAGAACTCGCATTATATGACAGATACTCCCTTTCTTTGAAAAATGGTACAGACGTTTGTTTAAATTACTTCTTTATGTTGACTATAATAACAAGATGATTTTCTTTTACTGAACAACCACTTTGTATTTTCTGATATGAGGAAAGAATGGCTTGCTAAAAGGTAACTGTGACTATACGTATTCCTGAGGGCTAGCTAAAATCTTGACAATTTTTTTCTGTGTATCTTAGAAGACAAAAACAAGCCAGAAAGGAGAAAGCAGAGGCTAAGCACTGCCTTGTTTCAGACTGGCTTTTAGCTGTCAGCTGGGAGGAAAAATGCAGTGGGAAAGAGGAGTGAGGGAGAAAGAGAAGTAAAGAAATAAAAAAAATCAAAGCAGAAAATAATCATCCAGCTTCCTGTCAAAGCCCACAGACTTCCAATCTGGGAAATATGTAGGACTATGAAACTGATATTACCCTCTCCCGTTGTATTAGTTTGTCATATTACAAGATACAAAGCAGCTGTTTGGTAAGAAAGTGATCTTTTACTGTAACCAAAACAAAGAAGAAAGTGTGCATGAAAAGGCACACGTCAGGGTTTGATGTGGATGGATCAAGTTTTTAAATAAATGGTCTCTAGACCTGACACAGGACTTCACACACTATTCTGTGTGTAGTCCCGTTAAACAAAAGGGGTTCTACCTGAGTTAAACATAGGTTTCCTGATTTGTGGTGGTGATTATATTTTCGAAAGCATAAAGAGTTTTGAAACGTCTCTCTAAGCCAGTGGGAACTAATGAAGCTTTCTGGTTTTTGAAAGCCAGCTGTTCACTAAGCAGTCATATTTTGGTTCCCAATTTTAAAAATGACCCTTCTGGCACACTCCCATTTTTGCACATGTAGTGAGATTGTTTATATGCCATATAACATTGTATTTTTACTAAACATGGACTGAGGTATTCCATAATGGATATCTCCTGCTTCTGAAAGCTTTCACTACAAACAAGAAAATCTCAGATCAGATGAGAGATATAAAAAGCTATTTTGCCTGTGGACCTTAATTACTATATTGCTTCCATGAAAAATCAGTAGCATTCCCATGTTTTCAAGAAAAGATTTACATAAAAATCTGTAGCATTCCCATGTTTTCAAGAAAAGATTTACATTTTGTAGCTGGTTTTCTCAGGGGAAAAAAAAAAAAAAAAAGACAAGCTAAATGTCAGCTGAGTTGTAAGGCTTTGGAAGTAACAAACCTCATATTGCAAGTGCTCAGCAGAGGTTTCTTAGAGGTTGGCAGCTAAATTTGCCAGAGATTCCTGCTGCAGCAAAGCTGTGCCACAGTAGGGCAGCGGGGGCTTAGCAAGACAACCCTGCAGTTCTCCAGCTGGCAGCCAAGGCAGATTATTTGTGAGCAGGGAAAAAAAAAAAAAAAAAATAAAATCTTCATGGGCATCCTTCCTAGCAAGTGGGAGGGTGAAGTAGGAAACTGCAAATCGGAGCAGAGAGGGAAAGCAAGCCCAACAAATGGGAAAAACATGAAAGCAGACTTGAGGAAGAGACAGAGCTGGGAGGAGGTGTTGTAGGAAGGCAAGGGCAGGACAAGGGCAGCAAGCTGTGAGGAGCTAGGGTAGAATCTCTGTGCTATGACAAAAGGTTTATTTCTACCCTCAGAGCTTTGGGTAATGTCCCACAATCCACAGATTTCTCTATTCCTGTACTGCTCTCAAGTAGGTATGGAGAATGTGTATCAGGCCTCCTGGGATCTAGATTGCACTTGCTGCTAGTTCTGGTGCTAGTACATACAGGAGAGGGTTGTGATTTGCATCTGTTCTAAAGGATTCCAGATAGTTTCTTCATGACAGAATTTTTTTTTTCCTAATTTTTATTTCTTTCCAAACTAAGGGTACCTTCGGAATCATGAAACAGGCATATGATTATGCAGTTTAAGCTTATACCAGAGGATGCGTACAAAAATGGGAAATTAAGATTGCATGTGAATGATCTTAACTGTGAGTCTTTAACTTTTAATGCCTTTACTTTGCAGCTTTAATATTTTTAGCTCTGTTTTTTCGTGCCCTGGTATATGTGTATTTGTAATCAGAAAAATTTATAGAACTGCTAAGTAACTGCTACACAAACACTCTCCTTTTCCCATCTTTACTCACAGAATCAGGGGACTGGGAATGTCTACTTTTTGGAATCTGCCTTGGGGAAATGCACACAATGAATGAACAGATTTTGTTTTCTCAGTTAAATCATTCATAAAATTAAAAGCAGAGTACTGCGTTTTGCTTTGATGTGTTTCAGTTGTTTCACATGGCTTTAAGTTTGAACTTTTTTTTTTCTTTTTTGTTATTTTTACCAATCTGCCTGCTGCTATTTCTCAGCTTGTGGCAGAGGAACTGAGACATGAACATATGCTCTGAAAGAGAGGCTCTTTCACGTTTGGATTTCAGAGAGTTTTGTTGCTCCTTGAGCCCAATAACCTCACAAATTAATTCCTTTTGCTTGCAGTGACATCTGTTGGTGAGGGCAGAGCTGATTAACTGCAGGGCTGGCTTCACTGAAGACATAGCCCACAAGCTGTTTTTAAATGCAGCAGATGTTTCCTCTCTCTTCCCGTCACCTTATTTCCAAGAAAGTGGAAAAGTTTTGGGAGAATTGATATAAACCTTGTTCACACAGATAAATTGAATCCCTAAATCTGGATATCTACCATTGCTGCTAACTAAAGTGCCTAAATGACTGCTGGGCCAGGGTTATTAATCACTAAGAAGCCCACAAACATAAGAACAATTCCTTTTTGCAGAACTCAAAAATTGGTATAATGAAAAGGTATTTCTGGCAGGAAAATATTATTCCTCAGTTAATATGTGTACACACCATAATTGTCCCCTACATTCTTGTAGATCTCTGCACAGAGACAAATGAACAGAATATGAAAAGAGATGCTTCCTCAGTGTTTGAGCTATAAGCTTTATTAAACCTAAGAAAATAATAGCATTCTTAAGATTCTCAACATTTTTACTTTACTGTTTTCTTCCATAATTTTTCTCATTTGATCTTTTGTTACCGCACTAAAATAAAAGTGTATCTTGGCTCCCAGTGTTTACCATCCACAGCTGATTTTAACATTAAGAAAATCACCACTCTACAAATAAATACGCACAGAGTTTTAGATATGAAATTTTGGTTTCAAAATCTCAGGTAACATTGTTTATTTCATATGTAATTAATGACACAACAGAAAACAACAGTTCTTTACTTTTTGACTCAAAACGCCCTGCTTGTTGCCCTTCACAGCCCTTGCCGCATTCAATGCAATGATCCGGCAATATGCGCTTGTAACCCAGAAGGCCAGTCGTATCCTGGGCTGCATAAAAAGCAGCGTGGCCAGCAGGTCGAGGGAGGTGATTCTCCCCCTCTACTCTGCTCTCATGAGACCTCGACCTGGAGTACTGCATCCAGCTCTGGGGTCCCCAATATAAGAAAGGCATGGACCTCTTAGAGTGGGTCTAGAAGAGGGCCATGAAAATGGTCAGAGGACTGGTATACCTCTCCTATGAAGAAAGGCTGACAGAGTTGGGGTTGTTTAGCCTGGAGAAGAGAAAGCACCAAGGACACCCCATTGCAGCCTTCCAGTACTTAAAAGGAGCTTATAAGAAGGACAGAGACTTTTTACCAAGACCTGTAGTGACAGGACAAGTGGCAATGGTTTCAAATTGAAAGGTGGTAGAGTTAGATTGGACAAAAGGAAGAACTTTTTTTTACAATGAGGGTGGTGAGGCACTGGAGCAGGTTGCCCAGAGAAGTTATGGATGCCCCATCCCTGCAAGTTTCAAGATCAGGTTGGATGGGGCTTTGAGATACCCGATCTAGTGAAAGATGTCCCTCTCCACGGCAGGGGGGTTGGACTAGAAGATCTTTAATAGTGTCTCCCAACCCAAACCGTTCTATTGTTAAAACAGAAGCATAAACTTCTGTTACACTTGAGCCATATTGGCATAAACTTTTCCCATTTCTGGAAAGACATATTTGTTCCTTGTTGTGCACTCCTTTTTACAGTTTCTATTATGGAAGTATTTTGGCAAGAAATATATGGCTATCTTTTCAAAGAACAAGTTTGAGTCACCTTTTGAAAGGAAAATAATATCTAGGAAAGTTGCTTGGTTTTACTTGCCTACAGTAAGAAGAATGCCACAACCTGAGTAAACTGGAAAGCATGTCAATATACCTGCTTTCATTTTTGCAAGGGAAAAGTTCATGTTTTATTATTAATTTTTTTTTTTTTTTTCAGAAGAAACATGTAGGGTCTAGTGGGATTTGAGAAAACATTCTAGAAAAGTGCTGCATTGTTGGACAGTTATAGATTGGCGACACTGTTTTCATAAACTTCAAAACAGGCAAAAGCAGATTGATAAATGCATTACAAGTCTATTTTAACATAGTATACTCTGTGAAACAGACTATGTCTAAGGATAAAGAAAGAGCTGACTTCTATGTTGTTATTCAACTCCAGCAGTGAGATTTCATTATATCTGTGGAGTTTTTTCTTTATGTGATTTTATTGTTTCCCTTAAAATTTTAATGAGAAGCAATTTCTTGTTTCTGTGATTACAAATTAAGTGGGACAAGATGTATAGCTATGGCAGTCTCACGTAGAGTCGTGTTCTGCAGCAGGATGAGCTCTCTGAGGCTATGTTTAATAGTGCCTGTCTGTTACTAGCTTTCAGCTCAGATGGTAAAGGTGCAGCTTCTAAACACTAGTCAAGTATGTCTGATGGCCCACAGCATAGAACATTAAAAAAAAAGGGGGTGGGGGGTGGAGGTGGGGGTGTAAGGGGTCAACATCAGCTTAACAATTCCCACGATCTCAGGCCCGTGACACTGAGCATGGTACACTCGTTGCGTCTGAGATCCAGTGCACAAATAAGAGGGGCTGCACATTTGAAGAATACACATGTTCTTTTTACTGCGTGCATATGGCAAACCACTCTGACCAAGAAATACAGCTAGACCACTCAAAAGTGGTTGAGGTTTTTGTAAGACTCCTGCATTGTTTAACTCTGCTACAAATGACCGACATACGCTTTAATCAAAAATCAAGAGCAGGGAGGCTGTAGGAATCCATTCAGTATTTCAAAAGGGCACATGAAAAACAGGTAACACTGACAGTATAGCAATCTTATCCTTTAATTTGCTATAGAGAAGGTCACATCCCCACTAAAAAAACCCAACAAACAAACAAACAACAAACCAAAAAACAACCAACCAAAAAAAAAACCCAACAAAACCCAAACACCTCAACCATTTCACAAATGTGAAAAATGTTCATCTGTTCTTGTAGAAGATTTTTCCCTAAACAGATAGCATTGTTGAATGCTACAGTGTTGTCTAATTTAAGTCTCAGTCCACTGGCAGTTATTTGAGCTATGATCTAATGCAATTGATTTAACTGTAAGTGCATTGGCTATAATAATAGTGGGTGACTTCAGGTTACTAATGAAATCAAAGTCCAGGTTCCCTTCCAGCATGGACTTCCTTAAGACATTGCAGAACTACTGAAGATAAAAGCTGACAGAATATGAAAATATTCTACCAAGAGAAGACAGTGTTCTTTATTCATATATATCCCATGGGATCATCTTTATAAAATAAGCTGAGTCATTGACAATGACTTTGGCTATCCCTCCTAAACTTAACAATTAAAATACCTAACAGATGGTCAAATGTACCAATAAGAGCTGATCAATTTTCTGGGAGGACATGTTTGTATAAATGGTAAGGTGTGTCTAAGTGCCTACTGAAATGGAATACTGACATTCCCTTTTTCTAAGCAGCCATAGTTATGGGGAGGAAAAAAAAGCCTACTAAAGTCACATAAACATGCCAATAAAATGAAATTACAATGGCAGAAGGCTTGATAAGAGGTTCACCACCAACATGTATCATAGAAAATATCTTCATTCATAATTTTATTCAGCAGAAATTCTTATCTGCATACTTGAAGGTACTGTTGATTTTTTCAGTACGATCCAGTCCACAAGAAGGCAGTTGTCATGAGATTTTATGGGATTACCTTTTTTTTTTTAATTTTGAATTTGTTTTAAAAGGTTCTAAAGTTAGACTGTACCTATTTCTAAATAACTTGAAAACTTTTATTCAAGTTTTGATAGCATAAATTAAGGTCAAAGCCTTAAAACTACTTTTGGGCATGATGTGGAATTTTCTAGTGTGCTTAAGCAGAATAAGCCCCTAAGAGGAATCCCAAGGTTCCTATCTCTCCCTGTGCTCTTGCCACAGGGGCTGTTGTCATGGTTTTGCAGCTACTTGCTGCAAAAAACCACGGGGGTAATTTGCATGAAATTTCATTGTGACTGTTCCAAGGTTCTGAACCTTCTCCCTGGAAAAACAGTATGTTGTGGGTTTCTTCAGAGTGGATGTCTGGAAAAAGTTCAGGTATGGTGAAACAGCAAAAATGTACATGATTGGCCATGTACCTTAATTGCATGTTTAACACATCTAAGATTTATGCCATTCCACTTTATCGAGGCTGGTGTGCCTTGTGTGGGTATCCTTTCAAGATGAGGAAAAATCAGAATAAAGCAAAGCGACTCAAAAGGAGATGCAAAAGAATCTTGCTCCTGTTTGTTTTGTAAGCATTGAGAAGTCTGACTTGTAATTGCATGACTCCACTACTTTTCTCAGTTACCCAGTAGATACTCTACAGCTCAGAGAAATGGGCGTTCAAAGCCCTTTTCATCTTGTGGGACCACATACCCCTTTGCAGGGCCCTGGGGCTCCAGGTTAGCTGCCAGCGGTGAGGCAGGAGGGGCAGCCTCCCGAGCAGCCTGCCCAAGCTGTGGCTCCTTCCTGCGGCTGGAGAGACCCCTCGGCACGTCCCTCGGCCCAGGGAGACCCACCAGGACCTGCTCTCCTCTACCAGGTGCAAGGCGTTCCACTGGAGGAAAGGAGATTGCAGAGCTGCCCCACTGGCAGCACCTGGGTTCTTGGCAAGCTCAGGCAACGCGTGTGCGATGGTCTCTTCGGCTGGTAACACTGGCTTCTGCATTCGTAGTTGAGATGTGCAGAATTCTTCCAAGAGAAGGGTGGGGCAGGCTCCAATACCTGCTTTCCTTTCCGCTGCATCGGCCATCACAACGTTATTTGTGATAGAAGCTGGCTGAGGGAGCTGGGTGTCTGAAGGTCTTTCCAGACTCAACTGGATAAGATCAGAGGCTGGAAAATGAACCCAGAATATTTGACAGAAACTGTGCCCAATTTTGTCCAAAGAACTACCACCAGCAGCAGTCTCAGATTTGTGTAGAGTCTTTTCTGAGCTATCGTGTTACCACCTGCTTAGATTTGAAATTCTTCTGTTTTTTTTTTTACAGCCTCTCTTTTTCAGATCTCTTTTACATCTGTTTTGTTTAGTTCTCCACCTCACCACCAGCCCCTCAAAAAAAAGAGAAAATGACAAATCATTGTTTTCTAATTCCCTTCCTTTGTGAGCAGAAAATAGAAGCATTCCTCTTTTATGAACCCTGAAAGTGGCTTTGGCATTTTCAACATGTTTTGAAAGTAGTCTTTCAACTCTGTGATCCATTTGAGGTAAGATGAGTGTAAATTACTTCCAAAATACAAACGCACAGCCTGAAATTTCATGGATAAATATAATCTGTATAAATATAAAAATTACTTTGTATATTATGTACCAGAAAGAGAAAAGAATGTTACCCACCAAGTAACAGATTAAGTTAGAGATGGGTTTGTGCATATCTGGGTGTCTTTTCCCCACAGGTCATATTGACACCAGAACAGACAAGGAGGTGTGAATAGGCCACAATTATATTTATTTACCCTCATAATATGATACAGACAGAGATATTTCTATTGGCTAAATGGCACCACTTGCTAGAAGAGAGTGAAAGGAGGGGGGCACTCCATTATGGACTCATAATCTATGATGCTGTGCATTTTTTATATAAAAGAGTTCATAAAATGGTGTCATTTAAGGTTTCTGAACTAGTCAAAATTAATTTTCAAACATCACATTATAGCTTCTGTGTTAAATTACATAACTAATAATTCAGTACCCTTATTATACTTTTTTCAAAGCTACATTATTAAATACAACCTATAGAAATTCACTTTCCTCATAATTTAAGTGAATAAAGACCATGATACATTAGGAATAGTTTTGAGTTTTAAATATGCAGTATAATTATGCATGTATTTACAAAACAGAGTTGAGAAATACAAGAAAAGTAATAACAATTGTGCCTAGACCCCAACAATATTGTCAGCCCCATCTATTCACCCTTAGAAGGATCTGGGGGCTTCTGTAGTCACCAGAATAAATTAGTGTTAGAAAAGGTTAAATCCAGCATGACCTTTTTCCCTTAAGCCATGAATATTCTTCTTTCAGAAGTGTGAATAATAAGGATAATATCCTTAATTACATGCATATTTATGAAAACAAATGTATACTTAACTTAAATCATGGTGCTAAATTCCACTAGGTCCCATAGGACGTAAGCAGGTGTTTAATTTTCTTAATTAATATTCCTCACTTAAGTTGTCTGACACTTAGCCATCTGACCATTTATGAGGAGAGAGAGAAAGAAAAAGAAAAGCTAGTTCCAAAAAAGTTCCCCAGACCAGCAACTTTTTGGTAGTTTAAATCTACCTGGCTTAAATCTCTTGAAGCCAGAAACTTGAACCCAGATCACCTACAAAAACCAAAACAACACTGTGCTAAGAAAGAATTAGCTTTGTCATGTATGCTCCTTCTTTGGGTTGATAGGAAGTGCCATCTTGCACCTGATTAAGTTATACTTAAAGTGATCTATTTTCATTACCTGTGCACTAGCAGCAAGTTTCAATCCATGAGTACATTTCTGATGAAAACAGAGTACAAAGAATTATTGCAAGTCACACAGATGAACTCAGCAGCTAAGAAACGCTGAAGAAATAAGAGGGAGACTGCCACATTCTGGGTTGGCTCATACAGTTGAAGCAATTCTAGTTCCCAGAAAAATTCAAGGCTATGAGGGCATGAAGCCAAGAGAACTCCTTTCCCCTGAACTCTCTTCTTAGATATGCAAATACTCTCGCCTCCAGGATTTCTCATTTTCTAGTCAGGAAATCTTACAGAAAAAAACCCACCACAGTAACACTACTGAAATCTCACAAAAAAGGTGAAAAGTGTATTTATCTCTGGAATCGAACAAGAACAAAGTTTCACAGAAAAAGTTGCCGCAGTCCAATGAATACACGCACTGTTTATACAGGTGGGGTCCTGCTGCCTTCGCAGAGGGAGGAAAACTCTCTCTCACACCAGTTCTGGCGACTTTTGGTTCTTTTCAGTAGCTCAGGTTTACTGGGAGAGGAAGTTTGAGGATCAGGTCAGGAAACTTCTGTTCGTCAATCATGATGAGAGAAATAAAATAGACCATGTCTCAGCAATTAAGTTACTCCGTAAATTGTTCATTCATCCTACATGCCTTGCATTCCCCGGTTGTATTTGCTAATGTGTAGCGTTCTAGTGCTGGTCCGGAGGGTTGATGGACAATCACATGATAACATGTCTCTTACCTTTGGTTTTGCTGTTGTTATTTTTGAACATTCCACCCTGCCAGCTATCCAAACCTTGGTAAGACAAGGTTTGTTTGCAGCCATGCTAAGGGGGAACTGCAAAACTGCGAATTATCTGAATAACATAGGAACAGTTTTACCTTGAAATGTAATAATGTTTTAATTTGCATAAATGTTTGATACTTACCTAGAATTTGAATTTCACATAAATTCTTTTGTCACCTCCGGATTAAAGCACTTAGTTGTACAAATCCTTTCCTCTCTCTCTGTCTCTCTCTCTCTGTTCCCTCACAATTGCCACTTAAAATTTTAGCTGAAGACAGTAGCTCTTGAGATTAAGAACAACAAGTGCCACCAGAGGAATGACAAAGTCGTATCAAATCTTCGTAACAGTGAACAGTCCTTTGCCACTAAATCCTAGGTCTTCTACCACATCTGCACAAAGCAGAGTCTACGTACAGTGGTTTTGAGAGATACATGACATGATTACATTTTATCAGAATTTGGTTTGCTCATTTCCAGGACACATTACCCTTTGTAACGCTCTGGGAAGTTTTGCAATGTATGGCATTTCCAGAAATCGAAACTTGGATCAGGCAAACCCTTCTCCTCTCAGCTGCCATTTGTTTAGGGTTGGATTCTGCTTGCTTTTTGTTTCTTTGTTTTTCTGGAGAGTGTTTCTGGGAAGACAGGAGGTTCTTGAACCTGACAAGACATTTAGTCTGAGCAATTTGCTCAGAAAAGGCAGAATTGAGCAAAGCTACAGCAGCTGATGTCACAGGCAAGGCTTTTGATGATACTGAACTGGAAGTCTTATTAAATAATAAAGGACAATGTAAAATGTAATCAGATTCAGAATGACTGGAGTCATTTATGTACCTGCCTAATAGGGTGCAAATGGAGTTCACTGCAGATTCAAATAAATTAGTAAATTCTAGGCTAAAAGACACAAGATATGAAATAAATAGTAACGCATGGTAATAAACCAGCAAGGAAATAGATTTCAAAGTGTTGGAAAACACTGTACTAAAAAGTACCAGACTGTCAACTGCAATGAAGAAAACAGCCAGGAATATTTCTTGGAGAATATTCAAAAGAAAAGGTCCCATATAAAATAAATGCTACAAAAAGCTATGTACAGTGCTTCTCACCAAGAATGCAGTTATCCGTCATATCATCATGGCTCCCTTGATTCCTATTATAACAAAAGATTGAGAAAGTAGAAATTATTCTTTCTGGGGAAGAGGAAGAAGATTTTATGAAGTCTTAACTTCAAGCTTTTGAAATTGAAAAAGGGATTGATAATATTGATCCCCATTGTACTTAGTAGTTATACTTCTGCTGCAGAGAAGTTTGCTATCTGAGGACTAGTAAATCACTAAAATTTATCATAGGCCCCAAACTGCTTTTTGTTCAAAAATAAATTTTGAAAACAACTATGTCCTTCTAGGTTAGGTCTTGTCTCTGCTGTTTTCCAAGCTTGTACTTGAACACGTACCTTCTAGTCCTCTCATTACTGCCATATACCCTGGCTTATTTTTGTCACTTTAAGTGAATGAATATCATTGTTTCTGGTTCTGATTTTCACCTTAAGTGGAATATCTAAAAATAAACTCACATGGTGCCCTAAGGTAACTAGAAAGCAGGATCTTGAAGGTTCTTACCATTTATTTTTCAGGTACAGCAGGAGACCTAGAGGGGTGGGCTAGCTAGAGTCACTTATGCCAAAGCAAACTTTCCAAATTTGCACACTAAAAATTTTGCAGCAGCTTTGCCCTCTGCTGAAACTTGTCCAGTGCCGGAGGGATTTGTACGTGGAAACACGTCACACTCGTGTAAGGCTCTACCACCAGTAACAGGGCAGATCTGTACTAAAAGAACATTTTGGAGGGAAAATCATACAGACTGTTCTATACAGACAGAGATTATAAGAATGTTCTTGTCTTTTAAAAAAGTCAAATATTAAACCACTTCTGCTCATCATTTTGGAGTCCTCACCGGTGTGATTTGACAAGAAGATTGCAACTAAAGGGCTGTAGTCAGGATGAAATGGTAACTTACAAGAGGGGCAAAGGCTGTGGCCAAGGCTGCATCTTTTATTAGACCATAGGATGGAGCTGGGAAACCCATAACCTTAGGGCAGAGACCGGCAGGCTTGAAAAGAGGCAGCAGACTTTAACAATCACTCTGGATATAGCCATGGTTATTCAGGTAGACAATGGGAGGAAATGATGTGTGCTAGAGGGGAATGGTAGCAAAGGAGTCAGCAAACACGTTAGTGCAGATATTAGAAAAAATCCAGCAGCAGCTTTTTATTTTTAATTTTTAAGGTGGAAGCAGAAGTCTGTGGTTCACCCTATCCAACAGCATCGCGCAGCTTTTTCCTACTTGTTATTGTCTTTTAAGTTGCTTCAAGCTTGAATGCTGATTAAAGTGATCCACAATTTGAATTAAGTTTAAAAAACCAGCAACTTTTTGGTAGTGTTATGGCACTTAGGACACAATGAAGAAAGTTGCAGGAGTTCATCCCAGCTTGGCAGAGGACCGTGCTCTGCAAACAGTAGCTGGAAACAAGAATCATTTTGTTTCCAGCTTAAAGTGAGACTTGTAAGAAGAAAAGTGCTTCTCATAGATCATGTTCCTTACAGCAACAGCCATTCAGAATCAAGTGTTTTCTTTTTGCTCGTCAGATATTAAGTTTCCTCTTTTCCAGCCACTTAATCATCATTGGTAATCCTCTCTACATTGCAATAGGGCGCATGAAAGCGTACAGTACACAGGGCATTTCCCAGATTGGAGATGAATGGACTCTTGTCCCTGTACCAAGCTTCCTTTAATTGTTAAAAAAAGGTTCTCACCTGAGACTAGGCAACAGGCTTGTATTCAATAAATGAATAGGGAGACTTCTTCTTTTTTCAGCTTGAGTGCTACTGTAACAGCTACTTACTAGACTGTGGTAGGTTGGGTGCAGTCATTTCAATTGTGCTTCCCTGAAGGGGTACTGGCCATTTCATTGCCTGTAGTTCAATAAAGCTACTAATTGGATGTGTATATACATGTAATAAATCAAGTAAGGAAATATCTCTTTTGGAATTTTTTCTTGAAGATTCAGAATGCATCTTGGATAAACTTATGTATAAATGAAAAGTAGACATTTGTTTGCCTAGGACTACATTTGGTCTTAATTCACCATATTATGAAAAAATAAAACCATGTTTATTAGTGATTTCTGTGATATACGGTCTTTTTTTTTTGGTGTAAATGACATTTGGCTTCCTAACTCTCTCATTCAATGACTAGAAAGGAACAGTTATAAAGGGAAAAATCCCTCTCCTTTAAAAATACATTATTAAATATTTCCATTCTTGGGATTTACTGGTTATACTTTGGTTAATGGTTATGGTTATACATGGCTAAATATTTCTTAGGCCCATAGGAAATGTCTCTTTTTTTTTTCAAAAAGTCTTTTTTTCCACTTTTTTAATAATGGTAATATTTGCTAAGTCTTAACTCTCTGAATAAGCATTATAGCCATATCAATTCAAGATAAAAAATAAAATTAGAAGAACTGTCTTAAATAACATTTCAGATCTGGTGTTAATCTCTGGCATCTGTTCAAGTTCAGAAGGAATAATGAGTGTAATTGTTCAAACTTCAGAAGACAAATACATTTTGTTATGTAAAAACTATGAGCAATCATTCTGGAAACCATCAGCTCCTAGGAGTTGGTAAAGTGAGTCATAATTAATTTACAAAATCATTTTAGGATCTTAACAATTTTTTCTGTTTAATTTACTCTTATTGTATGAGTGAATTAGGGGTTCTACTCCACAATTACCATGAATTCCTCTTGCAATAAAGGAGACATGAAACTACAGTTTTTGAAGATGAGATAGAGATTTGAGAGTGTGTCACAATTACAAATATTTTCTACTGCTCCTTCATATGGCAAGTAAAGTGTCTAAGCAACTCAAAATGTACAATGAAAGGATAGACACAGGGAACTGGGGCTGTTTAGCCTGGAGAAAAGGAGGCTGAGGC
>JANZLQ010000079.1:17454377-17482468 GCA_026212715.1 Elanus axillaris | reverse complement strand
CTGAACTCAAAACACAGCACTGTACCAGCTACTAGGAAGACACTTAACTCTATCCCAGCTGAAACCAGGACAGCAACTCAAAATGTACAATGAAAGGATAGACACAGGGAACTGGGGCTGTTTAGCCTGGAGAAAAGGAGGCTGAGGCGAGACCTTATCGCTCTCTACAGCTACCTGAAAGGGAGATTGTAGTGAGGTGGGGGCTGGTCTCTTCTCCCAAGTGATAGGACAGGAGGAAACAGCCTCAAGTTACTCCAGCGGAGGTTTAGGTTGGATATTAGGAAAAATTTCTTCACTGAGAGCATTGTCAAGCACTGGAACAGGCTGCCCAGGAAGGAGGTTGAGTCACCATCCCTGGAGACTTTTAAAAGACGTGCAGATGTGGGACTTAGGGACATGGTTTAGTGGTGGACTTGGCAGTGTTATGTTAATGGTTGGACTCAATGATCTTAAAGGTCTTTTCCAATCTGAATGATTCTATGATTCTATATTCTCTGAGTGACTATTGCTTTTGGAACTAGTTGTCTGGCTGGAAAAAAAAATGTGTTAATGAATGTTCTGTTGTTCAGCATGGGGTTTATGTCCATGGCATTTGAGGAAGAGAGGTCTTGCTAAGGTTATTTATGGTGAAGCAAAAGGGAAAGGCTTGGGGGTGAGGGCTCCATTTTCCATTGGTACTTATTTTGACCACTATATAGTGCTAACTCTGAAGTTAGATTTCCATCTAAATACCTTTTTAGTATATTTATTTTTATATAATTATAACAAAGCAAAACAGACATTGACCTAAAAGTCAGTGAGAAATCTTAATTAAAAAAAAAAGTTGAATCAAATAAGAATAAGAACGTCTTGATTAACATTAAGATTCTGCTGTCTTTTTGGTTTATTAATAACACTTTCCAGTTCCTCAGTGGTCAGAAAGTTCTGCTGATCTCAGGTTGCCCACTGACTTTGCAGCTAGATTTATAAGGCCTGACTCTGGTCTTGTAGATGTCTTGTTCAGGTGTAGTAAGGAATACTACTGTGTTTTGTCAAGAGTGGCAGAGTTACAGGCCTTACGTTGCTAGATACGTTGTTTAAAGTTGCCAGAGGATTGGTGTTTCTGTGCTGTCAATCTGCATAATTTCACAGAGCTCAGAACTATTTCTTTTTTCTTCATCATTTTCTCTTTTTTTTTTTTTTTTGTCCAGCTATCTTTGAGAGCTGAAATGACAGACAGATCCAACCTCTATTCATCAGATATTAGGTATCACCTCACTACACTAAGTATGACTTTATATGAAAAATGCTATGACTAAAATAGGGTTGGAGTCCTTGATCTCCTCACAGGCACAAACTTGCAAACATTTCAGTATCAAGACACAAAAGTCTGGGTTTACACATTGGATTGAAAAGCCTGTGGTGCCTCCACTGCTAGCACAAAGTACCATCATTTCACTGAAATCAATGAAGCGTTGACAATTTATACCAGTCAATGACCTTCACCTTGGCTCTAAATGTATTTGCATATTAGAGAGTAAGTGAAATCCCACATTTAGTGACTATAGCTGTTCTTTGTTGCTTAATTAGAATAATCTTCCTATTTGCAGTTGCTGGTGGAGTGATCAAAGTCTTACTCTATGATCTCTTGAATGCCTGTAGTTCTCACTGCCCATGATTGCTTTTTAAAACTTTGAAACCTGTGTCAAACACACATGCCAAATAATTAATTCTGTTTTCTTGATTTTATTCCTGCCATTGGTAAGCAGCTGTGGAACACTTATTTTGGAATATTTATCTTTTGTGAAACACAGTGTTCTAGTCTTCAGACAAGGACCTCTTGAAACAGTAAGTTGAATATGAATCATCATAGTCTCCAGAAAAAGACTTTTTGAAACAGTAAGATGAATGTGAATCATCAGACAACCTTGAGGTGATAAAGACCAACCATACATATTAGCAAGAATACAACCAATGGCTGATAGGAACCACAGAATCATAGAATAGCCCAGGTTGAAGGGTACCTCAGAAGATCATCTGGTACAACATTTCATGGGGAAGGGAGCCTAGATCAGATTATTTAGCACCCTGTCCAACTGCATCTTGAAAACCTCCTACAACAGGGACTCTACCATGTCCCTGGGGAGGTTGTTCCAGTGAATGTTCTCACTGTCAAAAATGTCTTTCTTATATCAAGATGAAACCCCTCCTGGTGCAACTTGTACCCATTGCCCCTTCTCTTCTCCCTGAGGCTCCTTCTGAATAGAGAACCTCTGTCCTCTTTGTAGCTTCCTTTTAACTACTGGAATACTGTAATGAGGTTCCCTCTGAGCCTTTTCTTCTCTAGGGAGAAAAGATCTAACCATTTCAGTCTTTTCTCAGAGGGCTGGTTCTTTAGCCCTTTGATCATCTTCTGTCCATATCTTTTTTGAACCATGGGGACCAGAACCAGACACAATACTCCAGGTGCAGCCTGGCAAGAGCTGGACAGAGTGGGATGATCACAACTCTGTCTCTGTTAGTAATGCCCCTGCAGATGCAGCCCGGGATTTGATTTGCCTTTGTTTCTTCAGCAGTGCACAGCTGACTCATGTTCAGCTTGTTGCCCACCAGGACCCCCACATCCCTTTCAGCAAGGCTGCTCCCCAGCCACATAGATCCTAGCCTGTTCTGTTCTCTTATTCTGTTCCAGGTGCAGGACTTTGCACTTGTCTTTGTTAAACTTCTTACTGCTCTTCCTAACCCACTCTTCCAGCCTGTCCAGGCCTCTCTGTAAGTTGGCTCTCCCTTCTAACGTGTGTGCCTCACCACCCAGTTTGGTGTCATGAGCAAACTTGGTGAGAGTACTTTCCATCACAACACCCAGATCATTTATGAAGTTGCTGAACAGCATGGGGACCAGTATCAAGTCCTGGAGAATCCCACTTGTGACAGGCTGCCAGCCTGAGTAAAATAATTGATCACCACCTTTGGAGTGCAGCCTGTTAGCCAATGTTCTTCCCGTCTTGCAGACCACTCATTCAATCTGTGTCTTGCCAGTTTGTCCAGGAGAAGGCTGAGGGAAAGAGTGTGAAACATTTTGCTAAGTCTAGGTACACAAGATCCACTGCCCTTCCCGTGTTGACAGACAGACATCTTATTGCAGAAGATGATCAGGTTAGTCTGGTATGATTTGCCCTTGGTAAATCTGGGATGGCTTTTCCCAATGACATGCTTCATTTAGTTAGTAATAGTTTATAGCCCACTTGTTCCATTACTTCCCTAGGAATTGAAGTAAGACTAATGGACCTGTAGTTTCCTGGGTCTTCTTTTAAGACCTTCTTGTAGATGGGTATGATATTTGGCCTCTTCCAGTCACCAAGGATGTCCCAAGACTGCCACAACTTTTCAAATATTATCAATAGTGGCCTTGAAACATAGTCAGCCTCTTCTTTTAACACCCTGGGGTGGATCCCATCCAGGACCATAGATTTATGTGGGTTGAGCACTTGCAAGAGGCTTCAGACCAGCCCTTCGCCCACTACTAGTGGGTTGACACATGAGCTGTCATAGCTACCTGATCCTGCAATCTGGGGCCCAGATTTGCCAGTAAAGACATGGGCAAAAAAGGTATTGAGAACTTCTGCCTTGTCAGCATTATTTGTGACTAGTTTCCCTGCCTTATTTTGTACTAGGTCTGTGTCTTCCCTGTGCTTCTGCTTACTGCTCAACTACCTGAAGGACCCTTTTTTGTTGTTCTTGACATCTTTGGTCAATTTTTGTTCTAGCTGAGCCTTAGCTTTCCTGACTGAATCTCTGCATGCCCTAGCAAGGTTCTCCTAGTTCTTGACGGTTATTTGGCCACCTTTCCATAGCTGGTGTGCTTCTTTTTTGCTTTTAATGTCATTCAAAATCTCATTGTTAAGAGAGGATATTCTCTGGTTCTGCCTTCCTCCTTTCCCTTTGTAGGGGATGGACTGTTCTTGTGCTCTCAGGAGGCTGTTTTTTAATAACACGCAGCATTTTCAAACTCTTTTGCCCACCATGAATGCTTCCCATGGAATCCCTCACATTTGAGCTCTAAGCGTATTGAAGTTGGGTCTCCTAAAATCCAAAGTCTTTGTCCTGCCACTGGTCTTCAGTGTGTTCAGCAGGATTTTAAACTCCTCAGTGTTGTGGTCATTCTATCCAAGGCTGCCATTGGTAATTATGTTGTCAAATAAATCTTGTCTGTGTGTGAGCAGTAGGTATAGCGATGTACTTTTCCTAGTCAGCATGTCCAGTGCCTTTAGCAGTAAGGAGTCCTCAATGCATTCCAGGAACCTGATGGACAACTTGTGCACTGCTGTACTGTTTTCCCAACAAACATCTGGGTAATCGAAGTTACCCATGAGGACCAGGTTGTGTTGGCCAAAGACTTCGCATAGCAGCCAAAGTAAAGTTTCATCAGCCTTGTCATCCTGATTGGGAGGTTGGTAACAGTTACCTAACACAAGATCCCCTGTGGTGGTGATCATTTGATATAACTTCTATGGTCTCCATAGCTCATCTCCATACGTTCAAATTTCTCTTTTAGATAAAGTGCAATTCCACCTCCTCTTTTCCCTTTCCTATCTTTCTGAAAGAGTTTATAGCCATCCATTGTGCTCTTCCATTCAGGTGAGTTTTGCCACCAAGCTTCTGTAATTCTTTTGACATCGTAACTCTCAGGCTGGGCATGGACCTCCAGTTTCTCCTGTTTGTTGCCCAGATTATAGGCATTGGTTTATATGCACTGGAGGTGGCTGGACTTAGGGGTTTTGCCTTTGGAAAGGGTTGGGGGGCGTTCTTTACTGCTCTTGTAGTTTCACTCATCCACCCTGTTGCTTACCAATAGAGAGGTGTCACAGCTTTGGACCCCACCCCCCAAGTTCATTAGTTTAAAGCACAATTCACTAAGTGAGCAAAGATTTTCCTGCCTCTTCTAGACAGGTGGATCCCATCTGTCTACAAGAGGCTTATTCATCAGTGAATGTCCCATGATCATAGAAACCAAAGCCCTGGCAATGACACCAGCTACAAAGCCAGGTATTGATCTGGATGTGTCAGCCTCTGCTTTCACCCCTATCCCTGACTGGCAAGAAAGAGAAGATCATTTGGACACCCATCCTTTTCACTTGGGCCCTCAGGGATCTTGCTTGATCTTGCCCAGGATTTGCTTTACCATGTCACTGTTGCCCATATGGAAAAGAAGTAGGGGATAGTAGTTTGCTTTTAACCAGTTGTGGCAGTCTCTCTTCGACATCTCTGGCAAGTAGCAAACCACCCTTGACTGTATATCAGTCTGAGAGCTGGGTGCCTCAGTGCCTCTCAACAGAGACACCCACTACTAGCACTTGGCAACTCCTTTTGCAGCTTTTAATATGTGAGGCTGGTATGGTTTCTCCCTATGAATTTTGCTCATCAGTTTTGTCCGCTGCCAAGGCTTCATATCTGTTGCTAAGGAAAGGGACTGAAGTAATATGCTGTTCCCAAGGTCACCAAAGACCATGGCATCTCTTCCAACGTGTTTGTTCACTGTTGAAGCCCTTTGTCTGGTGTAGCCTGTGGAGATCAGTGCCACAGGGCCTAGTATTTCTTCTTGTAAAGTCTCAAATAAATCTTTATTTCTTGTTCACCCTCCCCAATACAGTGTTGCCTGCTAACTTCCTCCTGTAGCTCCTCTACCTGCTGCCCGAGTGACTCCACCAGACCGTACCCTGTGCGGGTGGCCAGGAGGCTGCGGCACAGTCTTTGCAGCAGGAGTTACGCTCTTCCATTCAACAGTGGCGATGCCATGTGTGGGGAGCTGTGTGCAGTTCAGGGCTCTCCAGTGCGTCAGAAAGACTGACAAACTGGAGAGAGTCCAGTAGAGGACGCTGATGCTGGGAGCGGTGGGAAGCTCATGGCCTATGGGAAAAGGCTAAAGGAACTGAACTTGGTTTAGCCAGATTTGGGAAGATGAAAGGGGACATAATCACAGGCTTTTTCTACCTAAAATCCGGGTGAGGGCCAAGACTTAGAGAGACAATGGAGCCACACTTTTCCTTGGGTTGCCCAGCTGTAATGGTCACCAGCTGCAGCAAGGCAAATGGTAACTGGAGTAAAAGAAAAAAAAACAAAAAACATCTCTGTCTGAAGCGAAGCCTTGGTGACTTTGACCACTCCAGGTGCCAAGCAACCTGCTCCTACATCAGAAGTAGCTGTGCTTTAAGCAGAAGACTAGAGCAGTTGTCCTCCAGAGACACCTTCCAATCTCAGTTATTCTATGATCCTCAATTCAAAACTAAAGCTGAAGGGATACACTAGTAGAGATCAGATGGAGTCTGAAAACACTGAGATAAAATTCTGTAACTGGAATTGGAAATCCATACTGTGAAGTTGCTGAGTATTTAGCAGCACTTCTGAAAAGGGTCTTGGGGAATAGCACCCTAAACTTGCACTGGTGACGTGACATTTATACACCTCTGCCTCCCTCCCACCCCAGTTTCTGTGCTGCACTAACAATTTGTATATAAGGCATAAGAAGTAAATTTTCTGCTGTATTCGATGCTTTGAGGTCTCAGCTCGAGAACTTGTTCTGTTTGGAGCATTGTGATATAGGAAAGAGGTAAACAAGCTGGAGAGAGTCCAGAGAGAAGTAAGAATGTTGGAGGTTTAGGAAATATGTCCTTTCAGGAAAGCTTGATGGATGTTCTTTATCATTTGTTTAGACTAACAACTGAGAAGTCCAAGCTGTGAAAATATTACTGTGAAAATATTTCACTATAGAAAAGGATATCCCAAAGGTGGATTGTTGAGTTGTTTTCTGTGGAGAAAGAGAGAAGATACAGGCTTAATTTACAGAAGAGAATGAGCTTAGGTCTTAACAAATATCCAGCTCTTAAAGAGGTGAAACATTTACAGGATATCCAGAGGCTGTGGATGTTTTCCACTGAAAAGTTTTAAGAACAAGTTAGACAAATCAATGCAGTCAGTTATGTATGTAAAATTGGATCATGTTCCAGGTAGTCTGTTTGTTGTCTTCACATTCCTCCCAACCCTACAATTTTATGATTATAGCCTTGCCTATGCCATGCTTTGTGGTAACTGCTTATACTGACAGATTAGTCATATAGTCAACAGGTATATATTCTTACTACATGTTTTGATGATAAATTTAGAAATACCCATGCAGGGCTTACTAATGTCAGAAAGACTTTAATAAATGTGCCGACTTACACTGACAGTACTATACCATTTTCTAGTAAACCTAGAAAGGTTTCAGAGCAACGTCAGTGATCTCCACAAATCAAATAGTGTTTTTATGATTCAAATGTATTAAAAGTTTACAATTTAATTTTACATAAAAGCCGATGCAATTGTATTATGGTATTTGACAGCAAGATTAGCTACCTCTGCTCAGAAATGTGTGTTGATTCAGCGTTGTGTAAGTATACGGTGGAAAAACTAAATTCTTAAACGTTAAGCTAAAATTTGGATTAGAGCTAAAAGAGCTATCAGAATGACACACAAATATTTTCATTTTGAATCATTTAACTCTATCATGAAACCTTCCAAAAGAATTTCACTTACTTGGTATAACTTATTAAATTATATCTACCCATTTTCAACATAGGATTTTAATCTTTACAAGTCTTTTTAAATCAATATAACTTCTCAATTGAATGAGGTTTCGAAGTATAGTAGAATTCTTATTCAAAATTATATTTGCTTTTAATCAAAAGGATACACACAGTTGTGAATTCATAATTAATTTCATGATTAATTTCTTGCCTAATGAGTGATTGAAGTTTGTTTATACAAGTAGATTTCTCTCCTACACTCACTCCAGAAAAAGGTCTGACAGCAATCTTATGTAAAATGCCCATTTTAAATAGCAGAATTTGGCAAAGAATGTGTAATTCTATGAAAATGTTTAATCAGTTTTGATATGCCTTTAATAAAATTGTCATAATGTAATATAAAGTGACCACTGCCAAAGAGGTAATGTATTTGCATTCACAATGCTCCAGGCAATTTTTTATTTCCATTTCCCATGAGTCAAACAAACATGACATTCAAAATTGCATGCCATATTGTGATTATCTGGGGAGATAATTCAAGTCACCACACTAATATTAATTCTGAGCAGAAACTAGGTTAATAAGGTCATATAACACTTTTGTTTTGGAACCAAACTTAGACTGAGCATTCACAGCAGTGTGTGAGTGACAGCAGTGCAAAATGCAATATAAATACTACAGTTGCAGGCCAAAATATATTAAAGAACATCATGCTGGAAGATCAACCTTCCAGAATTAGCAAATAGCACATTTTTCAGCTCAGTTTGCAAAGTCTGAATCACGAGCTTTCACATTTGCTCCAAGAAAAGCATAGATTTGAGTTTTAGGACTATCGGTGCCCTGAAGCCATGGGTGAGTGGTTCACCTCGGGCCCGTTCCCCTCCAGAGGTGAAGGACACATGGCTGAATCCTAGCGCTCCTCTCAGAGACACAGGCTGGGACTCTCAAGACAATCTGGGTCTTTTGGAGCTGTGCGCAGTAGTGGGTGAGGAAGAGGCTGCTGGAACCTCTCCCCCAGCTGCTGCTGGAGAGGCACCACCAGTTGGGGAACAAGTAGGGTCTTGGTGTAAGCAGTCACCCCCAGCTGTCCTCTCCCCAGCTCTAACGCGATGGGTATCTGCATATTCAAGTATTCCCCTTGCAATATCCCGTCACTGTCGTGCCAAGAACCTTAGGTCAGACTGTCCAATTTTATTTCCATGCTACCAGCATTTTGCCTTGGGAAGGGAAACAATGGTTTGGACTAAATGTTGCTGGAATATGTGAGTGAGAAAGGGGTAAAGGCAGCAAAGGTAAGTGAAGAGTTTCATGGCAGAAATGTTGACTTGAGGCATCCCAATGAGGCACTATAAGATCCTTCTTCATAAAAAGTGATTCAGGAACTTTGATGATTTCCTGATAGTCTTAATTTAAACCATAAATTATGCTTTCAGTCCAAAAAAGAAAGTCTTCAAACTAAGAAAAAAATCTCCTAAAGTGTGTTATAGTTCATGAATGCTGCTTTTTTTCCATGGGACTCTTAGGCTACAGTCTCGGCAGCCATTGACATGCACACTCCTTAACACTTTTCCAAAAAGAGATGTTACTTCTTTGCCCCACTCTGTGATCTTCTGCAGCCAGGGACACTTTTCTTTGAGCTTTACTTTTCAGCCCTCCCTTCACAGCTGATATATTTACTATCACCAATATATTTATTATCTGTTGTGTTAACTAATACATTTATTATCACACTTTTTCGTGTACTTTTCACCTTTTGCTTCCTCTGTTACTGAATATTTCTATTTCTCTTCTGCTCAGACTTAATCCTCAAGAACACTTAAACATACTTAGAACTTTCAGATTTCAATCTTTGTTTTTATTTTAGCACTTCAAAATACAAACAGATTAAATTGGTTGCAACTGCACAAGCAGCAGGTGGTTGCACTTAGTAAGTAAATTGTTCTGTGGTATTGCACAAAGAAATCTATGTTAACCTGGATTGTATTAAGGATTCAGACCTCTGTAATGTCCATCTCACAATGTTTTCAAGAGAGTAAAAAAAAAGGAGTCTTGCTTGGTCTTGTGATGAGAAAGTCAGGCTAATTGCTGGAGAAGATGTCAGCTGGTGTTTCAAAGGCAAAGAAAATCCCTATAGATCCCACAGAAAACTCTGGATTGTCCTAAACACCAAGCACCTAAAACCCCAAAACTGTCTTGCATACATCCAAAAGCTGCCATGATTTCTAGCAGAGGGTAGGGTAATTGTTAAATAAATATGGCACCAGTATATCAGGTTAGCTGATTTTGTAAAATGGATTGTGATTGGTAATTCAGAACCACAGATTTAGAGCAGCTGTTACAGAATTAGAGAAATAAGCGTGGACACACCTTTACCTAGTGTTGTTTTTGGCATTAGAATGTCATGTCAAAACACTGGAAGTGATTAAGTGCATCAGGAGCTCAGCCTCTAGTACCCTGTCCCAGTTAGTCTTCTCCAAAATTAGAATGCTACTTTTTATTTCTCTTGCTGGTGATAGACAGTAATTAATTACTGGGGTAATTAAGGCAGGTTAGGCTTTAGCATATGACAGCCTAGAGATTAGGAAAGGACAGACATGAGTTCAAAACATCAGACTAATCTTCTATTTCCATTGCTCCATATTTTTGAGACAATCAGGACAATCTTCTGTTGGCAGACTTTATTATGATTCTACTACCTATTATTTGATTTGTTATAGCACTTCACGTTTGGTTTTGGATTTGGGGATGGACTACTTCCAAGGTGTTAGTATCAATTAGGATTAGTAATTATGATGGTTTGTTTCAGAAATTACTCTGATACATTGGTGTGTCTTGTATGCTAAGAACCTTCCACACTGTATTTCTGTTTTAGTAAACTGTTACAGTTCTGCAGAGCCAGCAGTTTCTGGGTCTGCCATTACTTGTGTTACACACTCAGATTTTAAAGATAATAACTTTGGGACGATGTATTGCCAAGGCAATATCTTTAACATTCACCTGTCAAAATAGGAGTTTATAGTAGAGAGCACGTGTATTTTACCACTAGCTCACAAAGAAAATATGGAACAAGAGGAATTTAATGTGAGGATATGAAAGGCTATAAGGATCAATTTTTAGTTTACTGAGAAAGGATTTCTTGGCATAGAGTCATACATCTCTTTGTAAAAACCTGTTTTATTGAAATCAGCCTCTAACCTCATTTCATTGCCTCCTTGATTCCTTGTCCAAGAAAAGAGGCATTTCTAAGTCCAATACTCTGATACAATTGTCAGTATAAACCAGAGCAAGCCTTTGGAAGAACACCTGAAATTAATTTGGCAGCTGAGGCATGTAACTGACACCTAGAGATAAAGGAATAGAAAGCTATAAACTCCTAATAAATGATTCTGCATCACCACAGATATTCAGCCTACTTACACTTAGCCAAACAACAGGACAGGGCTTTACATGGCAACGGTTTAGCCATACACTTCAGATTGACTTGTTTACATGCTGGAATACAAATAGCCAAGTGTCCAGAAATAAAAATTAGCTGCCGTCTATTTTAAGGTAATTATGAGCCATCCTTACAAAATCATTATGTATTTTTTCCACAGTATTTGTGGGTTAGTGCGTGAAGGATAGTGAGATAAGAGACTGAGTAAGCAGAAAACTCCTTTTCTTTGGGATCACCCAGGCTAAAACCTCCTTATTTATCTTCCAACCACCAACTACTTGCTCCTCATCAAGGATTGCAAGGCATGGTGTAGATTAGATTTTCCTTGATGTTTTCATATGGTGAGAAGAAATACCTTTTTCTGAGAGCTACTTGGCTTCAGGTAAAGAAAGCAAGCTCCATCCTGTGTGAATGCCAGTTAGAGCTAATTATAATCCAATTGATTTTTCTTGACATTAAAAAACAACAACAAAATCAATGCAAAATACAACTCCACCACCAATCTACCTCTAATTCCTTAGTGTTTCTGGATGGAGTCTTAACTGATAATAAGCATGCACATGTGTGAGAAGGAGAGCATTTATGTTTAAAATAGAGAAATTAATTGTGGAAGAAATTTATTTTTAAAACCTTGGTAAGGTAAAAGAAAGAAAAATTAAACCAGGTGTTCTGCCATGTGAAAAGTGGGAAATTTGCTAATTCTGTTTCAAGCACAGTTTACACTGTCACTTATTTGAAGTATGCCTAAAATACATTTCCCACAGCTCTGTTAAATGGCAGAAAATTAACTGATTTTCCATGTGTGAAACACATTGCCAATACCCTCTAGCTATGTCCTCTGATTTCACCCAGGGTGTATTTGTTCACCCGCTGTAGAACTAGAAATCATTTGGTTGCAATTTTATAGACATGTAAAGAAGTGACCATCCCTTCTTATACCATCATATAACAGAAAATGCTCATAAGAATCTCTAAGTGGCATTAATAGGAGGGGAGCCCTGCATTCAGCTCATCATCATTTCCAGTGGAAATTTAAGCACACATTAGGTTTGATGACTGGTTACTATTATGTTTTGGAAAAGAGGGTATTTCAATTAACGAAATCATATCTATGAGGAAAATCAGATGGTAGATTAATTGTCCTGATCCTGCTGGAGTCCAAGGATCCCTTACCTATAACTGGTTTGTAACAGAGAAATTGGAGGAGGGGGAAGAAAGGAAAATATTTGGTTGTTGTGTGTTTGTATACACATATACATGCACATACTCAGACTTAACCATACATAAATTATAGCTAAGGTGCTAGAGAGATAGATATATATGTAGTCTTACAATAGAAATCTCTACGAGAACCTTAGGCTTAGGAGAGGCAGTATATATATATATGTGTGTGTCTTTATGTATGTATGTGTATGTATATATAGAGAGATGGATACATATATCCATATATCCAGATATCCCTCTCTTTCTGTATATATACGCATATATACATAAACATACACACATGCATATGTAGCATATATCCACACAAATATAAGTTACCTAGGGATTAATAGCGAGCAATAGCTTAGGACAGGAAATGAAGTATATGATAACTATTTTGTACAAAGCAAGCTAGTAGGAATGAAGACAGATGTTCATTAGATGATTTTGTTAAGTACAAATACCACTCTTTACTCTAGGCTGTCATTAAAGCAATTATTTTTTTTAAGTGCACAGTGAAAGCTGTAGCTTTGCAGTACCCCAGTGAGCATTATTACATTAATATAGTGAACTTACCCTATCTATCTGTCATTACCAAACCTCACAATGTATTCTGATTAATGATGCATACTGCAGATTTCACAGATGCCAGCCAGATGTTCAGAGAAAACTGATGTTTTTTGGCTTAGGAAGTAAGGTATAAATCATATACATACTGACACACCTAGTGGAACAAATGGAAGGTATTCTTAAGTGAATTTGCTGTCTAGCTCCAATTTATTTTTAGTTAGACAAGACACAGGACACAACACCCTGTGCATTTCAGCCTTCTAGATAAAACAATAGATAAGGGGACCATGGAAATAATTAAAAGCTAAAGTTGGCCTGCTACTGGGAATCACTCTTCTGTAAGGTACTCCCCTGGCTCTTCCATCTGGCTGCCTTACAGAGCAGGAGCCTCAGGACACAGCTCCCAGTCAGTGGGAAGGGGAAAAGGAACGGAGGAGCTGCTGTCAGCACAGATCCCAGCAAGGAGCAAGGGCAGGTGGGTGGCTCATGTCCACCATTGTATCCTGTCCTCTAGTCTGTGCTTCTACTCATTCATATATATATGCTGTTAGGAGGGGGGAAGAGACCTACTTCTTTGTCAGTACTGTTATTAACTTCACAACATTCATTGTTCTGCCTCCACGAAGTCCTAAGCTGATATGTCTACACTGGCATGTTACCCAGGAGACAGGAGTGCTGTGACGGCTCAAAAACCATTTCAGGGTTGGAGAAAGTTGCCTGGTCCACCAGGTGGGAAAAGCAAAAGAAGGTCCAGGGCTGGCCTGAACTCAAATCCTGCTGCTAGAGACCATGCAGAGATCAGGTCCTCAAGTTGTATAGTACAGCACTTGAGATTTGGCTTGGTGCTGCTTAAAAGCTCCACAGGTCCTGGGAGGATGGGAGCTTATTTCCCAAACTTCTACTGTTGGAGTAATTCTATGTGGTTGGCTATCTAACTTTACCTAACCAGGTATTTACAGGCTAGCCCTTTTTCTTCCTCCTTTTCTATTCATGAGGCTTCTGTATTGCTTTTGATACCAAGCTATTGCTTGCTGTCATTCAAGGAGCAGCAATAGGAAACACATGAGAAGCACAGGGAGTGACCAAGTGCTTCCCCAGCAGCTTCAGTTTAAATATTTTAAACCTTACCAAACCAGCTTCTGACAGAATTCACCATACCAAAGGATTTCTGTAAAAAATAAAGTCACTGAAGAAAGTAGTCTAGCTGGGCCTGATGAGTACCTGTACTTACACATTCCTCTTCAAAGTCTATTGTTTCCATGGTTTCAGTAAGCAATTGGCCAGCTGAGAACATCTCAGTCATGGAGTTAGGCAGCACAGTATTGTGGTCTTCCTACCCCCACCTTCAGCCAACCTTCCTCTCTCCACTCACAGTACCCTTGAAGGCTGCAGTCTCAGGCATTGCTTGGGTTCATCCTCCCCTACCTTCACATTTGAAATCAGCTCTGAAACTGAAGTGGAAAGAAAATCTGAGACAGCGCAACAAACCTGAATGACATCTGAAAAAAATTGTGTTGTGTCCTTATCATCCTCTAGGGCCATTCTCCTGTCCTCCAAACGCTCATAGCAGTTTCCATATTTTGTTTACCTGAGCAGAACAGCAACATAAGCCTCATAAACATGTGCCTGGTCACTCAGTCTCTACTTACAAATATGCTGATTTTAAAGAGAGCAGCAGAAGAACCATTGCTCCTCTCAGGTATGGATGAATGGCCAAGAGCTTCAGTTCTGGGACGGACAGAGTAGCAAGGAAAAATATATAGTATACTGTGTGGCTCAGCAATTCTCCCATCCTTGCCACTTTTTCTGCTCACTGCTCTTCACTGCTGCCAGAGCAGCACAAATGCATCAACCTCAGTTATTGCATGAAAGCCTTCTGTAGGGTACGGATTTTTAGTCACACTGCATTGAACAGTGAAAATGGACCAGAACTCTCCTGCACAGCAGAAAAAGAAACTAATAATGGATTTTCCACCTTGCCAAACAATAGCGGTTTGCTCAATTTACATCCCTCTCCAGGTCAGGGCCTGCAAGTAGTGGTGTGGTGCGTGGAGCAAAATGCAAACAATAGTAGGGATTTAAAAGTAATCACCATTATTGCTGTTAGATTCTGGTCTTTGATTTGGATGACAGCAATTCTTTTGATTTGTAAGAAAGATAAGGAACCAAGAAGACATACAAAATGGTTTATTTAACCTATTACATCTATTACTGTTCATTGTATTGTGCACTGAATCGAGATAGACTGTCCTTGATTCGCTTGGACAGACCATAAACTACTAAAGCTGCCCACTTTCTAGTGCATTTGCCAAGTGTTGATGAGCTCCTAATTTTAGCATGCCCACATCTTCCTACAATATAGCTATGATGCTGGATCTCACTGTTTGGAAGGGCAAGAAAA
Organism: Elanus axillaris; assembly: GCA_026212715.1. Lineage (NCBI taxonomy): Eukaryota > Metazoa > Chordata > Aves > Accipitriformes > Accipitridae > Elanus > Elanus axillaris. Next base: position 17,467,317 of record JANZLQ010000079.1, on the reverse strand, counting down.
AATGTGTTTTCTCTTTTGTTTTTCTTTTACTCCTGCTCAGAATAAAATAATAATGATGCCAGTGTGTTAGCAGATTAATTATAGCATTATAGAATTTCATCAGTGAATTTGGGTCAGTTTTAATGGCTCCACACTGCTGTTATATGATCATGCCAATGATCTCATGTGAGATCACAGAACCACAGAAAACGGTTGAAAAATCCAGCCTCCTGCTCAAAGCAGCACTATTCCCAGCACTGTGCTTCCATCTTGTTAAGTCTTGAGTAAGATGAAAACTTCACAGTGTCTCTGGGTGAGGAGTGCTGCAATATCCTTCCCAGGGAAAAGTTTTTTCCTAGTGTTCAGTCTCAACCTCCCAAGCTGCAATTTGCCCCTTGTTATGGTGTCTGCCCCTAATAAGAAGTTTGACTCTCTAATTTTTGTAAATCCTCCACAGTAGTTGTAGGCTTTTATATCATCCTTAACTCCTCTCCTCCGGGCTGCACAAACCCTTTGCTTGTTACTAGCTGCCAGATATTGAACAATTCATTATTAGCATTAGCGGATGCCGATGCATCCAGACAAAAATGCCACAGGAGACAGTGTCAGAAACCTTACTAAAGTCAAGGTATTTTGTGTTCGCCACTGTCCCAGGTTAGTCCAGCATAATTTCATATTGACAGATACTTGCTTATAGTTCCTGATTCCTGTCTTGTCCTTCATGTGTATGGAGATGGATTAAAAATGAATGAACATATAAACTACCTAAAAGAAATAGTAAGTAAAGTCAGCTTACCTGTCATTGACTCAAAACACACCCTGCCTTTGTCTTAAGCAGCAAAATCAAAATGCACTAGTGGCTATATTTTTGTCTGATCAACAGAAGGAAAGACTGCAAGTTAGACCTCACATGGATCCACAGGGAAGGTTTTGTGTACTCAAATTCATATCGATGAAATGACAGTGCAAATTATCAACCAAATATACACTGAGCATGACCACTAGAAATCTTCTCCCTGGTTCACCTGTGCTTATTCAGCAGTGTTTGGCACTTAGGACTGTAGGAAGGCAATATAATTCTTGGTTTCATTTGTGCCAGGAGGTGCTAACCTAAATGATTCGTTTCCATGCAGTTTGCTGGGGCAGATAAATACAGAAATCCATTTGTTCCAGTGGGTGAGCAGAGCAGAATATAGAAAGCAGGAGAGTGAAGTATGATTGTTTTGTCTGCAATATGTTAACTAGTGTGGGGGAATTAAAGGTTATTTTGGGCTATAACTGTTCCCTGGCACATACTGATCTATTTCTGTGATATGCTATAGATATGCACCGTAACTTTGCAATTTATTGACAAACGTGAACACTGTTATTATAAAATCAAAGGTAAATTTTTTGTATGCTGTAACTTTTCTTCCTGCTGCTTCTATTATCAATGAAGAACTCCTTCCCAGCAGAATAACCTTGATGGGTTTCTCAATTGTATTTTGTAACATTTATTACAAAAGAGTGTAAATTCCAGAACTTTATCAGGTCCTGGATTAGCTTCTCAAAAAGACAAACAGTAGTCTCATAACTGCTATCAGAAACATCCTCACTAATTTTCCAGATATCAGGAGTGGACTGAAAAATGTAATGAACGTAGCCAGTGTTTTTTCTTTATAACAATGACCATATTAAGATATCTCTCTTGTAGCCTTGTGCAGTGAATGCAGTAGTCCTGAACTTCATTTGATCCTTACTCTTGCTGGTAGCTTCTAGAGAAGAAAAAGATATACTATTAGAAACATTGGTGCCTTGTACATCATTAAAAGATGTATTTATTGCTATAATTGCACCTTGACTGTTTACAGAGGACTATGTGTGCTTAGGCTTGTGTTCCATGAATGACGAGCTGTGTGAATGTTTCTCCTTCACAGTGGCAGGTGGAAGGAATTATGACTTCCTCTGCTCCTGTAAAAGGGCAGCCAGAGGATGTGAATTACCTTACATCAGGTCTTGAAAGACTGTCAGATTCCTTCTTGCTGCAAGGGTAGCAAGCCTGGAGTGAAATGTGCACACTCTGGAGCAGTCCTGGGTTTCTGCCTGAGTTAACTGCAGAGCCTACTTGAAGCTAAGGTATCCTGCATCATTAGTGTCTCATCTCCACAGTACTGGGTCATCCAGCACTTCTGAACTGATCCAGATAAAATGCATGACTTTTTCTGCTGAAGTAGACAAAACAAGGTATGAAGCTCATTAGGCACAAAGGAGTCTGCCTGCATGAAATTAACATTTCAATTTTGACCAAATTTGAACTCACAGTGTGGGTTTGTATCAGATGGGTGTTTTGTGCGAGGCAGCTGCAGCCTTTTTTATCTGGTAACAGGAGACCTAAGAGTGGATATTCCTGATAGAGACAGTTCCCATTTCTTAATCCACAGGTATTTCTTCTACTACTGTTGTTGTATAAAGAGACAGCTGTTAGTTTTAATCTCTAATTCGGTTGTCTCATTAATCTCTGTGCAAGAACTTTCTTGATTTCTTTATTTCAAGATCCATTGGTCTAAATACAGGGAAATGGAAGGTTGCAATTTCTTGTTTGGACAATGAAAAGTGTGTCTACAGTTCTCACTGCCTGGCCTGGACCAGCAAAAACCTGTACATATCATTTTTTTAATATTTTTTCAGCTACCATTCCTGGTCTGTCTCCCTGAACTGCTAGAGCCACAACATTTTTTGGTTGCTCAGCAAGCCCCACTGTGTATAGCTACATCACACCACAGACACCTTCCTGCAACCTTGGTGTACTGGTACGCATATTGCTTTCAGGAGTGGTTTCCAGGACCAGTAAGACACAGTCGGATGGAGACTTGACGGCCATGTACAGAAATGCTGCCCAGCCCAAGCCCAACTAACATCCCTGCCAGCACACAAGTTAGGTGTAGCAGGCATCAGGCTGTCCACGGCAAGGGAAAGGTAGCAGTGATACAAGTGCTAGCACACTAATCCTTCTTCACAGTGCTTCTCACACTGAGGAGGTACCATCAAGACTGTCAGGCTGCAGCTGTGGCTGGCCTTTATAGAAATACAGGCTCAATAGTGGAGAAGATTGGTGGCATGCCCGCTCACACGTGCGCACACACATACAGACTTCACAACGTGAACCTCAGGAAAGGACGGCACTTCATGGAGCAGCCTGCCTTACAGACTGTCAGGGTGGGTATGTGGAAGAAGTACACAGTTCTGCCTTGGAAATTCTCTAGATAGGTGTGTGACAGCAGCAAACACCATCATTTTTCTATTAATTACATTTCTATTGCCATTTGAGAGCACTAAGGATCAGGAGAAGCATGACGCTAGAGCACAGAATGAGCTATGATCCTGCAGGTGAATTAATTTATCACTTTCTCTTAAGTACTGTTTATCAGTTTACATTAAGCTAGGTTTAATAGCTTTTTCATACCCATCTTTTTTCCCTCCAAAATTGTCAACAATTCTTGGTTTCAGCAGCCTTAAAAGTGTGCTTTGGAAATATATTCCCTAACTTACAGAAAAAGGTGCATGTAAGATCATTTTAGTATGCAATTTAGTCATCTAATTTTTTTATGGTCTTTTTCCTCTTTTCTTGTGGTATACCCGTTCTATCTAATCTGCATAAACTATTTTTCATATGTTATAGCTATCTTAGCCAACAGATGGTGCTATATATAACAATTTTTATGATACTGTATAACATAAAAATAAATATTACAGTTAAACTGTATATGTAATTACTTTGCTAGAAAATAAATGTGAAATTGAAGTTCACAATAATAAATGCTTATCATAAAAATTAGACACAAGGAACAATAAGCGTTGAGAGTCACTGATGAATGTTCATTTTAGCCTGCAGGTGGGGAAAGATGGAGTTGCATGTGTAAATCTGGCTGTGGTATCAATGCCACTGCTCTCGTACATGAGGATCTGTTGCAAAATCAGGCCTTCAGGTTGGTAGATTTTAAGATCACTAAAATTACCACTGTCTGTTCTGGTTCCTACTCTCTGGGATTAATACACTTTATCTAAATTGAAACAGAAAGATATGGTACGCCATGGGTACTCATGCAACTGAAGTAGGACCACTCCAGAAAATAAGAGTTATGAAATGCAATTTTAATTAAAAATCACCAGGGTTGAGTACCACCAGTGTTTCACACTGTGCTAACATTTCATCATCCAAACAGTGCAGTAAGTTTGCCAGTACTACTCAGGTATGTAAAATTAATCATGTGCATAATGACATGCAGAACAGATGATATTTTCTGTGGGTTTGGTCTTTCTTTTTGTAAAAGGCATGCGAACTTCTCTGGTAAGGCATAACCAAGCCTAGTGTGGTGAACATATTTGAATATCAACAAATAAATATTACATAACTAAGTAACCAATCATAAATCACTTATTTCTGTGTACTCAAATACCAACCTAAAAATTTATCCAACAATATATTAGCCAAATACTATACACCAACCCCACCACAGCATTCTGATAAAGCTGTTATCAATATCACCTTGTGTAATCTTTTTCTCTTCAAATAAAGAGATTTGTTTTTTGCAAATTTGCTACTTTATTGAACTAAGCAACAGTTCATCCTATTTATCTGGTCACAGCCATCTCACTGAATTTAAGTTAATATACATTTCAGCCTACGTTTAAAATACTTCCAGAAAATGCAGGTATTTTTACAACATAAAAACAAATAAAGAAAGCTGATTGCAAACATTCTACATGGAAAAATCATGTACTATTAGTTCTTTGCTGGAATGAGTTGTCAAAAACTTCATCACTGTGGAATCTCATTACTTTAACAGGGCGCAGCATATGTTTCAGTGAATGCCCTCAGTCTTACAAACACTGACACTTAGGCCCCTGTTCACAAGAGCAGATGTATTTTTTTCTAAATTTTGAAATGTCTTCATTTTCTTACAGGAATGTTTAACGTTTGGGAAAGCAGTCTTCATTTTATGACTTCATAAAACTGAACTTCTGGTGACAATTGCTGAAAATACCTCAACTACATGTACCCTGTCTTGTTTTAATCCTCTTTTGTTCATATAGTTAGGTAGAAAAGTAAGTACTCTCAATCAAACAGTTGGCCATTGCCATTAAAGGAAGATTTAAAATGGTCATTCATAGTGTAGTTAAGTAGTACAATGATAATTTTATATATCTACTGAAAAAGATTCTTTTTTTTAAAAAAAAAGCAACAATTGCCTTTTAAGTCTGCCTTACATATTTTATTTAATCTTATATTGATTAATGATTAGGGATAATAGAACACTGCAATAATTTAGCTGTATTCTAAGAGATTTTTGAACTTAAACTGAAATGCTGGTGTTTACTGGATTGTCTTAGGAAAATTAGAACTTTCTTTTTCTTTTTAAAAAGAAAAACAAAATGAACACTGTTTTTGAGTGAAAATGATGTCAACTTCAAACCACTTTCAGGATAGCCACACACAAAATGTTCAGAATTTCTTTCCATCTTTCCCACTCCCCCACTTTCCTCTTGTGAGTGGGGCAGCACTAAGTCACTATTTTTCAACTATTTTCAGTTATTCTGCTACAGCCTTTAGTGCTGCTTATGTACAGTTTGTCACAAATTGCTCTCAGTGCTGCTTTTCTGTGAGGATTTGGAAACAAGGCAGGGATATTGGCTGCTGGTTCATAGGCTGTATAATGTTTCAATTCAACTGAGGTGAGTGAAAAAAACTCTGTCTCTGGCATGGCTGGTGGGTGAGTGATAGTGGACTAGCTCTGGAGCGGGACTATCGGATTTTGCCACAACAGGGCAGGATATAAGATTGGTGTGGTTATAATTGGAAAGAAGTGTGGGGAGCTTGGTCCTCAGCAGGATCATATGGGGAATTAAATGCAGAAGCCTGTGGAGTGTGTCAGGAGTAAAGCTTATGTGAATTGGGTGGGTTTGTAGAGGATGGTGTCACCTACGTAGCACCCTCCTTTTTTCTCAGCCTCAGTGGCATACTGCTATCCATCGTCTGAATTACACATTGCTCCGTGATGAAAGTGTGCACACCTTATCTCATCCTCTCTGTCTCTCTTCAGGGGGAGGATCCTGCTGATGTAAAGACCTAAAGGCAACAAGGACAGCATGGGATGAGTTGCAATGATGAAACTACCAGAGAACCGTCTCCTTGCACTCCTAGGGTGAAGGCTTCAAATATTACCATTGATGCTGAGAGTTCTTCTTTAGTCCTTAGGGATTCTGGCTTTTAATTCATTGGATAATTACTTTGGACTATATCTAAGTACACATCTACAATGCAGTCTTGCAACTATTCAAGCCACTGGTAAAATGTTAACTAAAGTTGGAGAGGAAGGAGGTACTGAGCACATTGAATAGCTCTACAAGTACACTTGCAGAGCACTAGCATTGATATCTGTGTTTCAACCAGCTGAGCAGCCTTGACTTAATTTAATTACGAGTGTGCCTCACCTCTGTGTTTAAACTGACAGTGTCCGTCCTGCTTGCCCACTTGTACTGTGGCTGAAGATAGCTGTGTCCTTACTGTGTATTATTTGCCCTGTACAATTTCCAAGCCATCTACAACAGAGTCCCACCTGACCTAGGACATCCTCTGTCCCTTCACTTCTCAGCACCTATGTGAAATTGGTGCTATGGCTTTGTGTCCTCTCCCTGCTACTCGTGGGGTGTGCTGGGAGGAAGGACAACAGCTCCAAGATCAGCTGCACTTGTTCTGCTGGGGCCCTTCTACATTACCTTGCCAGCAGAAGCCTGGAGGCTGGCTATCTTATCTGCATTTGCTCTTACTTGATGGTGGCTTCAGCTCTCCACCCACTAGCCAGTTTGAGTGGAGGGGAAAGGTTAGCCTTTACATTGGAGACCAAATAATCTCCCACATCTGGGAAGCCCCAGACTAAGCACCTTCAGTGATCTATTCATGGATTTGTGGCTAGGTTGGCCAGTGCTCAAGTGGTGTAAGGAAATGGGTGCAGTACAAGTCACTTTCTGGTATAGGTACACATGTTGTAACAGATGATGCAGCATTCTCAATCACCACAAGACTTACGGAGCTGGGATGTCAAGCTTCATCTAGTAGCTCTGAGAATTCCTACTGCCATGGAAGCACTGCATGCCCCTGTCAAAGAGGGACCCACTAGCCCCCATGCTCAGGGTGGGACCACTGCCAGGACTTGGACAGCCAGGTAGTGCCCGCTTTCCCCTGCTTTCATTCTTTCAGCCCTTTTGGCTTCTTTATATTCATACAGGTCCCAGAGCCCTTCATCTAAGAAGATAGCTACCGTCAGGCTGGAATGTGCTGCTGGGTTATGCAAAGGTTTATTAAGAGCCTTTTAACTGAAAGTGTGGGAAGTCAGCTTGGATGCATTTGTGTGTTTATCTGCAATATACCAGTTTTCTGAGAAATGTTGCATACTGCCCAGAAGTGTCCACTACCTGAGTTGCTCTAACTACATAATTTCTTAAGTGCATATTGAGGTCACTGCTATAAGACTGTTTTGACTTTCACAGAGGAAGAAAGCCTTTGTCCTTGGAGGACATGAACTGAGTTTTGTTTTATTTGTTTGGGGTTTTTTTGTTTGGTTTGGGTTTTTTTATTGGTTTTTTTTTTTTTTTTTAATAAGATTTCCTTATTAAATAGCAGTCTACATGAATAGATGTTCAATGATTCTAATGACAGAGAGGATAGCCTTAATGATGAAAGGTCTTAGTTGCAACTGCCATTCCTCATTACATCATCTTGTTGGACCCTAACAGGGGCACAGACAGGAAAAATCACAGAATATCTTGAATTCCCTGTAAGCTGGATATGAATTGTCAGCAACATTAATTCACAACACCATTGCTTTGTCAAAGTTAGTTATATGTGCTATTGTGTTGAGAATATGTGACTGATACGGTTGCCTTTATAATTAGGAGTCTGTCACATTTCAATTATATATTCATACCACTTTTCCAAAGGTTTATACATCAGATAAACTCCCTCCAGGCTGAAATGTGCCATGATAAGTAGTGTGGGGACAATTTTGTTTGTGTGCTCTTGACCACTGCTTTGCTACAGGATTATTACGGATATATGTAGGGTCATGTGTGATTTCGTGTCTTCTAGAAAGACCTTACTTCAACAAAAAATGAGGGTTATTATTTTCACAGTGTTGGCTTAACCATCTCCTCATGGAAGACACTGAGAGTTTTACCATTGTTTTCATTGTCACAACATCCTGGCAATGCTAAGTACTTTCAAAAAGACACTTGCAATGTAAAAGTGCTATATTTCATAACACTAAATAATAGTATCTAAATGAAAGTTTGAAGGAAAAAAGGAGGATCAAAGTTTAAAATGTCTTGTTTGTGAACACCAGTCTCAGTAGTAGTTCTCAGCAAACATACATCGTGTCAAGGTACAAGGTAAAACGGTTGGATAAGTTGCAATTTCTTTTAATTAGAAATGCATCTTTGGAGATTGTTTGTGGAGGAAGAACAATGCCTTGAATTTAATTGCACAAGTAAAAGTCTTTAGAAAAGAACCATTATAGTGTCCAAGAAAACCCCTAAAAACATGCAGTGATGCACAGATGTGCTGTGAAAATCTTAAAATGTGAGCTAACTTTAAGAAGATCCTCACTGAATATTAAACAACCTTGGAAACTGCTGCCCAGAAATAGCATTTTATTCTCTGTTCTCAGTGTGGGGGTGGAGTGCTGAGAGCTTATTTTGTCAGAAAAGAGGCAGTTGTCAATTTTTTTCAGACTAATTAATTTAGCTTTACAGGTAAGTTGGCTACTGGATTTATATTTATGGGTTGTTATTAGAGAGGGACTAGTGTTTCTAAGGCTGTGTGACACAGACTGAAGACTCTTTAAAAGTTTGCCTGTATTCACCCATAAATATGGGAACAAATAAAGGCATAGTCTGGATGTCATTTGCTTGTCCCAACAGGCAGAGCACTAGGGATGGCTCTTTCTGCATGCAGCCCAACTGCCTTTAGTGACATTGTTTCTCTCTGGGCACAGTATTTTATTGGCAATGCAGGGAGACAGGATAAATAAGTATGGGAAAAATGTGTGGGGAGAAAACATACACAAATATACAGAAATTTTGTTTTCATGTTAGTGATCCAAACAGGAACTGTGGAGAAGGGTGGGCTTTTTTGCTTCTTACATGAATACAAGCCATATTTTCAATCAACAACACTTCTCTTTTAGCAGATTGTCATTACTATTAAGTATAGAAATTCTGTGAATGTAGAGGAAACTGGAGCAGGGGAGCTGTGAGGATGATTATTTTAGCAGCATTAATTTTCTAATAGGTCACATAGGTGGGACCTAATGCTGCCTCTGTCTTGGGCATAGCACAGTATATTTTATAGGCATTGGGAATGCTATCTAACCACTAGCACATTTTCCCTTGTGATTTTCTTCTAGCTATCTCGTACTTGCTGAGCCAGTGCCTCTGCATGGTTTGAGAGATAGTTTAGGGTACAGGGTGGTCTCAATGGGCAGTTGGATCTAGCCAGCCTAATTTTCTGGGAAGAAAAAGAGCTCAAATATATAAAGATGAGTGATGCTAGACCTTAGTCTCCTCCTGGTCTATTTTGTCTACTGGAATGGGCATAGTCAACAATACCAAAATCATAGAGCTAAATACCAGGCAGAGTTAAAGAAGGAGAGGAGGGAGATCACTGTACAGAAGTCACCTCATTCAGGAGATTACAGAAGCATGTACTTATGCTCTTCTGGAGATCAGAATGTACTGAAGTCCCACTTAAATTTAAGTACTCGCTTAAGTGTACCATCTAAAATAAGATTTTTTCTTTCAAATCAAGCCATATTATATGGACAATTAAAACTGTGCAGTTTCTATTGGACTAATTGTGGAAATCAGGATTTCTCATGCAAGGTTTGCACATCTCCATGCATAGGTTGTCTATTCATTCTTTAAAACACAAAAAGCTTTAAAGTCAGAGAGGAAGAGACACCATGTACCACTCCCTGACATCCTGCTAACATGCAGGAGGAAAAAAAAAAAAAAGGTTACTTCTAGTTTTTCTTGGTTTTGGTTCTGCAGCTGATAATTTCTTCAAAATACGTTCATATAAGTATACTTTTATTTGCATTTAAATACAGTAAAATAATTGTTGTTAAAATTTCAAACTTAGTGTGAAAAGTTAAATTCTTAGATGAATAATTACTTGGCTTGACCTTCATCTCCACAGTGTCTTTTTGCACCAGCTTCCAACAGTTCTCAGTAAGCTTGCTTTTTCATAACTTCTTTGGATAATTACCAGTAGTATTGCAAAATTTCCTTGCTAATTTTCTATACTCTTTCTTCAATTTAGGAAAGCTGGGGTATTTTTTAAATAACACTCACACACACACCCCTAGAGTGTACATATGTTTAGTGTTCTACTGGTGTTTATTTTACAAGGGCAAATTTTTAGTGCCTGCATGCATGTGCACATCTGTATGTGTAACACAGCCTGTGATCTCTTCCTTAGCTTAGCAGAAGTCTTCTCTTTCTCCGTTCAATAATAAATGAGCAGAATCTTGACAGCAGCCAGAGAATGCCTGATGAGAGTGCCAAATAACTGAGCTGTCATCTGGAGACACAGGTTTCACTTCTCCAAAATGAAGGTGATTTGACTCCTCTGACATGTTTAAATGTGTTCTAGCTCACAGGGATCTGTTTACAGTGCCTCAGTCACCTCTGCCAGAAGCAGTGCCTCTGCTAGGCCAGGCCATGGTGTGCTGGTCTCCTTGGCTTCTCACAAAACCATACCTGTGAGAGACTCTCTTTTCCAGCTGCCTTCAATTCAAGGATTCGGGGCAGGAAAACCCTTTTTTTCACCAGGCTTTAGTCAAACAGCAGAGGACAGAAGGCATCTCTATCTTTTATTTACCAGTCTGAGATTTGAGTTCCTTCCTTAGGTTGTTCATTTCTGAAGGCTAAGAAAATTTTACCAGCATTGTTAGGGAATATGGATTCAGTTTTCTCTGAGAAAGGCTTGACCACAACATCCTCTTCAACCCCATCATCCAGTGTAATGCTGCAGCTCTTATCCAGATGCAGTCTACGTCCTCTTGTAGACATTAACTAGTGTATTCCCACTAAAATGACACTTTCCCTTCAGTTAGATACCACTCAAATAGTGCGAATACCTCTGCTATTGCACTTTGCCACAGGGTTAGCAGAGTCATTTTGAGAAGGATCAATATTGCAAGGTACTGATATGAAAAGCCTCTCTCAGCGTACAAACTTCAGTTCATTAGTGTTGCTAGTGCAAAGAGTTATGAAAAACTTCTACTTTCCTTAGTTTTATTCCTCGCCAGAATTGAAGCTTTACAGCGAATAAAAAGCATTTGGAATAAAAAGTGCCTAGATTACTGTGTATATTCGCATTTTAAATATGTTTACAAAAACCTGATGTCTGTGAGTATTTTGTAGTAATCTTTTCTGGTTTTAGTTTTACTAAACTAAGTTCCTCTTGTTTACTAATGTGGTGCACTAATGCGCAGCACAGGTAGTTGCCAGTTTTGTTAGGCCAAAATTGCACAGGAAATGGCAATGAAAAATGTTGCATTCCCAAAAGTTTTTCCCAATATTTTATACTCATATTTTGTCTTGAGGCACAGAGACATGTCTATGAGGAGATATTTATTTTTTTTATTATTTGTTAAAAAGTGTCACTTGATAATAAAAGAGATTGCAGGGTACTTATTATTGGAGAGTTTCAACAAAGTACTGTTAACATGCCTTGAAGCACGAACAGGCAAACTATTTCATGAAAACTTTGATGGCTTTTAGTCCTTGTTATACCTCAAGGTAAACCTCTCATCCATCTATGTATCTAGTAGTTTTTAAATGATGCAATTTTTTTGTCCTTAGTATGTCAGTCATCCTAGAAAATTTTCTGCTATTAATCACAAAGAATGGTGTCCTGGACAGTGGAAAATGTTGTAGAGCAAATGAGACAAACCCAGCTCTTCTCATTAGGGATGGTTTGCAATATCATGAGAAAACAGGAATAAAAAATATATCAGATTTTAAGGACTTCACTTAACAGCCCATTTTCTAAATTATATGTGAGTTATAGAGTATATTGTATTTCCAAATTCATTGCACCAGTGCTCTGTGGTAGGATAAAAAGACTGGTACCTTTATGAGAGTTTTCTTGTTTTTCTGTGAAGTGTCTAGAATTAAGTGTTCCCAAGCACACTTACAATAATAAATTCACAGGGGAATAGCGGTGACCCAAATGGCCTTGATAAAGTTTGCAACTCTGTGCAGACGTAGGTGGAAGCACATCCAGGAGCAGTTCCAGCAGAAGGAGGGTAATGAAAGCCACAGCTGCTGATTATACACCCACATGAACGCAGCTCCAGCCGTATTTTGTGTTCCTGTACTACATAAAAAGGATGGCTGTAAAGTTCTCATGAGTACTATCTTCTACGAAATCATCCTACCAAATGATTAGAGGGCAGAAACACCTTTCCTGTGAAAAAAAAAAGGGTGAGAGAGTTGGGGTTGTTCAGCCTGCAGAAAAGAAGGCTCCAGGGACGTTTTATTGTGGCTTTTCAATGCTTAACAGGGGCTTATAACAAAGATGGAAAAAGACTTTTCACCATGGCCCGTAGTGACAGAACAAAGTCTAATGGTTTTAGAGTAAACCAGGGTACATTTACATTCGATATAAAGAATAATATTTTTACTATGAGGGTGGTGAGACACAGGAACAGATTGCCCATAGAAGTTGTGGATGTCCCCTCCATGGAAGCATTCAAGGTCAGTGTTTTGGGGTTCTGCGCTGGGGTTTTGGCAGTGGTGGAGGGGACTGCAGGGCCGGCTCCTGTGAGAAGCCGCTGGAAGCCTCCCCGGCTCCAGGTCGGACCCGCCGCTGGCCCAGGCCGAGCCCCTCAGCGACGGCGGTCATGCCTGCGGGAGAGCA
>JANZLQ010000079.1:17440283-17453102 GCA_026212715.1 Elanus axillaris | reverse complement strand
TCCCACTGCTACCTCCTGCTGAGCAGACAATTGTGGTAACTCCCTGTTAAGTGAACAATTGCAGCAACTGAAATGCCAGATAAGAACATGTGTAGTGCTTGCCCAACAAGGTCACCGCCCACAACGCAGAGGAAGACTACGGCCTTCATCCTCACGACGCCCAGAGGGCCCGAGACGACCCCCCCAGCAACAGCACCTACACCCGGGACAACCAGGCTATAAAAAGGGGACTCTGGTGGGGGTGAGGTGTGCGCCGTTGGTGGAGCAGGAGACTCCCCGGCCGCCCAGCATGTTGCTTTGCTTGCTCAACCGCTTGCTCAATTAATAAAATTCGGAAGTTACCCATATTGGCTTTGGGTTTTGATTATCTCAAACACAACAAGGAGAGCAGCAGCTTTGACTCCTCTGACAGTCTATGAGGAGAGGCAGGTTGTCCAGCCATTTTGTAGCCAGAGCCTGTGTCTCCTACATGAGACACCTTCCAGAGTGCACAGAGCAATGCTAATCACACATCAGAGTTACTTTAAGGGTGACAATATCTCAGGACAATATGAACTGTCACAGAAAGGGTCTGCTAGGAGCAACCTAATGGGAACGTCTCTAGTCATATGTCTTGAGGACTGCTGACAAAACTACAGCTAGTGTGGGCAGGTTTCTGGCACCTGTTACCTGCTGACACCTAAAGATTAGCTATGAGACCCGTGGTGTCTAGTTTGTAACCAAATGAAAGAGCATGAGTAATCAGGCACCATTAGACTGTATTGTTGCTGTATATGACATTGCAGTAACACAAAAGCACAGAGAAGTTTTTCATTGCTATGCCACCCACTGCAAAACAGACCAAGAAAAACAAAGAAAAATCAAGGAAGGGAAATTAAAGTGCTGAATTTCATGATGTTTCCCAGCTGGGACTAAAAGAGAAAATGTATTATTTAACTGATGGTCTGAAAGGACAGTAGATTTTTTTCAAAGTTTATTTTCATTATTTTTTTACAAAGCTCACAGTATAGTTCAAATTAAAACAGTGTTTCCCCTCATTAACAATTTGAAGCATGGTATGGCAAACATTTTTGCACTTACAGAGCAGAGCTTTCAAGCATCCTGTTAATGCAGAGGGCAGAAATGGAGAGCAGAAACATGTCTAATACAGAAAGCATTTGAAGAGAACAAGTCTAATCTCTATTTATGCAATATTCCAAAAAAACCAAAGTTCTTGTGGCAGGGAAGTAAAGTCAGTAGTCTGGCTATTTTAAGTTCTAGATTTAGCTACAGAAGTAATGATATATTTAACAGCCAAACATCTCAGCACAAAACTGTAACTTAGTCAACGTAAATATAAATTATATATTTGAACTGAGTTAGGAAAGCATTTGAAGTGGTGTTCTCTTAACAGAACAATATTGGGTCATTGTAACCCATCCCTGGAAATACTAAGAGAAGTACTTGCTGTTATAGGCTCTCTTGAGAGTTTTCAGTAATGGCAGTCACAGTGGTAAACATTCTTCTTGGCACTAAAGGCTCCATGTTTTCCTGTTAATGGTGAATTTGTTGTAAGAGTATTGGTACCACTTCAGTAGCTTCCATTTTAATTTACAGAGAAAATTTTATACAAATTTTAGTTGAGAATTGAGTGGCTTTGCTAAAGAACCCATGCATAATCTGTATGTCTGCTTTACAACTGGTTGACAAGAGAAGGACTGAAGGGCAGAAGGAGGTAAGTATATCCTTCCTTAAAAATATGTGTTGAACTATATTTACACAAACTTTTCTGGGAATAAGTTTGGTCTTGCTATGATTTCACATTAGCATTGATATACTTCATTCTGTGTAGTTATTCTTGAAGTATACTGGACTGAATTCAGAATTAGACATTAGTTTTTCCATCTCTGTTGTCTACTGCAGTCTCTATTAATGTTTATGAACCACATCTGCTATTTAGAAAAAACTATCCCAACAGATGTACAGGATCAGTTGATACATAAAATCTTGCTCAGATTTCTCTAGTTCAACCACTCTGGAAAGTTTTCCCACAAAAGTTGCAGAGCCAACTACTATAGTGATACTTTGGATTTGTTTGTGTATTATTTATCTTCCACTCCTGACACTTCATGTGCTTCAGGAACAATGTCTGTATGGTATTTTTACACTGTCTCCATCGCAGGGGGTAGAATATTACTCCTTTTTTTTTTCTTCGGTGAGTCACTCTTGTATTGTCCAAGTTATTGAAAAGCCAGATTGATATAATGAAAGCAAGACTGTGCTTTCATTGTCCTCCACTCTCTTAAATTTTTGACTCTTATAATTTAAGCAAAACCCACACCTCAGATCCTGAAGCAAAACTCACACCTCAGTTCTGGTCATGATCCTCTGGATTTTTTATATTATATGTCTAGTAATTCCAAGGCATCCCTCCTTTTTGTTACATACAGTTGTTCCTTCAATAGGTGACATAAACAGTTAGGCAGTTGCCCTGAGAAAAGGATTTGGTCTCCATCATTGTATTTTACCTTTCTAATATGGCTACAAGCTTTTGCTTACACTAGCTTTTCAGTAAACACAGTTGTCCTTTTTATTTAATCTAAATATAGTTCAAGTACTCTAAAAGTATGCAGCTTTCACTCATGTAGGAAAATGGACATCACAGTTTAGCTACAGAAGTGGAGGAAAACTGCCAGTAGCTTAAAAGAACTGTTCATCTGACATTTAAGCTTCCTCTTATGGCTTTTTAGGACATTAATTTGTTTACAGTTTTACAAAGAGAAGCAATGCAAAGACCTAGGTTTGCATATGATGTAGATTATAAAGAAGCACAGTTCGATCAATCTCTTTGAACAGCAGATAGCTGCTAATTGCAAATCCCCTCACAGTAGTAATGTATTACTTTATTGAGATACCTGCTTATCAGAAAGTTTAAAAAAAATAAAAATTAAAAAATCTTGCCCTGCCTGTATTTCTCCATTCTTCTGATATGTCAAGTGTGAAGGAAATTTAAGTAAAAATTTCATTAGTTAAGTTCTCTTCACCAGATAGAAGTGTCTCTCCTTAGTTTGCAATCAAAATGGGAAATATCCATTGCAGTTACAGTGTTCACAGATTGACTGCTGGCTCATGCATTGTCCAAAATGTTGATGTCACATATATAATTTGCAAATTTAAAAGCTGTTTATTCTGATATATGCTTTCAAAGTTATAAGATATTGGGTGGTTTTTTTGCAACAAATAAAAATGATTTCATAACCTAGAAATTTTAAAATGAAGAAATCACTGATGAAAGGTAGAACACATAGTATTTCTGCAGCAAAGTGCACAAGTTTCAAAACTCTACCTCATACTCATCAAGTGTTTGACTTATATGAATTTCCTAATGAATGTTATAAGCCATACATATCATTTGCCGAATAAACTGCTGGTGTTTTATTCTACCAGTTCAATTATTCAGTGAAGATTTTCCAAAGACAAGGACCTCTACCAAGCTTATCAGATATTCATGTAGAGGGGTTATGGTTCAGTAGCTTATGCAACAGTGCCCTTTTCTTCAGAACAGTTTCTGAAGACTTTAAGGATTTTGAAATTCAAAGGTATGGAAAGGGGATATGTCGTTTATGATAGGAAGATAGTTATAAAGCTGAAAGTTGTAACTCAGGTCTGTGACTACCCATAAAGCAAACTGAGCTTGCCTCTGACAAACATGTACAAAAGCACAGACATTTTCAGTGAGGTATCTCTCAATTTGTCTATTTACAATATTCCATGTGATTTTTTGTTAGTGACTGAAGTCATACCTGTGTTACTGCCTTGATATTAATTACCTGCATCTTTCACCATATTCACATTCTCAAACATCCCTTTTTTCTCTCTGTTCTCAACATGAAGAACTTATAAACACCTTGCTAAAATATTCAGCAATTGAGTCAGTATTTGGTGCTTAGCCAATTTTGACAGTTTAATAAACGGCTTGCATTAAGCCGTTGTAACTGGACATGCAGTGCTCACCACAATCTGGAAGCAGCCCAAACCATTCAGTGTATAACTAATCCTTGTAAGTAGACAGACATAAAGACCTGGTGGAAAAAGACCAAAATACTACACAGACATGTCTTTGGCAAAACACATGGGAGGCTATACATACATTTTCTAGAGTTGGGAATTAGACTGAAGAAATGTGATACTGGGAAGGAGAATGTGCCCCCCACTTCCCCAGCCCTTCTGTGTGCAGAGCCCCAGGGAAGGATGTAGATAAGTTCTCCCAGCCTGCAAACTCATTCTCCGAATGAGAAGTTTGGCAGTCTGCTTGCCTTGAAATAGGATGTCTGAGAGGTCTTGCAGAGAATGGGTCACTCTCTTATACATTGACCAACTCTATTATCATCATTGAAATTTAACTCACCTCAGCTAAATATTGGATAGCAGAGTGCATCTACAAAGATCAGGTGAAACATCTCAATATTACAGATAAACAAACATATTTAGCTGGTTATGCATAGCAATCCATACTCCATGCATAAATTTATGCTGTCTAATATATGTCATTCTGGTCTGGGACAACAGAAACAGATTGGCATTACATTTTTCTGAGAAATATATGAAATACCAAGGAAGAACTGGTCTGGATGGCTCACCTGGTCCTGCCAAGGGGTTGTCCCTTCTGCAGGAAGGTCTTGCTCTGTGCCAGTGCCAAATCACAGGCACTACCTCCACTTACACCTGTTGACACACAAGTGCCAAAAATACAAAAAATCAAGACAAAAAGGCTTAGAAAAGTAAGTGACTGTAGGTGCTACCGACTGCCAGCAAGACAGGTTGCATTGCAGCTGGTGAATGGAAAAGTCATTAAAACCTCTTTGAGTGTCATTAAATACAGTATGTAACTTGAGAGTGCAGCCTGCCATCACTCCATGTGCAGACAATCGATCCACTGTCAAGATAGCCCGAGCAAGGGACTTGGCTGAGCTGCAGGCGAGGGCGCAGCAGAGTTCAAGGCACTCATTGTGTGCCTTCCTCAAGAAGTTGTCGACTGGAGGAAGACCCATAGCCACGGATGGTGGGGATGCCTAAGCAGGACAAGGAAGATGAGAGCTGGACTGAATTTCACATTCTACATCTCAGTGAACAAGTTATTGACGTGAGAAGGGTATTACTTTGCAAATAAAACTCCTGTCCAGAAATGTTTGAGTATATGATTTACAAGGACCAAATAATCCTAGTAAACGCCGAGATAATAGTAGTAAAGTTAAATATGACTCATTTGAAGGAAAGGGGCCTTGGTAAAATAACAGACGGATGCTTCTAAAGCAAGGATATATGTTTACAAAGGTAAAGAATCTGATGTCAAAACAATGATATTGTGGTAAAATACAGTATTTCCACTGGCAAATATAGTTCACAAAAAAACCCTATTGCAAAGAACCACCTATGAATAATGTCAGAATTGCCCTTACTTTGCTTCAGGGAAAAAAATACAAAGTGGATTTTCTTGAGAATGTCTTCTCTACTTTGAAAATTTATTTCATTTTCTAGATGTTTTGGAAAAATGACCAAAACCTGTAAAACACTTGTTCATACCTATCAGTTAGTAACATCTCTTTTTCCTATAGTTTTCCCTTTCATTGAGGAACTATTACACAACTTTAATTCACTGAAGCAGTAAACGACGAGCAGATTTCGTGGACTGTGAGGAAAAAAAATGAAATTCAGGTTAATGTGCAAGCATTTATGCAAGGATTTTTAAGGGAAGAATTATGGTCATGCAGACAAACAAAAATGTATGTGATGTTTCTTTCTGAATCAGATTATGTCAAATTCAGAGTACTGAGCACCCACAATTAATTTTCTGACACTAATTTAGAGATTTAAATTATTTTTGGTGCATAATTTGATACATCATTTAAGAATCATAATTCCATATGAAAAGGAATTCCATAGGAAAGTTAAGAAGAATAGCTGTACACAATCTGAGTTTTCAGGAATTGTCACCTGACAAAGTCATAGAAAATATTTGTCCAGTTTTCATTTTTACTATACTTATTACCTTTCTGAATAACAGCCAACTGATCCTACAAGCTACTTTTATAAGTCATAAATCTTATAAGGCCATAACTAATTAACAAGTACACATAAGAGAAGCAAATACTGATGACTGTTAAGCAACTTACGAGGGCTATAGACGCACAAAAGGAAAGCAAGATGTGATACTGAATATTAGATTTTTTTTCTGGACTCAGTGCATTATCTTTGCTTGTTTTCAGTAGTAAATGCTTAATTACTTGTTGCAGAAATGCCTTTTAGTGTGAGCGGGGAGAAGACAAAAGTAGATAAGCTCGTCTGACAGCAAATTAGTAGCCCATTAAAGGACTGACAATTACATGTCTAGGAAGATATCCATGTGTGAGACAAAAAAGTAGAAATGGGGCTGTTGTACGCTGGGATCTCTTTGGGAGACTTTCATTTGCTCTTCTGGCAGAGGTCGGAGATTCTCGTGTGCTGGGTAAGCATAAGATGGCTCATCAGCTTGCAATACTCTGGATGCAGTGATGCTTCATTTGCTCTAGATTTTGCTTAAGCCTAGATATGAGTTACTGATTTTATTTTATGAATCTGTTTCTGTAAAACTGCAAACACATTACTTCTATTGTTAACTAAACCCACTGTTAGGTATAAACACAAGGCTCACCACCCCTGTCAGCCAAATACTTATTTTCAGTGAAAGAACTTGTACAAGAAGTGCAAGACCAATTCTTTCTGGCAAATTGCACTTTCACACTCATCCTGTAGCTTAAAACTTCCCTCTATGCTATTTTTTTCTGAGGAGTGGGATGTTGTGTGCCTCGGATGGCTCAGGAGTGTGCATGGGGTGGGCTCATGCTGATGGGTTCCAGGGATGGGGGGGTCCTGAATTCACACCACAGTACAGTGCACAGGCAAAATGGTTGTCAGCCTCTGAGGGCAGCTATTGCTCAGACACTTAATAACCTCCAACTAACAATTAAAAAAATGTGGATCAGAAAGCAGGGTCTAAGAATCGCCCTCCTCAGCCTGGAGCTAGAAGTAGCCCTTTGGTGTGCATGACAGCAAAGAATCACAAAACCGTTCCATTACCTGGAAAGTCTCTGGAATTACCTGCATGCAAATATTAAGCCATTTTTCTTTACCCACTAAGCAGCCCTAAAGTACATGTGAACATGGTGTACTTTGGAACCGAAATTTACTATCCAATTCTTCAAAAGTTTGGTAAAAATAGGCCAAAGGAATAATGGTGTGCTTGACAAGTGATCTTTAAAAACATTTTCTGAGGCTATTCTTTTTCCAGCAACCTTTTCACATTTGATTAATATTCCTTCCTGTTTTCTGGTTCAGAACATTGCTTCTTTGAGCTGTATTGGATCCAAATCTGAAAGTAAAAAACCAAAACAACCACCTTTTAATCCTAGGAAAACTGACTATTATTTCCATACCTTGGTTTTATCATATAGGTTGTCAAGACACAATAAAACTATGTATTTTTTGCATATGATGCAAGAAAAAGAAAGGAAAAAGAAGCTAAAGTTTTTTCAAGCTAAACTTGCTTTGCAGCTAAACTCTTTGCAGCCGTCCCAAACACAGCAGGTCAAATATTCTTGGATTACATTCAGCTCTCTATGAGAGCACAAGAGTTCATTCAAAATACTCCGTAAAAGAAAACAAAAGACAAATTCATTTAAAAGGGATCACAGAATCTCCCTTGGTTAAAGCCATGTATTAATAACTCACAGAAAATGTTGAATCTGGTTCAGTAAAATATCTGACACTTTTCCCACTGGAGACATTAACAATACTATTCCAAACATTTGTGGATTAGGCTGATGTAAACTTTCAGTTACCTGGAAATATCTTGGGCACAGTGGATTGTCTACATGTATTATTTGGGTGATAAAATGTTGTATGGCTACAAAAAGCTTATTGCAAGCCCCAGGATGAGCCCCCATCTCACGTGCTTCTGAGATGCAGTCTAAATAGGAAGGTGGTTTCTAGGAACATTTTGGAATTTCCATAAGAAAAGTTCTAATCTATTTGTTTAAATTAAATCAAAGTGCTTTAAACACTGTATTTTGTACTATAGTAACAGCAGAACTATAACCTCTGAACAGCCACATTGACAAACGTACACAGAAAGTATCCTTGTTTTCACATTTAAGGGCTTCTTTTTTTTTTTTTCTTTTTTTTTTTTTTTTTCCCCCAGAAAGGTGTATTATGGCTTGGGACAAAAATGCCTTTTGAAGAATATTGCTGTTAGAAGTAAACCACATCTTTTTATGGAGTCTCAGGAGCTGAGGATTGGTGTCATAAGCATGAAGAAAGCAGAGGAGGAAGCAATGAGGAGAGAAGCAGCGGGCAGGCGGTCTGCTCCGCTTCAGGCAGGCGGCCGTGTGGAAGAACAGCAGGAGCTCAGGGCTGGAGGCAGGAGGGATGAGGGAGACCAGCAGGCACTTCATAAGGGAGGGCAAGAGACCACTGTGGCAGTGCCAACACAGAGGTCAGCCTGGGGTGCTCGTGCTCGCCTGGACGCCAGACTTTGCCGGCAGTGAATTGCAGTGGCTACTGCAGAGACTGTCTCCTGTCCAGAAGTAGGCTGTCCTTGGCTGAGGGACATGGCAATTGATCGCTCTTACTAATGCAGATGAGGTTTAGAGAAACAAGTTTCATTCACTGATCAATATGAAGTTTTTGAAGCTGGCAGTGGAGAAATCTTTTTTTTTTTTTTTTTTTTTTTTGACTTGTGAACTGAATAATTTTAATACAGAAATCATTGATAGGATATACACACAAAATGTTACATAATTTTGACAGCTCCTTCTGTGGCATAACCATGCCATGGGGTACCCTTGCTCTTACACAGCTCAGATTTCCAAATGCTTACTTTCTATTGTGAAAAAAGTAAGTACCTTTGAAAAGATCTAATTTTCCCAGGGTACTTTACTTCCATGCGTTGGAATAGAAGCTGGTCCATATAAGTCAATTTCTTCAGTAACACAATGGACGAGATGAAGTAATGAAAAAAGGAGTGAAAGCTTCCTTTGTTGGTTGTCTATTTTACTACTAATCTGAAGGGTTATAAGTAACTGTAATAAATGGTTTATTGGTGAATGTTGTCTCTGTTGTTTTGGACACCTGTATGAAATACAAAAAATCCCTGATAGTGAAATATATTTACATTTTATTTTAGCAGCTTTCTGTCACTTCCAGTTTAATCACTCTTTGGAAACCTCTTCAAATGTTTTGGGCTTTTTAAAAAAAACTGCTTAAAAAAATAATTTGCAAGTAGAAACCAGACATAGTTAATAAGGCATCATTTATGCAAATTTACAAAATGAAGCTATGACTATTGCAATCTTTTATAAATATTTATGGTACTAATTACAGAAGTTGTCCTACTTTGCCAAAGAGTGGACTAACCAAAACTGAGCAGAAAAACAGTAAAAGTAGTAAGCAGTATCTTATTATAGCTATAAAATAACATTGTGGTAATATGCAAAAGACCTTGCCTTAAACATTTTAATATAAATTATCTGCTGAAGTGCTAAATGAAAGAAAAGCACAATGCATAAAAGCAGATGTAAACTCTACATCCTAATACTTCACAAGACTCAGTTAATAATTTCTATTACACTTTGTGAATAGGCAGTCATACATCATACTTCTACCTGCTCTGTGAAACAGCTGGACTATCCCAGCTTTACATTAAAGGTCCCTTCTGACAGCAGCTGTCGTTAATCACTAAGATTTAAAAATAGAAGAAAACAAAACAAAACAAACAAGAAACCAAAACAGCAAGGCTTGCACTGTGAGATACTGGCATCGGACTGAGTGTATTGGCTTGTTTGTTTAACAACTCGAATGAATAACTTCCTCAACTCTGCCACTCCTCGACATAGGCTGCCATTGATTTTTCCATTCTCTGCTTTTGCTTTTAAGGAACTTTTGTTCCCTGCCTCACCAGATTTGATCCAGAACTTACTGGCATGAAAAGAAATTGCTCCTTCAATTTCAGTGGGCACTGGAAAAGACTCAGGTTGAGACTGCTTACGTATTTTAAAATAGTTTATCTCTCGCTTTTCTACACTGCTATAATTCAGGAGTTTTTTCACTACATTTAGTGGTGACTGAACCCTGTATAAAAGATAATATGACCATATAAAAGATAATGTATCCATGGGAAATTTGACAAGGGTCCTGCGATAGGTGTTCGAATTCAGGAGACATCAGCTGAAGTTAGGCATTAATCACACCAACACATACTTAAGCAGCATTTCCATAGAGTATATAGAGGACAAAAATTAGTTTTACCTTCAATCCCTGGGCAGGTACCCAAGATTCCAAGGAGATGGAGAGAAGGATTATGGGATTTATAAAAAAATCAGACAAATGAGAGGGTTGTATAACAGCATCTCTAGAAATGAGGAAGGCTGAAAGAGTCCTTTAAGAGAATATTAGCACAAAGAAAGGACATTTGCATACTTTAAAACTGCATTTAAAACTCTCTTACATCCCCCTAATAGTTCTTTATTTTAATTGTCCATCTGGATGTGCACTAGACATGGCTCTATCTGTGTTATGTCAGATATCTACTAAGGAAATGCCAGGCTATGTCCTTCCATGGTAAGAAACCTGTTGTTAACTAGTTTGCTGTTACTGTTTGTTGTAATGAAAAAGAAGAAGTAGATCGTGCATTGTAATAAGTGAATGACTGTTTAAGGTCTTCACAGTCCTTAAAGCTGTCTGTAGTGCCCACACATGATCCCATGGGAACACTGAGATTAAATCTCAGCTACTCTGGCTCCATTACTATGTGGATGGTGAAGATACGTGATGCAGCCTTATAGTTCTTCTATATCAGGAGTGGTGCTATAGCCAGACACTTGCAGAGTTCTGCCTGTAGATTTCCCTCCCATCAGATTTCCCTCTGTCTTAAATTCCCCCAGGAATCTCAAATATTTTTTCTTAGTCATTCTGTGGTATAGATCAAAAAAAAAACTTTGGTAGATAGAGGAGAAAGAAAAGGGAAGTTTCTATTAAAACCCAAATAACCCTCATTGTTCTTGAGGGAAGGTAAATGGGGTGGAGCAGTATAAAAGGGTTGAAAAAGCTCTTGTTCTGCCTGGGAGAATCGATACGACTTTTCTCGACAAGAACTGATGCAGCGTTTTATCACTGAGCAGAAATGAATCTAGAGGTACCTCAGCCCGCTGCGCCAAGCAGCAGGTCGGAGCAATACCGCCTTTAAGAGGGATGCACGATGTGGTGCGACCAGGACAAGGCAGTACCTTGTCCCCACCTCAGGGCTCCTTCCTCGAGCCACCAACAGCCACTAAACTTCCAGCCTGCAAGTCCCTGCCCCAGGACTGAAAACTGTGTGTGCTTCTCCTCCACCTGTTTTCCTTCCAGGTCTGCTGCCAGCTCTGCCCACAGCCAGCATACCGCAGGCTATCTGCCGGCCCCTCAGCCACGATCGCAAATCCTGGTTTATACTTATGGGAAAATATCAGAATAATGTAGCACATTCCTAGGAACTGCAATGCTGCTGTAAGCTTTGATGCATCTCTTTGTATGTGAAAAAATTCTGTTTGATGTAATGGGCAGTTACTAGGATGCAAAACGCATTTTAGAAATTAATCTTATCTCTTTAGGACATTTGACCTCTGAGTACTTTAAGAATAACTAGAAATTATGTCATTCTCTTTGTTATACCTAAGACATCTGAAAGTTACTTTCCTTCCCTACTGTTTCCCCGTTTTCAGCTTTTGATTCATTATGGCAATCTGCATTTGGGAATTCACGTTACTTCAGTACTGCTGTGTAAATCCACAGAGAAGTGCTAGCAATTTTATGGTGGTTTATACTGCAGTCAGCAATAGAGACAGCAGAGAAAGGTGTAGAATTGGCTATTAAAGATGATTGAATGGTTAAAGCTATCACACAAGCTGTGATGCTAGAAATCAATAGTTGACATGGTGATTTCAAATCCAGTAGATGAAGACACAATAATTGCGGTATCAAGTGCAAATACAAAGGAGACTCCAGAATACCCTCCAAGTGCCACCCTGAGACTGAGCAGTGGATGGTCATGCTAAGAGGAAATCTGAAGTTGAGAGGCAGAAAAAGGTGTGTAAAACGGTGTGCTCTGTAAGAAGAGTACATCCACAGGTTTTGCACAATTCACCTTTCTGCAGCCTGCCAGCGTTCTCATCTATGAACAAAGAAGTCTTGTTTCTGTATAGCAAAAGTGCCATGGTACAGCCTTGTGGGTAGGACAGTACCTGCTTGCCTCCTTGTACCAAAGGAAAACACGAAATGCCAATGCCTGAGCAGCAGATGTTATTTCACAGCTGCTGCTGAGCACTTGGCTCAGTGTGCTCCCTTGCCGCAACAGGAGCAGTTTGGTTCTCGTCTTCCTTTTTTGTCTTTAAGTCTTAACAGAACCGCTTATTTCCATTCACAGATTCAGGACTTGGGAAGGCTTGCCATAGTTCTGTCAGAGAGGTAAAAAAATGAAGGCAAGGAGAATTCTGATATTGAATCTACCTAAGTCAGTGATTTTTAGCAAGTGGTCAGTGATTCTGTGGGCAGCAATAGACAACTTGTTGTAAGCCCATATGAAAAGTGGAGGACAACTTTCATTGTTTGAAACAAATGAAGAAAAACAAAGAAAAAGAAAAAAAAAAGAAAAAGTACCTATATGCTATCCAGGTATCTTACCCACTGAAATGTTTAAAAGGCACTACAAATTTTTAGGGGTCCACAGGCAAAAAAAAAAAAAAAAAAAAAAAAGGTTAAGGAAAAATGTTT
>JANZLQ010000079.1:17428162-17440183 GCA_026212715.1 Elanus axillaris | reverse complement strand
GGGTCCACAGGCAAAAAAAAAAAAAAAAAAAAAAAAAGGTTCAGGACAACTGGTTATACGTGCTTTCTGTTCAAGAGCTGGCTGGAATGTCTCAGCACAATTTCTGTTACATTGCAACAATGACCTTTTTCCATATTAAAAGAATCATTTTGCCCTCAGGGGTGACTTGCTCATATCACTGCTCTCAACTTAAATTTTGGACAGGAAGTTTTAGAAACTGCTTACATGAAGGCTCTGGCAAGCAACTGAAGTGATCCTGTAATTCCCCCTCTGTGCCCTGCCTGAGAAGTGTCACTCTGTCTCCTGTAAACTGCAGTCCTAAAGCACTTTTCCATTGACTAGGGGCTGCTGGTGGGAAGGAAGGGTGCAAAGACCTTATGATATTGGGTTCAGGTGCCTCTGTCTCGAGTCTACCAAAATCAGCATGATTTTACATGTATCCACACAGCCAAGTTGCAGCTTCCCAACAGCAATTGTACATGTTGTGTTACAGGAAGAACTCAGCCAACCTGATTCAACAGAAGCTCTGCTGGTAAGATCAGATCACAAGACAAGCCAAAAAATTGCAAGCAGGCTTCTCCCCCAAAGGTAAGCTTTTTTGTCCTGTCGCTCTTACCTTTCTGATAGCAAGTGATGGAAAAATATCTCCAGCACAAATCTCCTGCAGCCAGTTCAGCTGCACTCCTGCATTTAGTGACGTGGACTGAAAACTGACAGGCTTTTTTTTCTCCTTTAAAAAGAAAAGAAGCTACTCTAGAGAGATGCATTTGCTGTTGATAAAAACAGAGTGATTAATTTACATGTACAGCTGCCTTCGAGGCTGACAGTCATCCACTTGACAGGATAGAGCAGCCGGATCTACCAGAAATGAATATTTCATAGCAAAACTTGGCTCTTTCTGATAAACAGAGGAGAGGTGCTGGTGGCAGCACTGCCATAAGCCAACTTCTGTCAGAGCAAAGGAATTGCCCCAAGTGGCAATGAGCTTTGTAGCATGTAAATGGACTTTGCTACACCACTTTTTGACTAAGGAATCTTGAGTCTGTAATTTTCTGGTCTCCTTTTACATTTTAATGTTATTTTGGGGATTCCATGACGTTAGCATGCATTTCCTTGGAAGATACTAACATGATGTTTGTAGTAATGATTTATGTGGTAAGAAAAGTTCCAAAGGTGCAATGCTAGTTTCCTGCCCCAGAAGGGCATGACAATCAAGGTCTTTTCTTTGTTTTAGTTAAGGAAGGTGTTGAGTGGCTAAGGACAGTCACAAGACATAACTTGTCTATTAAGTCTACAACAGACAAGGTGTCTACCAACCATCAATCATTGTGTAAGCCCTATTATATGTATAATTGCTTTTATTCATTGGTATATTTTCTGTACTATTCATGTACATATTGTTCTTACATTAGCTATATAACTTGCTCAACTATATGACTGAATTTTTAAGAATAGCTCCTTAATTCTTCGTAATCAGTAATTAGAAGTTGATTAAAATACATACATAAGCACCTAATTAAGTGTTAAACTGCCTTAAATGAATAGTTGGACTTCTGAATAGGGAATGAAGTCCCTAACTTGGAGATACCCGTCTTTTGAAGTCTGGTATTGCACTGGATACTGTACATTATCAAACTACTGCAGACCCAACCACTGTCTTTCACTTAGTATTGCCCAGTATTGCTTACTTCATGTTTTTAGTATCAGAATCATTCAGCAAGTTAACACAAATCTGAGTGAAAATAAATAATATTTAAATCTCCTGGATGGCTTGTTGAATGTGAACCAACATTGCAGAAGCTGGAACCAGTAGGCTATTGTTTTCTGATCTACATATCCAGAAATGAACCATTATTATTTTTTTCTTTACCAGAACAATCGAGATGGTTTGCTATAAAGATGCTTATCCTAAGATGTTCCGTTAACAGAAAATCTAGGTCTAACACAGTCCCTTTGAAACAATTAGGTCACAACATTTACAGCTTGATTCATTGCCCATCTATTGTTTTCCAAAAGAATAAATCATGCAGATTTATGTGCTTATTACATAAAACTTAAAGACTCACTGGCTGTCAGAGACTCCTCTTACATTATGCTATCAATAAACAGAAAAGTAAGAAATTTAGCTGAAATTTTAAGTGCTGTTAATCCCTCAAAGAGGGGCCAAAACTCCGCTTCTGTAATTTGTAGAAGTCAACTGCTGTCTAAAGGAAACAACAAACGTAATTCTCTGTTTCACCTATATCTTGCAACTTAATTGATTAAGTCCAGATTCTACTAGCATTCGGCACACAATTAAGTTTTTAGTCCATGAGTAGTCACATACAGCTGAATAAGAATATGGGGGAAGTATGGTATTAGTCACTGCTAACAAGGATAGCAGAATCTGCTTTCCTTGTTAGTATAAATCAAAAGCATTGTGTGTTTAACATTTTGCAATCCAGCCATCAATAAATTTAAAATATTACCCAGAAAAAAAATCTTTTCTCTCTCTCATTCTCTCTGAATAATTGTATTTGTCTGTCTTCTGGTGGACACCAGTTGAACTGACATTCAGTGCAAAATGCAAAGAAAAGAAAAGGGAATTCATAAAGTTAAGTAATTGAATAGGAAGTGTCAACAATGTTAATGCTGCTGCTTTGAGGGATAGAAACAGTGAACAAATCTTGCAGAAATTTATTTTCTTATAGGTAGAACTATTGTTCCTTCACTTATGCCCGAAGTACATCAAATTTTGCTGAAAAAGTGTCCTCTATATATCTCCTTGCAGTAATTATATACTCGGGTCTAGGAACAGCAACATAAATATAGAAGGCTATATCATTTGTAGCAAATGCAGATGTCGGAGCACATAATTTTTCTCATGTAAAGCAAAACTTACCTGGTTTTCCTAGGTACTGTTCCTAGGCACAATGTGAGCTTAATTGTTTGTTGCTCTTCTGAATAGTTTTAAGGAGAGAGAGATAGAAGAAGCAGCGTTGGGTATTGTGCTTTTTAAGACTTGATGATAATGTGCAAAAATGTCCCAGCATGCTTATTCAATACTACCTACTGCACTGCCATAAGCATCTAAACCTATTTTCGGGGGGGAAATGAACAGACACACCTGAGATCCTTCCTTTTGAGTGTGTTTGGGTTTTGGCTGTCCCTGCCATCACTGCCTCCATCCCTTAAGGTGCAAGGTGGGGTCAGCACTGGCTTCTGCAATAACTCATGCAAAGGGAGAATAAGCTGCTCCATCTCTCTTCCCCTTCCCCAGTATTCTTACATAGCTATGTTCATAATATAGCAGTGTTCATGTATATTTTTAAAGAATGAATAAAAAATAAGAACTGAGAAGATATAAAAGATTCTCTCCTTTTTTTTTTTTTTTTTTTTTCCTTAAGAGAAGTATCATAGGCAGAAACTGGTTTTTGACTTGTTCCAGTGCAGTTTCTGTGGGGAAAAGTTGCTTTCAGGTCAGAGGCAGCTATGTCATGAAAATTTGCTGGCAATATCAGATCAGGACTTCCATCAGTGAAGTCACATGGGTTATTCTGGAGGAAAATGCTCATTAATGGGGTGGGTGTTGGTCTCAGAACTCACCAGTGTTTGCATTTAACATGGAAAAAGCAAAAATTACAGAATGACATTTTTAGAAAATAGTATAAAGTTTTCAGAGTGAAATTTTAGACAGATGCATTCTCCTACCCTCAGAGTGCTATTAGCCAGAATATCATTGGTTTCTTTGACAACAGAATTATGAAAACTGTAGCAAGAGCTGTAGTAATGATGGATGCCAAGACAAGTTATGACGGAAATGTAAATGACTAAATACTGATTAAATGTTGAGAAGCAGCTGAAATGTTTTGCACCTCCAGAAAAAAGGCAAGAATAGGTTAATGACTGCAAATTGATCTCAAGAATGTATAAATTTGAAATTGTTAAGTACTGCTAAGAAGGGTAAACTGGACACTGAAAGAGTCCCTCAGGAGAAGTGACAGAAGCCTTAAAAGTGTGATTATGTGCAGAACACTTAAAAATATGACATTGATGACAGGATGGACTGCAGAGTCATTCCATATTGATTTCCCACATAAGTTTTTTCTGTGGCTCTATGAACACATTCAAGAAATCTACAGTACATAAAAATCTGCTGTATACCTCTATCACACATAGAGGAGCCCTTAAAAACTTGTATGGCTGTAAAATCAACCATATGTGCTTATTGTCTAAAATAGCAGCAAAAACCACAGTAATGGAAGAGAGCTTCTGAGTCTGGTCCATTTTTAATGCCAGAAAACACACCACATAATCTCATTCAGAAATGTGTGAAGCTCCATTTTAAACCTAATTAGATTTTGCCCCTCTGATTCGATCCAATAACTGCTGTCCCAGAACCTCACTCCTCTCACACAAACCTTCATCTAATTTCAACGCATATATATTCATGACTGCTTACACTCATTTGTTCTTGTGCCAGCAGCATCCTTTGGTTTAAATAGCTCTTCTCTTGCCTGGTATTTTTTAGAGAGGGCAATTATACCCCCTTTTCTTCCCTTGTGTTGCTAGGCTAAACAAGCCAAGTGCCTTTACTCCCTTCATATAAGATAGGCTCATCATTCCCCTGATCATTTTAGTAGCAGGCTTGGCACTTTCTGCAGCTTGAGTTCATCTTCCTTGCATGTGGGTGACCAAAGTGTGCACAGCATTCCTGATGAGCTCTTGCTGATGCTTTATGCAGAGGTATTTATAGGTTGCCTGTCTTTAGTGGGAATACCTCACCTGATACATTTGCTTTTTTCATGACCACAGCAACATTTGAGGCTCATAGTCATGCTGTGATTGATTAAAACACTAAATCTTTCTTTTTCTCTGTCACTTTCAGTTGATGAGTTCCCTGTTTATACTAGTAGGTCTTGCTATAGGTCTTTAAATGCATGAGATGGCACTTCGTATGATTAAATTTCATCTGTTCTCAGTTATCTTTTTTGACCAGGTCATTCAGTTCTTCCTGTATGATATTCTGATTCTCCTACGTATTAATGATGCCTCTCAAATTTGTACTATAAGAAAATTTAATTATTACATTGCCATTTCTTGTTCCCAATTCATTAATGCCTAAGATCAACTTGTCCAAGTCTCTGAGGACTCCACCAGTAGCTTCTGCCCAGCCTTATCAGTAAAGTCTGTTATCATTTCTCTTGTCTTCTTTTCTAATGATTCCTGTAGTAATGATGATTTCCATCATCCTAACCTGGTTATTTCCTATGAGATACCATTCTATGATACGTCTTATTGAAAGCAGGTGAGATAAGTCCATCACTCACCCCATGTTCAAAAAATACCTGTTATCAAATGGGATATTTAGCATGACTAAAACCACTCTTGACAATCCTTTCGTATGATTTTTTTGCCAACCTATTTAATTCAACTTATATTTTTTATACTCATGTCTCTTTCTTTTAAAATGTATTCAAAAGCCCTGTACAAGGCCGATGCTGGACAGATTGTATCGTGTTTGTTCTGAATACCTTTCTTTGGCATGGGTATCTTTGCTGCTCTGCAGACAGACAGTATCTAAGCTGGAAGAACAGTTATAAAATCTTTCTACTGGACCTAACATTTATGGATCAGACCATATAAACTCTGGGGACTTCATCTGCCACCTCAGGCTGTGTATGTTGGCTTTCTATGTGTAGACATGGCAATTTTAAATTCTAAATATAATTCTGCTGGCAGTTTATCATCATCCTCCTTACTGGAAAATGAAGCAAAGGACACATCATGTTTGTCTCATATTTGAATCCCTTCCATACTGCATCCTAGCCCCTGAATGTTTTCCCTGCCCTTTTTGTAGTTCTGCAACAAGAAATTCTCCTACTCATTTCTCTGCTGAGAGGTTTCTATGTGTATATTTTTGAATTTCTGTAGCAAGGCCTAACATGGTTTGATTATTTTGGCTATTCTGACTTTATCATATGCCCCCTGCTCTCCAAAAGATAGCTGACAGTCTTTTTTTAACGATCAACCATCTGTTCTATTTCTTGCAGCTTTTAGTTTGTTTTCAGCATCTTTGACTGAGAGGAAGAAAGGTATTCTTTGTTAGCAGAATATCAGATAATCTTTTTTAAGCCTAAGAGAACTTTCCTAAGGCAACTTCTTTATAAACTGCAATACTACAAGCATAAAAAGGCTCTCAAGAATAGAAGAGGCCTGAGGCTTATATAAGCCACGATCTGCTCACTCCAGAGAAAGGAGAGGTGACTAGGATGTTTTAAATGTGCTAAAGGAAGAAACTAACCCAGAGAAGGGAAGGGGAATGTGGGAAACGGAAGATTTGAGTATTAGCTGGGATATTCTTCCACAGATGACTCGGGATGGAAAACATTTATCACGGTTATTATCAGCATCTTCACAAGTCTCTAAAAACAAGATTGTGTTTTCTCTGGCTTTTTTCTTTGTCCAATCTTGCTTTTCTGCAATGGTCAAGTATTCTTGCTAGATGTTTTTGCAGCATTAAATGAGATCTTCGAATGTAGAAATTACCTCTTGAAAGCAGAGCCTGGGACAAATGGCAGGTAGAACAAGAATAGGTGAGGCATCTGGGGCGAGGGAGAAGAAGAGACATGCTAGATGAAAGAAGTTTTTTCTAAGCCCATGAGTGAAGGCTGGGGGGGGAAATGATGGATGGATGGATGGATGGATGGATGGATGGATGGATGGATGGATGGATGGATGGATGGATGGGAGATAATGACAGTGAGTCTCTGGAAAGAAAATACATGTTGTTCTTAATATTTTCTTCTGCTTATGAAGGAACTCTTATGAAACTGATTTAAATTAGGAAGAAAATGAAAAATAATTAATTCACTTTATTCTGTGTTTCATCAGTTTACTCTCTGTCTTTTCTCTACTTTTTTTCAGTTTTATTAAGACTGTGATGCCTAGAAAATTCACATCACATTGTCCTTTGGAGAGAGCTGGATAAAGATGGGGTGTAGTGGAGCTTGGGCTGCTGCACACCTCCATAACCTGAGCACTGCCTCGGGCATCAGGCTGGGTGCTGCACCACGGGTCATGGCTCCACTGAAAAAGGTGGCAGCGCAGCACCTCTTGGCTGACTACAAACCTATGAAGCGACAAGCAGAAATAGAGCAGAAGTACGGCAGTGTAATGGAATGAATCTATAGCACCTCTAAATATAAACCATACCTTTTTATTATGCATCTGTACTACAAATAAGGTAAGGTCCTGATCGACTGCTGAATCGTAGTAAAGTTCTGTTCACTGATGAAGCGATTTTCACCAAGACTTTGTAGTATTGTAATATATAGTTGTTTGTTTTTCTTATTTTGCTTCCTACTGTTACAGTTTCAGGGTTAGAGAAAAACACTGCATGCAAGAAACTGGGTTTGTATTCTTTAACCTTGCTTGCAACTGAAAATGGAGAAGCAGAAAATATGCAATTTCAGTCACACAGCCAAGACCAGTGTAAACTGTTTTTAATTCTTAATGTCATGTTCTCTTGGCCCAAGTGAAGGAGATGATCCAAATCTTCTCGTCCTGTTCTTATCTGCATTTTCTTGGTGTAGGGTTGGCAAAGTGCTCTTCTAAGCTCTGCTTCATCTTGTGATATGTAATCTCAAACAAAATGTGATGCTCTTATGTAAAATATTATGGGGAAGGATGAGAATGTTTTTAAAGGACAAATATTTGAAAGAAACTTTGCATCTGTCAGGGAGCTTGAAGCTAAATTAGGTGAAATACAGGAACTTCCACTAATAAGTGTGGCAGCTGCTAAGTATTGATGAATATGCCAGTTTAAATGTACAGAGAAATTACATCCTTACAGAAACTAGACTTTAACCTTCAAATGTTAAAATAAATGTTCTGGAAAACATTTTAATCTGCTCACATTTTCTCTATGTCCAGAAAATGGTGTGGGTATGTTTAATAGTTACATTCTTAAAAGGATTAGAAAACTAATAAATATTTAGGTGTGTCAATGGTTAATTAAAATTTCATAAAGAGACAGCATGTTACATAAGTAACCTAGTTTATTGCCTTGTTTTAACTCTTGAAAGAATCCACTGAATATATACTTTTAAGAATAATTGCAGGGTTCATTAATGCCCATCTGTAAAACATGGACAGAAATAGTTATGGTCATGTAAGTGAATGACAGCTACGGTGTTTATAAGACGCATGGATCCTACGACCTTATGATCTATTTCAGAGAAACATGTAATAGAAATTACTGTCTTCCTGCATTTTATTGGCTTTGTCCTTACAGTAATTACAACTGAGAAGTGATTTGTCAGGGATGCGTGTCACTGACCGGATTTTAGAGGCAAGGACACAGTTTATGCAATTAAATCAGGAGATTAGACTACCTATGAGTCAGTAAGAGTAGCTTTCTGGACACACCAATTTCTGTCATCTATTTTAGGCTCCTGCCTTGAAATGTCCTCTTTGGGGCCCATTTATTTCCACTGGCTGTGAAGTGACATACCTGATCTGCTACACCTCCTGGGAAGCTGATGCCTGCCAACTGCTATCTACAAGTTAAGATGCAACCCGCGATGAGGGTCTCCAGATAATAGAGCTATCTTACATGGTCATAAGTGTCTTACTTAAACAAAAATTTAAGTAACATTGGTTTATTTCAGAAAGTTGTGGGTTTGTCTCATTAACAGGCCAGAGATGGACTGCACTGCCTTCTGTCCTCACCTTGGCCCCTGAAATTCTCCATGCCATTGTCTCCATCAGGTGGCTTAGCCTCCTGACAGCCACAACCATCCATATATGAGATTTCTTTAGATATTTTGGTTTGGTATTGAGAGAGGAGAGGGACAGCACAGCTTAATTCATAAAAGCGGAAGAAAACTCCTTCAAACCAGGCAGTGAGATCCTTCTATCCTTCTTAAGAGAGATACCTCTTCACCTAAGAAACTGCTTTCTGCATGCACCTCCTGTCTCCTGAGCCAGAAGCCTCTTAAACTTGCTAGAAGCTTAAAGCACACGTGGGGGCAGGGGTATAGGCTGATCGTGGATCTTTCCTTGCTGAGTAACAACCTGACCACCATGGCATGTGAGCCTGCAGACTAGTGTGTCTAGAAGGAATTATGCTAGAGGCTGCTTTTAGGTACAGATCCAGCAGTACTGTGGTCCTATAAATTATAAAGAAATCAAGAAAAAGAACTGTGAGAAAGGGACGATAATGTCCTGCTGGAAGGAGTGTTAAATTAATGCAGAGAGCTATCCCTTTGGTAGATGCATAAAAACTGCAGGCTGGGTATTCAGTATCCAAGTGAATTACTTGCAAAATGATTACTTGGAGCTGCACCAGCTTTTGCCTAGTTAGCATTCATAAACACGACTGCCATAGCTCTGTTTGCAGGCCTGCATACAAGCCCACATGCATGCCAAGAAAGGGAAACATGAGAAGGGATAAAATGAGAGAAGTGAGAAAAGAGAAAAGCCTCAGCAGCGTAGCATGGTCATTCACTCCAACCAAAGCAGTCCTGCCCAGCTTTCCCAGAGCAAAGCCACAGAGGTATAATGAAGAGAGATTACAACAGCTGTGCAAATCAGGCACACAAGGTTTCAACGAAATGGACTTGTGCAGTGTAAAGAAAATGCAGGAAAGGCTGCACTATTACTGTGAGATATATAGAGGGTTCATGTGGTATCAGTATTCCTGAGTACATAGAAGCAGAGGATAAGGTAGCCAAACCCAATTAGCATTTCTGATGATGCAAACAAAACTGTTTGAAAGAAAATTTACGCATACTGTTATCTTCCATTTGTAAAGCAGGAAGTGCTACACCCTTCCTTCACCCACTGCCTCCTACAAACAACTCTCAGCCTTTTAAGAGAGCAATGACTTCCTCTGAGAAGTCTCCTCCTCCTACGGGTGCTTATCAAATGCATCTTCTGAATGCTGGCTGTAGGAAATTCAAAGACTTTTATACAGGCGATAAACTCTTATTGATACCCCTCACATTTCTCTGGAGTAAGGAGTGCATGTTAGCTGTTCAAAGATAGTATGCTGCAGTCTGGATACAGTGAAACCTTCAGCAGCCATTCAAGGGACTGGGAAAAAAACCCCAAAGTTTGAAATCAACAGATTCCTATTAGCAGAAAGAGAACCGTCAGGCAAACTTTGGGGGAGGTTTAGGACAGCAAACTGCCAAATTGTTTTCAAATCTCTTATAGGTTTTATTGTACTTCTAAGACCATTTTTAAGTCTTGCCTAAGATCTCTGAAAGTCTTTCTTTTTAACTGTCAAAGGAAAAGAATGAAATGGGGGGGGGAGTTGTTTTGGCTTCTTAAACTTTCTCTTCTCTGCAGTCTCAAACAGCTCTTCAAATTTGGATAACTTATTACAACAATGTCATTTCCAACCAAAACTCCATGCTTGCTTGCGTAGGGGTGGAAAGGATGGAAAGAGAGAGGTTGGTGAAATGACTAGCTGAAGAAAACAATAAATTACCTTTAGGAACAGGAATACTCAGGGAAGATTTTACAGAGGTAACAAGGCAGGCAGTAGCACAGAAACTGAGGTGTAGGATGTTGTCTAGGTCACTTCCAGCACTTCCTTAGTTCTTTCCACTTCCCACCCTAATGCCACAACCCAGCAGGAAAAGACCTAGAATTTAATCTTACTGATCATAGCTCTATTCCTTCACCCATCTCTAAATCTGTTCCCCATATTTATAGCACCAGATGATGGGACTGCATCAGAGAAGGCATTCCCAGCCTCTCCTGCATGGAAGCCATCAGTAAGGCATGACAAGTAATCTCTGAAAGGGTAACACATAAGGGAGAGTTAGAAAATGCTTTAGGCTCTCAAACCAAATGAAGGAATTGTGGCAAGGACCTGGGCAATTTTGCCGGGAAATGCTTTTGTTTTCAATTTCACTTTTTCTAAGCAAGAATGTGTGTTTTCATACAGTATAGTGTAAGGTGATACACTACTGGGTTTTTAAATAACAGCAGAAAAGTATTTAATTCAACTTCAGTGTTGTTAGTTCAAGCAAAGGAAATGTTCTTTAAAACCAGTAGTCTAAAAAAAACCCAACTTGTAACTGGAAGAAAATGACGATTCAGTTTTATCAAAGAGAAATATTAGGCTACAGCTGGTGTACTGTGCCCATCTTGGGGCCCCCCACTTCAAGAAAGCTGTTGGGAATATAGAGAGGAGTTGTAAAATACCTTTTGCCTAATAGGAGACTGAGTAGGGGGCAAACACAGACTACAACCAGTACTTTTGGAAATACCTTTTATTCATTAGTCTGTTGTTATTAATAGCAGATAACTATTCAGGCACCACATTCAGTTATTCCCTCATGCAGCTGACTCGCAGATTTACTCACAGTTGTGCTGTTGGAGCAGCAGTGGGGAGGCCAACTTCAGCTGCAGACTCACACACTGAGGGTTGTGCTGCCTTCCTCACAGCTGTTTGGAAAGTCCGCCAAGGACCTTTTGTTTCATCAGGTGTGCATATAGCCCTACAGTCATCGTCTGTGCATAGCGGTCACTGACCCCATGGCTGTGGTCCAAGTTACACACCCTGCTGCTCACACCAGTGTGCCCTGTTGACATTCAGCAGGTTTTGCTGGTTCTTGGTGTCCAAGTTTATCAGTTCTTTCAGTTTCAACAGGACTCAGAGCCCCCAGGTCTTGTCAGTCCTTGGGAAATTTCTGCATGCTTCCCTCTTAGAAAGTACGTTCCCTTGCCTTGGCCTGCTCTTCACCAGTAACTCTTTTTTTCTTCCAAATCTGCAAGCACCTATAGACTCCATTCCCACCGGCTCATGCAGAAGGATCCTCGATGGCAAAGTGTTGTGGTTTAACGCCAGCGAGCAACTAATACCACGCAGCCGCTCACCCCTTCCCCCACCCTAAGTGGGATGGGGGAGAAAATCGGAAAAAAAAAAGTAAAAACTCGTGGGTTGAGGTAAGAACAGTTTAATAGTACAGAAAAGAAGAAAGTAATTATAATGATAACACTAATAAAATGACAACAGTAATAGTA
>JANZLQ010000079.1:17414492-17428062 GCA_026212715.1 Elanus axillaris | reverse complement strand
ACTGAACTCAAAACACAGCACTGTACCAGCTACTAGGAAGACACTTAACTCTATCCCAGCTGAAACCAGGACACAAAGCATCCACCATTTGAACAGGTTATGCAGAATGACTGTGGACTTGCCATCATTGGAGGTTATCCACACACAGTGAGATCAAACTACAGCTGATCTCATGCAGTTTTGGCTATGAACCTGCTTCAAGCCAGAGGCTGGACTAGATGACTTGCAGAGGTCCAATCAGCATTTCTATGATTCTGTGAAATGTCAAAGCATCCATTCTTAAATATTTCTTTAAGAAGAGGACAGATTTCATTGTGTGGTGTTTTCTGCCTTGGATAAGCTCCCTTTGGCCAAGGAAAGCGTCCCTCAAATAACATGATCAAAGTCTCCACCCCAACTGATACATTTTAGAAAAACATTTTTTGGCATAAGGCAGTGTCTTCTGTTCTGAAGAAAAAAGAACAAAAAAATGAAAATGGTCTCTCCAGTTCTAATATAATCTATTTTGTGGTACTGTTACTCAAGTCAGCCATGAAACACTTCAGATAAGTCAATACACATATAAGCGTGGGAAACTTCTGTGATTTTTTTGAAAAAAATTACAAAGCCAGTCTTCAAATATGCATTATTTTATTTCTTCATTCGAGATTATAAAACAAATTGAAAGTGAAATTCTGAACTTCAGTAATTTTTTAGCTATGATTAAAAATCTGCTTTTTGATCTAAGAGCTCAGATATGGCTGAAAAAGTTTTACTCAGATTTTCCTTCTACTTAAAGCTAAATTACATTATTAATGCAAGAATTCAGCTGAGAGAGGAACATGAAAATAACATCACCATTTGGGTTTTATTACGGAAAGTTTGCTCATCCTTGTGCAACCTTCTGCCAGGTGCTGGCAGCAAAAAGGGCCAAATCAATCTGCCTGTGGGCCACTTCAAACACTTCAGTAATACTGGCTCAGTCCCCAAACAAATCACCTCCTGGAACGCTCCTGCTGGGGCAAATCTTTCCCAGTCACAGCTGAGTCCAAAGATAACTTTCTGAGGGGAGTAAAGAGGGTACCAATTAATTTGGGGAAGACAGCAGCTAACAGATCAATGACAGTTCAGGCAGTTATCTTGGCAATACCCTTAGGGGTCACCTTCCTCTTTATTAACAACTTGTGAATGTAAGCAGTGCTGACATTCGAGGAAGAGCCCTGCTCCTTTTCAGGGCCACTGGAGCCTGGGAGGTTGGGGTTTGTGAGTTTCCCATCGGCTCCAGGCTGAAGCTTTGTGGTGAAATACAGTTCCACACTGCAGCTACTCTGCTCTGCTGTGAGCTTCACGACATCTCAGTGGGATCTCTATATATCCAGCTCTCCTAGCGTGTATCCCAGTAGAAGTATGGCAGCTCTGCACACAGAAGGAAACAGGCTTCAGTAACAATTTGGGCAAATTTTATGTAGGTTTATCATCTGCCGTGTTTTAATAGGGGAGAGAAAGACAGTGATAGTGTCTGTGCTGGTTTTGCTTTCAAAAATCTGTGAAGGTCCCAAAGTCTAAGGGTTAGTTTGCCCAGGTGGAGGCTTTCTGGTCCTGATAGGTTTGCAGGGTGCATGCCCAGGGGCGACTGCCCCTCCATGGTGGCTGGGTTTGGGGAGCAGTGCGTGACGTTTCCTCTGGCTTGGGGTTAACAGCACTGTGACAAAAAAATAAGTCTCACAGCAACGCATGCATTGTCTCTGCTCTTGGCTGCGTGAAGACCTACCTGGATGGAGTATTTCCATTAACCTCCAGGGTGCTAGCCTTGACTTTTTCCATGTAATTGACAGCAATCTCTACGACATACGGTTAAATTTCTTTACTTCTTATAACTATTTCCCTGGTCAGAAATACCTTCTGAAAGTCTAGTACAACTGACTCTGCAAGACCTGTCTACTTTAGGAAACTATATTCTTTTTTGTAAAAGAAAGGATTGAGTCCCGTGTCCCATCATCAGATTCTTCCAACAGCTTGTTCTGCAAGCCGCTCCAACAAGCTTTTCTGTATAGATACTGGGTAACAGATGTCAGGCTTAGTGAGGAAAATGTTTAGAAAAAACATCTACAGAATTGTTGTATCTTCATATCTAAAATGATGAATGGCCATGGCTGCAGTTTAAGATGCTGTAGTCTTGACAGAGGAGAATGTTTTGTAAAGGAATGATTTTGTGTCAGGTTTTAGTTATTAAAATGAAAATATTTAATTTTGTAGTCCGAGTAACATGCAGAACAAAAAAAAATCAATGTAATAATGTTAATAATTTTGATTCTATGACTCTCTTATTGAACAGTAATTTAGCTGAAAAGCAGATGTGCCCTGATTGGGTGTACAAATATAGAAATATATTGATTACAGGAGTGAAACTCCTTGAAGTACTCCCTAAAAAAGACCAACGTGTCTTTTAAGAGAAAAAGGTCTTACTAGCCTTTCCATTTACACAAAGTTTAGTGAGCTAACATCTCAATAAATAACAGATACTTAACTTCTTTATGAACTATCAGCAAACCTGGGTGATACTATCTTGAACAGCATTTACGGAAATGTATAGAATCATAATTTGATCCCAGTTCATAGGCATAAATCTTGTTAACTGCTGGAGACTGAAGCAGCAGAGTGAGCTGTGAAATACCTGAATTTGCATAAAGTCTGACCCTTGGGAATCTTTGCAAGCTTGCTATCTCTTACACTAGTATTCTGTTTTACCTCCCTCCCTCTGTTCTGAAACAATGAAATCAAAATTAATTTGTCTCTCAGGATCTCTTACAACTGCTAATTTAGTGTACATGAACCAGCCTCCCCTCACACCCTAAACCATAAAATCCCATCCTATTTGACCTTCAACCTCTGTAATCCCTTGAAGAGTGTCTAAGAGTTCACCCTGTGCTAGCTGTCCTTCAGGTAAGTTCAGTGCAGAGAATCCCTTTGGATAAGGCTTATGTCATCATTCTTTTTTTTCCTATTGTGATTTCTTTTTTCTTTTCCTGTGAACACCATGAGGAAATGCTTGCAATAAAGTGTATTATTAGCAAAATTCTTCTTTATAATGTTTATTCAGTATAGATACAGGGAATCAACATCACAGTTTGGCCCCAGGTTCCTTAGGAAACATTGCAAGAAAAGTGTAGTCCGATGCCATATTCCTATTCTTTTGTACAGAAATTCTGGTTGAAGCAGTTCTTAAAACAAATAACCTAATTAACAAAGAGATACTTCACTTATTTGATAACGTCTCTGCAACTGAAAACTCATTCCACAACCAACAGATCCAGAAGATGGATTTTTCTGATTCACTGCAATAACTTCAAAAGTGATACAAAGAATATTCTTCTAGAGAGTGTGTATGGAAAGTTCTGATTCTCTGCAAGTACTGGGGATGGAAGGAACGTGACTGCACCTGCACCCAGTTTTAGGTGTGAAGAATGTGGAAGGGAAAGTAGAGATTCATTACATCCATATGGAAGATGAATGCAAAATAGTCTGATGAAGTCATCTACACTCCCTTTTTAATCAGTAAACACCTTTTCGTAGGGTGACTTGTTCTGTCTTAAGAGAGGTGTATAAGCCTACATCTAGTCTGGTTTTCCTTTAAGGGACTGAACTTGAGATGTGATTTGTGATGGCTTAAAAACCACAAATTTGTATTCAAATCTTACATCTGATCACACATTATGTCTAGAGAGATGGCATGCAATAATTCAGTATTAACAACCACATTTCCTCCCCTCCTGATAACCACAGTGAAGTGGTAATAAGGATCTTTCTAACAGTGTTGTGTAACTGCCTAGATCAAATTTTTTTACAACATAAGTCTTGTAACACAAGTTTGGGAGAAAATGCAGAATGACATCCATAACAGCAGCATTGAACTTGTTCTAATTTATCAAAAGTAGCACAAGCTGAGAGCTAAAGACCGCCCCTAATGTTCCTCTGCTGGAAGTAAAACTTGGCTCCAGTTAAAAGTATAATACCAAATAATTCTACAATGCATTTGCATGCTATTCCAAACAACAGTGGGGAAACTTTTACACTCTTGTGCCTTCTAAAGCAAGTAGCAGATCAGGAGAAGTCCAGCAAGACTAGATGAGAGCAGTAAAAAATAATTAAACGTGGGGATTTCCTTCTACTAATTAGTTATTCCATTTTTTCTATTCTTTTACTATTTTAATTTTCTATTTTTTATCTTAATTTTTTCATTTCTTAGACTTTGCAAAATATTATTGGAAATAATAATAATAACAACAACAAAAACAAGTAGTAGTAGTTGTAGTAGTAGTAGTAGTAGTAGTAGTAGTAGTAGTAGTAGTAGTTATTTTGCTTTTCTTTCCAGAGGAGGTTCAAATGTTCAGATCCTAGCTGAAGAAGCACAGAGAACTTCCAAGAAGCATTAGTGGAGCTGCGTTCTAAAAAGAACCTAATCAATGCTTTTTAATCAATAGAAGGATCTGCAGATGTATCAGACTCTTATTACACATTAGCAGAAGTTAGAACACCTATGGTGGTTTTGGGACAAGTATTTTGCCTACATTTACAGTTAATCACTGCAAAGTATGTGAGCTGATTCTTAATATTTGAGAAA
Organism: Elanus axillaris; assembly: GCA_026212715.1. Lineage (NCBI taxonomy): Eukaryota > Metazoa > Chordata > Aves > Accipitriformes > Accipitridae > Elanus > Elanus axillaris. The sequence continues at coordinate 17,423,462 of JANZLQ010000079.1, read as the reverse complement.
TGTGTTTTTTAAAAGTGGGGGGGGATAGTCTTGTGGTCAGACTAAGGCATATTTGAATAGATTAAGGTCAGAATGCAAAACAGTTCAATAAAAAACATTTTGGAATGCATTAAGAAAACTGATTATTTTTGAAAAAAAATTTTGTGCTTCTACTTCATGCTGACCTACTTTAAAGTAAGCAATTTCAAGAAAATAAAAGAGCCAAATATTTTCTAAAAATCAGGCCCCTTTTTAAAAATCTCAAGTTAAAGCTCCACAACCATAGATTCCTAAAGTCACTGTCATTGGTGTCTCCTGAAAATATAAGAAAGAAACCTTTAAATTCTACATGTTTTTAGGACTGGAAATGAAAAGTAGTCCTTCCTTGTTATTGGGAGCCCTAAAATTCAAAAAATCAGAAACACATACCCCCTGTTCAACACACAGGTCTAAGTGATTTTCCTTTTCACCATTATAGAAAAAGTGAGGCCCCTTTGGTGTTATATGGACATACATTTTTTATTAGAACTAATAGAATCTGTGGACTGCTTCAGCAGAGCAACCAAGCATATCAATTTAACTTTAAAGACATGAGAAGACCCCTTGAAGCCAAAGACATCTTTGTGCTTATAATCCTGGCTAAATTGTTGCATTGGGTTTTTTTAAACTGAATTCTTTGAGGTTTAAAGTAAGCATTATCTGGAACAAGTAACAGTAGTTCCAATTTATGTAAACTATAATAGCACAGTTTCCTAATAGAATCATTTATCTATTTTCTCTTTGCTTTCACATTTTAAAACTTGGTTACTGTGTTTTATTTCTTGTTTTTGTTTGAGTTTATTTTGTTTTTATTAATTTTCAGGTGACTGACTTCTTCTCATGTCCTCTGAGCTAACTATGCAGGTAACGCAAATAGAAATAAACCAGCATGGTATTGTTGGGTGTCATCGTAGAACATTTTATTCATTTGGAAAGTTTCAGAATACTTGGTATGACATACCAACAGAAAAATTCTACTGTCAAATATTACTAGGCATGGTAATGATATATACATATGGAACTTCCATGTGTCTTGATTTTTCCCAAGCTTTGCCTTTCCCAAACAGATGCTGCCTTCCAGATATGTTATGAAACAGTTGATTTTTATTAGTTTTTAGTTTGTCATGGAAATTTAGACAGTATTCATGCAGTAGGTATTTATTCTTAGGACTCATTTTCCTCATACATATAGTACATTGAAGCCAAAGGAACTGTTTTCATAAACCCAGTTCAGAATGTGTATGTTTGTTGGAATTAAGATCTTAAAGTTGCTTTAACATTTTTTGTAATGGAAATCCTTAGAAATGCACCATAGTTTTGACATTCAGAAGGAATACTGTTCACATATTTTCATGTATAGCAAAGGATATGTAATGCCATTTTTTCTGAGGGTTACTCAGGGTGCAAACTATTGACAGCTCACGAAATTGTATGGTTTCTTTCTGTATATCACATATATTACCTAAGACTGAAATGTCTATCATGACCAAAGTTAAAATTCCTAGTACTAGCACAATGTGGTTCTTCGGTTTTATAACACTCCTGGAAATCTCACAGTTCTGTAAACCTTGGGACTAGGGCTCTTCAAAGCCTTTGAGAACAGATTTACTGTGGAAAACAGTTGGAGAACAGAGGCAAGTAATCCACAAGAACCTTGGGATTCCAGAAGGGAAAATCCACTGACACCCACTCCAAGCAAGCTAAAATAATTGTAATTATATTTTGAAGACCTGGTATGGTCTGGGGCAGCCCAGCCCCTTGCTCACCAATTCATAGAGGTAAACAGCAAGTGGAGAACATTGCAGCAAAAGGACAGAGGAAGGAGGGAATTAATCCTAACATCTATTGCTTCATTAGTAACCCACATCCTTAAGAGGTATTTAGGCTAAAACTATTGCCAAGAATCCTTAATACAGCGAGGAGCCTTTCTTAATAAGTATTTTTGGTTCAAGGATTGCCAGCTTTCTCAAATTTATTCTATTCCCTCTCCTGCCATAGAGTTCCCTCCATCTTTAAGTCTTTAATTATTTGTACACAGGTAGTTCTTACTTCTCAAAAGACATCAGGCAACTTACTTGACCAGATTTCCTGGGAGTGGAGTCAAGCTTTTAATGCATGTGCTTGCCGCCTTTGCTGTTAGAAGTACCAGGCATTTTATGGTACTATGCCATTTTATCCCACCACTCTCAATTTTATTCCCCGTTCAGAGACTACACAAAATCTTTCTGAGACTCAGATCTTAAATGGTTTTGTTCCACTCTTTATCTTCGTAGGTTTATTTTTTCCATTTAGCCTTTCTTGGAATGACTTTTATGTAGAATTTCTGCCACAGTAGCATCCAGCAGAAATCAAGCTCAATGTAAAATGTAAAAATGACCTTTGAAGCCATGCCAAATAGAGTTCTTGGCCCTTGTGCCTAGGTGGATTGTCCTTAGGTGTTAAATGACTTTTAAAAAAGCAACAGTTTCCAGTACTTTACTTGTCACATACACTATTGGGGATTGAGCAAAGAACAAAAGTCAATCAGATTATGGCATGCTAAAATCTGATAGGATGTTTCTGAGAGGAAGAAAAACGTTATTTCATGTGATTTATATTTTCCAGTTTACTTCCTGTGAAATTACCCTATATACAGCTCATGGAGCAAACAGAGGGCCCCTGAAAGATCTCCTTCTATTCCCATTGTATTTCTACAGAAAATACAGTAGCCAGTTGTGGGCAAATGCAATATTAGTAAATTTGTTTTCTACTTCCTTCAGAGTGGTAAGTTCATGACTTTAAGTTCAAAATACATTTAGTTTACCCTTTGTTTAGCTACACCTTCTGTCTGCTCTATCTTCTATTCCTGTGTCAACTGGCTGTTACTAGGGTCTTTGCACTGCCCTCCACCAAGCAAGCTGTCCCTCTCCTCCTCCCAGAGTCTTGACAGGTAATATTTACTTCTCTCCCTGCTTGGGACACATTGCTAATTCTGCTCACTCCAACATGTTGAATAAGGATGAGATCCATATCATCACACAGTCCTTTGTGTATGCCGTCCTTCCTCCTTGGATGTGTTGTTATTTGCATATTTCCAGACCCAATTAGAAGAGGAAGCATTAATCATGCTGGTCCTGCTGTTGCATTTAACATGAGTGTGGCCTCTTCCCTTTCGTACATACAGCAATTTCATATCATCAGTGTACGAGTGTAAAGCACGCACTTATGAGCTAGCACACAAAAGACAGCTGGTGGGTTCATCATTAGTGTGCTTACCACCCCAGTAGGACTCCAGAGGAGTATTTTGCTGGGTAGGCAGGAGGGGACGCGCTGGCTTCAGTGCTGCTTTCTCACCAAATCAGTCAACGCCCTAATTTTACACTTAGGATTTTGTAACTTTCAATTTTTTCTGATTTCCCCTTAGTCCCTGAGCTAATGATCTCTTTCCTAATAGTCCCAGTTCTGTAATTTTACCTTTCTTATCATGCGTGTCTCCGTCCTACAGACTTGCTCAAAGCCCTTCCTCACAACTCGCCAGTTTCCTCAGCAGCCTGAGCCAGGGCTTTGCCCTTACCAGTCCCACAGCAGAGCTGAGCCATGGACCCTGGAGCACCAGGAGGTCAGAGAGACAGTGACAGCTTCTGACTGTGGCATAAAAAAGAGTTTGAAGGATGACAGCAGCTGAAGCCTGTTTTCACTCTCTTCCCCTCTCCCCTCCAAGCTTCTGCTCCTTAGTAATTATTTTCTTCCCTAATGATTTCCAATCCAGTTGACTTCCTTGAACTTTGTTCCTCCATTTCATCAGTCGTCTCACTCCTAGTCAGCTCTGCTAACTTCCCATTTAGAGTCCTTTGCTGCTTCAGCACACTGCTTTGGACACAAACCCGGCATAGCCTTCCAAACAGAGAGAAAGTGAGGAAAACAGAGATGAAAACACAATCTGTCTACACAGAGAAGATAACTATAATGGAAATCATGAAGGAAATGGGAAAAGAGGATGAGCAAGAATGAAGGTGGACTAGAGCAGTACTTGAGATATTTATTTAGACCAACTAGCTACACAAAAACAAGCAAAGAAGTGGGATATCAGCAAATATAATGAGATGTTCCAAAATGCAGTGAGTGTGGTGGCAGCAAGTAATGGAAGATGTCACTCACTGAAAGATTTAATGCACCATTCAAATTAAGAAGGAGGAAGAGAGAGGATTAGAGTGATTATTTTTAAGGAGCAGCCAGGGAATATGATGCAATTAGTGTTATGAAATTAGCTTTTTTTTCTCTTTGTTTTTCTGGCTTCTTTACACTCCTGGTCTCACTTGGGTCTAGAGGTCAGAGAGATCAAAATATTTCCCTCCTATTGGATTCCTGATACTGCTAGAACTGAAAAGTGGAAGAAATGATTATGATGGCTGTGCTAATGAGGCATGCAGATATATGGTTATTCTAAATATGTTTAGATGCATCCAGAATACACTTCTGAAAGGTCAGTTGTAGCTTGTACCACTGCCACTTCACTTCTAGTGTACAAAATTGAATTATCTCTACTGCTTTTGCCCCATGTTTCCCAAGATCATGTGAAAGTCTCAAGGCCAAGGAGAAAAATCCTCTCTCCTTATCAACATGATTCTGGAAGCAGAGCGATGGCTGAAAGGAGGTAAAAAGTGCTTCTATGCCTTCCTTTCAATATATGCACAGCACTAAGGCCTTTCACACAAGCTAAATCTCGTAACAAAATATGACCTATATGGGTTGTATAAAGTTTTAGTACTGTGTTTCTTAAGAGACTTCTTTCTGACTCCTCCAAATCCATTTTTAGTAGTTTAAAAACAAAAGTTCAACCTAGCTTTTGACAAATTCAAATACCTTCACTGCATTTCAGTGAAAAGATTTTGGTGCACAAGTCTGTATTCATTATAAACATAACTAACATTTTCAATTATAATCTCAGGATTCAGACTGCTTTTTATTTACTCAAAAGACTACCAGAAATGCTGGAATAACAAGTCTGATATATTTAGATTTCAAGGTACCTAAAACCTGATTTAAATATACTGAGAACTGCCACAACAGACATTGGTGAAGGTTTGGTTTGTTGTTTTTTTTTGGTTTGGGGTTTTTTTCAAGACAAGATTCTATAAATCATGGGCATAAAGTAAAGAGATAAATAAATAAATAAATAAAAGAAGTAGTAATCAGCAGCCATGTTTCTGGCATGAAAACACTGGAATATACCATAAGTTATCTGTGACCATTAAGTAGGAGACATGCACATTACACCTGGCACTTGTCTGCATGTTCCGTCCCTGTCGTGAAGATCAGTGCTTGTTCACTGTTTTGAAAATGCTTCAGAACAGCCTTACATTTTGGCAGGCACGGCGGCTTAGAGGTCTGAACTCCTGAGTGGGCATGGAAATCCCACTGAACGTGCTCGGATTCTGCAGCCCGGTAACTGGAATCTTTGTTTATCTGGGAAGCCCTAAGATGTATTTCACTAAACATTGTGGTTTGTCAGTTTTTTTCATTTTAAGAGATCAGGGAGATGACTCATATTTAAACCATGCTGAATTGTGTTCGTTCAAATGCTTCAATCCAAACTGGAAGGAAAGGAGCCTTGATTATCCTTGGTAGAGGCTGGCTGAAAACCAATTCTTTTTGTTGAAAATTTTGGTGGTTTTATTCTAGAATAAGCTATAGAAGGGAGAAGGTTCAAAGAGAAATTCCATGGGTACCACCAACAAAGAATTCACCTGAAAATCTAGAAACCTACAGCCAAGTTCCTGACTCAAACCAGACAATGCCTCTTTCCCTTGTTTTGAGCTGAAATTCCACCCTAGACACAAAGGACAGAGCTGGTCAGATTTCTTTTTTAGGCAGAAAACATTTTTCTTTCTAAAATACAGTCCTATAAAATGTTTATTCTTCATGTGCCTGAGATACTACCATTGAATTTTATTGTTATCTGTCTAAATCAGAGTACAAAAGTGGCAGGGGTTAATATGTCTTGGTAGTGTTATTCTTCAGAACTGGGGTCTTGCTTCACTGTAGCATCATTGTGATTATTTTTCCTGTGTTGTTAATATTACACTTCATCATGAAATTTCTTATGTCTTAAGATCGTCAGCTATCTTAGACTATCTAGCTGTCTCTTAGGAGATGAGTAGATACAGCAGCTGGTCTGAGAGAAAAATATTATTATTCAAGGTTTTTTTTCAGGCAAAATAGTAGTGTTTTTCTGTAACTGTTCCTTTAGAGGCTAAATGTGCATCCTAGAATCTGGGACAGAACCTTAGTCATGTTAAAGGCTGTGGAAGTGCTGCCATAAACTTAAGCCATATCAGGACTTTTCCCCAGTTTTCCACTGTGAATACTTAGAAGCAATAATTGAAAATAAATTTCCCATGAGTATTATGCAATATTTGCTTAAAACCTCACTGTTCTAGCTAAAGATTTCCATCAAGCTCATTACTTTATTTACAGAAAGCAAACATGATGGGGTGGGAACACAAAGAAATTAATCACACTTTGTAAGCAATCCTAACAAAAAAACTTGAATGTTTTCTTTAATACTGCCAGCCTTAAATGATGCTTAAAGTTGTTAGTCTTTCTATTGAGTTCAATGTGTTTTGGATCCAGCAATATATTAGGAGCTATCACTTGAAGAACTTCCAATTTTAATTTATTAGCAATGGTAAAGATAATTTAAGAACTTGAAAAGTGGTAGATACTTGTGAGCTATCCAGTTATGATTATTCTTCTACCAGATACTATACACACTAAATTTTAGCTCTAAAAACCTTAAAATTTAAAAATCTGCCTTAGTTCTCTATTGTTCTTGCAAGTAACAATTAGGAAAGAAAGCGAGTGAACAGAAAGAGCAAAGACTGGTTTATGCACACAGCTTTAATGCACTCCACAGAAGTACCCGCGTACCTTGGGTCTAAGTCCTCATCCTGGCCTAGTGCAGTCTGATGGCTCACAAGGCCAGAAAGTCCAGCTGTAGTTTTGCTTTAATGCTGTTTTCAAGGCAGAGGTACAGTGCAATCAGATGGAATTAACACTTCTGAAAAGCAAGCACAACTCTTATAAAACCATTTGTTGAGCCAGCGCAAACACAACTTGGGGAAGAAGGGGCGATTTGCCAAAGTGGATGGCATAAGGTTATCCTCTATAGTCTCCTTTTTGGCTCAGTGGGAGAAGAAATGCTCTTCAGGGGACGGTTCTGAGCCAGAGTCTACATCAGATGTAGTGAGCTGGGCTAAAATTAGCCTTTGGGTTTATTGCCCTTTCATTCACCATAACATATCATTAAGGCATATTAGATTATGTGTATGGCCACCAGTATACCTTTCAAGGGATACATTTATCCAGTGAAGTTTAATACTCTTTCAGGAAAATGTTTCTGTGGAAAAGGTCAGAGAAAACTCTTTCTGAAGTGCAGAGCAAGAGTTTTGCAACAGGCATTGAGAACTCCATGGGGCAAAAAAGCATCTACAATAGAAAACCAGGTCTCAAATGATACAATAAAAAAAGATTTAAAGCCATTCTGGCTCTAGTCCCCTTATACATCATTAATATCTACTGCTTCAAGTCACTTCAAATCAAGCATCCCAGCACTTTAAGTTAAAAGTTTGTCTTGCTTCAAAGAACGTATAAAATGGTAGAACAAAAAAAAAAAAAATTAAAATGTTACATTTTAAATAGTACTGAAACATAGGGCAGGCTAAATGGTGTAGAGAGAATAAAGAAAGAGATTGGACTGAAATTCATTGCTTTCATCTTACCATATCTTATATTTTTTATTCCCTCATGCAGCCACTTGTAATGGTCCTGCTTGTCTGAAACTGGCAACAAATGGGTGGAGGTTTAGACTCACATTCACATGCTGATCTGCCCTCTTGTCCTTCAAGGGGATGTGGTTTATTCAGATGTGACATAAGTTTACTGCATGTTTCAGTCCTGAGATTGCCTAAACTCTATGCTCAAGACCACTTGTACACTTCATGTTACTGAATACCATTTTTTGAGAACAGAGTTTAAGTATACACACTAGGAAATGTACATTTTAGGAACTATTTTTTTCATGAAATAGAGCTCACCGTGAATGTTGTTATTCATGTTAACTGTAGCCCATTTGTACAGTTGTGTATCAATAAGGTTGGCTGATAACTTACAGACTGAAACGCAGTTTACATAAAATAAATAAATGCATAGGTGTAGTACACAATGGGCAAATTCTTATTCCACTCAATAAAGTAATAAAAACAAAAATAGAAGAAAAATGCCTGTATTTAGAACAAAATAGCCATTTATAAAGATTAAGTTCTGTAAAACTTTATTTTTATAATATTTTTTTTTAATTGAATTACTACTTTGGCAAAACAGAGGGCCAGAGCATAAATCTACATTTGAGAAAATGTTGATATAATGAACATATAATCATAGACTCTCAGTACAATCTTTTTTTTTTACAAGAACATTAAATACAACATAACGTACTCCATCCTAATTACTATAAATAAGAATAAAGATTAAATAGATATAGCTTGGAAGCAGAGACACAGCTGGAAAGACATACCATATGCATCATGTACCATATACATCATGCATCGTGAACATTTGTCTAAGAAGAGTCTTGGACAACCCAGAGAAGATCAGTGGAAGAAGATTTTGGCTTCACTCAATAAGCTGAAGTTGTGAGACTGTACCTGATCAGGCATGGGGGTGCAATTTAGGGGGAGAAGTAGGAGAGGATAGGAATTTTTGTTCATTTGTCAATCACATAACTTGTGACCACTGTTACGGATGCACAAATAACCAAATCCAACAGAAGTTAAAGCTCAGGTTTATTCTTCAGTGAGAGCTGGTTAGGAGTCCAGTAACGTTTTATAAAAGCACAGGCACGATGGTGTGAGGGGAATTAGTACTGCACAGGTGACTTAAGAATCCCTGAGATTTGAAGTGATGGCTCAAAAC
>JANZLQ010000079.1:17400242-17414392 GCA_026212715.1 Elanus axillaris | reverse complement strand
CCCCTTCTCCCGGCCTGGAGGAGTTTCGTTTCCTGCCAGTAGGATGGGGGGGGCAGGGGGAACGTACTGCCACAATCACACTGTCAAAGCAAGATTTACACAAATTTTGTATGTGAGGATTTTGCACACTCAACTGATGACAAAAAGTAAAACTGGAGACTAATATGGGGGACTGGCAAAAACAGTAGGAAGTGGACAGTTGAAGGAAGGGGGAAGGAAACAGATTTTCAAGCTGTGAAGTTTTAAAGAAATGCTCATGCATTGTCCTTCAGGTAAAATTCTGAAAGTGCTTTAAAGATGTAATATGGATGCTGAAGATCAAGCTTTCTTTGAATCTAAAAGCAGCTGGTGCTGAAGAGCTTATGTCATATGAGGAAAAGATTGGTTATTTTGCATATTTATTTCTGATTACTACAATGCCATCTGTAAATGAATTAAATGAGAAACTTTCCTTTTGTGTCCTAAATTAAACTATTAGTGTTGAGTATTCCAGGACCGAAGTAATTTGGACTGTTGATATAAGTGTTTGGTTGCTTTAGTAATTGTCAACAACATAGCTCATATTAACTTTGCACTAATGATAATTATATTAGCATTAATATGAAATACTTTTTATATTAACATAACACATTACTTTCAAAATACAGCAGAATTCCAGGGCTTTGGCAAACAAAAGTGAAATGTATCGTTTCATATATATGTTCATATTGTTCATATATATGTTCATATTGTTCATATATATTGTTCATATATATATTGTTCATGTATTGTTTATATATATTATTCTTATATATTGTTCATAATATATATTCATATATTGCAAAATATAGTTTGAGCTTTGAAGTAAAAAGAACAATGCAGTAAAGAAAAACTACCTGACTAAAAGGCAACTGCAGAACCATACTGTGGATACCAAGAAAAGCCTGTTTCTACCTGCAGGAGAGATATGTGGGCCTATGAGATGTCAGTGAATAATAAAAATAAATGTTCCTCATAATTAAAGCTGAACAGAATGCGTGTAAAATAATTCTTAAATGCATTTTTCTGAATATGTCTATAAAAATTTATGTATGATTAATACAATAGAACAATGCACACTGGCATTTTTTAATTTTCAGTCAAAAGTCTGTAAACTTAGCACAGTAATAATCTGAAATGGGGGCAGTACAACATGTATAAATTTTCCCAGTAGACATCTACCATATCTCAGTACTAAAACCACATAAAGAATGGCTTTTGTGTTAAAGAGAGACTTTGTCAAGTCCTCTGCTGACAAAGATAAAGGCATTTCACAAATATGATGAAAGAAATAAAACCAGTGTTTCTTAGCTCAGAATATTATGAGCAAATGTAAAAGCTTAAGCAAATAATGCCCCATGCTGTAGCGGGCTTTGTTTCACAATGGCACAACTGACTGGGGTTTATTTCACCTTGGTACATAGAGTAATGAATGTCAGGAGCTTCAGCACTGAAGCACAACTAAAATGTTGTTATGAACACTCTCACAGCACAAGAGAACGTACAAACGCAGTTTGTTTCCAATTGGAAGCCCCAAAAGCAGATGTTTCTGTAGCACAAGCCAGCAGACCACCCAGCTCAGTATGCTCTGCCTGAGCCTGTAGCAAGGGCTTCAAAGAAAGTGTAAAGAAGACTTTCATGAGTTAGGATTTGAAAACCTTCCCTGCCCAAAGGGGCACTTTCTTCGTAGCCCACATCACTTCACAGTGAGCTCATGCCCTGGAGCACTCTTCTGTATTAGTATTTCTATTAAAGTAGCACAGTATAATTTTAATATCTTTTCTAACCAGGGTAACATTTCTAGTGATATGAATAACATTTTTTCACTGCTGCTAAACACTTACCCGCAAGCCTGTCCCTGCGGTAATGAGTTTGTGGATAATTACAAGTAATCTGAAATGTTCTCCTCTATACATTTGGTTTAGTTCTTCTAGAGAGAAATCTGTGCTTACCTCCTCCCAAAACACTTTGCTGCCTTTGATTTACCCACCTGTATTGCTTCCCACTCATTCTTTTCCTAGTTTCTGTAATTCTTCCAGCCTTCATCAGGGGAAATTTGCAGGTAGGGGGAGAAGACATGAGACTCTGGGACATCCTACGAGCACTCATTTTGTGGATCTTCTCATTCTCGCGCTCTGGACATGACTGGGGAATCCCAGAATGTGTGGTAAGTCTCCTAACAAGTTGTATTTTCTTTCTAATAGCCTGGTTATCCTTTTACTAAGCAATAATAAGTCAATTAACACATCATATTGCAACTTCCATATAATTTGGCAGTCAAACACCAAAGTCCTGCCTTTTAATGTCCTCAAGACAAATTCACACCAGGGGAAGAAGTATTTCTACTGACTATACCAAAAGCACAGATGCCAAAATTTCATTTGATAGACTACCTTTTATAAAACTTTATAAAGTTTTTTCTTTTATGGGTGTTCTAAATATTCCACTTTACAACTCAATACACAGAGTTACCCTTTGGAATTTGTCTTAATTAGCAAGCACGTAGAAGCATACCTAGAGGAAAAAAACATGTAGAAATTACTTAACAAGTCATAAAACTAAATATATATGAAGACAGACCTTAGAAAATTGGCTACCGGTCACCATATGGAATGACAAAATATTTCTATGACATTAGACACTTATTTAAGGATTGTAAAAAGTATGTTTTTTCACCACTGTAAGTATAATTTCTTTTACCTCTAAAAAAGTCATCTTGATTAATGACTTTGTCTGAAGAGAAATACCTAAAATTCGTTAATATTTTTCCCTTTACAGTTTCAGCTATCACTTCAAGGCTAGTCCTAACACTTAAACAGCATTTGTATTCTCTAAACACAGAGTATGTGCCTGTGGTTCCAAGTACACTGACTCACTTTCATAGCATTTCCCAGCTCAAGGTAGTGTGCCATTCTTTCAGAAATTTCCTATCGATACAGAATAACACTCTTAAAAATCTCGCTACTCCTGAATTCTGAAACACAGTCTCATGGTATAGCACATTAGGCTTCCATGTCAACAAAGCAATTGAGAATAGATTGGCAAACTAAAATATAATAAACTTGTGTTCACTTAGTCAGGAACTGAGTGTGTTTTACCCAACACGTAAAAAAAAAAAAAGTCCCTAACAGTCCAAACAGTTAATTTGTGATTTTGTGGCATTCAGATGGAATCAAAGATCTCACACAGGTAATACAGTTACGGTTTAGAACAGTGAAAAGTTGTTATTCAGAAGAAGATAAGTATTCTCATTGCCAAAAGATGTATGGAAAGAGAGTAAAGACATTGTTTAGCATCAAGATTGAGGTTTTATTTATATTTTTATTTCAACAGCAATTTTAATCATTCAGGAAAATCCTCACTAACAAATAAGACCAAATTCTGCTTTCAGGCCAAATTAATACATAAAGTTCACAACAACAGAACACAAGGACTTAATTCCTTCATGCTGTAACTGCCAGATGAGTGCTAAATCCTACTGCATGCCGCAGTATAATCTGAAGGGATATGGAGCTGCTGTGTACAAAACCAAAACAAATTTATGCTTATAAAGAATTTCAAGAATCAGCTCAAAATACATAATCAGGAGGACAATATTTATATATTAATGAAAAAACATTTTTTTTTGTTATAGTTGAGTAGTTCTGATATTTCAGTGTGTTCCAGATTACACTGTACCCTCTGAAAAGGCAGTGAATGGTATACATGACTGTGTGATCTCTGGTTTGCTGATACTGGCAAAGTAATGTGTAAACACAAGGAACGCTCCCCCCAGAAAAACTTTGCTACAATTATCAATTCTTGTGCAGAGACCTCTTGTTCACATCTATAACTTGTTATAATAAGATTCTTTTCTTATGAGTGACAAAACAAAAAAAAAATTAAGTTCTTGTTGAGTAGATAATGAAGAAACACTGAAGGGAAAAGGTTAAGAAAGCAACTTTTTATGCTAAAAATGGAATATTCCAATTAAGATCAGAATCTTGTTTCAAAATTAAACATGGCATGTCTCTGTCAAGAATAATTCCTTTGGAAATTACCTTTGGTTACAGGAAATCTATGAGATCTTTTTATTAATAAAACTAAATCATGTTCTGCTAGCTGTAAGTTTATCTGTTATTTAGAAAAAAATGCTAGGTCATCTATTCTGAGCCCAGAGACAGCCTCATTAGAATGAGATTATTATCAATTATTGGAAACATTTCCTCTCCATCTGACTATTAAATGGACACAAAGCACGCCTTGTTTGTTGACATTTGCTTCCTCCTTTACAGTTACTCTGGTCACCTGCACCCCTCACCTGGATGTTGTTATCCACCAGCTCTGTGAAAAAATAATATCTTATGTATCATAGACTTGAGAAGACAAATGGCATCTGGCAGTGCTATTGTCATATAAACTTCTGGGGTTTTGGGGAATCATTAATGCTTTGTGATCACTGAACAAATTATCTATGAGTGTTACACTTACTAATGGTAATAGAAGTTGTATGCCTGCTGAGTACTACAGAGCTAAACAGTTTCGGCTAGGTAGTTGATTGGGGTTTGCTCCCAGAGAGTGTTACAGAAACCCATTTGCACCAGAATACCCACCTACATGCAGGACTTCAGTGACAAAAATGCAAAGTAGTATTGCACAGTAGGAAAAGTCATATTCAAAGGAGCAGGAGAAATAAAGTTAAAATTTATCAAACAGCCTGCCACCGACAAAATGAAAGGAGGATTGTTTAATGCAGCAATAAACAACTTAGATCTCAATATGACCTCTTTGTGAAGTCAATACTAATGTTTACTGATGTTTTACCCAGCACCCCAAGGGCAATCATTCTAAGTTTAAATCAAATTCAAGAGCACCTGCAAAGGCACAAAGTATGCAAAACCCATGGAATGAATTTTCCAGCCTTCTTCCTGGTATCTCTTCTGCTATCACATTATAACCCAAACCTGCCAGGCTCTGTTAATTTTTTCATCAGTGCAAGGACATTTCTTTCAAAGGAAACATGATATTATAAAGCTCACTGCACTTTAAGACTCACTCTGAGGACAACACCAATGAAGTTAAACCCAAATATCTGGCACCTATATTTCCACATTGCACAGAAGAAGAGGTTTATTATTCAAGACATCTTTGATGGTCCAACTTTACAGGCTGGAAAGAAACTAAGAGAGGAAGGCATAGTAACATTTTGGACTTGGACGAGTTCAGGACGTTCCAGGTCACCTCAACCAAGAGGAAGAGACTTGGCTGAAATAGCAGCTCCTGGCTCTTGCAGTTTGTGTTGGCAAGGATGGTCAGCCCTACATGGTGGGTCAGATGTGTTTTTCAGTAGACTTTGCACATCTTTTTTCTGAATATCTTCACAGAAGGGCTTGTCTGAGCTTCTGGCCGTTTCCTGCTAGCTCATGTACCAAAACTTCCTTTCCCTAAGCAGAGAAAGGGACAGAAGAAGCGATGTGGCATGTGGAGACATCATTCCAGTTTTGAGTAGAATAAGAAAACCCAATAGCCAGGGCAGGAAACTCTCCCTCATACTGGTATAGGAGTCTATAAAAGGATTATGTCACTGAACCACTAGGGTTTTCTCATTGTTTGGTTTGATTTCAGAGATTTCTAAATAGAAAAGTGATACCCTAGATCAGCAGACAGTTTATTTGAAGGATTGTTTTAATACATGTTATACAAAACTTCATCAAGGCTAAGCTAGAAAAATTTGTTTTCTTAGAGAAATCCTTGGAAATATCTTTCTTTGTAGGCTTTCTTTTTAAAAGCCACAAGCAGAATCTCTCTCTGTACCTCCCCAAATTAAGAACTTTTCTGGCATAAGACACTTGAGTTTCAATCTTAAAGCTATCCCATTACCTCTCCTCTTAAAAAGAAACTTGCAGTAGCTTTTGCATTAAGAACCAATGACTACTGTTCACCTTTATAGATCTGAGTGACATCAGGTATACTCCTTTATTTTGTTTCTTAAGCTTTTTCATGGGCAAGATGCAAGTAATTCCTATCTGACTGCGTAACTTTTCCCACAGGGATTGTGTTTCCCCCATCTGACTATTTACTGGAGTATCTGTAACTTTTGGCAGCAAAAGGACTTTATTCGCTCTTCAAGGCTCTTGTTGTTTAGGCTAGTCCAAAACTAGGTGGAGCATCTTGTCTTCCCTGGCTCTTCCAGACAGTTGTATACCTTCTTTGTTTTCTTCCAAACATCAGGTCTTGCTGTACTGGCTACAAAACCCTTACAACTTCTGTCCCCTGGGCCCAGGTTAGTCTATCTATGAGACTTAGACACCAATAGATCCCTGCCTATAAGAGCTTCTTACCATGCATGTGGCAGCAACTACCTTCATTCCTGGTGCTACTGCATTTTCTTTTCCCGAACAAGAAGGACTACATGGATATTTGTTAAGACTAAACACAATGGGTTGGGTGGAGTTTACTATTTTGAAAAAGAAAGGAGCATGGTGGTATTTTTCAGGCAGCTTAAATACTCCTCTTTTGCATGTTGTTCCGTACCACTTCTGGTAGCTCACTCAAGTGCGACTAAAGTGGCTGCACTTCTCAAAAGTCAGTTAAAAAGTAGTTTATTGAAGAATGAATAGACTGCCTTTTTCCTTTCACTTCTCAAGTAGTTAAGTAGTTTCTGTATTCACAGAAGCAAGCATGAACAGACATCTCTTGGGTTAGCCAGGGAATCAACATTGCCCTAGGTCTCATCCAAAAGTGTAACACCACGAGTAGCAAACACAGGAAGTCAGAGACATTTGTGCACAGGGCATATACTATTCCCCTCCTCTTTTCTTCTTTTCTTTTTTTTTTTCTTTAATTAGCTGCACATAATTTTCCTTTTTTTGGTTGATATTTAATATATAGTAGTTCACCACTGATGAATTTTGGCCCGATTACTTCCTCACTGAAAAAGGCTTTTTTTTAGGTAAAATGTAAAAACCCCAAGATAGCAGCTTGAACCAGGGCACTTGATCTCTGGGCAGGCGTGGGGGCTGGCACAATGGGTTAGTGAGGGTATTTATGTTGCCCAACAGATGAAGGAAATTTAAATCAAACTCAATTTTTGTATTTACAATGTTTCCTTTCCACAACATCTGACACACATGCACCCGGAAAGTCATTTATCATTCTCAGAAAAACACAGGGAAGTTAACATTGAAGTAGAATAGTTAATAAATGCTGCCTGTGGGTGACATGCAGGCTGCTCTAGTTTGGACTTTGTATCTCAAAAGTGAAGCTAGAATTTTCCATTGTTGTACAGTAAAGATATAAAAAAGAAGTGGAAAGTATGCTCAGAGGCTTGTAAGCCGCTGTCTAAAACACAGAAAAATACTTCCTTTTTGATACCTTTCACTCAGCAGCAGGCAATTAGCAAAGAAAACTCATAGGCTACTCCTAGATTTAGAGTCCATGAAGAGCTTTGATTGGCATGGCAGGGACAGTGGAGATACAACATGACCTGTGCTAGGATAGTGCAGAGCTATGCTGCATAAGAACCAGTTGGGAAGCAAAGAAAACATGACAAATGAAGACCCAACAGAGGGAGAGAAGAAACTGCAAGAAATAAAGAAGAACAATCATTTAAATGATTTTGCAATGAGCTACTGCAAAGCATCAAAATAGAGAAAAGTTCTCTCATTTCTGTGCATGAAGAATATCGAACCAACCACTACAGTTTCAAAACAGTATTCTTTTAGCAGTCTGACCATGCTTGGGAGTAGTTTCCCCATAAAAGCATTAGGATTTCTAATACTGCTATAAATCAAAAAAGAGGAATATCCTTGTGTTGCTTGCATTCTATGGTAGTACACGGGCAGGTCCAAAAATACAGTGACCCTGAAATATTCACTACATTTTTTTTTTCTTTTTCGTTGCTAAGCAATGACAGGAAATGCATGTTTCAGCTTCCCAAGGATTAGGTCACAAGCCTCTGCATGTAGTTCTGTGTTATATTTTATTTACTGTTGATGATAGCTTCCTTTTCAGATGCTCTCTTGTCCCTCATTCGGTCAAAAGTTCAGGGCAATTTTGTTTCTAATCGCATCAATCTAGAGACCCTGAAAGTACTGAATTAAAATAGTGTGCATAGCCTATGAAAACCTTTACAATACAAAGGAAAACTTTTAACTGCTGAATGCAGCATCAAGAACTTTTCTTACTAATGCATCTTGATACCTCTGAGTATAGCCATAGGTTTTCATGCTTTTCTTGCTTAATTATTTATTATGAGGTTACAGCATAGAAGTCAGTTGCAAGGTGTAACATAGAAAGGCCCTCTCCAAATTGATTTTGTAGCCTAGAAGATTTGTGCTAGATTAGTAATTTCATTTTGGTTTCAGTTTAAACAACAGGAGCCCTCAAATCACTCTGCTTTACATCAGTTTAGCTATCTCAATGAACAACAATTGCAAACTAAATCGACATAAGTGTGTACAAATGGATTTGAGTTTCACTACCTGGGGATGCAGCTTTTGTGTTTTGACAAGGGTTTTTATTAATCTGACTCTAAGGAAGAAGACCCAGAGGAAAATGTATTGAATTAGGCTTTGTCTATTTCTAATCTCCCTCATTTTTTTTCCTTTCTTGGAAAGATGTAGTGTTTGTAGGTTTAGATATTAGGCTTTTTGATTGAGAATGGAAGAGGGTCTGGCACGCTGATAACAGAATGTTATTTTTATACATAAAAAGCAGGATGAGGAGGGGGAGAAGGCAACATCACAAAGTGGTTAAAATCTGACATGAACCAAATCACACCCTGCAGGTGCATAGCTCTCTTCGACAGATTGGGTGCAACATCCTGGGCAAACAGGCATCTCGTACAGGGGCTTTAAGAATGTGCCTAAAGTTACTTGTATGAGTCTAGACCTCAGTAAGAATACAAAGAGAGGGCTGAAATGGTTGTGAGCCCCAGGCGGTGTAGAGGGATCAGGATTTGCAGCAGAAACAAAGAAACCATAAATCTTTAATATCAGGTCATTAACCAAGAGAGGGTGAGTAAGTGAGCTCATGAAAGCAAAGGAGATTTTTCAGGGGCAAAAAGCAGGGGAAGAAGTTAAGAAATGACTGACTCACAGAAAATGCAAAGGCATGGGAAGTCCACAATCTGAAAAGCTGGACAATTTTCCCAATAATAATGCAAAAGTAAAAAAGAAAAAAAAAAGTCAAGGGGAATTAACTATTCTCTGTATGGGTTACCACCAATTTTTAAAGCCAAGTGCATGCTAAAAGGCACATAATTCAAGGTCATTTGTCTTCCAAAAAAAGGAACAGACAGTGCATGCTTCTTTATCCCACACACAAATCATTTATGTCTGCAGTATCAACAAGCAACTTGTACATTATGAAATTAATTCATGTGGCTTATTTGTCAATTTTCAGGATTAAAACCCACTATCTCTAAAATGATATACCAACTGTGAAATTAGAGAAAACCAGTAATATGCTATACAAGGGTTCTCCCTCATCTTTCCCATAGTTCACTACTGAATTAAAATGACTATTATTGGAATTTCTAACATGCCCATCATTTAAATATGTAGGCATCATTGCCCAATTCTAGGAAAGCATCTGTTCGTTTTCGTACAGAAGCCAAACAGTGCTCCCACTGGGCTATAGCCTGAGTCACTAATGTATCAGGCCATATTCTTTAGAGGCACTAGGTATACTAACAGTAAAAGTGGAATATGATGCCATAGTTTCATCTTCTGTGAACCATTGTCCAAGTCAAAATAACTACTTAGTGGATGAAAAATGAAGAGATGAGAGGCAGTAACAGGTTGTCATTTTTTTCTAGAAGGAAAGTGACTGGCATAAACATGCTGAGAAGTTAGGAGGCCTAATCATGAAGCTAATCTGAATTACTGTCTATAATAAATCAACAGAAGGCATTGTCAGGAATGATCAAGTGGCAGATCATAAAAGTTTTTCTTTTTCTCAATTCAAGCTTTACTAGTAGATATGCATTCTATGAAAAATCTGTGGCACAAAAGATCAGTTAGGAAAATGGGTCCAAAATGCTTTATAAAATAGCTCTGTCTATGCATGTTTCGAAACACAGCTACTATAGCTGCTGACAACTATGAGATGACCTTGCATTACCCTTTGTTTGTTTCACAATAAGTTACATATACTACAATTTCTTAATTTATTGCAGTTCTTATCCATTGAAATAAAGTTGTCATACTGAGTGTCTGAGATGGACCACTCTGCACTGCAGTAACCATTTATAACTTTCTATTGTGTTCATAAACATGATTGATAAGACTCATAAAGACATAAAGCTACGGCAGCATGTTACTTATTCCTAATAACTAAATGCCAGTTAGTTCCTTTGTCCCTCATCGTTGAGAATCATTACTATGCCACTTAAGCTTGCAGTTCAGAACACAATAGCTTAGGCTACTTAGCAAAATTGATATTTTGGCAGATTTCTGTTCTTCTCTAGAACTGTGCTGTCATGAACTCATATGATAAGCATACTGCCATGTTTTAAATGTAAAAACAGCAAAGCACCCTGCAGTTACTTTGCAATAATCTTGTTGGGTGGAAGTTAGTATGTGATGATCCTTCTACTTTGTTATGGTTTTAGTAGAAAATTGCCTTCAAAAGTTGTAAACCTTAACACTTCCAGGCTAACTCAATCTCCATTACAAGCAGAGAAACAAATTTATTTTCTTAACCAAGCAAATGAAGACAAGCATTTGACCTTTGTTTTACTTTTTCATTTTTGTTTCTGTCTCTGTCCATTTTTCATTGCACATAAGTTTTCTTTGGTATGTACAGATACAGCACACCTTTCACATTTGTATTTCCTTCAAAAAATTGTGATATTTACATTGGGCAGGGTACCTCTCTTATTATTTTTGATCCATCTTTCACGATTTGCCATCTTTGTGAAGCTCCTCCCACTCTCATCTGTCTCTCCATTTCCCACAGTTTCTGACTATTTTGTTATTTTCCCCATTATTTAATTCATGAGTAGCAAGAATACATATTTCATGAAGTTATCAGGTCCCATGTTTCCTTCTTGTGTTCTAGACAAAACAGAACTATGAGTAAACCCCCACTTTTTTAACAGTCTCTCCAGAGGGAATTGGAACTGAGGCTTTCTGGGATCACAGTCCTCACCTTTATTTCACTGCCTGTATGTGAGGCTCTGTGTCATGGAAGAATGTACCAGAAATATTCTCTCAGCTGTATTGCAGAACTCTTATGTCGACAGATGTAGCAAATCAACCTGCTGCCATTTACTTAAGTCCAGGAGATGATCAAGTATGTTTGAAAAGTTGGTCCTTAGTTTGATTTCAAGAAGTCTTACCTTTGCCAGAGCTCCATTCAGATGTGAATGCCGGTGCTAACTCACTGCGGGTGAGGTTCTGACATTTTGCTAGACGCCTCCACCTCGAACTTTCTATCATCTTGACAGCAGAATCTCATTTGCAGCAAAAGGATAAGAAAGACAAATCTGTGTCTTGACACCTTGTGACATCTTTCTATGGGTGATGAATTTCTGTTACATGACAGGTTCAAAGTTACCAAGCAATGGATGGATGAGTGGCACAGTAACTTCAGGCTTGCTGAGAATCACAAGAATACTTGAAGTCATGAAAAACAAAACGTGTGACACTTCTAGGGATGGGTTTTTCTGTGTATTTAAGTAGGTTTGAATATATTTTAGTTCATAGATACTTAAATTTTGTCAAAAGTAACAGATCCACAAGAGACCATAAGAATAAATAAATTAACTATTATTTCCAGCCCTTTAATATTTTAATCCTGATGGCAAATAGCCCAGTGTCGGGTATGTCTCACTTTTTTCTTACACTGAGCATAGTCAAGTTTTTTTTTGTAATTCTTCTTTGTCTTCTCTCTCCTTATCTTCACAGTTTTTGAGGTTTTTTCTGTCATTTTTTATTGCTATAGCTTCCCCCTGCTTATAATGGTAGATCCCTATCACTTTTCTTAGCTCTAGAGTCATGCTGCTTGAAAGACAGTTTCACAGGAGAGAGTTTCACAAGGAACATACATGTTGATATTTGTAATATACATACATAGACATCTAAAAGTGCACACAGAGCCACAAAGCCCTGGTTTCAATTGAGAAAATGAAATGAATGACTTGATATGATGTTGTGTCTCAAGACCTTAAGGTAAGATCAATTACCCAGACTATGGAAAATCAGCTCTAATGTCCTCCTCTTCCTAATGGAATCTGAGCCTGTATTTCTAAAGTAAAAGCCTTGAAAGCAAAACTCGTGTTGGCACTGTGTTTGAGCGCTTTGAGTTGTTCTTGCTGAAGCTGCTCTGCTTTGTATGGGCTACTTAAAGATTCACTCTACCAGAGTGAAGGAGAACATGATCACAGTTTAGTGACCAGGGCACTAAGCACAAGTTTTACATTTGAAGGGAGTTAAACAGTTGCTATTATAGTTTCAAGTTCTTAGGACATGGTCTATTAGGCACCTAGCCTGTGATTAACTTTAAAATATATATATATATATATAAATATACACATATATATACACATATATACACATATATAATAGATACATAATTTATATAATATTTTAAATAAAAATATAGATATAAAAATAAAATAGATAAATAAATGTAAGAAATTATAAGTATCAGTCAGATTCACTGATAACAAGAGTTTTAATAGGGAAGGCAACAATGAAATTTGTGGGGCAAATATCCATCATTTTGTTTGTTTTCATCCTCTCCTGCAGAAATATTGTCACCTCAGAAGAATCAAACCTCAATAAGTGTTATAAGAATAAGCCACTGATCTACCCATGATTTTTTCTGAATTGGAAGACATCTGCACTGATATTTCAAGGTGTGACAGCCTGTGGTTAATAAGGTTTCGGTAGCAGTGGTTAACTGAAGAACTGTTCATTTTTGACAAGACATTTTGGTAGTCCTAAACAAGTATTGAAAATATGACATTAACATCTGTTAGTCTAGAAGTAATAATTAAAAGCCACTAATTTATATATTTTTTAAATCCTTTAAACTTTCTCTTGGCACTCTACTAGCTTTTAAAGGAGAAAAATGAGATATTTGGTTTGCATGCCACTTTGTCAGGTATTGTCTCACTACAGGCACTCTAAACACAAACCAGTAGTTTGGCATGATAGCTGTCTCCAGACAGCTTTGCTGGCAATGTAAGATCTGGTCTTTAAATCAAGCATTATCTTAATTTCATTTCCTCCATACCTTGATGGAATTAAATTTCCCTAAAATGTCTGTAGGTTTCAAAACCTCTGTCTCTAGAAGCCAGTTGTACGAGACACAGATACTGTTACTAAAGTTTTTCTTTCTTTTTCATTGGCTGGCAAATATACCCTCTCTACAGCATTTACTGCCCAGACTCCCCCTCACTCTGCCATGAGAAGCAGAGGGAAGATTTCTTCTGGCATCCTGCAGTGATCTCTGGCTTCTCCGGGACTGGAACGATGAGAGTGAGCACACGTATGGTGGTTTCTCCTTGAGCCTGGATCTGCTCTCAGAGCAATGGACCTGCTGGCCATGGTGACTCCAAGTGTCTCAGTGCTTCCCCTGGGAGGGCTGCACCCATAGCTAACCACCCACCTCCAGGGGGTTCTGGGCACCTCCCTCAATGCTAGCATGGATTTGCCATGTCTCCTTGGGTCCCTTTTCTGTGCTTCTCCCAAGAGCCAGGCTCGGCAACCTCACTCAGCTGCTCGTGTGAGTGCACAACCAGAGAATGCTTCTGAAAACGTTACCCGCGGTAGCAGAAAAGAAAGAGAAATGTTGACAGTTTGTGGGGATTTTTCCTCTCTCACGCTAGAATGACAGGAGTGTTGCTGTTTTGATTTGAACACTTGAATGCACCAGTGTAAATAAGGAGAAATCAGGACTCTAAATTTCCCATTGTCTGCCTGTGCGTGCTGGTTTTGGCTGGCGTAGAGTTAATTTTCTTCGTAGGAGCTAGTATGGGCTGTGTTCTGGATCTGTGCTGAAAACAGTGTTGATAACGCAGGGATGTTTTTGTTAGTGCTAAGCAGGGTTTACACAGATCCAAGGGATGTTCTGCCTCTCCCCCCACCCCAGCAGCGGGCAGGCTGGGGGGGGGCACAAGGATTCGAGAGGGGACACAGCCG
>JANZLQ010000079.1:17389409-17400226 GCA_026212715.1 Elanus axillaris | reverse complement strand
TTGAATGCTGAAACAAGCTTCACAGAAGAGATAAGAACTGCTTGAAACCAGATGTTTGTTGGCAGGAGAAGTGGAGTGCGTGACAAGAGGATGATCTAAGAACCTGTGATAGAGACCGTGGACAGGAGCTAGTAGCCAACTGTATAGTTAGCATGTGCACGTGAACATGTTATGAAAAGCAATCATAGTAAAGCTGGAAGCGTGTGTATAACCATTAAGAATATATAAGAAAGCCTGTAAGCAGAATAAAGGGTCTTCTGTTCAGTACACAGGAGTCCGTGTCTTCAATCCCCTCACCACTGGGGGTGTGTGAGCAAGTGGTTTTGTGGGGATGAATTGCTAGCTGGGGTTAAACCACAACACCGTGCCATAGTAAGGACATACTTCTTCAGGAGCTGGAATTCTGAGGAAAATATCAAATTCCAAACCCCAGCCACAGGGGCTGGATACCATGTAGCTCCTAGAAGCAGTGGAGCTTATTGTAGTTTACACTGTGTTTCCAGATTATACTTCAAAGAACTGTTTTATTCCTGTTGTCTACTGAAAATTATTGCTGTTAAGTATGATCGCCAAAAGTCATGGGTAAAATGTGAAAAAGAATGCAACCTTGTGATGGCATTTAGGCTTCTTTTAGGACTACAGGCAGTTCTTGTGGATAAATCACAGGTAGTATTGTATGAGCATAGCAAAGTGATCTTGGCTCAGATCTTTTCAACTGATGGAAGCTGACCTGATTTAATACAGTCTTAGGTTATCTATCTTCTTTTCTCAGTAAATGAATTGTGCATGTTTCTATTTTATGCAGTAATGCATTAATAGGATGTTAGGTACTTTGAATTCCTGTAGTGCATGAGCAGTTGATGGCTGCAATGAGTCTGAAAACAAAAAGTTTTAAAGTTATATAGGCAGCATCCACCTCAGGTATAGCAGACCAAGAATGCTTTGATAGCTTCTAAATTATTTATTTGTTTTACGTAATGTAATAAAATAATTGCATCTTAGTGTTCCATGTAAGAGTTGAATGTTGGAGTTTTTTAAAATCTGACAGATAAAACCAGTATAAATTTTTTCCATAGTTTTTTCAGTGTAATTTTTAGAAAAATTTCTGAGATAATTCCAATTACAGTTTCTTCTATGGTGATGATACAATATTGAAAATTCTTGATTTTCTTGGACTATAGCCTGTGATATTGTCTTAATCATTATAAGACAGAAAATCATAGGTTGTCTTTTCTTACAGACTCTGACATTAGCAGACTTCTCTTCTTAATGCTCTTAGCAAGGTACTTAAACAGTTATTCTGGGAGCTCTGAATAATATGTGGAAATAGGGAATGTTTTCAACAACAATCAACAGTTGCTTTTTGCATGATGGCTAGTGCAGGGACTGGAAGGAGATCATATTGATGCTATCAGTAGTACACCATTGCTATTAAAAATGAGCTCCATTGCCTGTGAAAAAAAGGAAGATAAAGAAAGATGAATGAAAATTTAAAAAAACATGAACATACTAAGATTCAAGATGTGCTAGACTGTAATCACCCTCTTTCCTCCATCTGTTTCTTTTTCTTCTCTTCACCTAGAAAACTATTAGCAATTTTCTAATAATACAAGGGTTAGTTATAGCTGTTGTACTAGGACTCTGCAGGATGAATGCATTACAGATAAAAACCCTCATCACACCCCTGAAATTCCCATTTTCACCTGCTCACGTGGTATTCATCCACATCTTGTAAACAATGGTTTTCTTTGCTGATGGAAGGATACTCAGATTCAGCATGAGCCTGGCAAAATTACTTTTTCCCTTGCTCAATTTTAAAGCACTGTGCTTTAGGAAGTGTGAAGGAGAGTCTCCTAGGTAAGGTTAAACAGGTCATGTTTAGAAAGGAAAGAAAGGAAAAGAAAGCTAACAAGGACTTGAAGATGAGAAGTTAGAGGAATATAAATGAATAAGATGGAAGAAGAAAAACAACAGAAATTAAAAGCTGCAGAGAAACAATATAATGCACCTATCCTTAACCTAGATGCTGTTTAATTTATTTTATAGTCTAGGATACTAATACTCATCTCCTCTTGTTGCACAGAAAGACATGAAGATCTGGGCAGTTAAATGGATAAAATTCCAGTATATAGACACAATTTTTTAAAACTCAGCATGTAGCATGAATTCTGTCACAAATATTTATTTAAAATATACTTTTCGTTTGTCAGACTCAAGCTGTGCACTTCGGGACGTATTTTGCTTTGAGTGGAGCTGGCAGACCGTGGGCTAACAGGTTAGTAGGTGCATGTTAATATCAAGGAGCTAGAACTAGCTTAAATACTTTTCCAGCTTTTCAGAGGAATTTCTTCTATCAAAACTTCATTTTTTTGATCTGTAGTTTTAAGAATATTATAATGCAGATATGTAATGAACAGTGGAATGAAGGCTGCACTTAAGTCATAGGATGCAAATTTTCCATGTAGTATGCTTGGAGAAATACTGGTATCACTATAACTGGAAAAAAAAAATGGACCTGAAATTTTAATTTTCTTAAATAAAGACTGTGAAATTGTGTTGACTTAAAAATTAATATTACAGGCAATGGATAAATTTTATTCAAAGTAAAAAAATAGTAAGTAATGTCTCCTCAAGCAAAAATGAGATAAGTAAGTTCTATTAGTAAGTCAGAGATATCAGTGAATATAATATTAGCATATAAAGAAAACATTTTCTTTGGATATTAGTATTAAAGTAACCTGTTCCTAAGTTTCATAACTATTAGAAAATAAAATGCTAAATTAACAAGGCATTTTATCTCATTGGCAACCAGTTGTAATAATGCTGAGCTTTGTGACTGAAAACTGAATAGACTGCAGTACAAAATTTATTGTCATGTAGGATACTTGTGCTTTGATTACCTTCCTTTCTTTACAGATTTGATGTCTATTATTACATTTTAAACACCTGTATATCACAGAGATTTATTTGGAAGCTGTTACTGCTTTCATTTGTGTCAAAACAGTGGAAGTTTAAGGGACCACTAGAAAAACCAATGAAATACTGCAGCAAATGGTTTGCTTCTAAAAAGGTGTTTGAACTACCATATAATGTTGGTGAAGGCTCATAAAGAAACAAACAAATCTGTCTTAAATTTTATGAGAGAAGGGGAGAGGGGAATTCTGTTGCATTCCCATCATATATAACAAACATATAACTCCTCCATCATCTATAAAGAAAATAATCTATTCCAGTGTGATTTAATCTTTATTTTAGCCTTCAATATACAGTGTTTGTAATAGGATAACTGCATTCTTAACTAGCTATGGTATTATTTATGAAATGGCATTTCAGCTCATATCAATGTGATACCTACAAGCAAACACTAAGGACATGCAACAGGAAGGATTTCTAAGTGAGGTGTTCCTCTCGAACTCGTATTTACAGAGTTATACCCAGAGGAAGATGCATTGGATTTTCAGTGTGGTATTCTGATCTGTCCATATGTCTTCGGGTTTTTCATTTGTTCAACATTGTCACTTGACTGAGAAGCAGACACACCTGTCATGCAAGATCCATGGTTTTACTTTTAAGGTCCCTGTGCTTTTCTGCATTGACTAGAATGAATGCCTGCAAAACCAGAATCTGAAACCAAGTTAGAGAGGAAAATCTTAGAAAGGAAGTTGATGAGCAAACTGAAGAGAGACCTTTCTGTTCTTACTAGGTTGCAACATTTAAGTTTTAGTACCATGACAAACTCAGTCAGAAAAATGGAGGAAGTCTACCAAGAATATTGACAAGATAAATCTTAAATGAGAGTATCAGAAGCACAAATTGAAATTAGAGAACAAAAGATAATGTGAAGTGCCCAGTCCATGTGGACTCGCAATGAGTAGGGATTGCACTGATATGTTTTTCTTTTGCAATAAGATGGGCTTATTGAAGGAAACTAGCAAATAACATGAACAGGTCAGACAGAAAGTTTGGATGGATTTCTTGGTGTTCTTTTTGTCTTTTGTATGCATAAAATGGATTCATCAGGATTTATGAAAGGTTAAAGGTGCAAGAGCCAGCAGTTCCTCCTAGAATACCTCACTCATCCATTTCTTATCTTGGAGAAGACCAAGGCGAACAAGAACAGTAGTCATAGTCAGAAGTTCTCCAACACTAGATCACTGTTCCAGCTATTTCTTAGTATTGCCCATTTCATTGGTTAATTCTTTTTCTGCTCTGCCTGACTCAGGTGGGAGAACCCATTTGTGACTCACTACTCAATGAAGCAGTGTGAACCCAGGGATGAAGGACCAAAGCATCTGAGGATTTATCACTCTGGTGAAGATGCTTACCCTGTTGGTTGGAATGCACTGAGTCTAGGTCCAAAAAACTCTGGGGGAGAGAAAGACTTCAGATGGTGGGCGCTTTTGGGGAGCCTTTGCCTGCCCCTTATTGTCCACATGATGGCACTGCACCGGTATCGGAGATCCCTGATGGTGGCGACAGCAGGAGGGGCTTTTCCACACTGTGGCGAGTTCTTGGAATTCTGCGAAGAGAAACCACCGCTCCAAAGTCACCCTCTGCCAGATGCCCATCCTAGGCTTGCAGAATAGCTTGGGCTCGCATCCAGACAGTGCATTCGAATATAGATATAGCCAAAATAGGAGACTTTATCAGTGCTGTGTGAAACTAAAGCATCATTGTTACAGAACATAATTTCAGTATGCGTGAAATATTAATAATAGCAAGTAGATTGTCTCTGCCTGTCCATTACTTTGTATTACCTAAATCTATGCTTGTTGGGCCAAATACCCCTTAAATTCAGAAACGGTTATAATGTCTTCACTGTAAGCCTCTCCCAGCTGCACTAAACTCCAGTTAATGAGTCAGAGTATTGGTTATGTATAGAAAAGAGTGAACAGTGTGACATAAGGCTTACCCTGAATTCTTTTTATATCTGAGTGCAGTGGCAGTTGGTGTTTTCCTCTTGGTCAAAGTTGCTAATTATAACAAATTGCATTGAAATTTGTGGGAACGCTGATCCTGAACAGAAAAGTTCCTTATGTGATTGTCTCAGCAAGGACTTCACAGAAAATAAACTGGATAAATATGGTAAGTTCACCTCATGATTTATCCAGCATTGTCCCAGCTGATGACTGGAGCTGGTCTTTCTGAGGTATTCTTCCTCACAGAACAATCCAACTTATTATCATTATTACTTATTTGTCTTAAAGAAAAAAGTTGAGATATTAAAACTCACACGAAACAAGTAAAATAAAAAGGATGCTTGAATGATATAAATTTTTTATTTATTTCCTTGGGGACTCAGTCAATTCTACCAGTCTGATGATGACTAATGTATTTGGAGAAGGAAGGTCATTACAAGATAATGGAGCCTGTTTATTACGCCTCCTGCTATTAGGATGAGCTATTTTCTCCAGTAGATTGTTTAGGATTTCTTAGGGATAGCATTTCTATAACACAACTTGTTTTTTGTGTTTTTTTTTCTTTTTTTTTTCTCATGATACAAGAAAAAACAGCATCCAAAGGAGCAATTTAAAAGTAGAAAATTTTTCTAAAGTGCATATATTCTACTATATCCTTGGAGTTGGTAAGTTTCTGTAATCACTGGGAGTGAAGGACTTTATCAATTGCAGTCATGCTATGCCCATAATGATTCTATTCAGGGGTGAGCAGTGGCAAGGAGCTCAAAAAATACGTGTGTTACAGCCAAAAATGCACCCAGGAAGCTCTCTACATTATGTGTCATGTGCTCTACAGATACTGCTCCAAACTGCATACCCGGTGTCTGTTCCACCTGGAGGGGAGCAGCTCCAGCCTACCCTATCTTGCAACTTGTAACCTTAGTGCACTGCCAGGATTAGCTGCCCAGAGCCAGGTTGTATAGGATTGTGCCACAGGCTCGTCTTTACCTGTGCCTTTGGGAAGTGATGGGAAGATGTGAAGGAATCGTGCACCCTCCCTGTCAGGAAGGTTGAAGGTTGCTGGCATGCCTTAACATGGGGGAGGAAGACGTACAGCGCTGCGTCTAGACTGGACACTTCCACCCTGCATAGCACTGAATCCAGCAGTAGGTGCTTTAGCATCATGAAAAAAAGCCAGATCCTGGAAAACAATGAAGAAGGGAAGTGAAAAATCAGCGCCAGAGGCAGAGGAGAATGCCCCGTGAGCCTGCGGTGGGGTGCCACCAGTATTCAATAGCTGCAAGGGTGGACAGAAGCAACTTTCATTTAGCAGTCTTGAACGGTGCAGTAATAGGATTCAGGATGGGTTTGAGGTAGCATCTGCACATGGCCATCAGATGAATTGCCCGCTTCCTCTCCCAATGCAGTAAGATGGTTTTTCCACCCCTCTTCCTACCCTTGGCCCTGCCTTGGTCTTCATGGGCATATGGAAAAAATATTTTATTTTACCCATATTATTTTAAATATAATCTGAGGTACAACTGCCAACATTAGAATGTCTAAACAGTATATTTCAATAGCTTCCCAAATTAAATGTTAGCAAATTAATTGTTATATTTATGTAACAGGTTTTTAAATTTATCAGTTCTGCCTTTTCTGATAGAAAACACTCTACTGAAAACCGTATCATGTCAATAATGTTTGGAAATTGGCATGACAGAAACTTCTTAACCTTTATATTCCTAATGCTTTTAGGCAGCTATTCCTTGATGCAATTTAGTGCATGCTGGAAAAATGCGTAAGATCTCACAAGAAGCAAATACTTCTACAGCTGAATTTTAGTTCCTCCATATATCATGCACTTGTTTATATATGAGTTTCTTATGATCCCAGAGGAATTATATCACTAATCCTTTTCACATTTATGAGTCTCATCTTATGCATATTTTGTCTCACTGTGGAGAACAGGGATTAATTATGCCTTAGTAACAATTAATTCTACCATTCACTGTGCAGTAATGTTGAAGTTTGCTCAGGAGCAGCACTTATGAGAATAGTCAGCACAGGTAAATGGAAGAAGTGATAGGCACAACAGCAAAAACTGAAAGGAAATAGCAAGAAGTCATCATCTTGAAGGGAGTTAAACTCCATAGGGTAAAAAAGTAAAGGGTTATGTTTTAAAAGGCACACCTTACACTAGGAATAAACCCAGATCCTTTATTTTGGGAGAGAAAATGAGGGATTACAATTAGAAAATTACATTTAGTATATTGCAGCCCATTGCTGTTCTGAGATCTTTGCTGCAATATTGCTAGCCTGACCTACTCACCTGAAGTTTATCCTCAGTTTTGAGCCTTTCCACCCCCGCAAAAAAATGAAACTGCATATATCTTACTTCTTGTAGCAAGCATGTTTCTTCCCAGATTTTCTCTGTTAGCACAAGAATGAAACACAGCATCACAAGAATACAAACACCTAGCTGGTGTGCAACTTTAGGTTAAGTGCTAGCTTTATTTTTTTCTTACTGCTTGTGGCACTGTTTTTTTAGTTGATTTATGTGGTTTGTGTATTAGGCAGTTACAAAGCTAATGCTTTTTCACTAAAGGAAAGGATAAATCATATAGGATGAATAAACATACTAGGGTTTTTAATGACAGTGAGAACATAATTCTTTCTAAATTCTGTGAAGTGTTGACAATCGGCTAGTAGAGGCACAGGAATGCTGTTTCTTTTTTTTTTTTATTTCTACTATTTCTTATGCTTTTAAAATCACTGAGTAAATCTGGTTATCTGTATGTAGAAGGTCCTATCTTTGCTTTTTTGCCCCAGAATCCTAGACCAAATAAGTACTGCTTGTGACAGTGTTAGAGACACGAAATGCCAACTGCTAGTCACGATTATTCATCGCTGAGAGTTGAAACTTTCAGGAAAAGCAATATTTAAATTAAGTGAATGTTGTCTTGCTGGAAGTATTTATAGAAATCTCTGTAAGTACCATGTTCTAGTGCTTTATACATTCAGAATTGTTTAAACAGAGCATAGGTTGGAAGGAATAGAAAAATCAATTCAGCAAAAGGTGGTATCCTGTTCTTAGTGCTGTCTAAAATGAAAGGTTACAAAGCTTGAAGAAGCTCTATTATCTATCATTAAGCAGATATAATCCATCTCATGGAGTACATAGTAGGGGATACTGTCAATACCTATCTCTGTTATACAGAAATAAAGACTGTAAAGTCTTTCATCCACACAGTATTAATCAAAACCAAAAACATATAGGAAAGAGAACAGCTACTGCTCTCCACTGATAAAACAAAAATAGCAAATATATTGTCTACTTAGAAGCATTTAAGGAAATAAATTCAGGTGAGAGTCATGTTTTTCATTCTAGTTGTGTCAGAATCTACCCTCAGCTTTCTGTTCATGCTTATTTCTCACAGTAAATTGTCACTATATAAGGAAACATTTCCTTTGATTTCTGTCACCCAGAGAATCTATGCATAAATTCATATTATATTTTCCCTCTTGAACCCTTGAAGATAGAATCTGTCCTTCACGGTTCGGCAAACCAGTGTCTCACAGCTGTTTCCATAAATACTTCAGTACTTGCTATGCTAGCAAAAATGATCATTTCAAAGGAGAGTTTTAAAAAATTCTGTACCACAGACCTTTCTTACTCTAATAGTACTGACTGATTTAAGAGTTTGCTGAATGAATCTGCAATTTGGTAACACAAACTGTTATTACAAACTCCTCATCCCCTCAGCTCAGTTTACTAGAGAGCTTTGTGGATTTAAAATAACAGTGTGAATACGGAAGGCAATGGAGAGAAGACAGAAATGGTATTGCATTGAGATAGCTGTGTTAAGTCAGTGGTGCAAGAAAACAATTTCAGGTGGAAGGGATTTTTCTTTTCATTAAGGAAATGGAATAATTTAAAATATTTTAAAACTAAATTATACTTTTTCTGACTCAAGATATACAATTCATTAAGAATTATTTTGTTTGGAATAAAAAAGTAAATTTGAAAGAAATAAAAAAATTAAAAAGAATATCATTGAGCAATAAAATGGTTTTGAATTTTCCATGCACTCTTTGAATTATTTTAACAAAGAAGTTTAATAAAAGCAACGTATAGTCTTAAAATTTTTTGTATTACTGAATAAGTAACTTTTCTCTGGGAATTTCGCCTAATTCTGATTTATCTTTTTAATGCATGGAAAAATCAATAGGTACACTGAATCACTATGGGCAGAGCATGCTTGTACCCCCTTTGCTAACAACTGGTAATTTCTGACAGACTTTTAGGACTATTTGTCACATGCTCAAGTAGTTTGAGCTTAGTACTACTTATAACATCATAGTTACTATATACTACAATGTTATACTGTAACTACTTAAGTGTTATAGTAACTAAAATTCTCATACAAGGAATAGACTGTCACAGTAAAATGTGAGCATAGAGCAAACAAAACAAAGGAGTTAATGACATCGGGTCACTAGATCAAAAGTTATAGACAGAGCAATGCAGAGAATAGGGAAATATGGATCTATACATAGACAGTCTTGGCACAAAAATGCCATTCAGACGAACCTCTACAAGCTAAAGAAATGGGCCAATATTCTTCAGTCAGTTTCTTTGGTGCTTTTTTCAGAGATATGTGTGGCAGAACAAGGGTCAAGAGTCCTCAAGTGAGATAAGGACAGGGTCGACTGGGCACGAGGGGAAGAATTCCCCATCTAAGTGGTGAAACACTGAGCAGCCTGGTCTAACTTCAAGGCTGGTTTTGAGCACGAGGCTGGACTAGATGACTTCAGGGTTATGCTATGATTCAGAAAGCCTCTCAACTCCCTGAAAACTTTTTTCTTCTATCGCAGCAAAGAGCCTGAAGAGGGTTTGAAGAAAAAGAAGGCTGCTACTGAAATTATGGGAAAGCCCCTACCAAACCCGTAGGGTGTAAAGAGAAAGGGAAGGTGTATTTTAGGTGACTGCTACACATCCACAAAGATGTTAGGAAGATACGTCACCATTCTAATATGACTAGAAGAAGGACCTGAAATGAAAGAACTATGTGATAAAACACACAGCATTTAATCTGTAGTTGCAGATGACATTATCTAGAGATAAGGGCTGAACAGGAGAGATGAGAGCACAAACAGACACCTACAGAATCACCATGGAAGGCAAGTATATGTGATGAGAGGAAATGTTACAAGGAAAGGTTAATGGAGGAATTACAAAGTAGGTGTAGGGGAGCCAGGACTGGGTTTTGAGAGAACTTGATTACAGAGATTAAAGACAGCTGACCAGATGAGAAGATGATAAAATTCTGGTTCTGTAGAAAAATAAAATGAAGGAGATGGAGGTCACTAAAGCGGTCATTAAGAGAACTGATGAAATGCTGGAGGGAGCTTTGAATGGTTTCAAGGTTGCTTTAAAATAAGGAAAGAGAGATTGCCTGAACACAAATTGTAAATTGAAGTTGAAACAGAGAAGAATATGTATTGATGGTTACAGAGATGGTCATGATTAGGGCTGAAAGTCTGAGTTTGTTCTGGAAAAGAGGAAACTCAAATCTCTGAGGTGAGGAGCAGAAAACAGGAAAAAGTTGAAGGTAAGAGGTGGCTCAAACTGAAGTTGATGTCACAACATCGAAGACTAAAGAAAATAGCGGTAGTATGCACTGCTACAGGCTCGGGGAAGAGCGGCTGGAAAGCTGCCCTGCAGAGAAAGACCTGGGGGTGCTGGTCGACAGCCGGCTGGATAGGAGCCAGCAGTGTGCCCAGGTGGCCAAGAAGGTCAACGGCGTCTTGGCCTGTATCAGAGATTCTGTGCCAGCAGGAACAGGGAGGTGATGGTTCCCCTGGACTGGGCCCTGGTGAGGCCGCACCTCGAGTGCTGGGTTCAGTTTTGGGCCCCTC
>JANZLQ010000079.1:17377912-17389125 GCA_026212715.1 Elanus axillaris | reverse complement strand
GTCTTTACTGAGAGGGTTGTCAGACATTGGAACAGGCTGCCCAGGGAAGTGGTGGAGTCCCCATCCCTGGAGGTATTTAAAAGACATGCAGATGTGGCACTTAGGGACATGATTTAGTGGTGGAATTGGCAGTGTTAGGTTTACTGTTGGACTTAATGATCTTAAGGGTCTTTTCCAACCTAAAGGATCTATGATTCTATAATTTCAAAAGTTCTAATTCTGGAAACTCAGATTATTAAATTATTTGAACTTTTTCATTGAATTTTGTAATTTAGAATGTATACTGTTCTTGTGGCACAGTGTTGATAGAGAAACAAAGGATGTAAGAGAACTTGGAAATGATGCTGAATAATGCCGGTATGTCTTTCGTATCAGTTGAGCTTAATGTGGTGGGCTAGTTCTGAATTTTGGCTAGTAAGTGGTTTTGGTGGATTTGTAGGAAGAACTGCCAAATCTTTGACTCCCAGCTCTAATCCAAAGGCAGACCTTAAATGATACATCTAATAAACTCTAAATTTCAGGATCAAGAGGACTGAGTATATTTCCTTTATTTTAACGATCTCTGGGATATTCAAGGAAAGACAGAATTCTGCAAACACACTTTGAATGAGTCCTGTTAAATTCTGTCCCTGAAGAAATTCAGTTGGCCAGTACACTTTATACCTTCAAAGATTTTCATAACAAGTATTCAGCTAATGATTAGAACACTTCTGATTAAGCAGTTCTGTGAAAAAAATGTTTAAACACACCTAGTTGTGATGAAGTAATATGATTACTTTTTTTTATATGTATATAGCTTTTTAGCATGTACAATGTAATATCAGTCAAAATTTTTATTTCAGTATCCCAGTGATGAATAAAATAATTAAATAATCTGACAGGTATAGCTTGCAAGTATATTTTTCTTTTCAATCTCTGTGAAAAAATGAACAGAAGCACATAATTTCTTTGTTCTTCAGGCCACTTTTAATGAATTTATGGAAATGAATATATTGCATATAATGTAATAATGGAACCTTGTCAGTTAATACTTTCAAGTGGTGACATAACTGTTCTGGTGAATTATCTGTGAACAAAAAATTATCCACTTACTGCAAACAAGGTTTCTGATTATCTACAAAAATGGATTAGATAGTCATACTTGAAATTATTTTCTTGTGAGCTAAAGATTGCTTTTAGAACTATTTTTCAACTCAAAATGGAGTATAATTTGGCAATTTTAATATGGCAATTTTAATAAAACTAACAGAAGCGGTGTCTCAGTTTTGATCACTGGACAAATTATACACAGCTCCACTCAAGTCTAGAGTGATGATTTTATTCCTGTCACAAGATCTTTGATCAGAAGTATCACTTGCTTCTGATGATCACAACCTACTATTTATACTTTTTAAAAAGGGAGAGGAGAGGGAACATAAGCACAACAAGACCCCTTGGGAAATCACACAAGCATCTTAGATGAAGAGACAATGAGCCTACATCATTTTATCTGTATAGACCCAAACTGTTCCTCATTATGAAAGTTAACCATTACTTCAGAGTCAAACTTATTCCACCTTCCTCAAATGCCTGTTTCTTTTTTATCATATATTTACATTTTAAATAGCCCACAGTTATTTTTGCATGATTTGAGATTAAGATAATGTGAAATCCAAATTACATCCTTCATTCTTAAAGTTCTAGCTATCTCAGAGGCTTTCTTAACCTGAAGAACAGATTATGTTTACTTTTTACTTACTCAGCTTCTTTAGAAAATAGTCTTCTGTGTTACTGTTCATTGTTTAGAAACAGATCTCAAAATTCGTTAATATATTAATTATTCAGAGTTGTTCCTTAATTTCCTCAGTGAAATAGCTTTAATCTGTAGATCATTATAAGAATGTAAACTCAGAAATAGAATTTGTACACAAGGCAGGCAACTGTAACATAATTAACATCCCAGCAACAGTAAATTTCAAATGCTATATGCAATACATTATAATATTAATTATTTATAATATTTTGTTTATGTAAATCACCTACTATCAGCAACACTAGATTGTACTTTATAGACTTTATCAAGATAAAATAAAAATTTAATGCATAAATTTTCAGTCTAATATTAAAATCAGGAATATTTGGGAAATATTTGATCATATGATCAAAAATGTTTGAAAACTCAAAATTTTGCAGGACTCAGTTCTTCAACTTCTAACTTCACAACCTCAATTCTTCCTTAGGTTTAAATGAAAGCAGTTAAATTCTTAATCCAAATTAAATGTTGGATCTCTGTTGCAACATTATCAAATTTTATGATTCAATTCATACTGATAGTCCTAGAAACATTTATTCCAGTGCTTTTAATCTCTATATCCATTTGATTTTTTTTTTAATAATCAATGGAATTAAAGGCTTCAGAAAGTTAATAGTAAAATGAAGTATGGTACGTTAAAAGATAGAGAAGGGAAGAAAATTCCTAACTCAGGGATGACTGAAATGCACTATTGTAGAAAAGTATTGAGTTTTTTCTTTTGCATTTCTTTCCAAGATGATTTCTGTGTCCTCAGTTTTGTTACTAAAGTACATTCCAACCTAAAACCTGTGGATGTACAGGCTTCTGTTCTGGCTTACTCATGTTCAGTAAGCAGGTCTCTTTTCCTAGTGTGTGTCTGTTTTTTGTAATTACATTGTTAAAAGAAAATGTGTTGCACAAGAAAAGTTTCCAGTTGTAACTGATTAAGAGATGAAGTTCATAATTGATTTTCAATGTGTGTAATGAACCAAGTTGTTAGAATGTATATATTAATACAGATGATAATTTCTTGTCTCACTGAATATCAAGATTAATTGTCTCCTAAGAGAAATCTTGACCTTAGCTTCACCTCAGCTAATAATTATCTTTGAGGTCAATAAATCTTAATGTCTTTCTCTGAAGGAGTCAATACCTATTTATTGTGAGCATGATGAATACTTAAAAACATATACATAAATTCGTATCAAAATACATTGGCAAACACATGAAGAATTATAAAAAATATGTTGTACACGTTGGTTTTAATTGTAATCCAACATTTCTACCTTGTAATAAGAGCTGATTGGATGTTATTTTTTAGGACTTTCACCTCCTTTTTGGTTACTGAACCATTCACAAACACATTCCAATATTTTCATATATATATATGTTTAAAGTTCACACAGTTTTGCTGAAAATAATTTGAATCCATACTGAACGATGAGTAGGTGTTTAAAAATTCAATGTTGAACATGGTTATTGCATACAGTTACCTAAGCAGAAAACAAAGATTATTTTTTCTTCTGTGACAGGATCAAATTATGCCATCTACAGACAGACATAGCCAAGAAGTGTAACTGTAACACCAACAGGCCTTGTTCATTTGCAGGGTAACCTGGCCAGCATGAACCTCTCTTACACCCAAGCAGACATATATCTTCTTGGAGTCTTCCTGCTCTCTGCTTTTTGTCAATTATTTCACAACACAAAACCAGGATAAATCCGTGCTTTTTCTTGTGGGCAATGTCTGGATATACACCATCAAAAGCAGATCACAGGGTGTTTACTCACTGTCAGTGTTTGTCTTGTATTATTTTCTTCATTCACCATTGTAAGAAATTTCAGAGCTGTTAGCTTTGCTGAGTATTTATCTGTTGATAGGCACTTGGTGAGGAAGGATTGCTTTTTAAGTCTTTAAGCATCATGAATACAATACTGCATGCTTAAAAACCGTATCTCTGATACTTAATGGTGCCATTTAACATTTGAATGGACCATAACCAAGGCTAAAATTTACTTCTGTTTGACTAACAGGTTTGATTTTGCCAGGAGTATGACCCGATCAATAGAGGGTGATTAAAATTAATGAAGCTTTGAAAACCTTGAAAGCCTCAACTAAAGAGAAACTGTTTAAACCTGGTGAGCTTTCAAATCTAAAGAGAGCTTAATGAAATTCTCACCAAACTCCTTCGCACCCTAGCACACACAAACATTTAAAGCAGCTATACTCCATTCCCATCATACTTTTTTCTGTACTGCAGATGCAGCAATCTTTTTCTTGGGCAGGCTTCACTCTAAAATGAAACAGATCCCTGGAATGAAATATTGGCAGCTTCCAAGCTGGAGTTTCACCCTGACAAGTTGACATGCTGGCCAAACAGCAAGGAATTTGTGAGCATTTCTTCCATACTAGACTTGAAGTGGTGCAAGACTAGTGAGTGAGAAACTGATGATGAGTCTTTTGATGATTCACCAGTCTTTGACTTCAGTGGAGAATATTTAATCATCACTGGCCTACACACATCGAGACTGAGCACATATTGCTGTTAAGGTTAGATCCAACAATTACGCTATGTTTGTATAGACAGCTTAATTAATTCTTGAGCTCCAAAAAGTTCTTTTGTGTATCTTACTAACGCTTTAACCAGGCTAAAATTTCAGTTACAAAGCTTGAGCTCTTACCTATGCAGGACTCAAGATGACTGTCTTGCCATTCCTTATTATGGTATGGGAATACAAAAAACAACAGGGTGAAGTCGTGAGCAGCAGTATCTTCAAGTCTCAAAATAATTCAGTTATTCACAAAAGCAAAAATTAATTAAATAAAGTATTTAAACAAATTCTTCTCTTTCCTAACTGCTTGGTCTCATGAGCCAGATTGCCAGCTTTGGCCCTGGAGGTCTTCCAGAGCTGTGTTTGTGTTATTGTATTTATCTCTAGCTTCACATCCACTGGCAAATATTTTGTTCTTATCTGCTTATTCAGAAATTAAAAATGTAAAACCCACCCCACTCCAAAGTATTTTCTTAGTGAGTTTATAAGACCACTCCTATTAAACAGCAATTAAATCCTGTGACAGTGATTAAGGAAAACAGGCCCTTGCTGCCCATTTTAATTTTCTGAAGGACCTGCCGAAGGCATGTTATATTCTGTACTTTGCTAGTAATTTCTAGGAATGCAATACAAAAAAAGGTAATTTAACTTGTATATCATTATGCAAACTATGTATGTGCCCTACATAAACTTAAAAAAAACCAACAACTTGTCAGAACTAATTATTTAAAGTTCTTGGGAAAACTGATGAATATGATTGCTATGGACATTTCTCTTCTGCTTTCCAACAGTGACAGAACTTGGCTGGACTTAAAAGTATAGGTCATGTTTTCTGGGTGAAACAAATTAGCTGATGCTAGAAAATCACCTACCATGTAGATAGACCTTTATATACAAATTGCATGGGAGTGAATGAAAATTTCACAGGCTGGAGTCTGAAAGCAAATTTGAGACCCATGTGACACATTCATGAAGAACATGTCATGCTAAGAGGAGTTTGGCATACTGACAATTATTTTCACTCTATACATACTGTACACAGCAGAGTAACCATATATGTAAAAAGGATGCATTGTGTTCTTCCTTGCTGACTGTGATTAAATCTGAATTAATAAGATCCAGCATAATTTCAACTTTTTTCTTAAAAAGAAAAGCACAGGTTCAGACAATAGGATATGGGCTACTTCAGAAGTGAAAAGCCTAAATATTAAACATTTCTGATAAAAATGAGGTCTACAGTCCTGAACCTCAAACCTTAACTGAGGAGAAAGTAAGTCTGAATTTCATCTGATCATTGTTGCTGCAGCATCTGGAAAATAATTCCCAGATCTGAAGACCTATGTGCAATCCTTTAAAAATCTGAATCTGTTTCCAGTTTTGGATGTTGTGATTCATGCCCTTATTAAACTAATTAATATGGAAGTTAAGATGAAATTTAAAACAAAACATCTCCCACCAACAAACATAATTAAATAAAGGGTCCTGGCACTGTCTCCTCTTGCTGCTTTTATAAAACCATGCTGTGACTCTTACACAGTGGTCTGAAAGAAGTGATATCTGCCTACAGCCCGAGGTAAAGACACTTTTTCCAGAGGGAGGTAGCGTGTCTTGGCATTCCTCACAGTCCTTAGTATTTGCTTTCAAATCACTTTTTTTGCACAGAAGTTTTTGGATCAGCTTTCTGAAACACCTGAGTGTCCCAGAATACTTCTCAGAAAGCCTTTATCACTAACACAAGGTCTGGGATTATATCTGGGAACCAGACTCTGAGGTATTGCAACAATTTACTTGTAAGGCTCTATGCTCTTTATTGGTGTTGAATCCTAATTAAAAAGCAAATGGATACTAAGATTATATGACAATTTGCAAACATCTATGCCTTGTTATCTTTGGGGGGATTCAGTGTAATTTGAGTTAGATTTGCTGCAATTATTTAAGCATATCCATTTTAGAATAGATCATTAAGATAATATGTGGTTAGCAACGGTGAATTTGCCATTGATTATGAACTCACTCTTCCTTGAGATGAAATTTAAAGGACATTCAACCCAAAAGTTGAAAGAGTTTAGGGAACACAAAGCTCAACTGAATGACCTTGCATATGTTCATTACTAAGAACTTTGTATTGCCTGCAGAAATTTAACATTTTTACATTCAAATCTTTTCCAGCTTAGGAACAAGCATTATGGTGCTAAATTTGTACATGGAAAATCTCTGGTCCATGTTCTGAATTAATGTATTTGAAGGCATTGAAATCTGTTCACTGGATTATACTTTGAAACTGAAGGATAGAAATGGAGATAATAAATGTCTTTCTCAATTTTCCATTAAAAAAAATAATTCAAAGGTTCTGAACACAATTTGCACCAGCTGATTAAAAGAATGAATCATAATAATGACTTTACAGAGAAGTTCTTAATTTATATCGTACTAATTGCAAACATATTAGCCTTTTAGGATGAAATTTCTGTTCTGGGAATTTTGTAGAGCTTGATGATATGTATGATTATAAGGATAGAAAGTAAGTATTCACAAACCATGCTGGTGTTTCCTGCACAGTTCTTTAAGATGAACATTTCATATTTTCCTCAATTTGTAAGAAATTCATTTGGATGTTTGTTTATAGTAATGGCGGTTATCCTGACACGTAAAGGATATAGGGGTTTCAGGGTGCCAGAAAAAAAAAGAGATCCAAATTAAGTTGAAAATCCCTCTATCAACAGTTTCCCGAGGAGATTGAAAGATGCTGCATCAGGCAAACCACACAGTTGTTTCTGACCGGGAGGCTCATGCAAATGTACAGATATATGGAATTCTGGTGCCCAGGACTTGATAATTTGAGACAAGGGATGTCTCCTCCTCCATGACAGACCAAGGGTCAAGGCCTGCAGTCCATATTCAGCAGAACTCCCATGACACTCATGGGTTTTAATAACTTCAGAGGAAGCTTTATCAGCAGCTGTGAGGGAGGTATTATTGCTGTCTCATGACAATGTAGGCACCAGATAGTTACCTGCAGTTCAGTTTTGACCCTATCATTCATTTTTATGAAAGTCCAGGTATTACAGCGTTTACTTTTGTGACTCAACGTACTCCTTGCTTTGTCAGAATGTCCAATGTAAAGTATTTTTTCCTGGGTTTTTATATGTTCTAAAATTATTCCTTTGGACTGAAACTTGGTATTTCAGACTAATGTTTTTCCTTGTCTAAAAAGGGGGAGCGGAATTTGAAGAAAAACACTCTTCTAAAACTAAACTGAAAAATATATTTTAAAATATTTTAATTGTATTTGTTCTCAACTCCTATATTTACTTCTATATGTAAGATAAAGATATTTCTTGAAACTCTATTCTATATCAGTCAATGAGCTTAGTGTTCAGATGTTCATCAGGAGCATTGTTTTTCTAAAAAAACCCTACAGTAAAAAGAACATTTTCTGTTGCTCATATCTTCAAGAATAAAGAGGTTATATGATGAAATTGACATATATGAACCAGGGCAAATATCGCCAGTGGAGGCAGGATATTGGACTAGACGGAAGTATTCTTGTTTAATAAGGCTATTCTTATGTTTACGTTCACCACAAGGAAATGTGTATGCTTTTAAAATTGTCACATGTAATAATGCCAAGGATTAAAAAAACACATGCAAAATCTTGACATGGCATAAAATTTTTCCTAATGACCATTCATGAAACATTATAAGAACAAAACATGCCACAATTAAAGATAGGATATTTCTTTTTTCTTGAAAGATCACATGTCAGACATTGCTGGAGAAAGACGTGAAGTTGATTGCACAAATTGAAATGCAGCATAGGTATTTCTTCCTAACTCCATCTTCCTAAGAGCAACAATAAAACAAATGTTACCAGTTGTCAATGAGTAAAGGCATACATTCTTCAGTGATTGATCACTGACAAAGGTCTTTGAGGGGATATTTGTGCAAAGTCCACCCTTCATGTGTCTTTTCTGCAATGGCAATTTATTTTTCAGTTGGCAAATTAAAATTTTAATAAGCTAATTATTCTCATGTGGACTATATTTCAAGTCAGCATTTGTTTCTTTTCTTTCTTCAGGAGTTAAATATTTGCCCTTGCATTAAAAACATTACGGAGTTTCATTCAAAAGCACTGTCAATATTCCATTGAGAAGATGCACTAATGAATAGCAAACCAATGACAGAAAAGTGTAAACAGCAGGTAGTTTATAGATAAGGGTGAAACATTACCTATGTCCTCCAGAACTGAGGCACAGCAGGATGCTCTCTCTGACGTTGTCTCAGGGTATC
Organism: Elanus axillaris; assembly: GCA_026212715.1. Lineage (NCBI taxonomy): Eukaryota > Metazoa > Chordata > Aves > Accipitriformes > Accipitridae > Elanus > Elanus axillaris. The sequence goes on along the minus strand of JANZLQ010000079.1, from coordinate 17,380,511 downwards.
CTGTTGTGCCTAACCACTGCAGGGACATATGGTATCTGAATTCCTCATCTTTACAGTGTCACGTCTCCCTCTTCTTAATACTAACTTGTGGAAGAAGAGTACAGAACAGGGCAGTGCCACAGAGTTGCTATAATTTGTCTGTCTTGAGCACTGTTAGTGAGAAAAAAAACAAACCTTGAACAAATAAAAAGTTAGGAGTGTTCGAGGGCAGACACAAAAAATCCAGAAAATATATAATGTAATTATTTAAACATGAATGGGTTAAAATAACTGATATGCATAAGCTGTTACTTTTTATGTATCAGGGCAGATGCAGCACAAATATATGCTTTATACCCTGATGTGAAAACAATCAGAAAATGAACTGCAGAGCAAGATTGGTTTTTAGGTTCAATTAAAACATGGATGTATGTGTCTGCATGAATTTTTCTCAATTACTTGTTCTTTTCATTTTGGGCAATTCTAGCTGCAGTGCACTTAGGGAAAAAGAGAGTATTAAAATCAGGCAAATATTCTCTCCAGTAAATGTAGGAAAAACAGTTCCTGATGACCAATATGGAAGGGAATTAATAGGATTTTTTCCTATTTGCGATCATATTTTGCAATTACTGTCAACATGTCAATTGCCTGGATTCTCTGCTAGAATGCAGATTTTGAAAAAAGATTTCATTTCCTAATAACATTAAAATTATAAACAGCAGAAATTAAGACTTAAAACTTCAAGTCCTGAATGGGCCAAGGGAGATAAAGTTCCAGCAAAGGAGACTGAAGCATCTTGCATTTGGTGTGATAAAACTATTTAAAATGGAAGAAAATTGCCATCATATTACCTGGAGAGTTAATATAATGCTTTTAGGAATGGGCCTGTTATCTCCAGTAACAGGTCTGCTAACTCTTTCATAACTGAAATACACTTTGAAATCTACAGACTGACATTAATGAAAGGGGGAGAAAGAAGACGATTCATAATCAAATACTTTTCTCCAAACTGGGGCAAACTGGAACCTCAACAGTTTTGTGTGAGTATTTAGAGTTAAGGTTAACCATACTAGTATATTACTGAGGATCATTTTTGTGTGTTACACACAGGGTATGCAAACAAAAGTCCACTCATCTCCACAGCCAGGGTGCTTGTTCACCTTGACCACTGAAATGCCAGTAGTATGGCAGGTGCTATGTTAGCCAAGGTGAAAAGTTGTGCTGGTACTGATCCAGCAGCTCTGGCTTCTCATCTGCCCCTCTGCCTGCTCTGTGCTCAATGAGCCAGGCATACAACATGGAGAAAATCAAAGAATAGGTAGGTAATGTTTAATGAGAGAGTATAGAAAATGTTGAATTTCTTTGACCTGTGTGAGTGGTGGAAGATGTCTGTACTGCTTGCTGTACAAATAACCTGTCTGGAAGGCAGAAAGTTGAGCTGCTTCTGGCCACAAACAGTAACATAAAACTGGTTGGACCATTTATTTGATTACCATGGAAATTCTGCTCCTCCTACAAATACAGTGCTACTGAAAGCCTTTAGGACATCCATTTTTTAACACTAGTCTCTTTGAAAACTGCAAGCTTCCAAGCTGTCCAATGATGGAAGAAGCAGCTCTATTTCCTGGAATAGTGTCTTTCTACTTGAAGGTATTTGATTTGGAAAGGATGACATCTGCCTTGTTACAGCCCAACTTTTGCACCAGGACCTTCTCTTTCCTCTCAGATAAACCGTTGTCTTTTGTGTCAGATTTCCAAGGCTGACAGCAATGTTGACAGAAAATTACCTATTGTCAACTAAAGCCCCTGTGACTTGGGCTCTGGCATTTAAAATGCCCCAAATCACAACACAAGCCATCAAACGTGCTAACTTTAAAAGCCCCCACTGTTAATTACAGTGCAACAGTATAGTAGGGCGCAACCCCCCCTCTTCTCTTCCCAGCTGGAGAAGGGCACTCATGGTGGGCATCGGCCCAGCAGGAGACCCAGCTATGGTTGCCACTGGGGGGAAAGCCTTTGCCAGGAGAAATGCGGCCACGCAGATGGCGCTCCCATGCAAACGCATGGCTGTCCAGGTCTCTGGCTGCAGGGAGTGCCTGGGCCTGTCCCTGGTGCCGGAGGGCAGCAGGGACAGACACCTCTCGTGTGAGGTGCGACCAGGCGGGTGATCTGCTCAGCCTGTGGCAGAGCTGAAGGAGGCAGTGGAAAGGCTGAGGAGTATCAGGGAGTGTGGGAGGGAGATAGGTTGGTGGACCCACACCCTGCCATCCCTGAGGCAGAGGCAGCAGATGGAGGCTCCCCAAGAAGCGGAGGCTCCCCTGCCCTCTTGCCTCAGGCAGGAGGGGATCCAAGAGATGGAGGGGAATGGGTACAGGTCCCTGCTCGGGGAAGCAGGAAAATCCGCTCCCAGTCTCCCTCACCTTCCCAGTTGCCCCTACACAACAGGTATGGGGCTCAGGAACTTGAGGACCAGGCCAAGGACGATCAGGGTGTAGCTGCGGCCCTGTCTAGGGAGGTGCCTAGGCTCTGTCAGGCAGCGCCACGCATCCTCACATCCTCTGAAAAAAGAAAAAGGAGGGTAATTGTTGTACGTGACTCCCTTCTGAGGGGGACAGAGGGC
>JANZLQ010000079.1:17362387-17377812 GCA_026212715.1 Elanus axillaris | reverse complement strand
GGATATTAGGAAAAATGTCTTTACTGAGAGGGTTGTCAGACACTGGAACAGGCTGCCCAGGGAAGTGGTTGAGTCACCATCCCTGGAGGTGTTCAAAAAGCACGTAGACAAGTTGCTCCAAGACATGGTCTAGTGGGCATGGTTGATGGTTGGACTCGATGATCTTGAAGGTCTTTTCCAGCCTAAATGATTCTTTGATTCTATGCTTCTATGATTACCATGGGGATGCAGCCTAACCTGTTTTCCCTCATTGCACACTGTTCAGACCAAAATATCCTCTAGATTTCACTTTCATCCTCTACACATGAGTAGGAACCGCTTCACCTAAACCTTACTGATATCCATAATAGCCCCAGGTTTATAAACCCCAAACTAGCCTTTATAGAAAGTGGGAAAAGTTTGGCTGGTAGAAGTGAACTTATGCAACACTCTGGATGGCAGTTTTCAAGCTGTGAAACTGTGCACAGCCTCTTGAGGGCTTAGTCTGAAATTTTTTAATCCCCAGGCAGTAAGAAGCACAATTACAATTCCTACCCAGATAATTTGGACTATGTAGAGTTTTATCTTTTTTGGTTTCTTTTAATGAGAGGTTGGCACTAGGAGGATATTACAATAGAAAGACAAGTTTTTACTGGGCTCGTTGCTGTCTGCTTAATTAGGAAAGCCAGGATAACTTTATAAAAAAAACATTCTTAAAAAAAGCGCATGACTATACCTTTCAGCTAAGCTTAAGATTTACTGGAAATTTTGAAGCAATAAGTCATTTAATGTTGTGATAGCATTTCAAATCAATAGTTGAAATGTCAGTAGAAAATAAAGAAAGTCATTTGGAAGAGATATAAAAGTTGTCAGGTAAATGTCAATCTATGATATTGTAAACATTAAATCTGCCAAAAAAAGAATGCACTGATTACATTGGGTTTGACAGGTAGAAAGGACTTTTGAATATACTTATTGTAAACGCCATTGTATTAGCATTTATTCAGGCAACAATGCTGCTTGAAACAAACCTGATGCTTGCACATATCCTGTCACAGACATGTATGTTCCATATGTCACTGAAGAGCAAGTATATTGCACATAACCATATCTTCTAGTCAAGAGAAATACCCATAGAAGCTGAAATGAAAAGGTAAGTAACTTTACTATAGAAAGCAGTCCAATGATAGATAAGTCCGGGTAAGTTACTATAGCCTTGTCATATAATAAGTTTTACTGGTGATTTAATTATGACTACATCCTATACAGAGCAAAGAGGGGTATTTTCTCCTAGTCTTCCGTCATGCACGACAAACACTTCTTTAGCAAAACATAAAGTCAAATACAGGTTGTTTAGGTTCTTGTTAAAGGTCAGAAGCAGTGAAAGAAAATGTCTTTTCCTGTCACATGGTACCTATTAATAGTTGTTCTTCATCATACTTTTTACAGTTGTACAACTCTTTATCTCGTCTCCAAAATAAATACACTGTGAACAGTCTGAGAACTTTCCATAGGACATTAGCTATATTTTCCTCTAGAAATCTGAATCTGAGAGCATTTGTTATTATGCCAAACTATTGTTCACTATCAGCCAATTTAGAAGACAAGAATAAGTCTCTTTCTAGGCTATTCTTGTTTACTGTATAGATACTGGTATCAACAATGTTACTACATTAGTCTAAACATTGTGAACTTCGGGTTTCATGAAAAATGTGCAGGTGAGCAATTAACAATAAATGGATAACTTAAGATAGACATCATTATTTTTCCCTGCATCCTACAAACAATCGATACGTCTCAGTTACGATATGCAGCAGCCATATTCCAGTCCTCTGTTAAGAGAACGCTTTGGTAATCAGCTCAACTTTTCCATATTTCTTTTTCATATGTGACTTAGTCATGGTAACATGATGCCCCTTATTACTGTGTCATCACAGCATCCCACACCACTACAATCTAACATGGGCAATATCACTGTAGTAACATAAGTGTGTGATAGAATGGAGAAGGCATTTTTATGTTCTGCTATAATATTAAAACAGAAACTAGCATATCATAGGAGTTGTGGAGATATGTGAAACCATAGTATTTCTACGATGATGTCTATAGTTCATGCAATACTGTAATGTCAGCTTCGCTGAAGGGGGAAGAAAAGGTATACTGTCTTCTGATGGGATGATCCCAGACTGCCTGCTCACTTCCTGACTTTTCAGGACATGACACTTCTACCATGCACACAGCACTCCTATTCAAATGGGATCTGCTGCTGAAATCCCAGTGGCTGTGACAAACCTTGTCTCTACTGGGGACTTCTGTGGGAAATTCATAGCACTTACTCATGTAAGTGGAGGCTACAGGGTCAAACTCATACACTGTAAGTTTTATTTGCAGCTGGTAAGCACAGCCTCAGGATGAATTATGAGAACCAAAATATAACCCTTGGTTGAATGATCAAGGAGTACTTTGAGATCTGATTTACTTAGGAAATACTGCACTTAACTACTTTTGGTAATTTAGATTGTTTGATGGATATCTCTACCCCCACACACATACAACTGCTTTTGCTTATCTGATGATTTAAAAGAGAGGTCAAATGTTCACTCTTTCCTTGGAAGGAAATGTGAATTGTTTATGCTTGAGAGAAAGAACTGGGGGCAATCTACACATTCTCATTGCTCCATTTGATTCATCGAGGAGAAGTGTTTTGGACTGGGGCAGCAGAAACACCCAGCTGAAGCATGGAAAAAAAAAATCAGTTCTCTGGAGGGCAAATTCATGCAAAAGCAACATAAAAGGATGAACTGTTTGTGTGAGAGGAATCAATATTCACATGCAAATGAAGTCCCTGTAGTTTATGAAGCAGTCCCATGCTTAAATGACTCACTCTGGAATAATCACGTGAAGGTTCAGCTCTAGTTTATTCTGCCACAGGGAGTTTTGAAAGCGTTCTTTCCCCCTGCATTTTTTATGACTAAAGGGTCTGTGGAAAATACGGCAAGTGGAAACAGGGGGGCTTTGGGATCACTTATACATGAAAACATGTTTTGCCCCAGAACTAGGAGTCTTGTGCAATAAAGCTCAAGGTTATGTTAAACATTTTGCACCTGCAATTTCAAAAATCTCTTTCATGTTCTGTTAATATGTATTAGCCTTAAGTTAGTAGAAGGATGTAGATCAATAGTCAAGGGAAATTATAAAGGCTTTTTCAAGGACTTTTGAAAAAGGTTTCTCTGGGGCTTTGGACTCACGTTATTTCACAACAACTACCTGCAGTACAAAAGAGCCTTTTATTTTGAAAAAAAAAAAATATTAAAAGAAACCTAGTATAAGGGATACACCATGTTGAAAAATATGTGTTATTTGTACAGTCCTGTGTTTTTGTTTCTATTCTTTGCTTTGGTTTAAGTCTATAAGCCAAGATGGTGGAAACTTGTACTTTCAAAGACAAAGGGGACTAGATTATAATGGTGCCTTTCATCTCTAGAGCAGTTAGCTGCAGGGCAGTGCAAAATGGTTAGTCTAAAAATGAGTTTAAATGGCTTTATCTAAAATATATACATTGCTGAGTGGACTTTGCTGCTTTTTCCCATTAAAAAGATCCTCCTTTCATAAGGATCTTTATGAATCTGCCTAATCATAAAAGGAGCACATTTCTGTTCCTTTACAGAGAACCTTATAATTTTTAGCAGATAAGAAAGCAAGTGTTCACTTTGAAGCAGCTGGTTTAACCATTAAAATTAAATTTTAAGGTGCCATTCCAGAATCCACTGAATGTAATGGAGTTTGGAAATTGACTTCAGAACAGAGAGACACAAGCTGAGGAACTTAAAAGGCCTGTTCTTTCAACACTAAGAGTTTATGCCTAGCTTACAGAGTTAAAAGGTGGAGATGATCAAATCAGATGGTCTGACCTCCTGGAAATCTGTCCACGTGAAAGCTGTCCATGTAACACTATTAACATATGCCTTTTGCACCAGGTTATTTCCTCTAACATTCGGACATTCATACTATTGGAGCAAAAGACATCCTCTCCTTATGCATTCAGATTTGGAATGAGGAATGTGAGATACATACGTGAAATTGGGAGTGAATGGCTCTGACTTATAGAAGGGACTCAGGCTCTGTTCTCATCTAGTGCCTGCACGTGTGCACAGGCTTCATGCTAAAAGTCAAATTAAATAGGTCAGTATCTCACTGACTGTCGTCTGATACTGGTGGAGCAATCATTAAAGTATAACTTACTAATTCGTAAGCAGGGACTCTCCAGATCCTAAAGCTTATATTATTCTACCAAGTCTCTCCATGCACACTTTTAATATAATTCTGCAATTCATGTCCCTACACTTGGAACACTGGGTGGATATCCTGGAAATTTTTATGTGCATTATACAGGTTGTATCTCATTTTCTTTTTTATTTCCCACATGGAGTTGATATATACAGTATTAAAAGCTGTTCATGTTCTCATATATTCAGAATTTTAATGTGGAAAAGATAAATTCCAGATGATGCTCTAAAACTATGCAGGTATTTCCAGAGAGGGAGGGGACTTCCCATTTTGTTTCTTGGTAAGTTAAGCAGACTTTTTTCAGTACTTCCCAGAAGCACTGATTGCCAAAAGAAATACCATCTTGCTTTGTTTTCTTTAATTTCTGCAGAGCCAGGTTTGGAGACCTTCAGTTTCCTCCTGGATGAATCTGCTCCCACGTCAAGTGTGGCAAACTTTCATGAAAAGCTGGAGCCTGCAATTCTTAACAGTCAGATAGCTCAGCCTTGATAAGCTGGGGAGTGAGAGCAATGAATGATTTCTTCTTCTATTCACATATAATTTTAAATACTTGCATACAGTTTGAATGTGCCTGAATGCATTCCTCACCATGAAGTGAGCAATCTTCACTTGCTTCCACTAAGCATTAACAGATGCACTTTCAAGATGATCACACCGCTAGAGGATATGACTAAACAATATGGCAGGTAACCCCATTTTGGCCTTGACGATGTGTTTGAGTCTGCTTTTGAGAAACAGTACATGCCCATTGCAATGTAGAATAGTATACATAACCTAAAGTAATTAGCAGTTCAATGTCCCTACAGAAAGATGGCACAGCAGAGGGACTCAGTTACCTTAAAGAAATGCTTACTGAGTGCATGATATGTGCTGGTGTTTTCCAAGTGGGAACATCCTATACCCTAAATTCACATTCTCATTTAGCCTGATTCAGGTTCAGAGTGTGGATTTTGCATTAAAACATGTGCTAAGTAGATCTTCTCAGACTCTGCCATATTACTTTTTGTCTTCTGTTATAACAGTTCGAAGAATCCCACTACAGAAGAGAAATTGCAAGCTAGTTGGGTAAATAAGGAACAAATAAAAGACTGTCCATATACTGTAGTTCTTGCTTCAGGATCTGAGGTAAAATTTTCATTACATTGCAGTTCCTATTCCAGGATTATTTTTTCTTTTTTAAGTCAGACAATCCCTAAGTAAAAAACTCCACAAACTACCTCAGGATCAGACATTGATTAAGTCATACTCCTTTTTTTCCACAGAATGCTATAAACTCTGGTTGCACAGCCATTTCTTCATATGCTTCAATTCTGGCTCAATTAACTTTACATTCCTTCCTACAAAACTTGCACGAGACTGGGCGAGATTTTCTCTACCTTTTTTCCAAGCTGGTCTAGAAGTGTTGGGTAATGGATTTGTTCAAAATTATAGAATCATAGAATCATTAAGGTTGGAAAAGACCTTCAAGATCATTGATCAACCATGACAACTAAACCATGTCCTGAAGTGCTTTTTGAACACCTCCAGGGATGGCAACTCAACCACTTCCCTGGACAGCCTGTTCCAATGTCTGACAACCCTCTCAGTAAAGACATTTTTCCTAATATCCAACCTAAACCTCCCTTGCCACAACTTCAGGCCATTTCTTCTCGTCCTATCTCCAGCCACCTGACAGAAGAGACCGACCCCACCACACCACAGCCCCCTTTCAGGCGGTTGTAGAGAGCGATAAGGTTCCCCCTCAGCCTCCTCTTTTCCAGACTAAACAGCCCCAGTTCCCTCAGCCGCTCCTCACAGGACTGGTGCTCCAGGCCCCTCCCCAGCTCCGTGGCCTTTCTCTGGACACGCTCCGGCAACTCGGGGTCTTCCCTGTAGTGAGGGGCCCAAAACTGAACCCAGCACTCGAGGTGTGGCCTCACCAGGGCCCAGTCCAGGGGAACAAGGATGTGGGTTTCAACTCTGTCAGCCTCAGATTAAAACTACTGCCTTGATATACCCTGTGGCCCTGATGTTACTGCCTGAAAGGTGAGAAACACATCTAATCTACCAATCATTATTCCAAAGAAATAAATTCACTTTTAAAAGTGAAAAAACATGGAAGTTCTGGATCCGGAACAGATGGAGGAGTTGCTGTCACTCTTTTGGCGGGAACCTGGAACTTGGAGAACCAGTGGAATTATAACACACCTTTATATTTAATTTTCATATTAGATAAAATGTTGCATTTTCCCATTCAGCATGTAAGGAAACCAGTCTGAGGTGGCTGTGTCATTCTGTGGATGTCAGGGGGTGTTAATAGAGGTCATGTCACTGACTCAGTCCACTCTGGGTGTCAGAAACTGCACATGCCTTTTCTCCTGTTCTCAGACACACTAGCTTTAAAGCACTGAGGCACTTTTAAAATTGGCATCCCTAAACAAAACTTTTGTAAAGGGGCAGCTGTTTTCACATGTATATATACATTTCATATGAGAACAAGCCTTGAGGAGTCTAAAGCTTTGCAAATCTTTTGTGCCGATGGACTTTGTCTTCCATTTTGTCTTTCTCTTCATTTTAGCAGATGCATTTTTCATACTTTTCATTCGTAAGTTAAAAAAAAAAAAGTCAGATCTTGCATTAGGAACCACCATATACTCATAATGTATGACTAAAAGACATAGATGCTGAATAGGGATACAGATCTTTCTGAGGTGCTAAAAGGAGGTAGTTGCCTCATTTTTCTGCATGGTCTCTTCTTGTCCCCAGAGACTGTATTATAGATGGGACCTGTTCCCTTATGTGGTTGCTGTTGCACAGTGTATAGCACAATAAATACTCTTCACCAGGATCCAAATCTGAGATGATACTATATTTTTCATTAGTACTTTTTTTTTTCCTTTTAGCTTTCATAGTGTTTCCTAAACAGAGCATGAAAGCAAAACTCCTCAAAAGGAGCTTTTGAACCCCAAAGAACACATGGATTTAAAATTTATTTAGAAAACATTACTTGCTTTTTGTATTATGTGTATACAGACAATTTTTTATAGTTACAGACCTCTAACAGAGATGACTTTTGTGTTTATGGAAAGAAGCAGGTTTTCAGTCTCTGTTTCCTGTCTGAATCACCTTCATTAACCAAAGCATTTGGTCTCTTGAATCCCGTCAGATCTGAGGGTTACTTCAGTAAACAATGTATAGTACAGCAAATATTCAGCATATGTTCTATAGCACTGCTGGGACATATATTAAAATTCTATTATACCAAATAGTCCTTCAGATTCCACATCTTCTGTGGATCTTATTTGTAAAAACAAAATGTCCTGATAACACTGAGTTAAAATACTTATTACTTTTATTGAAATCAGTGTTTCTAAAATGCTTCAGGGATAAACTCTATAGTCTGGATAACTTTCTGGGTGCTTCTCTACAGGATGGAAGGAGACATTGGCACAGGTGGCTGGAAAAACATGACTATGGCTGTCAAAGATGAGTCTGTAGTTCAAATGAGATTACATTTAGCTTTATTTCTGATTGTCTTGTCATAGCTACAAAGTCAATATTGGCAAAGCATGCAGACTTGAAAACTAGTGTGAGGTCATGTGTAGTTAAAGAACCATTAAAATATTCTCAATTAAAGTGAATAACTCCTGTTGCCCTGTGAATATCAGTGGAATTTTGTGAACTTACTGAATAAATCTACTAATGACTTAGACAAAATGGAGTTCTATTACTAAGAGAGTTGAATATGAAAAACAGATACCTATAAAAATGTAATGTTCATGTTCCAATTAAAAGAAGAAAACATAGAATCATAGAATCATAGAATGGTTTGGGTTGGAAGGGACCTTACAGATCATCTGGTTCCACCCCACCTGCCATGGGCAGGGACACCTTCCGCTAGACCAGGTTGCTCCAAGCCTGATCCCACCTGGCCTGGAACACTGCCAGGGATGGGGCAGCCACAACTTCTCTGGGCAACCTGTGCCAGTGCCTCACCACCCCCACAGTCAAGAACTTCCCAATATCTAATCTAAATCTACCGTCTTTCAGTGTAAAGCCATTACCCCTTGTCCTGTCACTGCATGCCCTTGAGAAAAGTCCCTCTTGGGCTTTCCTGTAGGCCCAATTTTCTTGTGCTCACTTATCATCTCAAGTTTGTTTATTCTCTTTAATCATGAGCTTTATCAGGCAGTAGAGAAACTCATCAAATCTGAAGGATATTTTTACAATAAAATACAATCCTTTTTTAAAAACTCAAGGATAAAGATTAGCTGAAGACAAGCTTCTATTAGAGAATCAGTAGTTATGCATTAGAGAGCATTTGTCCTCTACATTTATTTTTCACTCATGAGTGCCCACATTATGGTAAAGGAATTAACATAATATATATCAATGATTTGCTGCTGCTGTGGTGTGTGAATAAAATAATACTTACCCTAATTTTTCTTTAAAGTTTTGATAACTGCATTTTTATCAGCTATACAAGTTTTATAAATGGGTAGGGGAAAGAATTATTCTGTACACTCAGTACTTGTTTGGAACAACACCTTCTTATCTGTCTATATTGAAATGGTCTCAACTTGTCTGCCTCATTTGTTATGATTGTTTTGATTCTTTTCTGATTCTTGACAGATTATTGCCAAAACTTAGCTAGACAGAGCTTTAGAAAAGACCACAGGATTTCCAAGAGTTAACTGGGTGAACTTGGTCAGTCCCTCAGCCAAACAGATTCATTTGATTTGTCTTTTCCAGTGACCTTTTGACTTACAGTCATCTGCATTCTTTTCATGCTTTATTTCATTTTCTTTTACCAGAGAGCACTTTGGAATGTTTGTCATGAAAAGAGCTACATAAATATTAATGTATTGATAGTGTTATGGTTTTTCAAGCCTATTTTTCATTTCACGGGTTTTAAGAGCTACAAAATTTACTGACTATACAGAAAATACAGTATAATGGACTTTCTGAAATGCCCTGAATGAGATAAAATATATGAATTATTAATCCCATGGAAGTCAGTGCTGTCTTGCTTATAGACAAAATTTTTTGTGCCAATCTGAGATTTTTTTCTTTTTTTTTTTTTCTTTACTGTGTAAAGTTTGTGATGAATACACTTTATGCCTCTGGTTTGTAAGTAAGCATGTGTTCCTAATTACATCCCCAAAATAGTGATACAAATTCATTTTATGTGCACAGTATTGTCATCAGGATGCACTCTGAACCTCCAAAAACTACAGGGAACATTGAGGGAGACATCATATGGGACTGCATTTCCTACAGGCAGTGCTAGCAGACACCCTCCACCATAGAAGGCAGCTTCAGACTCTGAATGAGCCAAGGGGAGCATGCTTTAGGGATGTCTTGACTCAGTTTATTCTCCACTCTTTTTTTTTGTCTATGACCTGCTGATTCCCTGCCTTTTCTTTTTTTCTCTTTTTTTTTTTTTTTTTTTTTCCAGTAGATATTTTGCCATCTGGGCTCAACAGCTAAGTTATAAGCTGTGAGGCTCATTTATCACACCATGGGAGGGAAGCCGTCAGAATCTGTAAATCTGCAGCAGAGCATCTAATACAGACTAATGAAAACAAATGGAGCTCAAGGTAAAGGCTACTCTCAAATCTTAACTCATCCAGCTGTTTTCAAAATCATGAAAGTTTAAGCCCCCTGAATCTTAGATAGCTTTTATAGGGTAGTGGCTAGATACAAGTGAACCAGATGGAGAATGCATCAAGCCTGGACTGTTGCCCTTTCTTCTGATTTACATTAGTTGTTGACTTAGTATGAGCTAAGATAAGTTTTCCTACTAAAAAAAAAACCCCTCTAAATATTAATGTTCCATGCTGAAACAAGGCCTGGAAGGTGTTGAATGACTCTTTTTTTTTTTTTTTTCTGCTGGTTCAGCTGTAGTCAATTATATCCACCTTCTCATAGCTCAGTGTCTTTTCTTTCTTCATCCCCACTCACTGCCCTACTGCATCATGGACCATCTTTCAGGAATGCTGTCCCCCTACAAGCCCTGGTTTCCCTTCCTTGTGTTTGTATGACTAAGGCATAAGATACCTAGCATGCTCATGCAAGCTTCTGCAGCTACAGAAGCAAAAGAGCCATACATGCTATTCTTCCCTACCTACCTTCACTCAAAACCATAGGTACTTCTTACTGGAAAGCCTCAAACTGGGTAAAACTTGAGTAAAACTGAAGGTAAACAGGTAAAACTGAGGACAGTCTGCAACTGTATAATCTGCACTATATCATCCATCATCACAGTTTGAATTTGTTGACCTTCGGAGCACAGAGCGAGATTCACCTACTAACTCAAGTGATTGCCGAAGTGATACTGGGATGTGTGTGATCGCAAGTATCTATTTATATTTTAATCTCTAACCTTTCTCTCAGAATTTGTTAGATAAGTGCATTTTAGAAATCAATCAATAAATAAATCTCAGACTCACTTCAAGGGCAGAATGTGTACCTCCCTCTGAGTCATGGTTATGGCAGTATTGCATATAACTTAAGACAAATGGCAAGAAGTAGTAGAGCAGGGTGGGAAGCCTAAGAAGCAGAACTATACAATTACTTCTTTACTTTTCTCATTTTTTTAAACTGAAAAATACCACAAGAAAAACAACAAAACTGGAAAACTATGCAGGTATTTTATATGTTTAAAAACATATTACAGAACATTACAGAACATTAAAAATTAAACATTAAAACATTACAGAGCATCTTTACTTTTAAGCTTGCACGGAATGATGTAGCTGGGTGTGACAATAAACTCTATCTTGTTTTTTTTCCACTGTTAGTCTGTTCTTGTCATCATGTCCAAAGCTAGAAATCAGTTACAGCCTGGCTTTCAAAGCTTCCTTTTATCATAACAGGATATTTATTCCTTATAGAAGAAAAATTGGGCAGCTATTTAAGTTGTTAAACTATTGTATTCCATGCTTTTTGTCTGAAGGTTATTTATGGAAAAAACAAACAAACAAGCAAACAAGACCCCAAAAACCAAAACCCAAACAAAAAAACACAATCCACGACGTGAACTATTCAGCTTTAAATTATGAATGTGTTGACTAGACTTAGAGCATGTGCAAGAGATTGCAGGTGATGGTCAGCACTACACTTGTTTTCTAATCCACTTCAAAAAATTCAGTGGTTATTTTTTTATTGGTTTTTTTTTCCCAACTGTATTAAAAGAGGATTAATGGAATGTACAGTTTCTGGTGATAAATAAACAATAGATACCTGGCCACAGATAAGTGTACTTTTTTTTATATGGAAGGTGTAAGAAGCATTACCTTTCAATCTGACTCATTCCTTCCAGAGCAGGCAGGAAATTTTAAGAAAAGCATTGGTACTTTGCTTTAAAGAGGTGTATTCTTAGCAATCTCACACAAGCCACAAACACCTAGTCCAGAATCCAAAGTGCTTTATGGGTTAATTTGGTACCTATCCTCCAAATTAAAGGTGAGAAACATGTCAGCTAAATACCCTTGATCTGTGCAATGGTACAGAAGCACATTCCAAGAAAACCCAGTTTAAAGACAATAATAGGACTTTTTTTATTGTTTTTTTCTGGGAGAACATCTTGGTTTATTATCTGTTTCTTATGTCAGCATACAAAAAAAATTCATAAAGTCTGCTGAAGCTGATCAAGATAGGGCTTTGCTGAGTAAAGCAGATGACCTTTATATCTCATTTTCCTGCTAAATTTTTAAGAACTTTCTAATTGATATTATTATCAGACTTTTTATTGAAGTTAGTTGCTAAGTTATGATGACATTTTTATCCTTTACCACTGAAATTTCCTTAGGAATATAGTTCAGGTTGTTACATTAGTATTTCAGTGGCTTGCTTGCCACATGTATTATTTTCCTCTCATTGGCCAAAGACTTGGTAAGCTCCAGTATACTCACTCCATGACCTGGCAGGACAGTCCACACAACTCTTTTTCTCAAAACCAAAATCAACTTGCTCCTTCTAATGTTTTGCAGGAGAAGAAAGCATAAGTCCATGTATTAGAAATGGAAATATTTCATCATCAACTGAAGTATTGTATACAAAAGTAATGAATATGCATCACGAATCTGATGACAATTTAAAAAAAACCTGAAAAAATACTTTTAACAATATTGACACTAGAGGCATTATGCAAGGCCCTGGTTAGACCTCAGATATAAAACTACAGATATAGTAAAACACAAACCAAATGAATATGAATATTGGCCCATCAGAGACATGTGAACAACAACCATATTTAAGGCAAAGCATGCAGCTAGAATGAGATCTAATGTGTCTAAGCTGATTATGAGCATATTTTGGTTGAAAACTTGGAGTCTTTGAACCATCATAGCAGTAAAGTCTAGAAAGCTTTGAAACAGGGGTAATTGCAGGGAGAAAATGAGAAGCTGATGTAGTTCATCAGGGGAACTGCACAGTGGTACATCTGCGTGGTGCGGGAGGCAGATGGCCTCCACCACCTGGGATGTCTCCTCAGGTCTTGTGTTCCCTCATCACACACGTGCAGATCCAATGGACTAATTGCAGAGAAAAGAAAAATTGGCAATTATTACTGGAAATATGATGAGAAGGGAAAGAGCCGTGGAGGAGGTCATTCCAATCTGTGTCTTAATTTAATTACACTGAAGAATTTAAGAGTGATTTTGTACAACAGGACATTAGATTAAGCGAACAATAATCTGGTAAACTCCATAGCTAGAGAGCAGAACAGAGGAGGGGAATCTTTGATGAAGGAACAAGTCTCACATTAAAAAAAAAAATATTTTAGAACACCACTATTTTGTTGAACAAAGAGCTGTCTTTCCACTCTCAAATTTAGAGATGACATACCAGTTTTGAAGTGATTGGTCCATTTATCACAATGACCACACAAATAACCTCTCTAATAGTGTCAGGGAGAT
The DNA here is from genome assembly GCA_026212715.1 of Elanus axillaris. Classification (NCBI taxonomy): domain Eukaryota; kingdom Metazoa; phylum Chordata; class Aves; order Accipitriformes; family Accipitridae; genus Elanus; species Elanus axillaris. Next base: position 17,364,646 of record JANZLQ010000079.1, on the reverse strand, counting down.
GACACCTAAGCAGCAGCACTTGGCTCAGCCCGTGGGGTACCCCACTCCTGCCTGAAGTAGTGGGGCTGAGGGGCTGCACTGGGACATTGCACAGCAATGCCAAGAAGAGCTACCAGGCCAGTGCCTTACATCAGGGGGGTTTAGCTGGGGAAGGGCTATATGTCTGCTGTGGCAGAGGGACAGGTGAGCAGACAACACCTCTCCAGCCTTGCAGATGCACCTGGGTTGCTTGGTGTTGGATGGCAACGGGGGAGAGAAGAGATGGTACTGAGATGAAAAGCTCACAGGTAGGCTATGGAGAATGCCAGGGTTCAAGGTAATTGGCTTTATACTTCCCAAAGCACAGGCTCGCTGGTGAAAACTGGATGTAGGTCTTGGTTTAGTTTTTGACCATGACCATCAGGTGGGGTTTTTTTTTCTGGTGTTGGTATCTTTCAAAGTTGTGGCTGAACAAATGCAAATACATTTCTGTCTCTGAAAAGAAAAGAGAGGCATTATGTGCATTACAGGCTGAATGGCTAGAATAGCGTGGAACCTCTGGCTACAGCTTTAGGAGATTTTCAGATAGATTTCAGAATATAATTGCAGGACGTTTAATATTAGCAGAATACCTATGAGAAACATATGCTTTCTTTGCAGTCTGTTTCATCTTGATTTCTAATTCAAGGGGGCCTGATCCCAAATTTCCTTTTCAGCCAAAACTCTGATGGCCTTATTACAAGCTTTGTCTGAATAAGGTTGAAGTGGTGTGAGGGCTACATTTTTAGCCCTGGTAAAAATAAAAGAATGAGGATCTAAACTGTAAAGTGGCATGTTTGTATCCAGGAGCTTGAAAATCTAGTATGAAGAAGAGTTTTTTCTCTCTATAGTTTCTCTTGCAATATCCAGCTTGGAAGAGTGGTAAGTAACTGCGTTTGGACTTCCATATAATTTTGCTGAGCTCAGTTAGTATTCCTGTACAATCTAACAGAAACATCACTCCACACAGTACATAAACTCCAATGTCTTGTACAGACTACCATTGATGAATGCTCTTTCATATTCTTGTGTGATGTCAGTGTTCAGCAGTTTACAAATATTTGTCAGCAATTCATATTAGAAAACGTCTTAGAAAGTGATAGGTACAGTATCTAAAAAGAAGGAAAATTTGTTTGGAAGACTGTTTCTCTAAGCTGGTTTTGCCAGTCATTTTGTATCAAGCCACTGTTGAGAAAACTGGTGAAGTCTGGTTTCTCACCAGATTCAGATCCTTGCTTTCCATGCCACATTGTGCTGCTGACTCCTCGCACAGCTGCCCATTCTGGTCTTCTTGTCACAGCTGTCTAATTCACTTCCAGTAGCATTAGGTTCAGCAGACTGGACTTTCTTCTCTTCTACTTTCATTATCGTCTTGATTGGAAACACTGTCTATGAAGGAAGACCTAAAAGGTCTGCATGCAATCTTAAAATAAGTTTTAATTGGCAATCTTTTCTTGATCACTTCAATATATATTATCTTTTTAAATAAATGGTGTGAAATCTTCACATTCTGACCTTCACATGTTCTGAACTGTAGAGACAATAATTTCAACCTCATTTGGACTGCTGGAGGGCAGCATTTGTTTGTGGGAAATGGGACTTTGGGAGGGTAAGAGAGAATAGCAGGAGGAAGAAATTAAGCTGGGTAGTAAATAAAAAGTTGGGAGTAATGTGAGTCTGAGTAGCTGAAAAGCTGGAGAAGAGGAGCAGGATAGCAAAGTGAGGACCAGGAAAAAAGAAAACTGGGTGTGGGGAGAAAATCCATAGCCAGAGCCAGAGATGGGAGACTGTACTGGTGACAAAAGGTAGCGAAAGCCCATCAGTTGTACATAGAAGTGGATTCAACTTAATTTTTTCTGCTGTGTCCTTGATTATTTATCATGAGAATTGCTTTGTAGAAAGAAACAAGAAAATACTGGGACCTCTTATCCGTTACCTACATGAATTCTGCCAAACTCCCTTTATTGGCCCCTAGACGGAAGGGAGTGAGGGAGTGCAAAACGTGGCCTAGTGCCTTAACACTTTGGGCTGGTTTTGGCTGGAATAGATTTAAATTTCTTCATAGGAGTTGCATGGGGCTATGTTTTGAATTTGGGCTGAAAACAGGGTTGATAAAACGAGGATGTTTTAGTTCTTGCTGAGCAGGGTTTACACAGATCCAAGAGATGTTCTGCCTCTCCCCCCACCCCAGCAGCGGGCAGGCTGGGGGGGGGCACAAGGATTCGAGAGGGGACACAGCCG
>JANZLQ010000079.1:17305776-17336918 GCA_026212715.1 Elanus axillaris | reverse complement strand
GAGGTAGAAGTCCCTTTTGGGCCTTGATAAAGGAAAGGGGGGGGGGAAGAAAAGATTCAGTCATCCGTGAAATAAGTATATCTAAGTAATGTGTATCTAAGTTCAGTTCCTGTAAGGAATCATCCCTTTTTCCAAAGTCTGCCCTTTTCAAATACAAGATTTTGGTTACCATCAGACTGAGATACATAAAAATTCCCCAAATCTAAAGTCAATCATGTGTGCTTAATATCTGTGTTATTGGCTCATAGTCAGTGTGTTCAATAGCAGAAGAGGGGCACAATGGACATGAAACTGGCAAGAATCAGAGAGGTTTGAACTGATTATGTTTTGATTTACAGTACCATGAAATATGATTTTTTGGAAAGTTTATGGCAACAGCCTGCTATCAGAGTTTCTGAAAAGTGTTGTTCTACTAGGTCCCATACCATAAGTAGCTATGGGGACTCTGTAATTACTTTAATTATCAATGAAGTGGATATGTAAGAATGTGCTTTTCTTAAGCAGTGGTTTATCAGTGATTTGTGACAACCGTAAGGGATGGTTGATTGGCAGGGTATTGACAGTCCAGTTTTTCTGTATTATCTGACCACTTGTGCCATAAAAATCCTAGATCTTCTGACAGGGTTATACAATGAGCAAAGATTTACTTTGCAAAGCTATCAGAAAATCCCTGCAGTACAGATATTCATACACCACCAAAAACCTTAAGTTAGAGAATCCCGCAGCGCTTCTCTTATGACTAGATTAAAATATGACCTGAAGTGCCACAGTGAGCAGCCTTGCAAGCTCTTTTCTGGTTGGCTACTTGGTCACTCAGTGGAAGCCACATCCCTCTATTATGCACATTCATGTTTTCATGAATGTTCACTTTTCATGTTCACTACCTGTGAAGAGACTTTTAAGCTAAGAAATAGGTCAAAAGGAGACAGCATACAGAGAGCAAAGCATACGAATTTAGGTGATTAAGAAACAGCACAGAGATGGTTATGATCAAGCCCTGTCCTTCCGGATTTGGTGCCATTCTGGACACATCCCCATTTGGGGGGATGGATTTACCTTCCTCAAGCAGATCCAGAAATATCATGATTTAGAGAAAGAAAGCTATCCAAGCAGTCTTCCAAAAAGTGAAAATACATGAGGTGGTGTCATCTGTTTCTCTTACAAGGCAGTCACCATCAAGTGGTGGAGCATCCCTTCCCTCTGATTACTTCTACTCACTCTGTGAGATGCTTTGTCATTTCTAAGCTCACCATGCATGAGAGCCATGTGGTTCTCCCAGGACAGACAGTGTTTGTGGAGTATGTGTTTTCTGGTATCTGGCCTGCTTAGATAACCTTGGTCAGTGTCACCAGCCTCCACCTTTGACATCCAAGCTTGAGTGTTCTTCACTGAGACCTGTTCCATTAAGTTTGTAGTAACTTTGCAATCAACTGTCAGAGCTTTCAGGCGCAAAATTTGCCATATAATTCCACTCATCTTGCCATTGAGAGTGTGTTCATTGGTAGTTACAGTATTTGATCCAGCCATGAACTGGAAAAAAGATAATGACAGTTTAAAATATATTTCCTATTGAAATTATTGCTGGATTGAATTAAGGAAAAGGGAAAGCTCAAGGTATATGGCTTTATGTTTGTACTAAAGGTGGCAGTGTAATCATCATGAGAAACATCTCTTCAGTTTATGTTCATTTTTAAACTCAACAGTGAATTTTCTTATTTCTTCTTTTGCAACTTGAGCTTTTCTTTCTCAAGGACTTTCAAGCACATGGACTTCACTATAATGGAAACATTTGGTAAGTTAAATTATACGATTAAATACTCTTGTTGAGGACTGCTTCAAAGGCTCATGAAAATCTTCAAAGATACTAGGTGACTTCCATGGACTTCGGAGTTTATATTCACTGAAATCAATTATGACATGTCTAGTTGATTTGTGAAAGTGATAATTAACACAGTCCTAGTTAATTAAATTGATAGTATCATGCAATTAGAATAATAGGATATGCAAATATTCTCAGTAGCAATTTCATGCATAATCTGCAGACTTTGAATTATTTGATAGAACTTATTCTTACCAGTTGAATACAAAATAAAATGAAGAATGTAGTGATTTTATTCTCAAATGCTGATGCACAGGAAAACTTGTATTGACATGATGCGTTATTTTATGAACTCTTACTCTACAAGCTGCTCTCTACATTTAGGACCTTTGAATGTACTTTGCAGTAGGTGTATTAACAGTATATTATCATGATAATCACCAGCAAGAGCACAGAGGGGAGTGGTACATTATCACCAGTGTTAGTGGCTCACAAAATTTTATGAAGGCACCAGATATTTTAAATTCCACATTATAAACCAGCAATTTCAGTAGAATATTTCAATATCTTTAAAATAATCTGTTTTGTCTGGGGAAGGAGGGGTTCACACATAGATCTCTTCATTCTGTTGCCTAGGCTGTAATAGGCATGACCTTGTGGCTCTGTCAGAGTAACGTCACTAAATTGAAAATGGCATAGACTGTAGTCAGTGGTAGGCAGGTGACTGTTTTGTATCACTGTACTAAACAGAAATGAAGGTTATTGGAGAATAGCAATTAAAAACCCTCCTTATAGTAAACAGAAGTAGGCCTTCTGAACAATCTTGTTATGTATAGTAATTAACAGGTCTAGAAAAGAAAATAGATTATTAAAATTCCTGAGTTAGGACATCCATTTCCTCAACTTGGGAACATGAGAATTTTAATTTTTTACTAAAGTACTATATAAGTTTAAGAACTGCATAACAAAATTTAAATTTTAAGATCATGTGCTGCTGTCACATCAAGAGGTATAGTAATTTTATGCAATAGATTTTAATAAATATTATAATGAAAATCTCTTCAAGGATGGCCACATTCAAAACCAGCAGCATTTGTGGACTGTGGTCAGATCTGCAGTCAGTACACACCACTGACATAAAATTATTAATAAAGAATAACTCAGGAGGAAAAAAATAATTTATACTTCTAATCAGCTCACAAAGGGCAATATATTTACTATGATATTTTTTTCTTGTAATGTTCTCTCCAGACCATGTTATTGCTTTTTAAAAGTACAAGTAGCATCTGTTTTATGTAGTGTAATAAGGATATTTTTATAGGTTTCAGCAGCTTGTTTGTTATACTTGCCGTGATTTAATTTAATGTTGTGATCGCCCTTTCTTCCTATACTCTGTGATGTCACCCTGCATGCTGCACATTTCCGTTGTATTTACATAACACCATTAGGAACCAGAGATGAGTCTTTTCAGTTTCAAAGTACAGTCTGAGCAGTCCCACAGGATATGGGGCTTTTTGCTGTCTGCACTGTAACTTACTATGTCAAGCCTGAATTGATTTGTCAGAGGGGTCACCAGTGGTGTAAGGTGGTTTTAATTTCACTCTAAAGTTTAGGCACTATTTTTTAAGGGTAATTAAGTAAAACCTGTAATTTCAACAAGCCACTTAAAGGCTGATTTAGATATTGGTTGTGTTGTAATACACAAACTAACATGGCCATTATTAGTGTTACTACTCATGACATGAAAAGCAAAGAGGAAAAGTGTACTCCCACTTATTCATTAATGTATACAATTTAAAAGGCTTTCCCCCCTCATATTTCCCTTCAATCTGCACAAAATATGGTCATACACAATTTTGCTTAGAAAAGTGGACCTAAAATGCAGTGAGTTTATTAGACTATATTCATATTATGTCTGCTTGCAATTCAAAGCTATCTTACATTTTGACACTATCTCAATTGCAGCTGAGAGCATTGCTAGTTAAATACAATCACATTAGTAAAAAGATGAACTTCCAACCTTCTGTGCTTTTTTAACATTAATTTTATGTATCTTAGCAGAAGGAGTCCACATTTGAGCAACTGCCTTGATTTTCTTACTTTTCTTTTTTTTCCCAGCTGGCTAAACTAGCATAACAATAGTGACCATAATTGACTTGATTACTTCTGTGCTAGCAAAGAAAGGTGCCAAGTTACGTTTCGTCCCTGGGGGATTACAGAAATAGGATGCTTAAGACTAGAATCTGAGCTAACACTCTTAACAACAGCCATCTTGCTCTCAAGGGTTACTTCTTGCGTGATAGGTGGTAAGCAGAGACAGCCTTCTTGTTAAGTTGTCTTATTCTCTCATTGTTTCAAAAAGTCATCTATTTTTACCTGTCTCTGGTAAAGAAGATAATGCAGTTCATAGCAAGATTATCAAAGGCTTGTCGTACAGCCTTGCGTATATGTGAATTGAAAGAGGGCTTTCCACAGAAAGGGGGACTAGTGATAATTTCAAGTTGGGAGTTCCATGTGCTTAAACAGCAAATGACAGGATTCCAACTGTACTTGAAAGTCAAGTTGGTTGTGGTTTTTTTTTTTTAATCACTTCCTGTTTGTTTCTAATGGAGCACTTTTAACTATAGAGTTACAGAGCTAAACAGTTGCACTCAGGGTATCTGAATATCAGTAGTTGCAGCCAGATGTATCTCTGTTCTCCTTCCAGCTGTGTGCATCATAGGATCCCATATGGAATATGAAATGTGCTTCCTCATATTTAACCACAGATACAAACATAATTGTCACCCTTTCCAAAGGTGGTCAAGACACAAGGGCACACACACAATTTATAACATGTATTGGTATTATTTATTGTAAAGATTGTGAATGCCAGGAAGTTGTGGTTAACTTTGAAGAGTCTAATATGCTTTGAAAGGGGTAAAAATGAATAGAGACTGAATTGAGCTGGGAAGCAATGGTAAGCATGAAGCTATCTGAGAATGTGCATCTGAGGTTTTGCATGATCCAATATGTGCTACGTAAATAGCTATCCTGTATCTTCTGTGGTGGGTCAGTGGAAAACAAACTACAGCCTACTAGTCTGCAATAAGTCATTGCAATATGCTGGTGGCATAATTTCTCAGGTTCACAGTAGAGGCTGACTTGATTCATGACCCATGAATATGCTTCCAGTGGGATCTTCCAGCAGTTTGCAAGACCCATATTACTGCCCTTTGGAGTCAGAAAGAGCATTATACATGGGCAACAGCAGATAGCATCTGCTTATCTCCTATAAGAGATAGAAGAAGCTTATATCTACGGTTACTAAACTGAACTAAAACATTGGGAAGATTATATCATTTTAAATGTGTTTTGTTTGGTGATATAACATTCATTAGAACTTTGACTGGACAAGGTACTGGGCTTTTAATAGGGAAGCTCAGGTGCAAGTTATGGTTAGAAAATGTAAGTAGCTGTCTATGTTGCTGTTTGACAACAGAAACAAAGTCCTTTCTAGGCATTTAGTTTAAAACTTAATTGTGTAAATGAAATAAATTTCTATTTCTAATACAGCTGATAAAAAATAATTGAGTTCCTGTTGAAGGTTTTCCTTGAAAAAGATATCAGAAAACCAAAGTATGAATCTTTTTTGCTTTTATTTTTAATGTTTCTTTAAGAAACATCTGAATATCTACAGAAAGTAATGCTTTTGGCAAAATGCTTTTGACATAGTTGTAGCTGAAATCTCAAAGTTAAATTGCAAGTCGAGACCTTAAGTGCATGAGCGGCATAGGTATATCCAGATGGTTAAAAATTCAGCATGCTTTGTTTTACTCTAGGATTAGACTTCATGGTCTTTTTGTGCCAGAGAAGAGGGTAGAACTGAGTCTTCTGAATCTCATATTTTCAAATATGTTCAATGTCTTCAGCTCCTCTAAAAACCCTTACGATTTAAAACTATTCAGCATTTACAGAGGATCACATTACTAAGCAGGATTCATACTTTCACTGAAAAAAACCATTTTGAGCAGGAAGGCCTCTCAAACTTGGTAGACTTGAAAACTCTCTGGATGTACTTGACTGGAATATAGATTATTTTGTTACTGAAAACTGATGAAATATTTATTGATAAATTGTTTTGGAGCCCTTTTGGAAGGCAGTCCAAAGTCCAGCTGATTCAAACTCTATTGGAGGTAATACACATAATGCATGAGTAGAGCACCAGACTGCCACTCTGGAGCTGGGGCTCTTTTCCCAGCTCTTCTACTCACTTCTGTGGCAGCCTGGAACAGTTGTTTCTCCTCTTTTTGGTGTTAAAAAGCATGGTTGGAGGCTAGTGGCATTTTGATGCTTTGGGCATATATATTGAGGATGGCAGGAAAAACAAAACTTGTATTAGAAATTTTTTTCCTTCATTACATGATTTCTTGCTTTGATGTGAAAAATGGATTACAGTTTCTTTGATTCTTTTATTTCAGAACAAAATTTTTGCTTAGATTGTTCATTTTTAACTTGTAAATAAACTTTGGCTACCTTATCACATACCTTAAAGCAAAAGGCTAAAAGGCATATATGTATTGCAAAGTTTGCTCAAGATATACTGCTTCATGTCTGCATCAGTAGGCAATGGAAATAGCAGTAAGTATGGTTGTGTAGGGTATTGAGGACCCACTATCCTTCCTATATGCTCTTGGAGACTAAGACTTCAGACCAGCTCAAGTCAGGCTCCATGGACTCCATCTTTAGGTTAAATTTCTCTGAAGATACTTCAGCTTATGCACTCTGAGACCACTCTGTGATGGGAGCCCAAGTATTCTAAGGAGGGAGGATCTGTATGCTTGCTTCAGTAGCTCTCTTCTGATTCAATGCAGAGGCATCTTAATTTCTCTGCTAAGCTGCAAGTGGCACAGGTGTGTAGCTAAAATCTGACCGCTGGATAGCATTCTTATATGAAGTTTTTATCTTTAAGCTGCATTTATTTTCAGATATCAATGTGTCTGCTTAACAATGACATTTGGCATACTACTTGTTACTTACATATTTAATGAATCATTTATAATATGCCCTTTGCTCTGGCATATGGGATTATGACAAAAAAAATCAAGAATTAATATTTAATCATCCATACTGGGGAGTAGAACTAATTCTTTCCTCTGTTATCTAGAGGAAAGTACTTAGGAAAATACAGACAATGAAGCGTGACAGAAAAAGGAAGCATGCTGGATTATCCAAGTGCATTTGGTTCTGGGAGAACCTGTGTTCAAATGAGTATTTTTTTTCTGCTGTTACTTTTTGCATTTGTGTGAATACATATTAGCTGCATGCTAAAAGAAACTCTTTGGATGAATGGAAGAAAGTCTCAGAAGCTAGCAGTTTCTACTGCACTTCATTCTGCTGAGAAATTATTCTTTCACAAGTAGTTCTACTGACAAAATAAAGACTGTGTGCTGAATTCGTTGTGGAACAAGGTGCCACTCATCAAAAGGGCCAGGTTGGCTGGCTGTTGTCCTGTCTTCTTTCCATGCCTGGTATTTGCCTCCAGTCTGTATTTCTTAAAGACTGACCCAGTGAGCAGACACAGTGACTCTTACATTTCTTCTAATCCATGAGCTGCTAAAGGAAAACATCTAAGAAAGTATTAGAGCCAGAAAAGACTAGAGTTGTTACTGTCTGTTGTATCAACAACCCAGGTTTTAAAATCATCTTGTTTCCCGTGATGGTGCTGAGATCCTTTACATGAAAGTTAGTCATCTCTCACTGTTTTGTAAGGTTTCCTTTCCCCTTTGAAATAGGCACAAGGAGGTAGGAATTTGAAATGAAACCTCATTTGTAAATCTGCCTGATTTCACATGTTTAAATTAGATAATTCATTTTAGTGTAAATGCATGGGTGGTTTTGAACTTCGTGTATGAAATACACTTGATATGGAAACATTTCAGCTTCTTCAGCCGTTTGGTACAAGGAAGGTTAGCACATACGGTATATAAAATCTGAATCCCTCTCAGGGAAATCCTTATTTGAATTGTAGATGAGAAATTTCTAAAAGTATAATTAGCTTTGCTTGATACCTTTTTCTCCTCATTCTGTGAAGAAATATCACCCACAAACAAGGAAAGAAAAGAGGATGCTTTCTCCTGCCTGTTAAGCAGTTGGGAAGCATTGCACTGTCATGTTCTCTAATTCATATCTCACCTCTTATTCAGCAAATCCCAAGTGGCTTCTGAGTTTGGAGCATCTTACAAACTGAGCAATAAAAAGAAGAAATAATATAGTAATGCCCTCCTGAATGGTAGCTGATGATAGTGCTCCAGGAAAGCATTCTAGCAAAGTAAAGTGATTTCTAAAGGTGTACTAGTTTTCTCTGATTTGAAAGGCAAACAGAATGCATCTTTTAGTTCTTGGACAGGCTACTAATTGTCCTCTAATTCTAGCCATTCATGGTTCTTGTTTGCCTTGAAATAGCATTGCTGATGGCAGGCACCCAGCTGTCATTTCCAATGCATTGGCTGCCCATGTGTTAACAGAGTAAAGTGACTATATTTGTTTATTTCTTTGTTTATTTTTCTAATTCTAAAAGCATTTTCTAATTTGGCAGACAAAGAGCTCTTTGAAGCTTATCTACTTCTGGACCTCATATTCTCATCTATAAAGATGAGGAGCAGCATTTCACTTGCATTTGTACTTAGCAACTGTGTGAGGAAGGGCAGGAGACTTCCTCACGTTCTCAAGAGTTATACTGATAGAAAACATCATGCATCAAAGAAAGTAGAGAGGAATTTATGTCCCAAAATTAAGGTTCACATGCAAATTTCCCTGGAATTTGGACAGAGGTTCAGAATTGAGAATTTTGAAGCATACTTCCCTCTTACAGGAAAAATTAAAAGACTTGAGGCTTATACATCATGTTAAGGTGAAAGAAGTTGTGCATCTTGGCAAGGAGAAATGGAAGATGAATTATGTGGCTGAGAGATGGATACTTCACCCAACAATGGAGTGAGCATACTCAGGAGATGACAGTGATTTGAACTACATGGAAGAAACACATGCATCACGCATTGTTGCCAGAACTTTCTTTAAAGGGAGGCTTATTTAATAGTTATATTAATAGTTATTTCTTTTTTTTTTCTGTTCTGAATTGAAAAGCAATATTCAAATCACATGCTGAAGGTATCAAAACAGCTAGAAATTGGGTGGTTTGTTTGCTTTTGATATTTTTTTACTTCCCTTATTCCCTCCCCTTAATGCAGAGATTCTCACTTCTTAACATGGTCTCAGAGACTCAGGACTTGAGGTAAAAGCTACAGCCCTTTGAGGGTGATTGACTGAGACTACGTAAATGTGGAAGGAATTGAGGTAGTGCTGTAGAATCCTAAAATTAGGAGGAAATGTCTGAACAGTGCAGGATTCACAAAAGCTAAAATTTTGTAATAAAACTCAGCTCTGGGATATTTAGTAAGACAATAAAAAGAAATTACATGGAAAATTTAGAAAACTTCTAAATGCTTCTCTGCTCCAGAATGATATAAAATGCAGAATTTATGTAAGACAGAAATGTGAATTCTTACTGCTGATGGCAAAGATTCACTCTGATGTTTAAACCAGCATTGTTTTAATCATTAAAAGAACATTAACATTGTTTTTTAATGTTAAATCATAAAAGTTTGATTTGATTTCCACATAACCCTCCTTTTCAAGTACTGATGTCAAAAGCAATATATGTTACTCTTCAATAAGTAGCTTAACATTCACTTGGTGTCAGCTGTGAAAAGCTGGGATCAATAAGCACAATCTCACCTATCAGATGAAAGTGAAAGAAATAGAAACCTATCACCTCATATTCCCTTTGCAGACAGTTTTTATTTATTTATTTTTATTCAACAGCTATTCTACCTTTATTCCACAGTGTGTGTTACTCCTCACTTACTAAAATAAGAAAACATATTAAAGAAAAAAAAAGAGAGGAGAGAGAGTGAGAAAAATCCTTATAATCCATCCTACTTCTCCAATTACATTGTTTGTCTGTGAGGAGCTATGCTTTAAAATAAACGCTCACAACTGTATATGCCACAAGTTCAAGACAATTTTGGCACATGCAGGCTCTTGCTAATGACCTGTAATTTTGTTTTCATCCACTTAACTTCACAGGTTGGATACCTTTGAAGTGATCCTTGAACCTGTGTTTAAACTATGAACTTTAAGTGCTGTAAATCTGCATTCAAATCTAAAGCAGTCTTAAAGACGGCAGCTGGCAAGAAGATAAATTCAGGTGGCTTGCCAAGTAATTCGGGCAGCAGCACGCTCCAAGGGGTGGAATTGCTGCTGCTGTAACAACAGAGGCACGTTGGCTCTCGTCTTACTGCCAATCGGTTTAGTTGGCTGAGTTCGTGCTTCTTTGTCTGTATCTTTCAGTATTTATTTGACAGACTCTTTCACAGTGTGTTTTCCCTGGAAGACAAGTAAAAAATGTATTGCTTCATAGGTCTGAGCAAGCAGGCTTTTCCCTACTAAAAGTAAAAACGATATTTGATTGTTGTTGATACATTATTGTGAAAAGAACTCTTGAACCTTTTGTGCAAATACTTTAGTAATTTTCTTCCTTTTCTCTTCTCTCTTAATCCCCTCTTCCCAGTCCCCTCCCTCCAGTTTATGGGACTTTTTCAGAATACCTTATAGCTTTTGCATCAAAAGTCTTTCAGAAAACCATTTAAACTCACATCTTCAAGTTCCTTTAGCATTTTGAAAAGCTCTCTGAAGATAAGTGAGATTCATAAGCCAGTGGGCTTTTCTCCTAAAGCTGCTTTTTTAAGTCTGGCCTTTTTTTCCTGTTCCCTTCTTTTCTTCCTTTTCTCCTTCCCTATCCACTGACAAAACCCTTTAGTGCAACCTTTCCCTCCCATCTCCCATGTATTGAAGTGTAAAATATGTTTGGGGTTTTTTTTTCGGTTGGTTTCTGGTGTTGAACTCCGGCACCTTACCATACTGAAATTAAATTTCCTGTGAAAATTTAACAGAGCATGAGGAAACTCAGGGTTTGCACCAGGCAGACGAACACATTGTGGGACTAAGGCAGAAATAAGGAGGTGGAGGGCTTTTGCGGGATGGCGGAGTGCTGACAGCTGGAAGCCAGAATGTGCATGTGGAGAGAGTGTAGTTTGCTCCACCAAAGTGCTAAGCCAAGGCAGCGGCTGGTACAACCCAGCACTATTGCTTGCTGCAGAGCATTTTCATCCGATCCATTCCAGTCAGCCTTATTGAATTCCCTTAAACTCTCCAGAGGTAGTAAAGTACTGAGGTACTTATCCATTCAAGAAGGTCTAGTTATAAGCCATGCCAGTGTGGTTTTGTTGCTCATTCAGTATCATCTATTTTAAAGGTATGGAGCAATCAATTTAAACTTGTTATTGTCGCTGGGGTTTGAAAATTTAATAAGCAATTACCCGAGTCCATTCCTTTGTTTTTAATTTTTACTAAGATGTTGTTCAATTTCAGACCTTAAAGCAATCGTGCTCTCTGGAATATTGAATTGAATGAGTCCATAAGTCAGACCAGCTCAGATCAGCTCTTAACTGTACTTTTCTTTACTGATTTATTTGGCTGAATGATACAGTATCTCCTTGTGGAATGAGCAAAAAGGAAATGCAAATACAAGTTAGACCATAAATATAAGGCACTGTAATGCTTATCAAATCAATGGGCAGCAGACCATGTGACTCTCTTCCTATTTTTGGTATTGTATTGCTCTGCTTTCTGTTAGTACCTAGGGAAAAAAAAAAATATGTCCTCCTACAATTTGTAAATTCATAAAATGCAATTCTCTGTATAGTTCCATATGTGCCTCATTGATCTTACAAGAGAATATCCAGAGAATTGAGGACTGCATAACTCAATTATTTTGGTTTCCTTTTCCATTTCCTTTTCCCATTTTTTAATAAAGCACTTTCTTTCTTCACTGTTTTTCTAATTTAGTTCTGACTGAAGAAAAAAAATTACTTAATTTGTTTTCTGTTTCTATTATTCATCAAGAAGACCAGCAAAACGTTCCAAAATGTGGGTGAATTCTATTTTAAATGACTACAATGTTACTCAGACACATTTAGGCTAATACTTTAAAAAAGTAATCACATTCTCATTCTTGTTATGCTTATTTCAATATTGCTGTTAAAGGCAATGATTTTTATGGGATTTTCTTCAATGCCCATCGCACTGGAAATACAAAAGATTGAAGTAAAGCCTCAGTGAATAGTAGGTAAGGTTGCAGAAAGACCAGAATTACTTCTCTGGAAATTGATGTAGTCTCTGAGAAGAGTGGGCTTGAAGGACAGAATTCTGAACATATCAGAAGCTTTTTATTAATTTTTGCATCAATATTTTGCAAAAGCTAATGCTTACATTTCAGCAGATAGAGAGCAAATTCTTCATGTGTCTTCTAGAAAATTACATCTTAATATTAAAGTGAACATAAATAGTTTTTAAGGGTTATGTAACCTGAAATTAATTGAAACTTTTCAATATGTCTTACAGTGTGTCCAGTGGACTAAAAGTATTTTATTTTTAAATAGGATGCTGTCACATTCAGATAGAATTTATTTCCTTTTCCCTCTATATTTCCATTTTACCAGAGAAATAAAACTGTATAAATTGTGACTCCTGCAACAATTTAAGTGTACACCATCTTGGGGACTAGTGTTTTTACCTTAGTAACTAAAAGTCCCAGAAACATGCTAGGAACAGTTTCACCATCCTGTATATTCCTAATTTTCTTCTAAGAAAATCCTTTTTGATACAGTCAGCTTTTGTCTAATTCTTGTGTTTCTCCCTAGGGAAAATCCCATCTATTCTCAGCTATAAGAAAAGCTCCTGGACAAAATCTGTGTAGTTATTGCCAAGTTGTTTTTTGGTTTGTTTTTTTTTTCAGGTTCCTGGGCACAGATGGGACCTCTTCAGATCAGAATAATAGACACTATTTGGAGCATCTTTGTATAGTTCTGACCAAAATCCTACTTTTGGAGGTACTTTAAAGCTAGGTTACACTCTACTTGACTTCCTTTGCTTAGACTGTTCTTTCTTAACTCTTCCTGATGGAAAAAGTGATGATCCAAGTGCAACGCAAAACAGTGTGTGATGCTACAACAAAATTATCCTGTGGAACAGTAGTAGAAATGTTGGGAATTTGCTGTGGCTAGAATAGTAGCTATCTCATCTTTAATGTGTATTTATTTCTCTTCTCTTTCCACTGCCCTGAAAACAAAGCCATTCTGAAAACGTAAATGAGTAAGCCAGAGAAGTCATCACTGGAGGATGCATTCTTAATATAAGCAGGTATCCATTTATGAGTGGAAAATAAATGAGAGTTTGCTCCGTTATCTGTACTTATTTTCAGGCAATTTCCTTTTGTTTACAGAAATGCATTTGTCTACAGACCAGGGTCAGGTTACTGTGGATTAGATGAGATGTTTTTTTTTTCTCAGTGAAATGGCCAATATCCACTTGTAAACTCACTTACAGTCCAGAAAAACAGATCCTAACACACTCTTCAGAATGGTGGCCTTTGTTACAACAGGCGGAGTTCTCACCTGTGAAACACCCTGCCTTGCTTTGCATATGGGGTGAAACTGTGAGAATGTATCTGATTATTTTCAACATTTAACTGTCAAATTCTTTGTTTTCTAACTGCAGAAATATGGTGAAAATTAAAGTCCTGGTAATTTAGGTTATTGAATCTCAAGGCCTTCTGAAAATATGGCTTATAATGTAAATGGTTTGTGGGTTTTTTTTTATTAAGAAAACTTATAAAATACCATCATTTTAACAGATTAAATTTAATCAATTAAAAGAGTAGAAGGGGAAATGTGTTAATGGAAGACAAAATATCTAAATATCAAATGTTGTATCAAAGTAGACTTATAAGTAACTACAATACTACTTATATTTTTCTTGCATTTTTTTCTAGGTCATGTCTGAAAATCTTTCCTGAATGACAGCTTTTGTTTGCAACATTTGGCTTCATATATTGTTCATTTCCATTGTGTCTTTAAAGAAGAAGACTAGAAGACAAACATAATGGAGACTTATGAGGAACATGTCTTCACATTTTCCATTGTCCCCTTTATTTTGTTGATTTTTTTTTCTGTAGTCCGGGCAGATTTAGGAGAAAGTATGAGGCAGCATTTACAGAAAACCCTAGGGAAAGAAAAGCTTCTGATGTGCAAGTGTTACACTCTCTTGAAAGATTAACTTGTCATTTTCATTTAAAGTTTATTTATTTTTCTTTAATTTCTGATTTGTAATTTCTAGTAAATGAAATACAGCACTGCTTTGTTGACCTTTCTCATCTCCATGTAGGCTATTGCTTCAGTTACTGACTCATATGTTACACAGCTGAGAGTGTGAGCAATTAGATGAATGGATTTCATTACCTTATGATTAATAAAAGGTTGAATTTTCTAAGTCCTAAAAAAATTTAAGTCAACTGTGAAGCAGCATTTTTGGCATGGAAAGGACATAGAAATTGTTTATCCAGTGCTCACACATGCACATGTGTTTGTTCATGCGTGCACACACAAATACACAAACACATATATTTGTTAATAAGTAACATTTTTTTTTAAAAAAATCCAGTTTTCATGGTCTTGGCAGTGTTGGTTCATTTTTTTTCTTCTTTCTGTGAAAGATAGAACCTGTCTAGATTACGGATGATGTGATTTAATCTACTTCTCTATATCTTCCTACTAAGATGTGATTCTACAAATGCCTCCTTCAGATGTATTTTAGGGACCAAGTTTGAGTATTTGTAATTTATTCAGAAGATTTGACTTAAAATCCAAATCTAGAATCTTTCCCATCAAGTTTCATTTAATTGTAAGAAGATTGTGTGAATACACTTTAAATTCATTTCCCCAGCTCCATGCTTAAGTAACTTGTACCCACTACCTAACTGCTGGAAGCAAATTGATCTTTTGGACATACTGTGGTATTTGCTACCTAGGAGCCTGATTTTTGGAAATACAGGAACACTTTTACTCTTCCACATTCACACCTGAAATAAGAGGTTTCTGAAAGTAAACATTACTGATGCTCATTTTGCATGTTGCAGTGCTAGATTGAGCACTGATTTACCAGGTAGTCTTTGTTTACTCTTAGTATCTGCTTTTTCATAATAGTGTCACTAACTTTCAGCTCTTTTAGATGCAGTTAGTAAATGTAATGTTTCTGGAAAGAAACTAGTCATTATTTTGGAAAAAGTCATATGTGAAAATGTGTTCATTGGTGGGAGAAGGACATAAAAATGGAGAAGGGTTTTTTTCCTTTTCTCTGTGCTGGAATGTGACCAAAACATAAAAATATACCATGTTTCCGTTTTAAATATTTTTTCTTTGCAAATATCAAGATATGAAAATAATCCCCCTGCCTCACCTTTGCTCATGTGTGTCCATCCACATCTCTTATTTCAGTCTAACTTCCATATTCTACTTGCAGTTGTGCGAGTCCACCTTCATGCTTTCCATTTTTCATTCACTTATTCTTCAGCCATCATGATCCATTTATTTGTTCTCCAAATTCTTCTTTATCTTTTATATAGAAAACATCGCTCTGCTTTTCCCTACCATTTTCTCCCACTTACTTGCTGTCTTTCCTGCTTTTTTATTCTCTGTGATTTCTCCTCCTTTTAAGTACCTGACTTTCACACTTTTGCATTGAATAGGGTATATAAGAATTCTTTTTTCCTAATGCTTTTTTGTTCTAATGGCAAAATTTCTCACTCTTCCCCTTCTGTCTGTATCTTTTTCCCTCACTCCACTGAGCTCAGGGCACTGTGTTGCTCAGCCAGCTAATCAGTGACTTGCAGGGAGACAAGGTGCTAAATAGTTCTGCGCTGAACACAAATACCATTTTCTCCTTTTTGCTAACTTGCTTTTCCTCCCCCACCTCACTCTTCAGCGGTTTGCAGTCGCAGGATGAGTGTCCTCCTGAAAGCCGCAGCGTGCCCGGCTTTGCCTTTCCCCATCCTTCTGTCCCTCTGTGGCACTCAAGCCGATACCCTACCTTTTCCCCTCTGCCTGACGTTCGTATCCAGACATTATATTCCGACATTTTCTGAAAGGTTGCAAAGGTCCAGCACGATGTATTTTTTTTCACAGAACAGTAAAGAAATGTAATTCTTCCTTTTCTTAAGGCTCACATAGCACGTGGGGGGTTTGTATCTACTCTTACAGCCTGTCATAGAGACTATAACCAAGAGCTGTGTAAAGAAGTGTTTGCAAAGAGAAGTCTCCTACACCCAGGTCTTCTAAAAAGGCAATAAGAGATAACCTTTCCTTTTCACTGCCCATGGGCCTGAAAAGCCTATTGTTACCTGTGGTATAGGACTAGTTGATTAATATTAGAACTTAGTGGGATAAGATGTGATTGATTGTACCACCTCAATGAACTGACATATTGCACAATAATTTTAAACAGAAAGTCAGTGCTCTTTCAAAATAACATTAAGGACAACATCAGGACATGCACTGTACATGACAGAGACCATCAGTTCATTCACTTAATAGAGTTTCAGAAATATGGTAACAGCCATTAACAGCATTGTTGATTGTGTGGATTGCAGCTTTGAGACCCCTGCTATTTCCTATTCAAATAAATTGGAAAGCTGCAGGAAAATTTATTGCTATCCAGTGAGTATGACTGTGCACAACATGTTGGAGATTGTCACTGCCCTCTGCTTCCTTTATTGCACTTGAGAAAGTATGCTTTTATGTTAGTTCCTTTCACAACACAGAAGAAAAACATTACATCCTATGTCTAGAAAAAGACAGTCTACCTTGTTGATACTCAAGAAAAAAAGACTTGCTGTGTTTTAATGCTACAGATGGAATGAAATGAGTGGGTTTTGCCAATACAGACTGGATTTCTCCTCAGCCACGAGGTTACAAACCCCTTTATTTAACCTGACTCCATCCAGCTCTTGAAAATGACATAGAAAGAGAACCTGTTTGGGTACGTATGCACAAAGGGGTATTGGTTAATGATGAGTCTCCTGAACTCTACCACAGCATGAACACTACCTATTACAAACTGTTGCAAATATGCCTTAGCATGTAAGATGGCATAGGTATTAACATTTCACTTTCTTGTTGTGGGACAGATAATCTATTAAAGGATAAATGTATCCTGTGTGATTTAATTTCTTATAACAATATGAAAGGGAAAAAGGAAAAACACTTGTTGACTCTGATCTTCATTCTTTTTCTCACTTGTTTTACTATTGTAAGATTTTTGCATTATTATTATTCTTGCTGGTGTATTATTATTATTATTATTATTATTATTATTATTATTATTATTATTATTATTATTATTATTATTATTATTATTATTAATTATACTGGTTGGCAGATTTTTTTTGTAGATGAGCAATTGCAAGAGTTATACTCTAAGCTCAATTATTTTGTGGTAGAGATGCTACCTGATATAATGAGGTTTTAATAAATGAGTATGAAGGTAGTGTGTATTTGTACTGCATTGTGCTCTCTATTTAATCAAAAACTTACTCAGCTAGCAAAAACTCCAGGAAGTGAATAGGTGTTCAGTTTGAATTCTATTAAATAGTTTTGGATAAGTTACTTCTGTCAGTAGTTGCTTATTATTTCAAATGATAATGGATTCAAAATCTGTCTGAGAAAACTGAAATAAAGAGGAGGGGAAAAATCTGCTGTTTTGCCTACATTCTTTTAAAAATAAGATGTTCCTCCTTTTTTTTAAAGTTCTTATTATATTTAAAGCCATTACCTCTACTTCTGGTTGGGCTGATCATATTGTGACGAAAATCTTTCACTCCACAGTTTTGATTGGTAAAATGGCACCAGTAAAAAGCATAGACATAAATCAAAGCAATAGCTGGTATTGCAGCAAACCTAATTAAGCAATTATAGAAAGGAAAAATTTGGCTCGACATTCAGGCAAACACTTGACAGCTGAATATCATAAAGATTGAGATACCAGTTTCTCCATATAGGCATATCTGCTTATAGTGATAATAAACCTTACAAATTTGGGAGGTTTGAGCATGTGATACAAGGGGATAGAATAATTATTTTTATTGGGTTTTAATTTCAGAAACAGGTAAAATACTGTAGCCGGTGTTTGTATGTACTTTGTAATGGAAATTAATTAATAATTCTATCAGTATTGAGTTTGTATGCATTGTTGAACCATTAAGTGCAATGGTTTTCAAATGTCCTGTCTGGCCTATACATCACTTTCATGAGCGCAGCAGACCCTTGACTAATGTGTGCTTTTATCATTAAAAAATTGATCTGGCTAAATTTCAACATATTAAGCAAAACCAACTGTGGCTTAAGTCTTTCTAAAGGAGACAGGGAAACTTTACTTTTATTAGTGTGGTTAAGCATTTAGACTCTTCTGTTCTTCTCTAGAACCTCATAAAGTTAACAAAATGTCAGAGATTTCAGAGTTTTAAACCTGTAAACTGCCTTCAAAGTCGAAAACAGCTTATGCAAAATTGCTGCAGTAGCCTGGTATGATGTTTATTCCCATCTACAGTAACTGCAGATAAATTAAATAATGTAAATGTAACATGACTGACATGCTTTTGGTATGTCTCTGTTCATCTTTTTTTGTCAACCCATACTGAGGTAGAGATCTCAAAGCTAACATATATCAAGTTTCACGTCAAATATCAGAGCATGCACAGCAAAGGCCGTAGCACAAATATACCCAAGCACTCAGTTCTACCTGACACTGAAGAATTTGCACCACTCACTACATGGGGTTGTTTTCTATGTAGATACTCTGGTGTGTACTAGTAGGTGAGTTTGTAAAATCAGCTGCAGGAAAAAAAATCTAGAAGGCAGCACTAGTACCAAGTGTTTCCCTGATGCACCATCAAGAGAGGGAATACAAAGCCCAATGGGAATTGAGATCCTTCCAGGGAATTGCAATTCTAGATCAGCCTGAGCAGTGGCTAACATGGGGCAGCACAGACAAACACAACTTACGCCAGACTGTCCTAAATGAGATGTTTATACCTTGATCAAACCCCTGAAATTCCATAGCACTTTCTCAAAGCAAAAGCCAATGTAGTTTTATCTTTCTTCGGGAAAAAAAGTCTGGAAAATGCTAGAAGCAGGGGTAACATGGAATCCAGTAACCAGCTGTTTTTGCCAGGTAACCTGGGGGATGCTCAGCCTGCCTGAGTTCAGCATGTGGCTTCTTTGGCAAGCCTGTGACCCCATACTAAAAGTTATGTATTCTTAGCTGAGTAATGCGGTTAGGTGGCAAAGCCCAGACATTGTGAGCAACCACAGTGTGATGGGTTCTGCAGATCTGTAGAAAAGAAGTTAGCAGAAAGCATGAACAAATTAGGAGTTTATGTTACATCCATCATAATAACTAGATAGTGTCCTAATCACAAAAAAAGGTGTAAGCACTATGCAGGATAAGAAACTCCATGGTAATTTGATCTTTCTTCCACTGAAGGAACTAAAATTATAGAATCAGAGAAAAATTTATGTTAGAAGGGATACCTAGATGTCACCGAATTCAACTCCCCATTAAAACTGAGGCTGACGACAAAGTGATTACTTGGAGTTATTTAAAAGTTTAAATTACTGTAGCTTGATGAAAAATGTGACAACAGTGAGGCTGGTAAGAATGGAAATCTTTCTGGTGTTCTTACACCAGAAGAAAATAACAGTAGTGATAGCAGGTATAAAAACAGCCCCCTCAGATAGGGATGCTGAAGTGCAGCTTTCAGACTGGTGACTACTTCACTACTAAGCTCTTTCTCAGATCTTCTCAACAACACAGATACTTGTGACTTTTGTTCCTTCTCTTTCCTTTCACAGATGAAGACTTTGTAATTGCTTGAATGCAGCTTTCTGACATACTAATAGTAAAATGCATTGCCAAGACTGATGTCTTGCTCATGTAGCTCATCTTCCTCAACTCTGTGACTATTTGTTACAGAAGACTGGAGGTGAAACACAATAATCAACATTCAGAAAAAAATCTGAATTCCATTAAGAATATAGACTGCTTAATACAATTCAGTTAGTATATATTTTGAGCCAGGGCTTGTATGAAAGAGTGAAATGGCTCACCAGCCTCTCCTTTCTCTATTGAGTTCTGAGTCTATGTGTGCCTTCCCAATGGCTAAGGCACTAGTACTGATATAAAGTCCTTTATATAAGATGACTTTGCAAGAATAACTCGAATTCAAGAATAAAACAATTGTAAATTACTAAATATCATAAGGAGGACTGAAATCATACATTTACTTCACCAAATCAGCATAGCTAAAGATAATCTTTAGGAAAAACATAGCATAAAGCAGTATTATTCACATTGTAGTTGGAAGCTTTAGACTGGAATATGATGGGAAGCTTACAGTTTTAATAACAAACCTATTTTGAAATACTGTGAAAGATGAGGGGGTGCTTATAACTACTTCCAGGCAAAGAATAGGAAAAAGTCTACTCTGTAAGGTAGTACATATGCTCTCTGGTTTTCCTGACAAATATTTTCACAGGTGGGAATGTTGCAATATAGCTGGATAGGATTAGGTCCTATGAGTTTGTGTGAGTTTTTTTCTTCAGTGCGTTTGGTTATACTTCTGGAAAACAGAATATAAATCAGAGACACTCAATGTGTGTTACTTTTAAGATTGGCATGACATTAACAACTATTGCCAAGATTATCACTTCTGAATCTCAGAAATACTCTCTGGCTTAGACCAAATGTGTTTTAAGATGCTTTCAGCAGGCAGCTTTGTGCCATCCTAGGATCTATGACTTGCAGTTCTCATCCTGCACTTCTGAAATCTGAATTGTAACTTGAAATCCCATTCAAGTTATCCAATTCAGAATAAAACTGCTATATTCTGTTCTTCACTCTACTTACTAACTTCAGCTTCATATACATTTTAAAATGCCATTTCACTCTGAGAAGTAGCTGTGTCAAAATAACTGTTGCTTAGTAGATTTTCTTATCCATATTCCAATTCACACTGCTTTACTTAAGTGACAAAAAAATGTTTTTACTTCTCTGAAGGGGTGCCCTCACCCTGACAAAGTTATC
Source organism: Elanus axillaris (assembly GCA_026212715.1). Classification (NCBI taxonomy): domain Eukaryota; kingdom Metazoa; phylum Chordata; class Aves; order Accipitriformes; family Accipitridae; genus Elanus; species Elanus axillaris. The sequence goes on along the minus strand of JANZLQ010000079.1, from coordinate 17,316,025 downwards.
CAGCTTTTATTTGGTCTTAGTTATCATCAGCAAAATTGGTAGTAACTAACTGTGGAAGCAGAAAGGCATACCAATCACCTCTGTAACATTTCCCACCTTGCGTTCATCCCATTGTCCAAACATCAAGGGTTCATGAATAAAGGAAGACAGGAGCAGTGCCTAGGAGGCTGGAGACCCTGGCAACAGTCCTGGTGAGCTGGGGACAAGAATCAATATTCATTGTGCAAGTGGAGGCTACCCTATGCACACACGAACCCAGTTACTAACTGCCTTCTCTGCGTACCTGCATGTATGTAGGGGTCTTTTTATTTTTGACCCCAAAATGTCAATATTTACCATGTATGACAAATTAACTTCAGTCTTACAACAGTATCAGTGGAGGAATGACTTTATGGCACTGCAATTACTTAAAAAAAATTAAAATAATTTTTAGCAAGCCTCTGAACTATAGTATAACTGGAGTGACACACTGTGATGCTTTGAACAGTGCCAGGTTATGACTCTGCCGGTATAGGGTTATCTTTTCAAATTCTGAATTTTTTCAGTTTATGACACTCAAAAAGCTCATTCCCTGAGCAGTACTAATGAAGCTTTCTTCCTTATGGATTTGCTTCCTTTGTCCCTTAATAGTTCAGGAAGCTCCATTGCTGTTATCCATCCCTTCTCTTGCAGGGATTCATAGGAGTTCTTGCGCCTAGCGAGGTACCTACATATTGATGCATTTGTGATGTAGAACAAGTTACATGGTCAGTGGCTGCTCCCATTCATTCTGCATAGTGGTGGTGTGTTGTCCAAGTGTCTTCTGGGGCACTGATTCAAGACTCTCTCCCGCCTTTTTGCTGATCTTTTGTAAAACTCGTAGGAACTTATCACTGAGAATTCTTTCAACTTTGGCTGAAACTGGCCAACTTAGAGGTTTTGGTAGAAACGATAGACAGCATGATCCCACAGGATATGTTCTCACAAGAAATGAAACCATCATTTTATTAATTCACTTCGTGTACTAACCACAAGTCACCTTACTGTTGGACTGCCTCAGTCACCTAAAATATGGATCAGTGATATCATGAAACCATACTCATTGCTTATGAATGGAAAAGACAAGTTTACTGAGATTAATTTAAATTGTACTTCATATTTCTAGCTGTGATGTTCATCTTATTGTTTGGAGGTTTCTTAAACTATATTCTGAAACAAATGCAGTCACATTTGGTTCACATTCACCTGAAATGTTATTGGAAAGTTCATCTATGTTGCTGGATTCTTTGACAGAAACGCACCTCTTCATCTGTCCTCTTACTAGCCGCTTCCTCTGTTTCATGAAATGTAAATGGTACCTTTTCTTTTAAAAACCTTTCTCAGTCCTCTCTACCCTGACAATCTTCTCACTCACCAGAAACTCCACGTCTGACCAATCGTGATGTCAACATCTTTTTAAATTTAAAGAGGTGGTTATGTCTTTTATACTCCATTCTGCTTGGGAGGAGCTCCCCTCAAACCTTCAAAAAGCTGCACTGTTATCAACCTCTGAATTACTTTTTTCTTCTCCGTGGTGTTTATGCAAAATTTGACAGCAGGGTACTACTACAGGGGCAGTCAGGCTGACCAGCTTTACCTTCCCTGTTTCCTTGGGCTCTCCCATCTATTCTATGTCCATGTTTTCTTTATCTTTTACTTAATCTGCAAGGTACTTGTGTCAGAGAGCATCTTTTCTTTTTCTGTGTAACATCTGTCCTGGTGATTTCACAGTCTCTGCCAAGGGAACTTGGGTATTGGAGCAAGGTTAATATTTCTGTAAATAAATGACTACTGGGAAGCTTAAAATACATATAAACCTACAACAAGTAGCAACAAAGCTTCATTAATAAAAGTGTTTTCCATGATGTTTAATCAAAATTTTCTAGAAATTTCCAGTTCACACATTAACTGGTATTCATTTGTTGTGGCCCCTGCTCTGCTGTTTTCAGTAGGACATATCTTCAAATAGAGCCATTATTGTGGGATCAGAAATGTTGTGTCCACTATAGCAGAGTGGCAAAACTGGCCTTAGACTCCACACGTGTACCACAAAATAACACCTATAAAAAAAAGGTTTTTTAACCTTTTTAAAAAAGTTGCTTTGTTGTGTTTTGGTTTGGTTTGGTTTTAATGATTGGCATCAGCACTTTGACACAGTCCCTTGACTAGGTAGGTGTTATGTAGGATAGTTCCTTAAAACTGCTCTATTAACAGCTGCCTACCATCATGCCAGCAGAGCGAGGGAGTATAAGGGGCAACACGAGGAAACCCAAGCCCAAGTTTTCTCTATCCTGGAGGGATATTCTTATATTCCTTATGCTGACCTGCTCTGCTAGCGTCCCAACAACTGTTATCAGCACAGTGCAAAAGAGCTACACTAAACTCAAGGGTCTGGGCTACTTTTTTTGTCAGGAAAAGATTTTTTTTGCTGGAAACTAATAAGGCTTGCAGGTAAGCAGATTCTTTATATGAAGTAGACAACGTCTTTAACTTCTTCTTGGTATTTTGAGTGTCTAAGGAGAGCTTTGGTAATAAGACACATTTGAAATGTTTATTTCTTTACAAAGCACAGTTGCAAAAGATGAGATTTGATTGCTTGCTTGTCTAAGTTTTTCTTACTCTAAAACTCTGAAGCGTACTGTGTGCTGTAGTCACAAAATTAATCTACAGACTACTAACGTACCCCCAGCTGCATAAGTTCCTCATGAAGACCCAGTACTAGAAAGGGATTTGAATGCTACCATAAATTATGAGAGCAAAGCTACAAAGAGATTGCTTGTGCCCCTAGACACAAAACCATCTTAATCTTTCATATATACTTTGCAGAATTGTATTTCATATTATACCCTGAAAACTATTGTAAGCTAAGTGATAAAGTGATTAATTTTTACTTAAGTTTTCTGCAATTGCTGGAGGACTGCACTGCTGCTGAAAACAGAAGTAGCAGGCTTTGACATCAAAAATTAAGGTCTTGAAAGTATTTGTTTAATGTGAGTAGCAATCCTGAACAGGGATGAATGAGAGTAGTGTCATTGATGTAAGTCAGTAGACCCAGCACTTCATTCTCTTCACACATAGATGTTCTATGAGCTTTATTTAATGCTTCATGTTACAGGACTCTGACTTCATCACAGAGATCCAAACAGCTACAGGCTTCCATAGCCTTTAGTTCCACAGGTTTTTAGTTTAGTAGATGTAAATAAAATAATAGCAGAAGAGCTTTTCAAGCCCTTTAAGAAGCTGAATTGCAAGCTGAAGTACATAGAGGTGCCCAGTAAGTTTTTTGAAGATTACTTGCCCAGTTAGCTCTCCTTTCTTGAGAGTATGGAATACCTGAGAATGTTTGTTAGGCAGCCTGATTAGAGCAGAAGGTCCAACTCCTACTGGCAAGATGAATAAAAACAAACCACCACAGAAACTATTTTCATCCAGTCTGTCTAACAGTAAGAAAAAGGCAAAATGAAACATTTTCTCACACAAACTGTCTTAGGGGCTTCATCTTTTATTTCATTTTGTGAGAAACTTTTGATTTCATCACCATTTGCTCATTTCTACTCATTTCAGGCCTTTGGATTCCCATTGAGATTTCCAGCATTTAGGCAAATTGGGTAAATCTATTCTTATTGTTTGCAAAAGGTGGGATGAACAGCATGTGGCTATTTCTTCTACTTAAATTTACTGATCCATTATTACAAAAAATTATTTTCCCCATTGGTTTTTACCAAAGTAGAATGCTCAAGATCCAAACATGTAGAAACTCTACAAACTTTAAAAATCAAACAGTTTTAGCATCAGAACTTGCAAATTATCTTATCATAATCCACAAATTTTGGTAGACTGTTCCCAAAAGCATACCTAGGAGTTTTCAAATTTTAATCATAACTTCTGCTGTTATGAAAGGAAAAAATCCCCAACTCTTAACATTAACCTTTTAATCACAATACTAGCAGACTCCCACAGGGTATTTACATGACTTACTCAAACTTCCTATAGCAATCAAAACCCTATCATTTGATCTACAGATTTCTGTAAGCAGAAAAGTTCAAACTAAGTTTGCTTTAAGATTTGTTGATGTTCACCTCTTTTACAGACTAAGCCTACACTTAAGCAAACCTGACTCTGAATTTCTCCCTCCAAAACATAATTTAATATATAGCCAGAATTCAGTCTGCATCCAAGCTGAGCAGTAGGCACAGAATAGAGATGCTGATGTTATAACATAGTTTTGTGACAGTACCAGACCACAAACAGTGAAAGATGCAAACAGCTTTAGAAATAATTAAAAAAAAAAGAATACAGTAGGGAAAGCATTATTATGCTACTGCATTAATTCATCATTCAACTACATTTTGAATGTTTCCATTTCTGCTGTTTTATCTTTGAGATGTGAGAACAAGAATTGAGGAAAATGCAGAGAAGGGTTCCAGGGATGATCGAAGTTAAAGAATAATATCTATATAAGGAATAACTAAATAGACTTGCATTCTTCAGCCTGGGAAAGAGATGAGTGAGGAGGGATAGAATAAAAGTCTATAAAATCATAAGCAGAATGAAAAGAGAATAAGGAATGATTATTTCCTCTCTTTTCCAGCAAAAGAGCTAGGGGGCATGGAAAGAAATAAGCTGAAAAAAATAACAGGTGATACTGCTTCACACAGCTCCTCAGGAAGTTGTATATGCTCAAACTTTAGCTAGGCTCAAAAAGGTTCTGGGCAAATTAGGAAAAGTCTTAAGAGCTAGTCAAAAGCAAGTGTGGTAGCTCAGAAAACCCTGAGTCATAATTGCTAGCTGTGGAGATACACACAAAGTATCTCCTGTATTAACTGCACTCTGAGATTACATTCTGGCAAAGGCTAAATTTTCCTCTCACTCTGTAGGGTTACCTAAACAAGGGTTACCTAAACATGTATTTACACTCTGTGTGTGTACATGTACATGCAAAAGATGGACTTTAAGTGTAGAAGTGCATTTTGCCACTTTTTAAAATGTATCTTGGAATGTTCCCCAGTTTAGTAGGTTTTTATGAAAAAAAAAACCCAACAAAAAAAACCCAGTAGAAATGCATTTTTATATTGTACTTTACCATATCCCTTACAATATTGAAATCAATAAATCATTTACGTTAAATAGCATATTTCGAAGAGCAGTGGGTGTATTTGACTTAGATCTTTTAGATTCTGAAATAGTTGAATTGTCTCTCTCTGAAAAAAGAAAATAGACGTAGTAATAGAAAAATATTTTACAGATTTTAACCAGCTTATCTCTCAAGTTGTCTTTCCCTAAAGTAGTTAAAGATCCTTACGGGATTGTGAACTTGTATTTGCCATCTTTGTCTAAAAACACTGCCCTCACACACACACACATGCTCCCCCGAGATCACTGCAAGACATACAGCATTTCTCAATATAACCAGACATAACTCTCAACAATTATTTAATTTAAAATGCATTCATTCTATATGTATTCTTTAGATTTTCCCTTTAACTTTGGGCCAGATGGTGCCAGCGGGAGCTCGTAATGTGAACCTGTTCTCACAAATAAGGAACTTTTGAAGACATTGCCCCTCAGTGAACTGCTGTAATATCAAAGGGTACTGACGCTTTTTCTTACAGAGGCAAGGGTTGGTTTGCTGGTATTGAATAGGGTGAGAACACAGATCCCTTCTTTTTTCCAGGTCCGAACATAAAGATGGTACTGATTATCACCAGCCTCTGCATAGGACGTCAGAGCAGCACAAGGCTTATTGTGTATGACACGGACCCCCATGGGTATTGACACCATTTAATTTAACTTCTTTCCATTTAAGCTGTTTTTTACCCATTGGAAGCCTCAATGTGTAAAATAGGTAGTACAAAAGCATGTAATTTCAGCAGATAAATGGAATTCAACTTTTTTGTCTGCTTTCTTCTAGCCATTCTGACTTGCATAGTTACACTGGCAAAGGAAGCTGGTATTTGAAACTGGGGAAATGAACAATTGTTTTTAATAGGTGCAATAGTCACTGCTTCAGACAAGTATCATAATTAAAGCTGTGTTCTAGCACCCTTACACGGCGAACAAAAGTAGCTTCACACACTCTGTGGGACACAGTGGGGAAAGTAGAGCTATGGTAGTTATCCCAAAGAAAGACTTCTCAGTGATCAAATACAACAAACTTAAAAAGTTTCATTTTATCTTGAGTCAAGGATAGCCTATCTGGTAGAACTGAAAATGAGATCTTAGCTCTGTGAGATATCTGATATTTTGATGTTTTATTTTCTTTCGGAAGGAAAATCTAAGTTGCAAAACTTTCCAGAGAAAAAAACATTTTCAAGAAAGGTCGATTCAGTAGTGAAGGCATTTTTCATTTTGAATGGGCCCAGACTTACTTTGCATGCACCTAAGCCAGTATTGTGGCTTACAGGAAAAGCAACACAGCTGTCTCATACTTTAAAAATTGGACTTCTCAATTGCCAAGGAAATGTACTTTAGCTGGGAGTATTCCTCTGTGGATAAACTTGCTGTGATATATCATGAGAAATACAGTCTAGCCAAGCTGAAGCAGTGTGAAGTGCCCATACTGTACTACTTTAATGAGTCTCTAAAGCTGCTTAGGAAAAAGCAAAATGCATTCAAAGCATCCAGACTGAAATCTGTTGAGGTGGATAGACTTAATTGGAGAAAACAAGTTTCACAACAGCAAGCAATTAGACAATATACTTTCCCAATGACTTCGTGATTTGCAAAACCTTAGTTCTGTTTAAAAAATGTCTTTGATAAATATAGGGAGCTTAATCAAGGTCATATTTTAAACAGCAATGAGTATGAGCCAGGGCCACTCATGGACCAATTTTCCAACCTTTACTTATGTTCAGTGACTCCTAATTTGCATGCAGTCCTGATGATCTCACTTCTTTCATGATATAAAGCTGCACTTCCCACACAAATGACCATTGAAGAATTCGGTCCCAATTTATTCTGCAATGCAGTTAACATTGCACACAATACTTAGATACCTAAGACATCCTGTGAGATGATACAAACATTAGCTACACATTTTACTTAGTTTTGAATGTTTTCAGCTGTATCTACTGGCAGAAAACATTTTCCTTGGAGCACAGCCATTTTATTTCTGTGTATGTTGCCTCTGTTTATTCTTAAGGCTGGTGTTTATAAAGAAGTAATCTACAGTTACTATTAAAATTTCCTCTTGCCTAAATTTCAGATTCTTTGGAGGTTACCCACTTTTAGTCTTCAGTAGTTCAAAAGCACAGAGTTTCAAGGAAGCTGTATAGCAAATAAAATAAAAGGAGAGCCGTATTTTTGTATTCTTTTTGGTGTTCCATATGTATATGTCATCAGTGTCCTTTATTAACACCTTTATTGATTCCTGTGTTTAAAATCATGTATCTTTTCCATGAGTTGATGGAATAATTTCCAAAGTTCTTTCAAATTTTATGCTTTTGGCTGAGTTAAAGAATGAGTAAGGCTTAGACAGTCCAGGAAAATATCTGTTTTAAAACACTATACACCCTCATATACACAATGAGCCAAAACCTTTTTGAAATTACAATGTTGGAAATTATATTTGTGGTGGGGTTTTATGCATGTGTAGTTCACAGTGCTATTTAATCTTTTCAAAACCCCTACTGGATTTTTATTCAAACTCCTAGAGAGGTAGGAGAATATTATCCTTATTGAACAAACGCTAGCAACTTTTAGAAGAGGAATTGATGGTCCAGTGGTCTACTTAGCAAACCATACTTTCTCCACGTGATTTTCTTACTCTTTTAAAGGCTCAAAATCACTGAGGCTTAGGCCCTGTTTCTAAATAATAATAGTAAATAGATCACAAAATCTAGCTGTATCAGGCCTTGCATTCTTTGTTCACTATAATCTATTGATGTAGGAAATTGTCTTCTTTCCATTAGAACTATAATAGAAGATATACAAGGACAACTGTATTTAGAGACTGGACAGCATATTAGAAAATATTTCAATTTTAATGTGGGATGTATACAATTTATTTAGTCTCTTAAGTTCCCACTCAAATCTAGAGACTTTCCATATAGTCTTCCCATAAATCTTTCTTCAGTTAATCATTTCTTTTGCATTCTACTTGAGAAAGAGCATTAGTATAAACATTAGTATTGGTTTTCCAGCTAATATGCATGAGTTTAATTCTGACTCTGGTTAATAACAAACAACGCCTGAATCTTAGCATGACTCAAACTTAATGAAATAAATTTTTTCTCTTTAGAGCCTTGAAAATCTCTCTGGTGCTTAGCTTAGCAAATTTCTTTTCCACACCTATGTCTCTTAACAAACGAAAAACAAAAGAAGGAAGGGGTAGGTGTTTTGTGATGTCTATAGCATATTTCTATTTCATGGTGTGTCTTCTCTTTGTCTCAGACTTTCAATATATCTTCCCTTATAGTTCTTAATTTTTTTCCTGAGGAGCCACATAAGAAAATCCTTCAGTGCTGGACCAACAGCGGTCTCACACTGTGACAGACATTTCATTCAATCATTGCTGGGTCATTTTGGCCAGACGGGTACAGCTGTGGAATTAAAACCTTCCAGTTAGTGAGTAATTTTATTGGAGAAGAATTTGTGGTGTCTGGGTGCAGACAAAACAATTAATATATTCCATATATTTTTTCAATATCATCGTCAACTAAAAATTGATTCATTGGTAAAGAATCCCCTACTGATGAAGTCATTTGTTTTCCTTAAACCAGGAAAGAATTAAACAAGAACAGTTCTGTTCTTATTTCTCCCTTTTATGGTCACCTTAGATACTACTAATTTATATATTTTTGTGCATAATCATTTGAACTGAGTAGTAATTGCCTCAAAGTTCCCTGTTTTCTCTGACTTGCATTTTGTTGAATGATGTAACAGGTCACAACTATTTTCCAAATCACCTCAAATGACAAACACAAATTACCTACAGCAACACATCAATTATTCTGAAAGAATGATAATATTCTTCCTGGCTGGTTTTAAGTTCTAAGGTATGCAGAAGTTGGCTATCAAGATTAAGACCGTAACTTCAGCTGTAACAGAAACAAAACAAAATACAAAACAAACAACAACAACAAAACCCAGCAAACAACAACAAAATTATTACAAATTGTGGATTCTGTAGAACTTATAATTTTGAATGCATTACGAGTATGCCACACAATAAAGTGCTAGCAGTACTGGAAAAACATTTTACAGTATGTTAGTTTATGAAGATGATGGTCACTTTCACCACATCTAAATAGCTGTTTTCTGCAATTAAAGATTACCTGTTGTTTTTTAACTCTGACTGTTTCTTACCTATGTGTGCACATGCATGTGCACAAGTACCATTCCCTTTCACAGGATGTCCACTTTGGCAAAGTTGTTACAAAGGAGAGCCAGACTGAATGAAGTTGTTGGATTTTTAAACATTCTTTTATTCCTAATACCTTATCCTAACTCCAAGCTGCTCATTAACTTTTCATCTTTTTTTGCATTATGCTGTGCTCAATAAATAGTTTGGGGAAGATTCAGATGATGTATCTTGTTGTGGAATAAAGATGTAGTGGGTTGACCCTTGCTAGGTGCCAGGTGCCCACCAAAGCCACTCTCTCTGTTCCATACTCAGCCAGACAGGAAAGAGAAAATATAACAAAAGTATCATGGGTCAAGATAAGGACAGGGAGAGATCACTTGCCAATGTCATGGACTAAACAGAATCAACTTGGGTAAAATTAATTTAATTTAATTTATAACCAATTAAATCAGAGTAGGGTAATAAGAAATAAAACCTAAATTTTAAAACACCTTCCCCCCACACCTCCTTTCTTCCTGGGCACAGATTTGCTCCCAAATTCTCTGCCTCCTCCCTCTGCATTGGTGCAGGTGGATAAGGAATGCGGGTTGGGGGCAGCTCCCCACACACACCTTGTCTTTGCTGCTCCTTCCTCCTCAGGGGCAGGAGGGCTCCTCACTCCTTCCCTGCCCCGCCGGGGGGACGGACACCCTCCCGCAGGAGACAGTCCTCCACCAACTTCTCCAACGTGGGTCCTTCCCATGGGCTGCAGTCCTTCAGGAGCACACTGCTCCAGCGTGGGTCCCCCACGGGGTCACAAGTGCTGCCACAAAACCTGCTCCGTGGGCTCCTCTCTCCACAGATCTGCAGCTCCTGCCAGGAACCTGCTCCAGCGCGGGCTTCCCACGGGGTCACAGCCTCCTTCGGGGACCCACCTGCTCCGGCGTG
>JANZLQ010000079.1:17266451-17299003 GCA_026212715.1 Elanus axillaris | reverse complement strand
TTTTCTTTTCTTTTCTTTTCTTTTCTTTTCTTTTCTTTTCTTTTCTTTTCTTTTCTTTTCTTTTCTTTTTTACCTTCCCTTCTTTCCTCTTCTCTTTCTCCTTCTTATTATTGTTATTTATTAAAATTGTTACTGAGACAATTAATTCTAACAGCTACCCCTGTTGACTTAGAAAATGTCTGTGGAGGGAGTGTACAGCCGTTACACACATTGTGTGTAAAGGCAAGTGTATCCAAATCTCCCCGACCAGTGCTAACACTGTGAGAGAGAAGAGGAGGTAGAAGATGTAGAGTCAAATATCAAGTGAAGCAATTTCCCACCTTATATTCAGGTAAGTTTTCATCAGCTAAAAACTCATTTTGGACTCAAAGTATTTTGAAATCAATAAAAAGACTCTCTGATTGCTTCTAGTAAATATAGGAGGGGATAATTTACTTAACTGACCTAAAATATCACTAGATTTAATGATAATAATGGAAGTCTTATCACCCTCATTTCACGTCCTCTCCATATGCCAAGGCTTACAACTGTAGTACTCCAATGAACTAGTGCTATCTATTCTTAAGTTGAATGAATATTGGCCACCTGATCTTCCTTTAATTTTTCAGTTAACTTACCACGTAGTTCTTTAGCTTTTAAGTCAACAAAAATAGATGTGGCTGAGTACCATTTTTGATATGAAGGTCTTTTGAAAGTTAGATTATAGAGTCATAGAATAATAGAATAATAGAACAGAATCATAGAATCATTTAGTTTGATAAATACTCTTAAGGTCATCATTTCACAACCATTAACCTAACACTACCAAGCCCACCACTAAACCATTATACTGCAGTATTTCCAGTCATACAAATATGTTTGAAGTGAACCAACTTATGAGTTGTTACTTCATTTCTTATGGGATTGGACGAGTGTTTTACACTACCCCTATCGTGCTGGTTAAATGTCTTTTATTTAAAAATATGAATTTATTTATTTTCTTGGAATTGCAAAAAGCAATGTTTTTATAGCGATGCGTTTCTTGTATAATAAACTTTTAATAATATATTTAACAAGCCTATGTCTTTAAAGATACTGAATTAAAGGGCAGTCTGTGAATATTAATCTTGTTCTAAGTTAACTTTCTTTAGTTATAAATGGAAGGATTGACTGTGATTTCTTTTAGGAAAGAGGTGGTTTGCTTTTCTTTAATTATTCCACTACAAAATCAATTCTTAAAAAAAAAAAATAATGTTTTACAAAACACTTAAACATGTATAGGATTACTGTAAATTTTATGAGGTAATAATCCTGTAAAAGTCTGATATAGCTTCATCTTTACTAGTATAAGCTAACAAGGAGAAAACAAAAAATAAAATGTTAGTGGTCAGTCTTGCTCTGCCTGAGGGACTTGTGAGCTGATAAAGTGATATCACCTGGTACATGCAGAATTATTTCATAAACACCTACCAAACCTCATGAACTAGAATTAACATGACTTAAGTATTAGCTGATCAGACCAGAGGATTCTTATTTAATGGTGCTTAACATAACCCAGATTATAATTAATTACAGTTAAAATAAGCCTCGTAGAGGCTCCAAATGTTTCTCTAGAATTCCTAGCACTGATCTTTTCACATAGAAGGGTTTGAGTCCAAGTTCTTATTTCTGCTTTGATATTAATGAATGGGTCTTTGAAAATATGAGGTGTGTAGGGTGTGTTATTATGAAACCTACAATGGGCTTCATATTTGCAGTCAAATCCTCATGTAACCTGAAACTCCCACAGTTCTGAGAGTCTTCAGATAGATTAGATCTCTAATTAGACAAACCCAAACTTAATTTGCTATTGAGCGCAAACATATAATTTTAAAGAAAGCAGTAAATATTTCATCTGTTTCAAGTTTATGGTGTAATGACTTACTGTATATCACTGCATATTGCACATATGTAATACAAAATGAAAGATTAAATGTATGTTCCATTTATAGTAGGTAGTAGCTTGGAAGGCCAGATATTCACTGGCTAGCCAAAATGAGGAAAAATTGAAGACTGTAAATATGTGATGGAGAAAATGTAGCTGTTTTTCCAAGGGAAGAGGGAGGAGGTGTTACTCTGAATATAACTACATAATTCAAAATAAATTCCTAGAAAAAACACTTAATTCATTCAAAATATGGAAGTAAAATTTAGCAACTTTATACCAATGTACCAGCATAATCAAACAGTACCAAATTCTGTTTATCACAAAAAAATGTTTGTTTCAATACCTCAAAAGCCAAGCTTGTCCAAGCTTGCTACAACCAAATTGACCAAGTAGCGTATATGCATACAGTATGGGGAAGAACAACTGGTTTGGGAACAGCTTTTATGCTATCAGGATTTGTATTTCCATCTGTTGGGAATGGATTCAAATCCATTTGGCTCTGTAAACATGTAATTGATAATAGTTCATGTTGGAATCTGAATTTACAGGAAGTACTAAAATTGTTAATTATGGGGTGGAGAAATTAAGGCTGCAGCAGAAGCAGAAAGCTGATACTGTTTCTGGTCTTACCAACAAACACAGAAGCAGACGTTTCATTTTAGCAGTTTGGTTATAGAAATCATATAGAGCAAATGCTCATGTTTTATCAGGCAGTCCTCTGCTCTTCTTTTGGCTGGCAACACGATCCGGCTTTTGTGAACAGGAGCTGTGAATGAAATACTAAGTTTGGGTAACAAGGAAATGCTATCAGCCAGCTTCCTAACTGACTGCTAGGAATCATCTCAGGGAAACTGGGAGTAGAAGGGAACTCTGCTGAGATTTATTTAGTAAAGTTCCTGCATCATTAATTGCTTATTCTGAGCAATGACAAATAATTGAAAGCTGATCAACAAGCTAGTTCTTGAGTATCCCTTGAGAGCTATTTGATTATTTGGGTTCTGCTTCATGATATAGGTGGCTTCTCCAAGCCCTAGAAGAGCTGCCTATACTTTCCTTATCTGGAGAGCTATTTTTTGCAAGTTTAACTAGCAAATTTGGAGGGTTGCAGCCTAGGACATCCAGATGGTGCATAAGTATTCTAGAAGGCAGTTGCTCAAGTAATCCTGTCACTTCAGACAGAAAATAAAACCAGTGTCTCAGCTTCATTCTGCACATTTAATAACTGCCCTCAAAGAGTTTTGAATGATTATAAAAATCAGGTCTAACAAAGCTTTCACTGCTATTTAATCCCTGAGCCGTGCTTGATGCCTCCTAAGGATTTTCTGGGGACTAAACTCTTGTTCCTGAGTTTAGAAACTGTGGTACTCGGACAAGAAAGACAATCAGTCTCTGTTGCTTTTCCTTCTATATGAATTACGGTATACTGCGTACAATGTGGCTGCAGCATAGTTGCGAAGAGATGAAACGGCTATAGGACTGCAGACAAGGACAAATCACACACCATACTGTGAGAGCAAATTGAGCTAAAACCGCATGTGCTTATGCTAACTGACGCGTTGATGAATCCAAATTATCCTCGGCAGCCCTGAATAGTGTCATGGTCAGTATCACATTAGTCAACGTGGCTCCTGACAGCTGTGGTGCTGTGCATTGCTGTAGCAAGTAGAACCAGTATAGGAAGTGAGCCTTGGCTGTCTCAAGAGCAAGTCTTCTGAGCTTTCTAAGAGAGATCCTACGTGGGCAGTGTGATGCAAAATATCAGAAAAAGGATGTATACAAGCAGCATGACACATGAAAGTAGTCCACTGCACTCCTGAAAGAAAAGGAACAGCAGAAGGTCTTCCAGTCTTGCATGCGGAAAGTTCAGTTTCTGTTATATCAGTCTACATTTGCATTTAATTTCCATTGCTTCAAAACTAATAATGGTTTGAAAGTCAGTAGTAGAAAAGGATGACATTCTTTATTAATATTTTAATACACACACACTAGATCTAAAACATTGAAAAGAAAGAACTTGTTAATTAATTTTGTTCAGCAGAAGTGAATTCAGTATTCCAGTTGCTTATCCAAATGTAAATCCATGTGGGGGTTGATCAAATATTCTTTATAATGTACATAATTAAAATTTATCTTATTTCCTGACAGATTTTTTTCTGTGAGGGTAAAATGGCCTATTTGGGAGTACTAGTATTACCAGCAAAAAAAGCAGGGGAAGGGTCATGAATTAAACTTAATACTTATACATGCAATACTGTATACTTGTAATGGGAATATGATCACTTTGATTTAGTCAAACTATGAATGAACTTTTATCTAAATGTTCTGTTTCCCCAGATGCTACAGAAAGCTAGTATTGATTTGTCTTACAGATGGATGAAAGCCATCGCCACAGCTATGACAACTTGGGAAAACCTACGTGGCGTGTGTAATTAAAATCTGACTCATTGTAAGGTGAGAAAGCATTATGGTAACACAAAATGTTACCTCTCCAAAAAATCAATCCCATCTTGATGAGTTTGGAAGGACCAAGTGTGGCTTGTTTCTGCTAGTAAATAGATTGCTGTGGCTTTTAAAAATGTCAAGGTCCACTGCTTTGTGAGGGAGCCTGGGGCACTGTCTCTGATTGTGTTCTAGTCTTAGGCAGGCAGATGCCTGTAACAGAGAACAAGTGAGGAGATGAAAATTAAGAAAAAGCTTCAAGATTTTGTCTATTTGGTGAGGAATGCTAAACATTGAGGATGACCTGGTTTTGACAGCATTGTGTAAAATATTGGTTACATTCTGCTAAGATCTGATGGCACCAAAGCAATAGGTGAAATACATTCTGATGTTCAGCTGTACTGTTTTTGTCACCATAAGCAATTATTTGCTCTGTGGAAAATGCATTCAAAAATTTTGAGAAACTGAAATGTTTTGTTATCACAAGGACCTTTTTAAAGCTGAGGTCTTTCTAAAATTTTTATTTCCTTTGACGGCCTAGCTTTTTGGATTAAAACTTTGAATGCTAATCAAAACAGCAGTAACTTTAGAGGCTTAGGGCTTTTTACTGATTTCACCTTAACAGAATGTTTTAAGTTTCAGATCAAATGAAATCTTGTGTTTGAACCTTTGTCCTCCAAAATATTATTTTGCTTTCCAAAGAAATTGAGGGCGTGGGGGGGTGGGGGTGTTATCATTAGGATACAGCTTGTCTTCTCGGTGAAGCAAGAAATTATCATTTACTCAGGTGTCTTAGTGTCTTCCTAGTTTTGTTTCTTTGATGATAGTCCCTTTCTTGCTGGGTGTGATCCAAAATTTTGGCTATACTTTCACATTTTGGGCCTGCATTTTAGTTAAACCTGATTCCTACCAAACTGGAAACTTTTTCCAGTAGACTTTCTACCCTTTGGGAATTAACAGATCAAGACATAGCAGTTCTGGTTCAAATTCCCTGGCAAATAGCCAGGAATCCTAGTAGTCAATTTTGTAAAAACAGCACTGGTCACTTCTAGACACCACTAGATGTCTAATTACATTAGATGTAAGTTGAAAGACGCACCAGTTTGAAAAATAAGCAGAACTTATTTGTCTATGAATGTTAGTCACTAAACTTGCCTTTTTTGTAGTGGTAGCAGATGTTTAATTCCTTCAGAAGCTTTGGGAAATCCTAGTCAGAATTAACACCATATTTCTCTATTGATATTTTTAATCTTGCCACCTTGCTTATTTCATGTACTCTCTAAATCCTCATTTATTTTATCTCTTTGGGTGTAAGTGGTCTTTCATAGCCAAGATCCTGCTGCATACTTACACATTTCTTTTCTTTAATAGGACAGTGGTAACCATTGAGACTTCATTCAGACTGTGACTTTAGTTATGTATGGGCTATTATGCTTTATGATCAGGCTGAACTCCAATTAAACACAAAAGAGCAAACTGTTTTATCATTTCTGTAGTCATGACAGACTGTTAATTTAGAAAATGGAATACAAAATTTCAGGTACTCTAGCATGTTTGGAAGCAACCTTTGCATATCTTTTTCTAAATTATGTAATAAAATCCTGCTTAGAACAAAAGCACACTTAGAACAAAATACTGGAACTACTTGGAATGGTTTAGTTATAATTGTCCAAGTACTTGCAGTATTGCCTAAACTCTTCAAATTGTACATGATACTCAGCCCTTTCAAAATATGATATACCTGATCTGCTGAAATATGAAAAAATATTTACCTATAAAGAACAGAAACCTTTGTGGTTTTGTGCCATTTCTTCTTTTTTTTTTGCATATGAGTTTTTTACATGTTTTAGCTTAGTATGTATCTGTCCCATCATGAAGTACCATTTACTAAATTGTAATTATGATATTTGGTGCATCAATGTTTTGAGTTTCTTAAAGCATGCCTGCTATCTATATATATTCTATGGATTTCAGACCATATAAATTTGGAAAAGACCCCGAAGGTATTTTTCATATTTTGCTCCACTTTATGGAAATAATATTATTTAACACATTTGGGCAAAACATGGCCACTTGCTATTCTATTCAAGTACTTATACATAAGTATGTTTCTGTGAGTGACACAGAAAGCTTTTCTGAGGCTAAAATATGTCAAAGAAAAATTATGCTACCTGTTGTCACTTATTTAGATTAATAAACTGATGTTAAAGAGCTATTATGGAAGGTTAATGTCATCTGGTTACCCTTCAGGTTAGGTATAGAAGTTCACTGTGACAATGCAGTCCAAGGCAGGTTTAATTCCTCATTGCCAGCTTTCCATATTAAAATTGTCTGGATTGTTTGGACATGCAATATTGCCATAATAACCACTGAAATCTGTTTCTCAATGTATACACATGCAGTATTTCAGTGGGACTTCTTTGTCTTCAGGTCTTGAAGTCAAAAGTCATTTTGCTGAAAGCTAAGCTTTTCATTATAGATAATGTTTTGCTTTCTATTATCTATTCCTTGTGATTATCCTACCCTGTTTCAGTGGTTTCTGGACCCAGTAGCAGGTATCCCAGAGGTGAGATTGCCATTCCAATAACCTATTGCTATTTGTCACTGTTGCTTGGGAGGCGGGGAAAGAACAAAAAAGCAAGTACGGTTCCATGTGAAACTGGAAAGTGTTTTCCTAAAGCTCTGTTTTGTTTGGATGTAAGAGATGTGTCTACTGTATTTACAGCTACCGGTACCCATTATAAAGTACCATTGCAAAGAAATAGTCTCTGTAGAGAGGGCTAGAAGGTTCAACTGATTTTAAAGATCTCCTTTGTAACAAAAACTACCTGAAATAATTAAAACAATGAAGCTGCCCTCATTTTTCTTTACTAATCATGTAATAGTAATAGAAAACGAATACTGTATTCTGTATGTACAGTAGAAAAACAGTATTCTTATATACTGTGTTTGTTATATCCCTGTTTCGTCCCTGTTTCTACCTATGCCTTACCTGCAGACTGTTTTTCCATGGAGAAGAAGGAGGGAATCAAAAATCCTACAGAGCTTTCTCTGGCTTCTGGGGCTCTTTAAATCTCTTTGACTGTTTCTCATAGACTTTGGAAAATAGAATGAAGCTTCTTCCAACTTTCCATTCAGCGTTGGATTCTGACTAGATTTTTCCTTCAACAAATAAAGTCATTTGGTGAATGGTAAGAAACAATGACCAATAAAGCCATTCTGCTCCAATTACTATAGCAGAATCTTCTGTGGTCATTTTCAGATAGTTATGGCACATATATATACATATGTATATGTGTATATAGAAACATTTACACAGATATATATCTGTGTGAACTTTTAATGAGAGCAATAGCAAACTGAATTGCAAGGTTTTGCTTTTGTTGCTGGTAATTACCTCTGCACTCACCTGACAAAGTACTCTAAGATGGGATGCAGTTGCCTAAACATAGGAGCCTATAGTCATTTGAGAAGCCCCAAATTATCCTGTCCGTCCTCCAGCAGCAGCTCCAGAGCAATGCAGGTCCCCTAGAAGTCCTGTGTCATATGTGCCAGCCTTGAAGATCTGTCTGAATACAGCCTCTGAAACGGGGTCTGAAATACCTGTTCCAGGCAACCAAATTTATCTCCTGGAATCTCATCTTTTCCACAAAGCAATAGGTTCAATATTATATCGACACTAGGAAGGTTTTTGCCATTCAAATGGAAAGAAGTGAATTTGGCTGCTTGATATATTTATTTATGCTGATTTCCAATATTTCTCTCAACTTCTATTGTTCTATGAAAAAGCTATTTGCAAGAAAATAATGTCAGATGAGAGAAACATTTCCTATATCCCTTTGTTGGCACACGTAACTTGCTTGTCAATCTGTGGTGTGAGTTTAAGTGCATCCAGCCTTGCCATTTTGTTTGTGTTCCCTCAAGCATCTCCCTGGCCTCCGCCTCAGCATCTTACATTCCGTTGTTGCCCAAGGCAGCAACAACAGGGAAACCAGCTCAGGTGCTTTCACAGGATCACACTGCGGCACACAGGACAACAAACTTCTCCCTTCCCATCCTGTGCCAAATGCCCCGGTTGCCAAGAGGAGCGGCCGAAGGAAGGATGCTGCTCCCGATCTGCCATAGCAGGGGAGGTAGGGCACCTACGTGAACGGGCAGGAGCATGGGCTCCCTTCCACAGTCATGTCGGCAGCTATCTGGTGCCAGCGAGAGCGGCGGCACGCCGTGTGTCACTCACACATAACAACGAAGGAAGCAGAAGGCACAGCGTGACTGAATTCGCTCCTCGGCGACGGCTGGTGTGTTACCCTACACACAACGCGCGACAACATACACCATCCTCATGACCCCGCTCCCCGGTGAGCTGCGTCAGACCCCGCTGATCAGCACTCAACCAGTTGTGCTTTATTGGCAACTTCTGTTCCTTTGGCTGCTTTATTTGTGAGAGTAAGCCCCTCAGCGCCTCTTTGTTTTGCTTCACTAAGCAGATAAAGTAAAATAAGTAGCTGTATCTACTGGTTTATGCTGCTTTGAACACCAGCTCCTTGCAGATGCTGCGCCTTGTGCTGGGATTTTGGCAGGGTCCAGAGGAAGGCAGTGGGCTTTCATTTGCCATCTCTCGGAGGGTGCCTCGGAGCTCCTCAGCTGCAGCCAGAGATCTAGCCCAGGGTCTTTTATAGCCAGTGATGTGCCTCCTTACAGAGTTGCATTTGCTGACACAGCTCACAAATTCCCCCTGAAAGAGAGGCCTTGTTACTGTATGAGACAGTAAAACAATATTTATTGTGACCGCCTCCTGGATGAGCTTGATCATAGCTTGAGGGCCTAGCTTTGGACTAAAATAAATAGTCTGTGCAGGAGGTTTCCATGGTCTGCTGGACCATCATGTAGAAAAAGCAGAATTGCTTTGACGAGAGCTGGTGAATAGCGTATGTTTAGACAGACTTAGCCTGTTTTTAGCAATTTAAAAATACTACTAACACTGCCAAGCTGTCTTTAGAAGGTACTTGCAGGGGCTTAAGGACAACGCCAGTGGGAATAAATTGGCTTTCTACATCCCGAAGCTGAGCCTGGAGCTGAGTCTTGTTTGGCAGCACTGGTTCACGACGCAGAGCTGTGTTCTGGCCTCGGGTGCTGGGTGACAGGTGACGCCAAACCTAGGAAAGTGTATTTTCATGTTAAAAAGAAGGAATAATTCAAACCCTTATGCAGAAATCAGCAAGTTGGGCAATGTAATAAAGCCTGTAAGGCAGACGAAAAGAGGGTTGAACTTGAGGCTTCTGGTGCCAGTTATATGTGTCATACGCAGTTATTACGTGCAGTTATTACAGCGTGGAGGCATTGTTCAAAGCACAGTTTTAACAGATAAGACAAAGAAAGGTCAGTGCTATTCTCAGAACTATTAATAGGAGTTTCTATTAATAAACATGAGGAAATAATTTACAATTTAGTACTTTCATAATAACAAGATAATGAAAGATAATAGTATCTGTTTGTATTAAGTCTTTTACTCAGTAATTTCAGTCCATAGAATAGAATTTAAGGCAGTGAAATTCCACAAAACTAATGAGACACCCCAGTATCAGCTGTTCAGATTCTGCCTGGAAGCTGTGCTGTTGCTGTTCAGCTTCGGGAAATCATAACCAAAGCCACTGGAAGGAAACAGATGAACTCCCTCTTGGGATAGAAGCCAAGCTGAATGTTATTCTAAAAAACTCCTTATGTTGTGTCAGGGTATCAGGGGAAAATTTTCACCCACCCTTCCTTTTTGGTGCATACGATTACAAACATACAGGATTTCATCCTTTTTCTTTCTTCTGCCTTTCTGGCTGAAAATCTGAAAAGTTTCGCATGGATATCTTAGAAAGTAACAGAGGGGCAGGCATCAGTTAATGGAGGTGGAAGCATGTAAAGTTTTTGAAGCAAAAGTAGTGGAAAAAGAAAGCCTATGCTCATTGAAATGTCCTAGCAGTGTGAAAGGCAGTGTCTCCAGAACAGGTTTCATAAAATTGCAAAGAACATAAGTATAAGCTCAGATAAAATTTGTCCTGTAGTTTTGAAGGTCTAAAATTTTGATGACACGGCTGTGAAAAACTACAGCCACCAATGGGTGTAGTGCTTAAAGAAATTCTTGTGTGGGCATATGTACCATCCAAAAAAAGCACTCCGTAAATATACGTAAATCAGTGTGCTTAATGGAATAAGTTATAACTGCAAAGTGTATAAGTGACTACAAGATGAGCTAAAATAACTCCTAAAAGCTGCTTCTCCAGTAGATTTTTTTTTTTTAATGTAACTATCAGCCTATGTGTATCAGCAAACTGTTTTAAGGACACACTTTTACACTTTTTCTCCGGAGAAGTGTTGTACTGCACAGCACCCAGGGAACAGTTGGCATGGTTCCCTGTAATGTTGAAGTAGGGATGCAGAGTATCTGCTATTTTCTGTATGCCTCCCACCTAAGTGTTGACTGGAATAAACACGAGGCAAAAATCCTCACTTTTCTTTGTGTTTATATGATCAACATCAAAAATATACAGGACAACAAAGATTTTACAGTTCTTGAAGAATGCCCTAAGATGAGAGAACATAAAATTTTACAGCCTAGAGAAGAGAAGTCTCATGGGGGGAGGGGGGGAGGTGATGGATGGCATGATGATAGCTTATAAAATGTCTTCAAAGTAACAGTACAAATAAAAGAAGAAAATTTCTTAGGCCCAAAGAAGAGCAAGTAATGCAAGTTTGGACTGCAAGTGTTCAAGCAAGTCAACTAAGCAACAAAGAGGGCTGGCAGAGGGGAGGATGGGGAACTAGAAATTCTAAGGAAAAATATAAGCGGGTTGGGACCTGCTGGTGGCATTGTTGTGGAAAATCTAGTGTGACCAAATGGGTGTTTTCTGGCTCTGTTTCCTGTGAAGCATATCCTTCTACTTCCTCCGCAGCTACAGAAAAAGCTTGTCTGCTGTGGGACTGCTGTGATGGTATCGCTGTGGGAAGAGTGTAGGAGTCTTTTTATCTATTTATACTCCTTTTACGCATGCAGCATTAGTAGAGGTGGTCGGGTAGAAACTCAGTACTTCTGGTTATAAGTAAGTCAAGCACTTAGCTGCATCTTTAGGTATCTTAAAAAATGAGGGAGAGGAAAGACAAGTGTTTTTGAAGAAGCCTAAATCTCTGCTTTTCTAAGACTAATTTGTGAAATGGAGAATATACATTTAATGATTTATCAGTACAGTATGAAAACAAGCAGTGTAACAGGAAAGAGAAAGAACATATTTAATTACTCAATTAACTCACATATTTTCATGAAGTGTTGCAGTAGTTTGCAAGCTGTATTTATTACTCTCTAGACTGACTCTGTTCTTTCAGTGGAATTGAAATGGTTCTAAGTATAATCTGGTATTATGTCTGAAATCAATTTATCAGTATCAATGTCTTGGCACAGAACAATTTACGGTATAGTAAGTGATTCTTCACTGACTCTAAGTGTTTATCCTAGGCTAGAAACCTAGCAAAGCCTGCCCATTGTTGAAAATTGGCAGATGTTCCTGGTACATGAGAAAGTGTGATGAAAGAAATGGGCTGGGCCTCCTAAAGTAGTTTACCTAGAACAAGTGTACTCTTCAGGCAGTGGTAGTTTCCGACAGTGGAAACTATAATGGGAAAAATCTGTCTCCTGTTTCAAAATAATAAAGCCACACCTCCTCCAGACTTCTTCCAACAACCCTTCCAGGAGCAACCTAAAGTTAGTACAGTGGGTGGTTCTGTTCAAGTGAACTATTTGCTGTGTTGCCGCTTGTTTTCAACACAGTGAATCATATTTGCATAATGGTTGACTAACTTACTATCAAAATATTAGCTTGATATGACTCCACACTGTATAAGCGGCTTACTCCTGTATCTGTCTAGTGCAGTAGTATAATGAAAGTATTGATGGGAAGAGTCCTGCCTCACACAGCATTGTGCTAAGTTAATACAATGGCACAGAAACTTGCTAAGACATTGTAAGCTATTAAAATATGAATATTTAATATTGATATACAGAATATATGAATGTTAATCTTGTCCATTGTAGTTCCTAGATACTGCCTTGGGGCATTAGGAAATAGTGTGTTTCTGATTAATCCAAGACTTGTACCACATGAGCACATGTGCATTGTCCTGATAAAGTTAAAAAGTATGTTTTGCCATGTAAACATATTAAGAGTCTAAACTATTTCGAATTACTGCCAGCTTTGAGGCTTTGATACTAACTCGTTGACTTTTCTAAATGTGTGAAGAATAATTCTCTCCTTATTGACTCCATTGGAATTTATTAGCAGTTTCTAGAACACTTTAAAAGTCTGTAAATCTGAGTTATTACTTGTGGCTTTGCTCTATTTGTAGACAGAACAGTCTGTGCTTTGTCCTTCACATTAACACAACCAAACAACACTTTTGGGGTGTGATGCTCCCCATATCATGCAGCTGTTCTCACCTGTGATCCTGGTGCTTACTTAGTCACATGAGAAGTAGCAAGAAGTCTGTTAAGTTCTGAGGGAAGAATTGAGTTCTGGATGTCTAGTCTTTGTCAGGTAGGCACAACATACCTGCAACTTAACTTTTCTGCGTGGAATATTCTAACTTTATCTGAAAGGCTTAAAAGATTTCATGAAATATTTAATGAATTTCTGAATGTGGCTGGAAAATGTTACATGTGCAAAAAAAGTTTTCCTTTAAAACTCTTTGCAAATTGGGGACAGAGATTAGCACTGACACCCACGATAGCTGTGTATTAGCCGCAGGATTAAAACTTCATCTCTTTCACATATTTCCAAGGCAGCTTTTCATAGAAAATCTCAGCACTCAACGTTTTTTTCTGCACACTAGCCAGCTGCTCAGAATTTCTAGTTATTTTGGTGAAGAAGCATTCTGTGTCAGCTGAGAAATGTTTAAGATTAAGTTAGCCAAATAGTTTGGGCTGGGAAATTGCAGATACCATATGGAAATTATATTCATATTATCATAGAATACATAGCATTAATAATGAAATGCAGATACATCATGGAATTGGCACATGATTAGATACACAAAACAGGCATATCTATGCAGATCTGTTTAATACAAAATGACTTATGTATGCATATAATTAACAAGAATGCAAAAGAACTTGTGTTGCAATCAATATAGATACTAACTACAGAAGATGTTGCATATATGAAGCTCTTGTTTGTTTAATACTGTGCCAGTCATAAATGATGAAGTCTGATTGACTTCTGGGTACCAGTATGGGAAAAACAGTTAAATAGTAATAATAATTTACAGACGCCTAAAGAACATACTTGCCTTGATGTAGGGCATAGATAACACTGAAGTTAAATCAGCAAAAATAAGATCATCAACTGGAATATTCTGTAGCCAAAAAGGCAAACTAAATTTAACCAAGTTCAGAAGAAGACCAAAGGTGACCAAATATGCAAAAGGAGATGCTGAATTTGACAGCAGCAGAAGTGTCTTTATCAGTAAAAGAGAGCATGCCATAGCTTAAAAAGTTAAAAGGAGTAAATAATAAAGAATATTTGGTAAACAATAATGGCCATTAACACTCAATTTTTAAAGAATATGTAGGAAATAGCATTGTGATACTGTGTTGGTAAAGAAGACTGAACACTAGTAGGGAAATTTGTTGACTTGGAAGCAAATTAATGCATATATAAACAAATTTGACAGGTGACACTGAAAAGACAGAACCAGCATAATTGATTGCAGAGACAAACCATCCTTTAGAAAGCATTACAACTACTGATATCATTTTATTAAATACTAAAGGCATTTAAAATAAAATAAAAAAAAGATTTTACATATGATCTTGATTTATTGGGGTTTTTTTTAAGATTTGTAACTTAAAAACACTTGATTTCTGTACAAAAAAGTTCATGGAGAGATGTCCTCCATCAAAGACATATCACGGTAACAGTCTTTTAGGAAGTCTGGAAAAGAAATCAAGCAGGTGGTTCTTCAGTTATGCATCTCATTTATTGCCAAAATTGTGAAGAGAAACAGATAAACACTATCTCTTAGCCTGATAAGCCACAGGTCATACCCAGTCCCTGTAGAAATACCAGTGGGGCCTGAGACAGTGTTAGTAGAATCCTCTGATGAAGAGAGGAATAAATTTAGGATGTATCATTAGATGCATCTGTTGGAAAAGTTGATGATGAAGTTGCGGGAGGCATATCCTCCCCCAGACTCGAAGGACACAAGGATGAGATAAAGATACAAGCTGGCAGAAACCACCACAGATGTCATTTTAAAGAACTGGAAGACAAACAAGAAATTATCGGAGAGTGTGAATGCATAAAATCCCAAAATTGTGGGGAAGGAAGGGACATGGGAGAAAAGAAAGGGGTGAGACTGAAGTTTTCTTAATAGTCTACTCAGAGCACATATGCCTGTGAGGTTGGGACATTCGACTTACTATAAACAATAGAAATCTGGTCTTATCTCTTAAGTAAGACATCAAAAACTCTCCAATCAGCTTGGATTGCAAACTGTTTTTTAAATTTTATTTAAAATGTAGTATAGTCATGAAAATTAGAGAACTTTGTAGAGTTTTCTATCAAATCCATGCTGAATTCATTAAAACCAAGAAAAGATAGAGTTTGAAGTACCTTGGTTTGTAATAAAATATTTAGACCTTCTATTGCAAAATTCCTACTTTGCTTATAAAAGTATATATAATTCTAGAGGTAAAAGGAAAAGACCAAGCAATGTTAAGGGTGTGGTAATATTATCAAAATGTCGTGGGGTACTGCCTGTCAGGTAAGTGACTGGGACTGTATGTTCATTCCTAACTATCTAACTGGGAGGCAGTGTAGTCTCAGTTAAACTTCAGCAGGAAATATTTTAAGCTAAGTTGCATTTCATTGCAACAAAGAAAGGCTAAGAATGTATTGATATATTTTGATAAATTAACTGAAAAAATCAATGTTTTGCCCAGTATTATATACATTGTAATTACATTACCATGTAATGTTAATTACAAAAGGGTGGGAAATTTTGCATAGCTCTGAATTTTTTTGATGATTTCTGCTTGCTGTACAATTACACAAGGCTTCAGAAGAGATGAACCACTTTTCAGCCATTTACTACAGCAACAGATGTGTTTATAATTGTTTAGATATATTCAAATGAATGGGGTTTATACTCATCCAAAGAAAATACTTCCAGTAGTTAGGAGTGGTTGTAGGTCATACGACCCTTTCTGAATTTTTTCTTTTACTCCTTAACAAAAGGAAAACCTGTATCCCAGAAAAGAAACATGTCCCCGGAGGGCTGCCTGCTGATATGGGACAGTTGGCAGGTTTTCCACAGCAGAGACTTATTCAGAAGCATTGCTGGAACAATCCCATAGTCCTCACAGCTTCCTCCGCAGGTAAACATGTGGCCATTGTAGAGACTTGCCATTTCAAAACTCTGAAATCTGTTCTTCTCTCAGGACTATTCAGAACAACACTTTTTAGTATTCTGCTAAAATGTTAGTCATCAAGATCTTAGTCTGTTGTAAGGCACTCTGGAGCTGGTCAAGCGGATGAAGACTTGGATGGGAGGAAAGACAATTTCCTGACATTTTAGTCTCTCAGATGGAGATAACCATATGCAACCTAACATCTAGTTCAAAATGTCCAGAAATACTACTTTTCCACTTTAGGTGGCCAGCTATAATTTAGAACTCATTAGTCTCTTGGTACTCAGCCTCTAACTTTTTTTTCAGTAAACTTAGTAATTATTCTACCCTGCCATCTAGCTGGTAATCAAATTCACCATCTTATGGAAGTTGTTAAAAAACTTTTCAAAATTCAACAGGTAGATGCTGGTTGGGTTTTTTATATGTGTGTATATATATATATTATAAATTTATAATATATAAATATAAATAATAATTAAATATATGAATATATAAATAATATATAAAATATAAAAGTAGATAAGAAATATCTATAACATATAAAATAAATATTCCATATGTCTTTTCACAGGGTTTTTTGAGACAGAGAAGGGAAGGTAGTGTTCGTAATAATATTCAGACAGACTCTAAAATTATTAGTTAAATAGAATGACACAACTGGGTGAAAATACACTGAAATGGCAGTCAATCCTGGCTGAGCTTAAATGGGAGACAGAGGGCAGGCAAGTAGCTTTCTGCAGCTTGCCATTTCTCCAAATCATAGAATCGTAGAATAGTTTGGGTTGGAAAGACCCTTTAAAGGTCACCTAGTCCAACCCCCCTGCAATGAGCAGGGACACCTTCAACTAGATCAGGTTGCTCAGAGCCCCATCCAGCCTGATTGTGAATGCTGGGCTGGCTCTGCAATCTTAGTCTATTATTTCCTTTCCAGGTCTGATTTCTTCCATGACCCATTTTTACACTTAGATAAAGCTGTTGTCACAAATACAGCTGGATTTTTTTTGTTACTTACCTGATGTATGTTTCATTATAAGTAGATCTTATGTGTAGAAAAAAGGGTGCAATCCAAAATTCCTTCCCATATACCTAAAAAGTTATTGTTATACATTCTACTGAAAAGCGCTGTCATTTTCTTGTACTATGTATCTTACATGAATAGCTGAGTGATGTTATTTCTTCTTCCATAAGGAAGTATCCTGACTGTCCTCAGACCTCTGAAAGGAATTGTGCTGCATGCACACTCATGCAGACTTATGAAATACTCTGACTTGGTTAGGTTTTGCACACTTTGATGTATTTTTGATGAAAAACTGGAATTTGGTAGAATGAATATAAAGATGTATGAGACTTTTTTCACTCCTGATGAATTTTATTCTCATTTTCACTCTTCTTTGCCCTCCATCCAATTTACTGAATAATCTGCTCAATAGAAGTTATTTTCTCAGATAAACATCCCTATATGTTTGGGGTTTTTTTTAGTGTGGGGTTTTGTTTGGGGTTTTTTGTTTGTTTGTTTTTATTTTTATTTTTATTTGCTTTTGGGAGGGTCAGATGACTTTATCAAGCAGATATTCCCATGTGTGTGGCAACTACTACATTCTGTCTTCCCCGTCCACTTTACTGAATCTTTCCACATAGAAATAAAGACATTGCATTGCTGCTGCTGTAGTGACAATATAAATGACAAAAAAATCCACGCTACTGGTGCTAATTGTCATCTGAGGATGAGTGGTGATGAAGTATGTGCATTTGTTCCCTGCTTCATTCCTTTCAGTCCTTAGCACTGACACAGCTTGCTGCAGATGTTCCCTCTAGGTTTCACTTCTAGGGTAATTGCTCCACACTTTAAATTTACCCTCGCACATCTACTGCTATAAAGCTTATTTTGGACTGAGAGATTTTATAGTTACGATTGTTAATGATATTTTCTTTAACGTCATAAGGCAACTGTTCAACTGTTATCAATTAGTATTGTGTCTCTGACTTCAATAGATCTATATCGAGTTGCCACAGCCACAGATTTGGCCTAAAATTTCTTTGGCTTTGGTACACGTTCCTCTGAGAATTCCTTAATTAACACCAAATTTTCATCAATCCTTTCTCCCCTCCTCCTGCTAATTGCTACTACTGTGGTGCATGCAGAGAAGGAACATATCTGTGAATTGAGTCTTGTTCTGGATGACCACTAATGTATGTTTGCCTTTTCACTGGGGACAAAGTATTACAGGTGAAGAAAGATGCTCAGTCTTTCCAAATGTGTTTAATTTCTCATTGAAAATTGACTTTCCATGTGGTTTTTATTTCTATTCTCACTTTCCAACATTCAGATTCACCACCCCAAGTTAAACATTATAGCATTGTTAAATGAAGACAATAGAAATGATGGACAATAGGAAAGCAATTAAGAGTAATGGAGAAGAGGCCTGATCCATTTATTCTACCTCATTACATCTTCATGTTTTAATGTTTTTAACATTTTGAAATCTGCCAGAAAAGTAATTTTAAGCATTCTCTTCTTGGCTATTGCATGTGAAAACACTTAAATAATAGCTGCTCAGTCACTAAGTTTTTCTTTGGAGATCCAGTTCTGTGGTTTGCAATTTAAGTTGTCTAAGTTTATGAAATAACTAACCATTTAATCATTTCTGTAAGCAAATATTACTTCAGCTTCTAGTGATAAAATGTGTATCACTGAAGAGGTAACATCTTGCATATTCACTATGTCTGGCATGAACAAATGCCTGGCTAAATTGCACTGTTTTTTAGCATTGGTCTTGGTTCATATGATCTATTCAGTCAAAAACAATGGTTTGTTCTCCATGTGTCATGTAAAAGTCACTTTCTCATTTCTATTAACAAGATGCATGCAGTGTGTTAAGATGCATGTGTGTTCTTTAAAGATGACTGATCATCAGCCATGCTAATTAAATTTACTGAAATATTACTAGTACTTCTCCTTTAATTCAGTGTTACTTCAAAAGTCCTTAACTGTGCACCAAAAAAAGAAAACTGTAAGAGATAAACTGTTTCAGAGTTTAAGAGATTGAAGTCATTGTTACATATAAAACTTGGAAAGTCCTAATGAAGCAATCTGATGTTTTTTTGTTCAGAAATGACTTGTTATTTATGTGGAAATAGCAATTTCTTAGGTGCAGTTCAATGTAGCAATTTCTTAGGTGCAGTTCAATGTACTTTTGATCTTTCCTTGTTGATTTGGATTTATTCATTTGATCCAGCTTTATCGGGGGGATGACCATGTATGCTGCATTTTAGAAAATACTGCTTCCTGTGGAGTCCCCTTTGCTATTAGATTCTTTGATCAGAACTACTTCCAGTAAAATTTATTTTCATCTTCAGGCAGGAAGCAAGCAACAGAAATTAAAGATAAAAAAAGCCCATTAGGTCGTTCCCTTCTTTCCTTTTGCCAGAATGAGATCGTATTTTGCAGCACATAGGGGAGTCTGCTTTGCCTTGTGGTGAAACAACCACCACAACCTGGTACGTCGTGCTGATACAGAAAGGGCAGTGGCTAGAAAAAGCCTGTGGTCTTTGTGGAACTGCGGGCCAGAATTGCAGGTAAGCAGCAAGGTCTGCACTCTAAAAACAGGCAGAAAACTGCCAGATATGGATAGAGAGGAAGCTCGGTGTAAGATGTCAGTGAGAAAAAGCATGTTCTCCAATGGACCAAAAACCTGTATTGTTTTTCTTTTTATAAGCCCCAATATTTTTTAACTAAAACTACCTTTACAGAGTAATGCAGATTCAAGTTCGTTGAAACATTAAATGCATGTTGGTTTTGCCAAGCTATATCAGCAAGGGAAGGAAGCCTAAAAAAACCTCTCCATGGTTCATTTCCATCTTTTCAAAACAAAATGGCATCATCTCAGTTGAAAAACAAAGCTTTTTACAATTCATCTCTTTTTTTTGAAATAGAAGTTTAAAAAAATAAAAACTTGCAACAAAGCAAAGTCTTCAGTTTAACCCAAAACACATTTTCAGCTGCTGTTTGTGGAACTGTGATAAAGCAGGATGACCAGCTGTTCACATAAGTCTGGCAAAGCCCTACTTCAGTAGGGAGTCAGATTGCAGAGACTGTGATGCAGGGTCTCTCTGCTGCCCCCCCATCCCCAACACAGCTGATTTATTCCACAGTTTCAATCCACTTTTAGACTGTATATGCTTCATCCTTGAGATTTGTAACCAACTTTATCCTCTAGTAAATCTGTGCATGATACTGACAGAACTACATAAAATCACTAAGCTTTAATGAACAAAGGCTAATACCCTGCCCAAATAAGCTCTTCTAATTTATCTGATAAATTCTATTTATTCCCTCTGTTCCCCCAAATCTCTACTATTTCTATGCATGTAATTCTTTCCAAATATTTGTACATGAGTACTATGGTCTCTCTAACTAATCATTAGTCAAGGTAGCCATTTTAATTTTATTAACCTTTTATCTCAGGGCAATTCTTCTGTCTTGATCACTTTTTGTTTGTTTGTTTTTTCACTTTCTTCTTTGTTTGCATCAGTCTCACAGATACAGTAACTGATTTTAAGTTCATCTGTATCTAGTAAGTTTATGTAAGCTCACCATGGCAGTGATGATCATGTAAGATCATTATGGCAGTGGACATCTCTCTCTGATAAACATCAGACTTGGGCATAAAAATTGCAGATGAATAGTGTTACTCTTTTTCTCCATCTGCTAAAAGCAGAGGGTTGCTGCCAGTCTTTCCATGGCTGGTAAGTCAAGCCTCTTGTCAGCTTATATTTTTAGGACCGATTCAGTGAGCTCTCGCACTGAGCTTTGAAATGCCTTCTCTCCATTTCCCACATTCATTGTCTGCTCTCCTTTGAAGAGAATCTGGAAATTCTTCCTATCCTTTTCTAGCACAATAGGATATTCCTCTCTGAGATGAACTGGCCATGTTTATCTCAGCGGTTGTCTGGGAGCCTAGCGTGCCCTCCTTCAGTATCTATCTGTAAACATCTCTGAGGGGGTACATCTAAAGGAGGAAAGAGAGAGTCAAACCAAAATCTGTCAAACTACTGATTTTGAAGGAAGTAAAATCTAAGTGGAATTTTGAAGCTCTGATTTTGGCATAATTCTCTAGAGACACTTGTTTTCCTTCCTTCCGCAGCTCTAATATTTTTCCTTATTTCTTGAAAATCTTAAAACCACCTGTAATAATTGCTAAAAATGTTGAAGAATGCACCAAAAATTATTTGAAGGTGTGGTGGTTTTAACCTTGGTCTAAGTCAGAATAGTCCTTTATTTAAAAAAAAAAAAAAAAAGAAAAGAGAGAGAGAGAAGCATAAGGAGATTTTAAAAGATTTTCTTTCATGACTGAGAACAGGAATCTTCTGTGGGTCTTATCACACCTTCAATGTATGTATTAAAACAGGAGCATGTTGCAGCTCAACATTTACTACACTTAGCATAGAGAACAGAACCAATTTTGTTCCTGATGCCGGTCAGTGACCCAGACACAAGGGTGTGAATGTTATTTTTCCACTCTGCAAATCCTTTGTTTAAGTAGGTGCAGAGGCCCATGCTTCACACTCTGCCAAACAGTAGATGTTGCATTAAAAAAAAAAAAAAATCTGTTTTGAGAAGCAAAAACTGCAAAAGCAAAGTTAAGCTGGAAAGACTACCAGCGTTGAGACATTTGATGAAGAAATCAATGACTGATTAAATCAGGTACATTAATATCTCCCTCTTGACAGTGTTAGGCAGTTTGGCATGTTCAGTGGCTCCAGGAGGGGAATGCTTGGTGGTTACAAGGACCATACTAACATTGATCATACCGTATGCCAGATTGTCTGGCTGTGACCTATTTCATTTGAAAATGTTGTGTGTGCTATGCCAATCCTTTGAAGTAAGAAAAAAACCCATGATGATTTGTTGGCTATTATCTTAAAGCTCTGTCCAAGTCTAACTGATCTGTGATCATGATGTGTATTGGCAGCTGACAAGAATTTGCAATAACCTACTTGCTGAGGGTTGTCGTCTTCCCTTCAGTTGTCCAATCTCATGACGCACTGCAGCTGATCCAGCACTGGTCTGTGTTTCTCTCCCATGCAGCCTTGTCAACAAGTAGGGGTAAAAGAGAGCACAGGCAATGAAATATACCTTAAGCAGTTGTCAGAAACCTCCCAGCAGTGAGACTGGGACCCCAGCCTCTTTCCAGTGACAGCCCCAGCACTGTAAGGTCATGGCCACAACCCAACTAATGCTTACCAATTCACCCAGAGCAAAGAGACCGACAGCCCACTCTGGATAGGACTTTTCGTGAAGGGATTTCAAAACCATTCCGGTTGAGGACATAACAGAATTCAGATCTTCTGACTAAATGCTCTTAACAGTGAGTAGGGCTTGTATGGGAAGGATAGGGGAAATCAGCAGAAAAGTCTGGCTGCAGGAAAAGGATCAGATAGGCAGCTTCACCTCCATCTACTTAGAGCTGCTTCTGAGAAATGCTATTCAGTTTGTTTTTAAAAAAAAAAAAGAAAGAATTCCAAAAAAGGCAGAGAACTATGCCTCCTGAGTAGAGGAACTTCTCCCTTGTCTTTCAGTTTAAGGCGCAACACCCCCATAGAAGCAATATTTACGGACTAGCCCTCCTGGTGGCAATTCCTAGTGGATAGTTCCAAAAGTTCACTGCTCAGCACTCTGGCTTGGAGGCAGGCTCTGTTCTCGAGTGTATAACACCATCTATGCATTGTAAAGGAATCATAGGCATCTGAATGCACAACATCTGCTTCTGAAATGGGTCCAAAGTGCCTAAAAGCTAAAACACTCCTGTGTTCTAAGACATGACCCTCTTGTGGGTTTAAATTCTTGGAACCCTGAATATGAAAAAAGAAAAAAAAATGTCAGGGAAATACTGCTGTTTTATTAATATTTCATGAACTATTTATAATACACTGAACCATGAAAGGGTGTCACCCTGTGACCTCCGTGTTGCAGGAGCATGTGCTTTTAGCTGTCATTCTGCCTTGGTTAAAAATACAAGCACATGTGTCACCTGGCACACTCATGGTGAATCTCATGGTAGGGACAGGTTACAACTATTTTGTCATTGTTGATAGTCAGTCTACATGTGATTAATTGAGTCATTGCACATGCATGAGATTCAACAGGCCTCAGATATCCCGAATTCGTCAACTAAGTATGTTACCTTGCTATTTCTCTGAAACTTTTTAATACTGCTACTTCTCTTTTTTCTGAGAGGTTTCAAAACCTATAGCAGTTCTTCACAAATGCACAGCACCAAGAAAAGGGATATGGGATGATAAAAGAAGCTTCACCATGGTCATGTATCAAAATACAGTGGGGTTTGTGAGTTTAAACAATTGCATTTGTAGCATTTTGCAAAGCAAATAGCCTAAGTTCTGTATTTGTGATCTCATTGGGTCATTGTGTTGTTCTTTATTTTTGCATGTGGAACACAGAAGATGTATCCTCAACTATGAATAATGTTTCTAGGATAAATAGTTTCCAGAGACAGCCCATTCCAACACTGTAGACTTCTATGACTGCTAACATCAGAAACATCTTCAGAAGTAATCATCCAGCCACAGATCTAATTGCCATAGCTGAAAATAAATGTAATGTAAAATGTGACACAGATGTATCCAGACCATAGATGCTAGAACATATTTCCATAATCTTCTGGCAATTTAACAGTCATGCACTAAGATCACTGTTGAAATTAGTGAGATAAACTCTTTTCAGCAGGGCAGGACATAGGTAGGTTTCCTAAATTTCAGTCACAATTTCTGCAAACTAGAGTGCAGGAAAGGAAAACATTTTAGTTCATTCCCTGCTATGCAGAAACATAGATCCAACGGAAAACAAGTGTACAGAACGTATTGTAAACAACAACCCTCTGCTGGCCTATGAACGTTTCTTGCTTTTCAGCAGCACTAAGATACTGAAATGTAAGACAGAAGAGAACTTCAAGAGGTCGTATAGCTTGCCTCTGTACTCTGAGGTAGGATTAGATACACATGCACAGGTTCTTGCCTAATCTGTTTTTTAAAACATTAAAAGTGTGTTTTTACACAGCTGTCTTAGGTGGTCTTTTGTGGCATTAATTATCCTTACAGTTATATAGCTTTTTCTAGTATCTAGCCTCAAATCTTCTTTGCTATCAATTAAGCTGATTACTAGTTGTCCTACCCACATAATAATACCACTCTAAATATAGCATTAAACATAACCCACTTTAAAATTTCACATGAAGCAAGTGTCACAGGCAGAACGATTTTTCATATGCACTCCCCAAGCTAATCAGAGATTCAGATAAAAATTATTCAGATGTAGCATGTTGTGTGACACAAGAACATAATTCAGGAAATAAGGCTTTGTAGTACATTATCTGGGGTTTTTTTCTTCCCACCAGACAAAAATTTCTCTTAGCTCCCTTTTTCTTAAGGAAATATAATGAACTGCCTTGATGAATATCAGATTTTTGTTCTGCTTTATTTAATTTTTGGAAGAAAATGATTTAAAGATCCTGGACTGCATCTTCATACAACCTTCAGAACTTATGGATAGTTTCTGTTAAATATCACCCCAAGAACAAACTAAAAGGAAAACTTCATGTCCTCAACATGGAAGCAGAATATAGATATCAATGTAACCTATGTTAGACCAAAACCTGATATTAAAAAAAATGTAATATTAAACAACATTTCAACACTGGAGTGGCTGTTGACTAGAGTACAGCCTATTACACAGGCAGCCAACTTCACTTTATTATAGTATTCCATGATGTCTGAAGATTAATCCTTCCTAATAGGTGTTCCTGTCTTGAAACATGTATGTATGTAAGGATCTAGCCCTTCCAAAGGAGAAAGGTAGGTATGGTTCAGCACACTGTCTATTTTGGAGAAACTTGAGGTGACAAGGCAGCTATTCTGCAGGACACAATGTTTTTATGTATGTAACTGTGGCTTTTAGAGTAATATGCTAGTAAAGTCTTCTTGGTGGGGTTTACTGGTGACATGATAGATTTATAGCCAGGAACAGATGTTTCTTGCTTCTTAATAGCTGTAGAAGAGTTATGTTTACCAGTGAAATTGCAAAATTATCTACACATATTGTGGAATTAGATCCGTTATTATTAGAAATGTACATTGGTTGTGTCGTGTTTGTGCTTTTTAAATGCTGGGGCAATTGAAAATCAGTATTGGTTTGAAAAATTTGACTTGAAAATGCTTTCAGGAAAAAAAAAAAAAGCAGCACACAACCAAAGCTCAAGTTAATTTCTTTTTTATCTTGCTCTCTATTTGTGAGCTATTAGTCTTTAATCCATCCTGAAAAAGACAGAGGTGAAGTATTTCCTGCACCAAAATTCTAATTATTAGTTTCTCTATTTCACCATGAAAATATAATGGCATGTAAAATATGAAATATTTTTATTTTATAGAGGGGAGCAATACTTCTCTTAAGCTAAGCTTTTCACAGAACAAACTGAAAGAAACTAAATATTTACTGATAAACTTAGGAAAAAACATGACAGTAAAACAGTGAACACAGTGAACTTTGCTGCCTGTATAATAGGCTGCACTTAGTCAACAGCCACTCCAGCATTCCAAAGCTGTTTAATATTACATTTTTTTAATATCAGGTTTTGGTCTAACAGAGGTTACATTCATATCTGTAATCTGCTTCTATGCTGAGAACATTAATTTTTCCTTTTTAGTTCGTTATCTAGGTGATTTTTAATGTGGTCTATCCATAAATGCTGAAGGTTGTATGATGATGCAGTCCAGGATCTTTAAATTATTTTCATCCAAAAATTAAATACAAGGTTTAATACTTTCTTTTCTCAAGGAGGAATTTTGTAGCAGAGGGGAAAGAGATATTTCCTTATGATTCCTTTTTTTGAGGAAGATCCTCCATTTTGTTTTGTTTAGTTTAAGTGCTCTATTACAAAGAAGAGAAAGGAAAAAACTAAAATCTTTTCTGTAACTGTACATTAATTTTTCCTCTGCACTGTCTTTTGGTGATAAATTCTGGACTCCAAGATGAAGTAATTGCCTAAGGAAAAAAAACCACAAACAAGCCCTTATTAATATCATCTGTGTGCTCTCCAAAAAAAGTGATCAAATTTAGTGCTATATATAATGTAGTGTTTTCTCAAGCTGGTAGGTTTACAAATTACTAATGAGATTAAAACATCTAACATCCACTCATTTCACCTAAAACAGTCCAAGATCAGTGATGACTTAAATTTACATTATGAAGCTGAAGCAATAGTTAGCTGGTGACCTTGGTGAAAATTCATTTCACTTCAAGGAAGAATTTATGGGGCAGATTTCTCTAGTGTAAATCTACCTATCGGACGTGGCATCTTGGCAGATGACATGAGGGACCCGGCATCCACAGGCTCTGGAAGCGGGAGCCAGATTTGGCCTATTCAGCATGTGTTGTGCAGTGCTGTGCAGAAGCTGGGGTAGATGCTACTCACCTATCCCATTAATATTTTGCTTGTAGTCTGCAGACTGTACTTGCTTGTAACGTCAGTGAACCATCTGTGATAAACGTTATCTTCAGTTCAAGGTTCGGGCCAGAACTAAGGGCTCTAACCTTCTAACTAACCTAGGGTTAGCTTTAATGGCTGAGCCCTGTGTGAAGGAGGGTGGGGAATGAAGAACAAGCTTAGTGACAGTATTGGCGAGAAACACTTTTAGCAAAGGCAGAAGAGCAGGTAGGTGGGAGCAGTAGGGAATAGTAGGCGTTGGGCATAGAAAATTTTGTTACAGTAGAATAATACCTTCAAAAATGCATAATGTGGTATTACCTTTGTGCAAAAGTAAGAGAATGGCTTGGTCTGTTACCCTAGTCCTACCTCCAGCTAGACTGTCCCTGCCCTTCCAGGGTATGTACACAGCAGCGGCTATGTTAGTCTGCCCCTCTATTTTAGCACAGCAAAGTTCATCCCTGAGCAGCTGGTTATCTGAGGAAGTACCATCGGCTTTATTTCCAGCTCTGTATGGAGATTAATTTTAGTTCAGCAGCACTTAGCATGTAGCTGTCTTCTGAATAAGTGCCCCAAAGAGGTGGTGAGTGTGAACCCATTGCCCTCTCTTTTATCACTTACAGAATCAAGATTTGGTAAAGTTTCAGTCTCGTCTAAGATTTAGATGGTAAAACAAACGTATCATTCTGCATGGCTAGACAGTTTTCAAGATGTTTCAGGAAAACAGCTGAGCTTGGCTAGGACATGAACATTATAGCACTATTAGTATATTCATTTATTTTTACCCTTATTATGTGCATTTGGAAAGAGACTATATGCATGAAAGAGAAACTTGCAGGTTTTTATTACTTTACATTCCAGAGTCCTTACAAGTGGAAAGTGGTTTTAGGTTTTTAGATGTTGCTAGCCTATCTTTCTATTTAGTTATTTACTGGTGTATTTATCTGCTCTGTAGGAAGTTTCTCAGACCTCAGACTTTTATTTTGAGAGTCAGGTTTTGTCCTTTTAGCCCTGGGATTGTTAATGAGTCCAGGTGACAAACTGTTTTGAACAACCTTCTTCCCCTTCCTCCCAGCCTGCAGAAGAGAAAAATATTTTCCATTTTAATAATTGTGCTTATTAGACTTCTTGGTGGAAGACAATCTGAAGCCAGTTTGTCCTATGAGCCTCAGACTGAGTCACAGGCCGGTTCTGGGCTAACTCTGCAGAATTTGTCTAAGCTCAAATCTCAATCTTCCGAGGAAGTGAACGCAAACTGCCTTCTACTCTCTACTAGCTGCACATGCATGCACACATGCATGCACATATACACATGCTCATATATATGTATACACACACACATGCCATTCATGGAGATGTAAATCTTGTTAAAGCTCTTTAATAGATACTTCGTTCTCTCCACACTTTCATTCTTACCATCTCAGGTACTATTTATACTGAATTTCTTCTTTTTTTTTTCCTCATTTATACCAGTTCTCAGAAATACCATCAGGATTATGGAGTTAATATATACCTTGATGATTAGTTTGTATTGTTTATACAAGTATCCATATGGATCTCTTTATGAGTTGATTATCCACAGTCTGTTAGACTAAGTATGTTATTAGATACTGCAGGTGTGATTTTATTCAATCTTTTCTGAGGTTTTGGGGTAAAGAAGGGGTTGGAGATTTCCTGGTTTTTTGGGCTGTGTTTTTTTATGTAGTCTTTTTTAGTATATTACATTTTTCTTAAAAAATCCCCTCTATATGCATCAATGTCATAATTTTTTCTAAAGAAAAAAATCTGTTTCTCTTACCTGGAAAGAGCAATTTCACCATTTCTAAACAGTGGTTCAGCAAGACTACCCTGGAAGTACAGTAAATCTCACCTGAGAAAGGGACTTAAAATCTGAATGAATGAATGAATGGATGAATGAATGAATTAGGTCATTGATATAAAATGGGAACTTCACAAGACTGCATAGAGGACACTGTTCCGATTTGCCTTATTTGAAGTCCACTGCTAGTGTGGTCAGCGGCATCTCTTCCTTACTGAGAGCAGTAGATGGTTTTTAAAAAGTGTGGACAGAAAAATATCCTGTGTGAATGAAAGGGAGCAGGAGGGGTAGGGTGGCATCCCTGACAGTTCAGTCTGTATGTCGCAGAGTAGAATGTTCTGAGACCTTTTTTTAAACCTGTGACTGCCAGTTAATCATCAAACGTAGCTCCCATGCACCCTTTCCCACTAAAATGACCGTAAGCTATTGGAAATGTAGCTGCAGGGTACTCACTGGCCAACTTCCCACTTGCCTCTGCCATCTGTCTGAAATTCAACCAAATGGAAACAGGAGGCTAGCTAGAAAAGACTTTAGTGAGTATTTTAAGTTGTTTGTCATCTTATTAACCAACAGTTCTGTAAATGGCAGAAATGGTCCAAAGAAGAAAAAGCCACAGCCAGGTCATGCTTTAGATGTAACCTTTTCCAAATTTAGCAGTGTTTCAATCTGTGGTTTTGATCTGGATCCAGATGAAATTAACATACATTTAATAATAATCACAAAGGCTAACTAAAGATCTGTTTGTCCTGGTAACAGCAGCACTTTTACTAGAGCTTTTCAAGCAGCAAAATTCATTAATTGCTATATACAAAATAATGTGATTTGCTATATTTTGTGATACATTATTTATGAAGCCCCTACCAGCAATCAGGTGTCTACAGATTTTCCAGCTTTTGTGCTCATGTTAGCATTAAGTAGTTACTGATTGATCAAAATTCAAACCATAAATTATATGTTGCCTTTTAGAATATATCATATTTGAGAGAATAAACAGTAGCATGTGACTTACTTATATTCAGAAATAGAGCATAATGAGAAGTTGTTTTCTCAAAAATTTGCTGAATATTTCCAAATGAATGCAATTGTAAAATCATAATGGTTGGCTAGGATGTGAGTCACTAACTGTAAAGTGGGCATCCCGTCTAGCAAATACAAATTTTGCTAAAGATGTTAATGCATTGATTTTCTGTATTGCTGCCAGATTATCCTACAACCATTGAGATTGTTTTTCTTTTCTAACATGCTATAAAGCAATCTTCATGAGAAATGTTAGAAATTAAGGGTAATCTGTTCACAAAACAAGCTTTAAAGTCAAAGAAAAGGGGGCAACATGGTATCAGTAGAACAGCTCGAGTTGTGACATCTTTGAATATCTCCATCAGAAGAAAAGGAGGAAGCGATTTTGCAGAATACTGACCAGCACCACTCCTACTTAGAATATTTTTCTGCAACAAGAGGAGAGTAGGTAAAACTTACTATTTGTCTCAAATTTTCAGCATAGCTGCCAAAGAAAGAAAGGGTAATATGTTACATGATTTACATGTAACACCCATAGTATGAATGAGTTCATTATTTTATGTATATACAAATGAAAGCAGGTACAAACTTTCACTACCAATAGAAAGGCTTCAAATCCACTTACATAGTTCCTATTAAGAATGAAAGTGGTACAGCACTGGATTAGAAATACTTTAAAGAGCAAAATTATCCTCAGTCTTACTGCAGAAGAGTTGAACAGCAAGATTTTTCAGGTTAGAGAGACCTAACTTTATTATTCATGCCTTTGTATCTGTCACTTAAACATCTCTCTAGTATTTGTTCTCATGGTCTCTAATTACCATATTTTAGCTACAAAACTACTATAGACAGGCTGAACAACTTTCTTGCTCATCTGGTTTTGCTGCTTCAATATATGCTGCACCTATGTACTGCTTTAGGCTGATGTTTTTCTCTTTTTGTCTCTGAAAATGGTGTTCCAGTGCAGTAAACCTGGCAATAATTTTAGCTATATGGATCCCCTTCTCAAAATGTTTAATTTGCTTGTTGGCATCATATTTCTTGAAACTGTTTGTTGGGTTTTTTTAACTGTGCAGTACACGTTACCACATACTGCACCAGAGAAGTACACTATTTTGACTGTGAACTCTCATAGCTACAGAGATGTAAACATAATGCGGTCAATTTCTCCCACAGTACTTCTCAAAGAGTTGATAAATTTATATTTGTGAAGAAGGCCATGTGAGGATTATTTTTTTATGCACATGAGTCTTTTTTTTTTTTCATTAATCTGGCAGCTGCAAGAATCAGCCTGGTGTTGCATAGGTTGTTGTTGCATATGAAAAGCATTACCTAACTTGTTACTTAGCTGATCTTGAGAAAACTTCATTGAAAAATACAGATATTTTAAGAAATATCACTGAATAAATAGCTACCTGCTTGGGGCACAAATCAGAACAACTTACTTTTCTGAATGAAATAAAACTTTTTAATTTTGTATGAAAGTCAAATTTAGAGAGGAATTTCTGTGTTGACTGTGAGGTAGACTATTTTCTTTAAATGGTACACTATTTAGTTCTCAGTTGTATCTTATTTTAAGTGATGTCTCTCATGTGAGCTACCCTCATCTTTCTGGGGATAAGGGGAATACCATTACTGGGGGCCTGATGTCCCTCTGATTCACTGCTAAAAATTACATTTATTGGGCAGCTGTAGATAAAGAGAGAGATGTTTATTTCCATTTTAATTTCTGTGGGAATGCATTGCGTCTGTGCTTCTCTTTCCCAGATTATGCCCCACTCCTGTGCTTTTGCAAGTTAGTCAGTATATTGAGGTAAGATAACTCCAAAGAGGATGATAAACCAGATGAAACATTGAAAAGCTAAAAATGTCCCATAATAATGATAGAATCTAGAATCAGCATATCAGACAAGGCAAGGCTCTTTGAAGCACGTGGCAGATTGATTACATTGGTACTTTGAGACAATCTCGTGGGAAGAAATATATTTTGGCAGGAGTGGAGGTAGTGTCAGGATTGTCTATGGCACAGGCTGTTGGCGCAGCTACTGGAGACCAGACAGTCCAGGTTATGCGAAAATGGTTTGGTATTTTAGCCAATCCTGAATGCATTCAAAGTGACAATGGATCACATTTCACAGCTACAGCAGTACAAGACTGGGCACAAGGAGAAGGCATCAGATGGGCATTTCACACCCCATATTAACCCCAAGCTAATGGTATAGTTGAGGGAACCAATGGCTTGATTAAAAAACATGCTGATGTTTCACGCACACTGGAGACACACGTGGGCCAACCTGTTATGGTGAAAGGGCCCTCCTTTGGAAATGTTCCTATGACCTTAGCGAAACCCAGAGGCCCGTATGCCTGGGAAGCCTTAGATGGGAGAGGAAAGACTCACCGCATCAGTGCCCGGTGGATAATCCCGGACTTCTAACCCTGTGACCCGGTTTTAAGACCGAGGCCTAGTTTGTGCTTTCTTACAGGACCATGAAGGAATGAGGCATTCCAGTGCTTCTACTGACAGTGATGACGGTGCCAGGCGTGAATGGTGAAGATCTGGATGATAATGTCATGGCAAAATTGATGGACAACAGTATTGTGAGCCCTTGAGCTCACATGGGAACAATGCAACAATAGTAGCTGGAGTTTCAGATTCTATGGGGGAGAGGTTATCCTCATATTGCTTGTAGTTGGCCACCAGATGTGACTATACCCTCCAACTGGCCCATAAGATCACGGGGTGGAGTTGGGACAGTATTACATCAGCTGCTGGGTTCACTCCAAAGGTGTCAATGTGGCCTCAAGACTAAATCAATGAGAGAATATGGCAAGAGACTCAGAGGCAATTGCCTCTGCACCAGGGACCAGCTGGGTGGGGAAAGTTTTGATATATTCAGATTTTCTATCACACAAATAGGTGACTAGTTTTTTTTCTAATCTTTAATAATGCTTGTAGTTATGATTATTGTAACCTTTATTGTAACCTGTATTGCAATAAGTTCTGTCCAAAGCTTGGTAGTGAAGCCTGTACTATCAATTAAATTAAGTATACTCCCTTAAAAACCTGTTCATGCACTGGATACTCCTCTGTTCAATATTCCACTTTAATTCTAGACCAGAATGGAATGATGGCCCACAATGAGTGTCAAATTCATTGGACTGCACCCCCTTTTAACTTTGGAGGCAAAAGGTGACTGTACCACCACTCCAAGGGAACCAGTCAAATCATGACTGTGGTCACGGGGTGGATTGTGGCAGTACGTTCCCCCTGCCCCCCCCATCCTACTGGCAGGAAACGAAACTCCTCCAGGCCGGGAGAAGGGGAAGGAAACCCTGGAGGCCGCAGGTCAAACCAATGGAGCCGTGCCAGGCACACGGAGGTGACCACCTTGGCCAAGAGGGATTAATGACCCCAGTCAGATTGGACAG
>JANZLQ010000079.1:17227431-17266351 GCA_026212715.1 Elanus axillaris | reverse complement strand
AAGGGAGGGGTGGAGGGAAGGTGTTGTGAGATCTGGTTTTATTTCTCATTACCCTACTCCGTTTTGATTTGTAATAACTTGAGTTAATTTTCCCCAAGCTGGGTCTGCTTTGCCTGTGACGGTGATTAGTGAATGTTCTCCCCTGTCCTTATCTCGACCCACAAGCCCTTTGTTATATTTTTCTCTCCCCTGTCCAGCGAAGGAGGGGGAGTGATAGGACGGCTTTGGTGGGCACGTGGCATCCAGCCGGTGGTCAACCCATCACAGTCTTTCTGGTGCCAAAACCCAGGAATGTGAGGAATGCGAGATAAGGATAGTAACTGAGAGAGGTAAAGGGCAAAACAGGGACTGAACTTAGCTAGAGAGTGAAGAGCTGCATGACAAATGGGGAATTTTTGTTATAATTGAAGGGACAAGGGGTGGATTGTGCGTAAATTGACC
Organism: Elanus axillaris; assembly: GCA_026212715.1. NCBI lineage: Eukaryota > Metazoa > Chordata > Aves > Accipitriformes > Accipitridae > Elanus > Elanus axillaris. The sequence continues at coordinate 17,265,910 of JANZLQ010000079.1, read as the reverse complement.
ACTTTTTGTCAGTGTTGTGATGATAATGTTTTGATTTCGGTGTGGAGAATTCTTTTTTGATTGTGAAGTTTGTGAAGATTTTGTGTGATGAATGTAATTTTAATGATAATTCTTAAATATGTTATGCACAGAGCAGGGGGGCAGAATTTACCGTGTCTCTCTGTGTTGCCCAGGCTACGCTGCAGCGGCTATTCACAGGTGCGATCCCTCTACTGACTGGCACGGGAGTTTTGACCTGCTCCATCTCCGACCTGGGCCGGTTCACCCCTCCTTAGTCAACCTGGTGTCCCCCGGCTCTCTGGGAGTCACCATACTGATGCCGGCCTTAGCGCGGACGCCCGCTCGGCATAGCGCATTGCAGCCCAGAACTCCAGGACTCAAGCAATCCAGCGGGCTCAGCTGCCCCAGTAGCTGGGACTACAGGTGCGTGCCACCCAATACAGAGGTAGTGAACACAATTCAAATATAGAAAAAGTAAAAGAATCTGTGCTAATATTGACTCTTACCGATCCAATTATCAACTTTATTAAATCAGTAATTGCATGCTAAATGCTGGTAAAGTCTAGGAAAGCAGAGTAGCTATAAGAGGCAGAAGTACAAAAATATGCAATACACAGATATGAACATAAAGGTGTTTTATGTATGTAAAGGACTTCTCCATCCTCAGTGGCAGACTGTTCTAGTTGTGATAGTCTAGGGATAGAAATCAAAACAATTTGTATAAGATAACAGCTTTTGTTAACATACACTAAAACAATCTATGAAGAATCTAGATGACTGAAAAAACCCGATGTTCTGTGTGTATCTTTCCAGCATCTTGAGACAATAAAAAGATAAAGATACTTTGCTTCATTTTACTCAATGCATTGTGTGCATTCTAACCATGTCAACCCTCTTGGGTGTAGCCATACATTTTTGCTAGACATGCATTGAATTAGAAAAAATATAAGTGATAAATCGATTAGTTAGAATCAAGAAGCAGCTAACAAAAAAGGAAAATAAGACAAAAATAAGAAGGCTGTAGGCTATATATAAACTTCAGTGATGCAGCATTCCATTATATGCAGGGTAAGGCATGTATCAGTTTCAGGAGGATGGAAGTCACGACGTCATGCAGCTCAGGGAGATGTTATGTGATTGACAAGATCATCCACATTTTGTAGATTAAAATATCTTCATGTGACTAGAATTGCAGGCTAACTAAACATTTCTTGCTTGTGTTTTTGAATTATAAAATGTATAGCATGGTTCTCAGTTTTCAGGGCCCAGCCTGGACAATGGAGGAAGCAAGCATCTTTTTGTTGAACTGTGGCATTTGTATGTAAACACTGTGAACAAGAAAGAAGCAAATATGTTTCCTTTTTTCAGCTGGAAATAGCCTGGCTGGTTCACCTACCTTGCAACTCCTACCCTTGGGTAAATCACAAGTTCTCAAGTAACCATTAAATAGCTGGAACTTCACCTGAGTGGAAAAATGCATTCATACATATCTTGTTCTCTCTCTCTCTCTCTCTCTCTCTCTCTCTCTCTCTCTCTCTCTCTCTGAAGCATTTCCTGACTCTTTAGAGAGATTCTTAAAATTTATTTTTTATGTCTTAGTATTCATAGATTTTCAACATCATATTTTAATACTTATGTATTAACAGACTTAATAATTTTATTTATCTTAAAATTACCATATGGATGCTCAGATTTTAAATGTGGGCCTGTCTCACTCAGCACATAGGTTGTTCCTCCATGTGGTCTATCACTCATATAGGTATACCTGTGTAAATATGTTTCCATAGACTGTAGCATATTTTCTATGCTTTTTATTTATTATATATTTAATCCAGTTATCTTTTCATCTGACAACTATGTAATAATGGTCCAGGTTTCTCTGGGTATTTTAATGGAGTATATTGGTATTTCCCATCTTCCAAAGCTTTGATAGTCATGAAAGGATCACTCAAGTTTTTACACTGACAAGTAGAACACAAGAACATACTCAAATAGCACTTTATGAAATTGATGGTGATAGCAGACAAACGAACAGGTCTGATTTTAGCTGAAACAACTATAATTTATTCATATAATCTGTGGACTATTATTTGGCTGATCACGGGTTAAGAATATACCAGCTGTACCTTGGCAGCCCACCCAGAAATTACAGTTGTCTGTGGATTAAATGTGAAAAAGAAACTATTTTCTAATGGCAATTGGGAAAGGAGATGAATACCTGAATTTAACTTGCTAGAGAGAGCTATTTTGTATGGATAAAATCACAGATTGAGCTGGAGTCTCAAAAGTCTGATTCTAATCAAAAAAGTATCTTCAATTTTGAAAGGCTGTTCTTCAGTAGAGAGGCTTGAGAATGGATTTGTATCCGAAACTACGTGTACATTGCACAGCATCAATATAGTATCAGTCTCTCATTTTGTGAGAAAAAACAAACTTAGCAACAGTGCCAGGATGTCATAATGAAAGACTGAGGGAAATATAAGGTCATCTTTAGAATAAGCAGTATATGCCTTACTGGGCCATTTTGTTCTAAGTGTCAGTTATGGTAGTTAATATTTCTCTTAAACAGTCCCTCCAGCATCAGCTTCAGTGTCTGACATACAAAATACCTTAAATTTACTGACATACTAGAAACTGCTTCTGCCTGTTTTTATTTATACTGTCTTCTCTTAGTTAAACCTCTTTTCATTTCATTGAAGTTACCCATTACCCTTTATCAAAACTAATTCAACACTTCCAGTAAGAGACTTTTTTTTATCTTTTTTATTTTTTATTTTTATCTTTTTTATTTTTTATAAGAGACTTTTTATCACTTTATAGGTTATAAAATAAACAGGAAAATGTCAGAATTTGGTAAAACAGTGTCTCCTGTTAACTTTCATATTGCACTTTGATCTTTGTTGAGTGAGGTCAAAATATTTACTGCTGATTTTAGTGAGGAGGAGTGGATGGCCACAACTGATTGCCTTGTGTTCGGTGTAAAATTGAATGAGGTGATGTTGGCCAGCAAGCAGATGTAATTACATGGATATTGACTTTCCTTTTGTATGAGGGCATATTTGCTTCCTTCTGAAATAGAGAGTAATCTCAAAGCATTCTGGATTTCTTTTGACTCCTTCAGTCTTCCTGTATCAGCGGGTAATTCTAAGACTTGATTCTTTCTTCCAGATCTAACCAGTGAGGACTGTGATTTAATTCCTTCCAGAGCAGACAGTTAAAAACCCCTCCACTTATTACTGCTGTAGAGTTGCCTAGAAACTCTTAAGGCTTCAAAGCCAGGGCAGACCAAAGAGAATTTTTTTGTTGTGCCCAACTCTCCAGTTGCTGCTAAGTCAGTTTGGGATTTAATTCAATTTTATGATCCACATCCCTACAGCTCTTTCTGGTAATACCTCTCTCTTTCCAGTGAAAAAAGGGGCTTTGGCTTTCAGTTCAGTGGGCAGAATTAGCAGGGACAAGATGCATTCCATTGAGAGAGCCCTTGAACGTGGAATTCATTGCAGCTGGAGATACATCTGAGCCAGTCTTGACTCCTGTAGGGTAGAATAAAAGGCTCATCACTTTGTTCTGCCCTTTTCCATCCTGGATTGTAGACTGCTCCTAGCAACACTCTTCTGGACACTGCGTTGTTTTGTTCCATTTTTAAAATGAGCTGCTACACTGTAAGAACACATACTGAACTTCTGTATATAATATGAAACTGGTGACAGACATCATAGAAAGGAACAGGAAGAGAAGAAATACTTCGCAGGACTTTGTTTAGTTATGCTGCATGTGGAAACTTATTTGTAACATTGGTAAAGGCATGATGCATTCATATGCCAGCAATTGTTAAGCATTTGTCACATATGGTTTGTGAACAGTCAATACTTAAAACCAGACTAAATTCTTCAGGTGTAAATAAAACTCAGAGCTCTCTTTGACAGCTGTCCTATTGATTGCAGTTGTTAAAAGTGTATTTGTAACTCCATGAAGTACAGAGATTACAAAGAGATTCAGCTGATCTTTCCAAGATAGTTATGGCAGTATTTTTCTAGTCTATATGGACATCAGAGAATGATGGAGGTTAGGGTGGAAGTATGATGGAAAGACAATGATGTGGAAAAGGAAGATTGAAAACAATCAGTCAAAGAGAGGATGCAATCAAGGAGGGGAGCATTTAGAAGGAAACTTAGGGAGTGCTACAGAAAGACAAAGATGGAAAGTAGGGAAAAGGAAAAGTTATTAGATGAAGAGGGAAGATGACATAGATTATGCAAAGGGCCTAGCTTTTTCTTGTGTTCATCGGCCCAAAATTCTCTTGCCAGCTTTGATTGTCATCAATAAAACTGCTTCCTCACAATTACCATATGTATCTGGAAGCTAGCCACACTCCTTGTTTAACCACAGTACATGCTTTGGAAATTTCATTTAAATGTCAAAACTGTCTGTTTGAATTGAATTGGATTCTATTTAACTGTTTGCTTTTATCTAAGTCAACTTGCAGCACCAAAATAGCTGCTGATTTTTCTAACTTTTAACCTCTTCCTCTCTATTTCTGACTTTCTGTGTGTTAAAATGCATTTTGGTTTTTTTATGTGACTCTCTCACACACACATACAAGCACACACTAATAAAAGAAGGGGGAAGGGAGTCTGGAGTTTTTCAGAGTGCTCCAAATTGGCCTGAACTCCATATTTAAAGTTTACTAATGGCATAGCATTGAACTATCACATACCCATAAAATGCTTTTTCCAGGCCTCCCTCTAGATCATCTAACTCTATTGTTCATGATTAACAAGATGTCCCAATACATAGTTAGAACTGCTTCTCTCAGCTTTTTGTCTTGTACCCTTTTTAGGTTTTCTTAAAGCTTCGTGGAGGGTAGACACAAGTGGGTTGCTTACATTTTTGCAGATCTAACAATAATATTAATCAGTTTTCTAAAAACATTCCTTTAAACAATCTTTTCATACTCATCCAAATATTTTAGAACTACTTGAAATTTTGAACGAGGTTGTTAGCCCTTCTTCAGCAGGCTTTAAATCATCTTCATGCATCTCACTGGAAGACTTTTCAGATCCTTATCTATTAATAACTGGAAAAACAGCTGGTGCCAAAGCTAACCCATATGGCAGATCCTCATAGTGATACAATAATGAATGAAAAATGAAAAGATTAATTTATGATATCTAGTGTAGCAGAGAGGTTTTAAGGGTACGCCATTTGTATGGATCACACAAACAGTTCTGACCTGGCTGTTCAATACAAGGGCAAGGTCTTTCATTTTTTCTTATCATTACAGATGACCATAGTTTGGAGTATTCCCAGTTGAGCAGGCAGCTCTGACTAACTTCTTGTCTACACAATAACCTGAATCCCATTGTTCCTCTTCAGTTTTGCATACTACATGGATTTGAATAACTTAGGAATGCAGACTAATATAACATATAGCCCTTATTGTGTTCCTTCCATTTTCACCACCTTCCTATTAAAGATTCTTGCTTCAAGCCATGCCTTGCCTGTTTTAGCATCTAACCCTCTTTCCTGCTGGTTCCATTATCTTTCATCAGCTATGCTTTTACTGTTTCATCTCTCCCTTGGTGTCCTCTTCAGCTTTTTTCTCTCTTTCTTTCAACTCACAGTATAAAATGGACTACAGATGCTTCAATTTTAAGCATCTTTAGAGCACCCAGAAAAGATGGGTACTTTAGCTTATTTTCCTTCTCTCCTTGTCTCTAAACCCTTGCTATCTGTAGTTATTCCCTTACCTGGTATGCATTCTTTTTCACCATTTTTCTCAACTTAAATCCCAGAGGCAATGTTTTTATCTTTTTTCCTTGACATGTCAACTATCTGCCAGTCCTGTACCTCCCTCCTTCTGCCCTTTCCATGCCTGTGTAACTCTGTAGCATGAATTCAATTAGTCTTTTACTGGTCTTCATCATTACATGCTGCTTCTTCCACAAAAGTCTTCACTGCGACCCTGTAGTTTTCCTTCCTCATCTTACCCAATGCAGAATCACAGTCACCATCTCTCTACCAACTGACCTCTCTCTTCATTCACAGTCTGCCTCTTTGCCTTCAACCCAAGAGCTGTCAGTCCTCCTGATGTTTCCACAATGGTAACTTGTGCTCACCTCAGGCTCAGCTTGACATAAACAGGTCTCATCTTCACTCCTATTGTCTAGTCTTTGTTTCTTGCTGCTTTTGTAAAGCAATTTATCACTCAGGCACATTATTCCAAACAGTTATTTTCTTCTTAGAAATATCACGAAGTTCTCACTTCCATGTTGTATGTGAATGTGAAAATCTCAGGCTCTTTGCAGCCCTGGATCAATTATTCTGGCTTCCTTTTCATTACTCTTGACAAATGCTGTTTTTACCCGTAAGTGGCCATCTTGAATGCAACTACAGGGGATGTTTTCCTGCCCATTATTTTCTGCTTTCCGCTTTGTCCAACAGGAGGAGTTTCGCCTTTGGTTTCAAAGCTTTTCATGGGAAGTCACCAGTTATCCTTCAATCATTCCTTTTCATACTTTCACCAGCAACTGGCAATTACATAGAAGCAAGCACCTTTGTGCATTTTCCCTGTAATAGTTTTCTTAATTTTCCTCTGTAAAACTGTCTTTTGATGTACTGCTTGCACATCACTTGCTGTTACCTGTGCCAGTCATTCATCTCTGCATGCTGAAATCATGTTATCATGATTTTTTGTCTTTATCTGTCTCGTATTATTTAGGTGGTATGTACCTCGGAGGTGTCTTCTTTTCATATGTCAGCACTATGATTATTTCCTTGCCAAAGCTCCGTGTAAAATTTTGCAACTACTGAGGTCAGGACTTTCCCCCATAATGTAAGAGTAGCAGTATTCCATTTATACAGATTTAACCTTCTGCTAATGGAACTTCAGGAGGCAGAAAATGGCTCTAAGGGGTTGGAAAGGAGCCAAGATTACATGACACTGTAATGCTGACACAAATTGACATAGTTCAGTACCAATCTCAGACACTTTTGGACATACCAGGATTTTAGTTTTTAACCCACATCTTGAAGCAGTTTTTCTTTAAACTTCCTCTATAGAGGTTTTGGGGTTTGTTTTCAGATAGAATTATTTTCATGTGTTTGTTCTCAGTTCCATAACTATGATCTGATGCTGTGATGCATCTTCATTAAAAACTGCTAGTGCTGTTTGATAGTACAGCCTTTGGGATAGGAATAGAAAAGTCATTGTTTTCTTCCGAATGTTTTTTCCTGGCATGTTTAGTCATTCTTTTTACTTTGTAGCTTAAATATCTTTAGTTTTTGCATAAATCTGCTTCTGTTTCTTTTGGTACTTCACATAAATTGATTTCTTTTTTTTTTTTTTTCTTTTCATTCAAGTTAGCATGTGCAATCCTGTGATAATCTGCAATTCTATTATCTAGCTATTCAGTATACCTCAGGATAAAACATTTTGCATGTGTGCTGCTTATCTTGTCATTGATGTGCTACTCATTTTAATGTTTTTGTCTAGCTGCCTATAGTCACATAACCTTTTGTGTAAAGATTTTGTCTTACAGACACATGCTTCTGTAAAAATTCTGTAGTAGTAGCTTTTGTGTTGTTCTCTAAAAGGAACTGTCCCTTGAAATCATCAATATATGTGGCTTCTCTATTTTTAAGTGTCAGAGCTCTATTACTTGCCTTGTTTTGCTAAAAATACATTAAATATAGACCTACCGAAATCTATACCTTTCTGATATGACTGCATGTTTAAATATTTTATATCAACTGTTCTTCAGGCTAAAAATCAGGTGTCTTCTTATCCCCACCCCAAGCAGTCTTTCAGTGACCTCTGCGTTAGGAGGCAGAGATAACTCCACCTGCATATTTTTTTCTGTTGAACTTTTTTCTCCACCTTTTATCTTTTTATCCTTCTAAAGTAAACAGCACTGAACAGACCACACTTAGGAGGTGTGGTAGTGAATTCTCTCAGCCATGTGCAGCAGCTTCCCAGGATACAGCAGGGTATCCTTATACCCTTCCATGTCCATCCAACATCCCTTTGACAGCTCCCCATAAATGAGGAAGAATGCTCAGCCAGTAGCTTCCTGGTGTTAAAAATGATGTGGACGATGTCCATCTAATCTCCTAATATTACTATGAGACATGAGTGTCTAGACTCACTTTTTACTCTAAGTGATGGTCTGAAGCTAGCATCTTCAGTGTTTGTACAATATCTGGTTCATTTCCTCTATGTTTTCATGAGAGCACCTAGCACTTTGTTTTGTTGCTTTTCCTCCTTTTCAACTCCTCAGTAAAATGCAGCTGAACTTCAGACATATATTTTAGTACAAGATACTTCCTGAATTTGGTTCACGTAATTCCAGATGGTTTATGTACAGCAACTCTACAGCCTTTTTGCAGAGCTCCACCAAGACCTCATTAAGAGAACTTAAAGCAGCAGAGTTCCTGTTTCCTTGCACTGTATATGTATATGGTTTTGTATCTTTACTTTGTCATAGCAATAACTTCCTCCCTAGTTTACTTAGTTTTTCCATTTTCAAAGTTTTTAGAATTCAAGGGGGAAAGGCATGAAGTTACACCAGGAATAAGGCTGACTTTTTCTTTGCCAGGGGCACTGCATTTCAAAATGGAAAAAGCTCTTTGGAGCTTTCTTCTGCTTTCCAGTTACTTACAGAGTCATTCACGTGGCTAAACAACACATAAGCATTTAGTGCCAACTTAGATGACTTCAGGTGTTTAAGACATCTGCAGGGCAATACAGTATGACTACCAGGAGCCCGCCATTTGTCTGGAGCAGCAGCACAAGTCCAAATGGAGTACACTGGCAATTTTAAAACGGTACTAGAAACCATGTATAGGAAGCTGAATTGCTTGCTTAGGATATACACTGGTTTCAATACAAGTGCTTTCTGTGTCCCTTTTACAGAGCTGCAGAGTTTAGCAAGAATAGATTTTTCATGGCAAATGCTGAGAATAGAAATTGATTGGAAGCATCCTGTTTCCTGTAGATCAGGTTGGAGTTGCATGCAGAGCACCAGAAAGGGACATTTCCTGCTCCTGGGAGTAAGTAGGAGTCTTGTAGGTCTATTGCCTCAACTATGAAATGTGCAAGTATTCATGGATTCAAACACAGTCTTCTTTTAAGGCATTTCACCACTGTTTTTTCTCTAAGGCTGTCAATATGTTTTCCATCGTTTATATTTCATTGTCATGAATCCCATGAAATTCTAGGAGCTGCCATAACATCTAAAGTAAATAGTACATTCACTTATGGTTTGATACTGTGAAATAAATTAATTGTGACAAATCCACATGTATGCATGTTGTGCAGAATTTCCACAGAGTAAGTGACCGTGCATGTGTTTGTGAGTTGATACAGGATCACTGATGATCACTGAAACCAGATTCATCAGAATCACAAGACTGTTTACACCTAGAATAAAATTGGAGAATGTTGATGGAATGCCTGATTTATCTCTGATGAAAACCTGGTGATATACAGAATATTTTGTTGGCTGCTCCTTTTATTATCGGACTAGTCTACTGTTTCTGAAAAGCGTAAAAGCATCCAAAAATAATACCATTTCTAGCAGAGATTTAAAAAAATATAAATTACCCTCCTATTTTGAGCTAGGAAATATCTCATTAAGTCAAAAATCGTTGTTCACACTTCCTACTTTTGGGGGGGGGACTTTTTGTCGCGTGCCTAGATGGCCAATTGTCACTGAACTTTTTTTCATATGTCCTTTCATTTCGCACTAAGATTCTCTATATGCATTAAAACAACAATTAAAAAAATATATATTTTTAATCAGCTATCTCTCTCCTTTATTGTAATTTTTTTTATCAGACCCTAACACTAGACTTAGGAGAACAGTCATAATTTTCTGTGTCAAGATGCATCACAGTAAGAAGCTCTTATTCCAACACGTTGTCAACTTAGTGCTTTTCAGTGCTGCATGCAGGTGTAAGTGGAGGATTAGGCTGCTAATGCTAGAAGTAAACATAAACAGAATTAATGCAGAGACTAAGCAAGGTCAAAAAAATAAATCTTCCAACAAGATTAGATGGCTTGAAAATTCTCCTGTGGTAATTACATATTATGTCTCTCCAATCCTATTCATCAACCTCCTTCTTTTCCCTCCTCCCATTTCTTACCAACTGCAAGTGATACAGTGTTTTTTCTTCTGATAAGGAACTAGAAGGATCTTAGAAGTAAGACAAATACTAAAACGTTTTATATCTCTTGTATTTGAAAATGCCAGTCCACATTTTCATAATACCTCTGAGCCAGTCCCGGCTCTTAGATCAAAAACTTTAATTATTAAAAGGCAGTATAACTTACTATTCCACTGTAACATTCACTCTAATTTTCTTCAAGTTACATAGATTTGAGGAACATGGAATTAGGGATACATAACCTGAAAACTACTTATGATATGAGAGAATTAGAAAATGGAAAAAATGCTGAGCAGTCCTGTATACATTTTTGTGCTATATAGGGAGCTGTACTGCAATTTTCTGTGCAGGGATAAGTGTTTGATCTCTGTTCAGGGAATGGAAAATTAAAGTTAGCAGAATGAGTGTTAGGAAAACTAATTATTAGTGATTGTGGGGTATTTCCCACTTTATTAGTGAAATCTAGAGCTCTTGAAAGGTACTTTCAGTCATTCAAGACTGATTGCAGTATGCTTGCATAGTGGTAGTGTAAGAGTCCAGGTAGAGTGAAATCCTGTTCTGCAAGTACACATTGTATAAACTTAATGCCCTACTCTGTGCAAATTAGAGGGAATTAAAGTCTTTACAGCCATATAGCCTACGTGAGTAGCTTATCATCATAAAAAATAATATATGATGTATGGATAACACCACCCTTGTCAACCTGCCCTGCCCCCAGCTCTTGGATGCCTACCAAGTTGCCATGCTGAGCTTGTATGTCTTCATGCTTTCTGGAGGCCAGATGAAACCTGTGACTCTGGCTTTCCAGGATTCCTCTCATTACACGGATTTCTCTTTTTAACACTTAAAGAACTGAGAACAGTTGTCAGCTCTTGCAACTGGCACCAGTTTTTCATAGGCTGTTCTCTTAAGCACACCTTTTTCCACAGTGCCAGCCTTGAAAGTACTTTGGATCAAATTTCATCCCTTTAAAGAATGCGGCAGTTGATGCATGTGAACCCAAGCTTTATGGAGCTCATGGCTATGCAAACATGCCATCCAGTGTTGGAACTCACCTTCATTTTTCAACTGGGCTAAATCTGTGTTATTGTTGTACAGTTTATCGTGGCAGTGCTTTTGTATTATTCCAGCTACAGCAATAATCCTGGGTCGTGCCCGTTAACATGCAGCGTGGTGTGTATGCTTAGCCTGAATGATCACTTTCACTGCCATGCAGAAATACATAAAAAAATCCAGTTGTCTTATACTCCATCAATATTACTAATCGTTTCAAGCAGTTGATCTGCAAAATGTAAGAAATATTAATCTTTTCCTTTTAGCCCGGCGATTCTTCATACTGTATTCTCAGAGTGTGTTTTGGACATACAAATAGTGAAGAGCATCTCTTTGCTTCCATCCATAGGTGCAGTGAACCTCCTGTTTTTATACAGTCTTGTTCATTAGACTTCTCTGCTGGAGCTGTAAGCTGCTGTTCCTCACTGGAACCCTGGCTGTTCTGTTTTGGAAAGGTCTGAAAGCAGATGAAGTCTGCAGGTTTTGTTCCTCCTTTTTGATTATGTGATAGAAGCAGTCTTCAGCAAATGTGGAAATGAAGGACAGGTATAAGAAAGAGCTTGAAAAAGGGATGGAGAAAATCTGAAAGTGAAGTTGGAAGCTTCATTTGTGCAAGTTGCGGTTGAGAAGCAGAGAGCAAGGAAGAGGGACAAATTTGCATTCATTTTGAGGGCATGGCACTTTCCAGAGAGCAGAGTGATCAGGAAGAGGATCCAGCTCACATTACTAGTTGACCAAGGTCTAGTATGAGCTGGAGCAATGGGTGAGTATCAGCAAGAAATTTTTTAGGAATAACACGCATTTAATAAATGGTGATATAATAATTTTCTAGATTGTGTGATGTCATCTGCATGCCATCTTGTTTTGGTAGAGAGACTATTCCCAACGTTCAGTCAACAGCACATGTGAAATGATTGTAAACATTTTCACATATATGTTTGCAAAGTAATCAAGCCAGGGAAAATCCTACAGTAACGTTTATGTGACAGAGACTTCTTGCAGCTCAACTTCCTGAGATTGAAATGGATGAGAAAGATGTTAAATGAGGGATATAGAAAAATATATATGCAAAACCATAAAATGCTTTGTAACTCTCTCCATTGGTATGCTCCACATCCTACTCTGTACTAATGGCCTGCACTTGTGAGAACTTCCTTTCTTGTGCATTTCTTCTGTGCCAACATGAAGTCAGAACACATTTGAAATACACAGTTGGAAGCAGTAGCTGGAAAGCACTAGCTGGAAAGCACTTTCAGTTTATTGAATTCTCATAATTTGGTAGATACAAAGATTAAGAACTGTATGACACCAATGAATTTGAAATGATATTTAAAAAATAATACTTTTACCATTTTTCTTTCACTTCTTTTACAAAACCAGGTGGTTATTTTACAGCCCAATAACTAATGTACATTAGCTGTCTCAATTTAAGATCATAATAGAGACAAGTCATGAGTCATTTTTTTGCTACTACTGTGTAACTAGGTGAGGTTAACATTAGAGCCTGACCTCACCTACCTACATCATGGTCAAAAATTTCATTTCCATTAGGATTTCACAGAAAGCTAGCTAGTGCATACAGTTATCCCATTGTTAAAAAAAATGGATTTTTGATAGTGAAGGCATAGCCTAAGTCTATGTAGTAAGACAGATGGGGCTAGTTGTGTGAGTGAACAGGATTTGGTTCCGTATGGCTCTCAACCAGAGAAGCCATAAGCAGAATAGAGCAAAATAGCAGGAGGTAGCTGAAAAATATGAGGGAGACATTTGGAATAGAAAGAATGAGTATCAGTAAAAAAGCAGGTTTATATGCTAATATTAATTTTGGAAAATTGTCTGCCAGCAGATGCATCTTGCTAAAGAACTGTTTTCTTTATTGCAATAACAGATGTATATAATTGTACCCTGAGTAAATGGCATTGGCTAACATCAGTCCCATATGCTTTTTGTTTTAAGATTAAAAAAAAGGTACTTATGCTCCAGCCATTTTGCCAGTGTTAGTTCATTTACAATGCGGAGCTGTTTCTTTTTAATCTAAAAGTTATAACCTGAAATGTTACCTGATTTAAATTTCAAATTCACAGGTCACTATAAACTTTTATAGTGGTGAGCAGATGTTCATGTGAGCTTTACTTAGCTGTAGAGCACCTTAAAAGAAAAACATGTCAATGGAATGTCAAAATTAAATCTTCATAGGAAATGCCAGGGGGATAAGTCTTTCAAAAATATTGAAGTTTGCTATTAGTTTTGCTGTAACCTCTTGGTTTTTGTATCCCTGGCTTTACATGAAGCACAGGCTATTACTGATTTCTTTAGAAATTTATATTCACTCAGAAGGATAGTTTCAAGACTCAGAGTTGAAGTAGAATTGCAACATGTATGAGGCTTTACTTATGCTATGTCTTTCTGCACATCTGTGTACACAGTGTCTTGCTCAAATGTAAAAAGACTTGTAACTGCTACTGTATTTGTTCTTAAATGTCTCATGACAGTTAGCACTGATCATAACTATTCAAAAAAAGAAAGCAAATTGTCAGTACTGCACTTTTCAGGGACACACGCAGCTCTTCCTTAGCTTGTAAAATGAAAACGAAAAATTAGGAAAGTGTGAGACAATCTACCAAAAAAATTAGCTGTAACTTTGTAATTTGAAAACAAAGCCATTAGCTACAAATATTTCTGTCCAAATTCTTCCCTCAAGTTTGCTGTATTCCTAAGTAACTCCATAAATGACTTAGGTTTTGGAGTGGTGAGCAGCAGATCAGAATCAGGTCCTCAGAGTTTGGTTCATTTGCTTGGCTACAGGTATCGCAAGTCTCAAAGCTATGAATAATTTCACAGCTTGAGCTGAAATATTATGATTTTTTATTATCTCTCACTGAAACATACAGGCTCAGAAGGACAGTTCATGTCAAAGCCATTGTATACATTCTAGTGGGTCATAAAGCCACTCTGATCAATATTTTTGTATACTGAGAGTGACTTGGGGCCTCAGCATTCTTCATTTAAGAAGGCTCTGCCTCTGGCACAGTCCTGAGCACAGATTCATGACTCCCTCCATCACACCACAGCCTGCTTTAGAGGATACAGGGCTGATGCTTAAGTCAGCGATATTATCAGCACTCTCCTGCCGTTGTCCTTTCATACAGGGCAGGAGAACAGCACAAGGAATGCAGAGGTCTTTATGAAGGAATAACAGAAGGAACAGAGAGGGGTTTTCTCAAGCCTAGTGATGTGCATGCACAGTACAGAGCTGCCTGAACATAGCACTCTCACTCCATCTGGAAGGCTTCTGAGAACAAGTTTGAATTTTGTTTGGAACAAGAATATTCCAGCATATGAAGCATCTTCACAATGCTCTCCTCCTAATGGATAGCATTCAAGTATTTCCGATTGAACATTCCTCTTAAATTCTGCTCGGTCCAAATCAACATGTGCATTTGGGTGGCCGCAGCCAGACAAAGGTCACTGGTCAAAGGCCTGCTCATGTTCCCAGTTCAGTGAAAGCCAAGTTCAGGCTCTAATTTAGCAGAACTTGTGATGCCAGATCACAGTGTCTTCCCTGGCTCAAAACTGTTCCCTGTATATTCTGGGTAAAAACCTTTTATTTCTTATCTTGGCATAATTTTATGTGTTTTTATAGGGCTGTAAACCTTCTTATTTTCATATCCAAAGGTTTGCTTAATTTTACTGTTGGAATAAAGATAGTACCCTCCTACTCTTATGAGACATTGCATCATCACCACTTGATCCTTTTGCCCCACGGCAGCTTGCTTCCTTGAATATTGCTTTTCATCCTATTGAGTTTGCATGGGGATTAAATTCCAAATGTAATTTGATTCTAGGTGTATTAACCATAGATACCTTGTTGTTTAGACACTGTGAGGGACTGAAAGAAACAGTGTGTAAGGATGCTAATGATGGGGCATGACTCCAGTTACTCTGCTGGCATCTTGCTGTGATCTGGATCATCCTTTAAGTCTCATTTACCACCCAACCACACCAAACGTTTGTGGCCCTGGGACGAGTAGACAGTATGGAGGCAATAAGAACCAGTGATGGAGTGGAAGTAGGGTTGCTTCTGTCAGTGACGTTGGATAACAGTGTTACATTATGACATTATGACACTTCATAATGTGATAACTGTTAATAAGGATCATATTGCAGAGTAACTTCACAGGCAATTGAGTTAGCAAAGGCCCGTTGGCAGGATCTGAAGAGGCGTAGAAATGGCTCAGCACCAGCCCATTGAAGATTTTATTCTAAAGTGTCAGGCCTTGATCCCATTGTGAAGTTCCTTTTTCTCCACAAAGACTCAAGGAGGAAAACAAAGCCACAAAATTCAGGTATGTACATCATGCAGTCTGACTTCCTACTGTCATTAATCATCATTTCATTATTCTCTGTATATAGCTCTTTTAATTCCTTCCTTTTCCCTTCTGATCACCCAGTCCGTTTTCTCCTTCTTCCTCAAGGCTCAAGGTGTATCACTATTTTTTTCTAAATAAGCAATGCTCAAAAACAATGCATGGTATGCACAGTAGACCTCAATATTTAGAAGTCTTTGGTATTTGAGCACACAAATTTTCTGTTAAGCTACAGTGAGACCCAGTCATTTGCAATTTTTCATTCAAACTTAAGTCCTGAATTCCCTTTTTAATATTTGCTGACAAAAGCACAAACTCAAATCAGGTCAGCAAAACAGTCTTTCTTTAAAAACCAGTGGCCTTGAACTCTGTCATCTCGTCACCTCTTTATTTCTGCTTCTAGCAAATACTGTAGAGAAGATCCTAATTTCAATCAGCTGCTGAGAGTGGTTCTTACCTTCAGGTTGAAGGTCAGAAATTATCCCTCATTTACAAGAAATGCCTTTCATTATTTCAGTAGACATTGGTTTTGATGTCACTGAATAATGGACCACTGAAACTCCTGTTTGCCTAAGCATCGTGTGTTACGGTTGGCATTTTTCATTAGGGTTGTAAATTGCTCTGATAGGAAAGGCTGCCATAAGCTTGTGTATACAACTAGCTTAGCCGTATGTTAACCAGTGAGCTGCAGCATGGGCTTCTTAAATATGATCGCTCTGGCCCATGTGCCCAAGGCACCAGCTTAGTTGTAACAGAGCCCTTGAGCATTACACCTCCCTTTTCACCAGACTTCTTGAGGCAGAAGAATTTTAGCATACAGCCTTTGTAATCCTGTTTCCTTTTCCCTAAGTGCTTTCCTGAAAACTTAGGACTCCTGTTTCTTGTTAGAATGAAATGTTATTTTGCAGCTGTAAGATAAGTTCATTTAACATTTTCCCCCAGACCAGAGTGCCTGTGTTTTTCAGGGTGCCTGCTCAGGAGGGTGAAACTCCGTGCTGGAGCTGTCACCCACACAAAACACAGTTTGTAGCCTGAAGGAAGAAGATGAGTGAGGATGGATACCAGCCACTTCTTCAGCTTCCCTTTCTGTGCTGCCACATGGCTCGTGGCATAACCAGAAAGCCCTGAGGGACCAGTCTCAGTTACAGTAGTCTGCCAAGCATGTCCTTTGTCATGGCTGAGTTGGAGGTTGTTCAGACAGATCAAACCATCTGTTGAAATCACGACCATCTCCTAGCCTGCTAGCTACAGCTTGCCTCCAACAAGCCCTGCTCTGGTCCTGGTTTTGTCTCTGGGGCCACATTGCCCACACTTGGATTAGGAGACTTTTCCCCAACGAAATGTTAAACCCACTTCAGCGTGGGCACAAGTCCTTGCTTGGACTCAGACAGCCCTGCCTTGCTTTCACACTTCCCATGCCCATCTCCCAACTGAGGGAGCATTTTTTCACATATATACTGAAGGACAACGTGTCCTGTTACACCCGGCATAGTGTCGCTCGGTCTCCAGCACCACAGCATGGGCAAGGCAAAGTCACTCTGATGCCACTCCAAAGGGATCTGTGGGTAGTAGCTTTGCAGTGCCTTTACACTCTGTCTTTACTGGAGGACTCTCTTAATAGAAGTAGAGCTTTTAGGCTGTTTTTTACATAGTCCTCACACTTTTTCTCTGCGAAAAGACACTGAGCAAAGTGTCTATCTCCCCTTTTCCCCAACACGTTTCTTGTGGAACTGCAGAGCAGCTAATAAAGCCTAACGTGTTAATGGGAGGCTGAAACCAAATTCTCTACTCATAAAAGGCCTTAATCAACATGTCAGACGTGTCAGGAGTTGAGTCTGTGTAGACTTCTTTCTACAATCCTTCCCCATGTAAGGAGCAGTCCTTTCTCATGCAAATAGCTCCCAAAGCCTATTCGGTTTCCTGAATGAGTAATGCCATTCAGGACTGGCCCTGCTTCCTCTCACAGAAATCATGCCCAGATAAACTTCTACCATTTTAATGAGCAAAAGGCACACTTTTCAAAATATCCTATGCCAGTTCTGCAAACATTTCAGCTATAAGGAAGGATGTAATTATACACGCTCACTGACAGCTATTAGTCTCAGGCTCTGCCTTCTCCAAAAAAAAAAAAAAAACGAAATCAAACTCCATCGAAGTGTAAAACTGTTTATACATGAGCATAGAGTTTTGAAAATTGGTTAAAGTTAGAAAAATAATCTAACTTCATTGAAGCACATGGGAGTGATTATAAATCAGACACAAATTGTGAAAAAGAACCTGCGAATGTATGGAAAGGTAAATTCTGGCCATTCACTGTGCAATAAAAGAGACTGTTAGCCAGATAATGGAATCATAAAACACTGCCTGCATTTTTCTAGACATTTCCAGGAAAGGAAATATAAAACCATTTTGGTTTTTTTAACCAGATTTTCAAATTTTATATTTTTAATGGTTTTTCTTTCAGTCAGTTGGCAAAAGAGCTTTAGGAAAAAAGCTGAATTGTGGCTCTCTTCCCCATGTGAGTTATATCACAGTGATTTATGGAGAATGACTGATCCTAGTTAGGCAAAATGTAGAATAATTAGCACAAACTGCCTGGGTCAGACCCATAGACATCACTGGGTTCAAGAGAAAAAGGGCTATTTTTTTATTCAAAGGGTAGCATTCACTCCTGCTCATACTGAAGATGAGGAGTTTTTGCAGCCAAATTCAACAGCACCTGTATTTTATTCAAAACTTACTGTCTTTTGAATTAAAACTTTGAACTGAATTTAAACTCGTAACTAAGTGATTATTTAGCTCACTTAAAATACGAATTTATTTAAACTACCAACTCAATAATGAAATATAAATGTATGATTTACCGAAGCACTAACACTTGAAGGAACTGTCTTCCAGTTCATGTAAGTCAACTCATCATTCTGCTGCAGAAGTGTAACTGTCACATCTGCGCACTATAGACAGCACACCTGGTACACTGAAGCAATGGATGTTAAGTTTGTGCGTTTAAGGAGTACTGGACTATGTCTTATGGTGTCTTATAATCCTTTCCACATATCGCATCTCAAAGCTCTGTGGGGGTATTTTTAGCCTGCTTATGAATTAATTGCATGCAGACACATGCACCAACTCACCTATTCAGCAAGTGGCGGCTTAGAGTGAGGATCATTTCTTTTAGTGCAATCTCTGTTAATCTGCAGTGGTATTAGCTGAGAGGGGAAATATAAGCAAGGACACTTTGCCTGTTATCTATTACATTTTTCAAATAATAACAAAGAATTTTAGACATCTATTTAAAAATCACTGAAAAAGATAAGATACAGTATTTTGCCCAAGGGATATTGCTCAGATGTCTGACACCATCTTTATACAACATGCAAAATGTGTACAAAACTCTAGTCTTTAATAATGAAGTTTTTCTTCCAATGAATTTACAGTGTATGTTAGCTAAGCTTTTATCTTTTCTGCTGTTCCCAAACATGCATCCACAAAATTTCTCAGGGATCAATTATTTCTCTTGGTTTTTGTTGTTGTTGTTTTTCAGGCTAACACATTTTAATGGTATTTTTCAGACATTTTAAGACTAGCTCTTTATTTAATATTTTCTAAAGTGGAATGTAGGGAAAAGCTCAAACTGTGTACTTCACAGGGCTAAATTGAAAGGGAGAATTCAACTTTTTTGTATATCACAGCTTTAGGTTTTGGATCTTTTAAAGATCCAGAATCCCGGCTATCAAAGTGCCATTACATTCTAGTGCTAAAACAGATATCTGTAACTTAGCTTATCTCATTTTAATCATTACAGAGGTTTATAGTGAAAAACTATGTTCCTGTAAAACAAAACATTGATCAACAGTAATACTGAGGGACTAGAGGATTTACTCTGTGCTACAGATCATTTTTTCAATATCGAGCCTCACTTCTTCACAAAAATTTTAACTTTTATTTTCCTTTTATTACACTGTATAAAAATAATCTTAGCACTGTAGCTCCCTTTACAACCAGCTTTCTTCAGAAGATTGTAACACTTTGACCACCTGAGGCCACAGAATCTTTTAGGACCCAATTTGTAATCCACTGCACTGAATAGAAAGACTTCTTTGACTTCAGTTAGTCAAACCATGGAGCTGCAAGAGATGTGGTATGGGATCTAGACTGATCCTGACTGTACCCAAGCATTTTTCATGTAAGTCACTGTGAAAAGCACCTTTGATTCAATCGCTCATGAATATAAGAGAGCAAGCAGTATATAGACTGAAGAACAGTGAAAGCATCAGGACGCTTGGAAGTCAGTCATGCCTCTGATTTTTTTTATCACTTGGCACTGCAGACCAACAGATCCTGACAGTCAGCTCCTGCCTGCTCCTTGCCATACTTGCTCCAGGAACTGTTCAGCCCATACACACAGAAAGAGCAGGAGGAGAATAGCGCAGCGCAAAATAGTTCCTGCTTTATCATTTGCACTGGAATAATAAGAAAGTGTAGGTGAGCAGGGGGAGACCAGACTTTCAGCAGCTTTTGGTGAAGAAAGCAACCAGGATGACAGGAAAACTGCTGACTACAAAAAAGTATTCTATTCAAAGTTTAGGAAAGGTAATAAAAAGTGTAGAAGACAATAGCCGAAATGCCTGCTTTGGCACTGTGAAACACAAAGGGCATTTGTTATTGATTTTACAGAAAAGAATGCTGAGGATCACATCTTGTTCACATTTATTCTAGGAAAATTCCAGCAACTTTTGGAGGAATAAAACAAGTTCTTTTCCAGGGAGATGTTTCATGATTCTATAACAACTGAGTATTTCAGTAAGTATGGTTTCACTTCAGTAGGTTTTAGAATCTTCCTTTAGATTTTGTAGAGCAGATATATGATTTTTTAAGAAATCTTATTTTCCTCAGTTTCTATGAAATGGTCCAAAACCAGTGAGAAACTATTATAATATATAAACACAGACAGGATCTAACCTTGTGTTTTGTTTCAAATCAGTATTTTAAAAGCCATCTATATGGTTTCTAAAGAAAAGAAAAATATGTGTGTATTTTCAAAACATTAAAATACAACCTCAAGATGAAAGTTTGCCAACTCAGTTCTTTTAACATTCCCTCAACTCCCATTGAAATCAAAGGGGCACGTGCTTAAACACTTTCCAGGAGAGAGATATTTTCTTGAATTAGTCATAATGAAAATGAATTAATTTTGGTCTACTTCCCAGTGTTCCCCTAGAGTCACAGTTTTTATATTTTCCTCCTAACTGTAGTCTGGGTGAGATTTTGTGCCTGGAGTTTTTGAGCTATAAGGTTTTGTAGTCAGTAAAGCCTATTTCTGCTTGGCACAACATCCTGCTTTGCCAGATTGGTCCTAAAGAAGGAAAAAAGTGTGCCACAACACTAGAAGTAATGTTTTCAAGAAACCATGTGTGTATGTATGCATGTAAATCACCCTAAAAGAGAACAGTTGATGTCTCAAAGTAAACGTTTTAACCTCTATGTACCAGCTGTAAGGCAGTAAATCTAATTCATTAACAAAAATACAGCATCCCTAGAACTAATGATACAGGAACAGTACTGCCACCTTGCTGGAGGAACAAAATAATGTGATTTGTGTTTCTCTACATTGTTTGGATAGCCTAGAATTATCAGAATTAAGTATGGTAATAACCTGGTAATTAACAGTAATTTCTTTTATCACTGTGGAAATGGCATTACAGAAGCAGCACTGACCTATAATTTTTTTTGTGAGTTCTGCAGTTATTGTCACTGTATTTCTAATTACCCTTGCAGTCACCCAAACTATTTCAGAGCAGTTACTGAGATGATGCCAAAGCACCCTGGATCATCTTATTTTCTTGATCAACTGATTAAAAGGTCAGAACCATCAAAAAAAATTAACCGTGATGTGACAAGCATGGCGCATTGAAGAGGTAATTAGCACTATCATCTCTACTTGATAACTTTGGGGAATATAAATATATGTAAACAGGCAGAATTTAAAAAAAAAAAAGCAAGGTTGTTACTGCTTTAGACTGCTTATCTATAATTAAAACTGTAATTAAAAAATATAGCAAAAAGTGAAGATGTTGAACAAAATACAAAGCGACTACATTTGTTGCTTGACCTGTCTATTAACTGCTATAACCATCAGTGTTTTATGTGCCTCCTCCACCTCTGAGGGGAGGATAAAGTCTTAGAGGTTCAGGGAGTAGCTGGTGGTATTTTCAGTTTGAGCCTGCATTTCTCATTCCTTTTCTTCCATCCCTGTGCGGCACATAAATGCCATTTCACACAGCTGCTTGCAAAGGACCCAGGACCGTCTTTGCTGGAGCAGGCACCAGAGGCTGGTCCCAAGGCAGGCGGCAGGGCGGTGCTGGGTCCTCCCCACTGGAGGTACGGAGTGGGGAGTCATGTCAGGAGCTGTTTTCCACATGGTCCCTTGGGAACTATGGGGAGCAGTTAAAAGTTAATGTATCCCTAAATCCAGAAAAGAGAAAACCGTGAGGTTGGCTAAAACTGCCTTTCCTTCTCCCCTACCCATTTTTTGTGCCAATGACAGATAAAAAAGGACAGGTCTCCTGATTTTGGTAACAACTAAAGAATGAATAAAGAGTTTCTGCTGAGGGTGGTTCATGGCAGGAGTCTCAAGGCCACATGGCTGTCGTCACCTAGACAAGCCTGCACTTTTGAAAAGTTTTTTCAGTGTTTGGATGAAGATCACCTTCCATAGGACTGTTCTAATACTTTAGAAAAAGGTAATCAAATATTAAGTGTTTGTATTCTCATAGAAGTGGATCTTCCTGCCAGTCATTTGGAGAGGAAGTGCTGCCTAAAAAGGAGCAGATGGGGACATCAGAAAAAAACATCAGCGTCCCATCAGCTAATCTGCATGAGTGGAATGAAATACTCAGTACAGATGTTTGTGGGTGAACATGTAGCAGGAGAAAATAGTGGCAAAAAAGAGCAGAAATGGTACAAAACCAAAAGGTCTGAGTCATGCTTCTTTTGTTTTTAAAGGGCTCCAGTTTCATCACTTCGTCAACTCCTTGCCTTTGCATTTTTCCAACCCAATTCTTTCCCTCTTCCCACTCATTTCCTCTGTTCCCCCCTCCACTTCTCTTTACTGTGCTTTTTCATCTGAAAAGCCACGTTTCTCAGCACTTGCCTGTGAATCCCTGGGTAGGACCCCAAGCTGTCTCCAGCCTTGCAGCCTTTACACATGCTCAGCAGGTAGCTTTGGAGATCACATGGCTGCAAGGGACCCTCCCAGTACCAGTGCCAGTGAATATTAACATTTAATATAGCGTGTATATCACAGAAATATGTTATGCCTATAAAAACTGTAATAGTAAGCTTGCTGTTTCAACTGCCATGCTTTAGATAACAAGATGAAGCGATTCACTACTTGCAAAGGCAAAGTGATTGTGTTTTAGCTGGACTTAGCAGTGCGGTGCCTGTGATTTAGCTATGTGTGCATGGATTGACTTCATGCAGCTTCTTTCAAGCACTTCTGCTGCAACCAGTGTTTCTTCATTCAAACTCCTTCAAGGTTGCTATGGCCACCTTAGATACCAGGAGTTCTTAAAAACCCTGTAACACAT
Source organism: Elanus axillaris (assembly GCA_026212715.1). Taxonomy (NCBI): domain Eukaryota; kingdom Metazoa; phylum Chordata; class Aves; order Accipitriformes; family Accipitridae; genus Elanus; species Elanus axillaris. Next base: position 17,242,734 of record JANZLQ010000079.1, on the reverse strand, counting down.
CTAGCTTCATAGCTGTCACTTCCCAAGGCAGTCCCATTTTATGAAATGCAGGTCTGTAGTGTTTGTATTTGGACTTTTCAGACTCTTTTAAGAACAGACCATCTTTTAATACAAAGTGTCCTGCCAACGATTTGCCTCCCATACATGACCACATAGATCAGACCTTCCATTTAGACATGACAAAACATTTTTTAAGAAATAGGGGTTTTTTAAAGAGAAATTTACTTTTTTATATATATACACTTACAAAGAACTGCTGTATTTCATTAAAATGAGAAAGAGCCGGAAGTATGCAATCCCCCAGATCTCAGCAAGCCCTGGGCACTGCTCTGTAAGCCATGTGGAACATCTCTGACTTAATTTTATCAACAATGAGAGTTGTTTTTCTAGGAGAAATTCCTTTCAAGAAAGAAAAGGTTAAGCAGTTTGTTCTCAGTTCTTATCTACAATGAGAAAGCTTTACATTGTCCTCTGTCTCCAAAGCCAATGCTGATAGCCAGGGGAAGAGTTATCCATGAGTGGAAGGTATTCACCAGGGAGCTCTAAATCACCCAGGTAGTAGCTTCGGCCTCCTGTGTCCTGAGACATTTCTGGAAAAAAAAAAAAAATCTGTTTCTGGCAATCCTGACGTCGTATGGGCCCAGCAAGGCTGATTGTTGATGTTGTACATTAGAACAGCCATTTCACTTCCCGAATTCATGTTCGTTTCCTAGCAGCCCCTGGATCAAGACACCACAGCACTAAATGGAGTGTGAGTCCCTTTTCTGTTGAGTGACTCTTCACATTTGGTGAACAGAGTACCGTGGACGTGTGTTTTGTCCCATCTCAGTTAGGCATACCTCCAGAAAAGCCAAAAAATTACATCGGTGAGACACGAACCAGTGTATTTGCATTATGTGTGTAAACTTCTTTTATTTGCTGCATAAGTGGTTAAGATAATAGCACAAACATGCCCGAAGATGACTGTTTTATTTACTTTTCCTTATAGCAGTTCTAGTATTTTAAACAATTACAGTAACAGCTAGGAGAAAAATGTTACATAGTTACTGTCTCTCTACATGGAGAATTTATGTAGCCTATGACACTCGTTGAAGATTTTTTTTTAATATGTTAAATATTTTTCAGCTTAATCACTCATGCATAATGAGAGATTGTACATGGGTCACTCTCTAAGAGTGCAAAAACACCTTGCTACGTAACAGAAGAGTTTAGGGAGCTGAAGTGGTGCTCTCACTGAACTTCACACACGGGGTTATCTGAGTTCTTTTATCTATGAGAGCTTATACATTTCCTGTCAGATTTTTCATACTTCCCTTCCCACCAAGCCATGGGGTTTGCTTCTGATTTTCCTTTGTGGAATTGAAAACATGAATCTAGGAAAAAAATCCGCCTGTTAGACAAGTTGATAATGAATCTCAACATTGCAGTATCCCATTGAGTGTATTGATTACTACTACTGCCCATTCACCATAGAATGTCACACAATGGCTATTACAGTTTTCACAACTCTCAGTTTAATTATATGGTCTTTGATTTTTCAAATACAACAGAATTTTAGTGGCAGTTGCCCTTTTATAATAGCCCTCTTTATTTGCTTCTGGATTTAAATTCTGTACTTCTTGGTCAAAGGACACTTTCTATCATATTTCAGAGAACAGCGGGTTATGTAAGAGGTAGTTCTTATTCCTGAAAACAGTCTTTATTTGCAGAAATACAAATTGCTTATGAAGTCTCTGATGTCACAGACCTTGTGTGAACTTTTCTCAGTTTAGACAATTAATTTCAGAGGAGACGTTAAATGAAAAGAAGCATGATCGAATCATCAAAATGTTAAACTTAGCTTAGAGCTCTTGAAGTTGTGATAAGGAGCCCATGTTTCTGATCTGTAAATGAGTTGTGGCATATATTTACTCCAGTTTCTTGATCTGTAGTGAAAAAGTCAAAGATAAGAATTTCTAAATGCCTCATAAGAGTGTTGAAGGGTCTACATTTACAGAAGCTTAAACCAGTAACCCAAAAATCAGCCTGACCCAGTGTGGGTTCAAAGTTGTGGGAAAACAAACTGATTCTATACCTACAGTACACTGAAATGAGTTTCAAGTTCAGTAGAAACTTATGCAACATTTTCCAAAAATTGGACACGCTTGCTTAAAACTTGGTGAATCTTTCAGGATTCAGAAGGTAGAAAAGTAGGTGAGCTTGAAATTAAAAACTAAAAAGTCAGAATTTTATCTGCTTTATGTTTATCATGAAAATACAAAAAACCCCAAAAAATTCATAAACAAAGTGGAAAACCATCCTTTAAATGCTAAGTCACCTTGTGTGCTGCCTCAGCATATGTCATATGCCTTTGAGTCTCAGGAAGTAAAAAACAAAAGTAATGGTTAATCTCGGAAATCATCAGTTTCATATAATTATTTTGATTGGACTCATCCCAGCAATGAGTTCACGTATGGAATTCACTAACACTGCCTAATATATAATGGTGAGTTTTGTATTGCAATGAAACACTGACTGGAGAGAAATCCTTGCCTAGTTCAAATCCCAATTGACCCAAGCTGGGCTATGCTTCAACTTTAGTTCTTTCATGTCTCTTATCACTCTTGGATTTCAAAATGTACTGGAAAAGAAAGCACAAGACATGAACTCAACAATTCTGAGTGAAATTACTTGCTATTCATTATGTAGGAAGTCATCCATTTACTTACATAAAAGTCTATATACTTACGTTAACCTCATGAAAGGATGAATTTCTCCAGCTTGGTAAACAGAAGGCAAAGAGTTAAACTCCTGTTATCCTTAACCAGAACATCTGCAGCTGCTACCTAAAATCCCACATTCCTGTTTAATAGTTATTGGGCGAGCCTTTCAGAATATGGGCTCATCTAATTGATTCCAGGTGCCTGATTCCCTGGAGGGCAGGTAAAAGAAGGAAAGTGGCAGGAGGAAGGGAAGCAAGACCAGTTTCTTTTATATGGACTTCAAGCTGTTGAAGACCTGTTGCATGTGGTTAAGCTTTATGCTGCCAGAAGCTCACTGATATTTGAGTCTACCTGGTCAAAGGGAATTCTCATTGACTGCTAGAGAGTTGGTTCTAGATCCCATATACGGTATCTATCTGCTGCAGTGTAGCACCTAGACAACAGCTAGAAGGGCCTAGGCTTGACTGCAAAAGTTTGGGCATCAGAGGAGTTATTGCAGGAACGTGCAGAAACCTGAGGCTGGTCAGAATTTCCTCCATACTGATTGTACCAGGAGCATTACAATCGCTGTTCTTGAGAGGGTATTCCTTTCCTGTGTTGCAGAAGCGAGGTAATAAATAATTTTAAGAAACAGGTAGACTTTTGGTTGGCTCCTGGTAGCATTCCAGCAGCACACATACACTCCTAGTCTGTACCCTCGTACAGATTAGGCCCTAAAACCCATTAAAAGGAAGCCTGTTTCATCAGAACTAGTTGATCTTTACAAATCTTAGCCTGACTTAGTAATGTGCAACAAGAAGCTGAAACTAGAATTTCACCCATTAAAGTTGACCAGGAGTCCACTCTTGAAGGGAAGAGTTGGATGGGGATGACATCAACAGAAACAGTTTGGTGTCCATTTTAAGTTTTGAGAGGATTTTCTGAATACTTTTTACTCAGCTTGAACTTTCTATTAAGAGACTAGGCACTATAGGCTTATAAGGAGCTCATTTCTTTTAATGAAGAAAAAGGGGAAATATCAAAATGTATGATAAATTCTTACTCTCCCTTGCGTAGATCCTGGACCCCTAACACTTTGCTGCATATCCTGGAGGTGTTCAACTCTGAGAAAATTTAGGGTTGCTTCAGAGAAGTCCTGAGATAGCATCCAGTCCCTAACCATCCTGAAAACAAGGGCAAGTCCTTTGGGTTTTCAGAGATTTATGTGCATTCCTGTGCTCTCATCTTTCCTGAGAATTACCCAAAGTTACTGAAAGGGTAAGAAATTCCACTTTTACTAAAGGAAGGCTCAGGGAGCCAATTCACTATAGGGACCTGATCCTTAAGGGAAGACTTTCTGTGTGTAAACATGTGACTTCTTTTTTATAAAGTTCTTAAAATTGTGTGCTTTGTGCTAGATGGATATGCTCTGATGCCGATCAATCCTTAGAGAAAATAGGCATCGTTAGAGAAACAGAAATATATCTTCAGTGCAGTCAAAGGCATCCTCAAGAATTTACATGTTTGCAATGCCAGAGATTTATTCAGCTGAACATAGACTCAAGCATCAATTTCAAATACAAAAAAAACATTTCTCCAGCTGTTGCCACATCTGTTATCAGGATCTGCTGCCATGCCAGTAAATGCACTTAGGCAAATGTTATAAGAAGCAACCTTTGGCTCTTTGTGCCCACAGGAAAGTGGGATATATTGGAGCCTGTGAGACATTAATCTTTTAATGAAGAATATCAAAAGTGGATTTAAATCTTAACTGAAGATAGGATACCAAGATATCAAAATCAGACTTGGGGGAAAAAAATACTGCAGTACTAAAATAATGTGCAAGTGAATGTGTCTGGAAACTTAAACACAGTATTAGGAAAATTTATGTAAAGTCACTTTGAGAAATAGAATGACAGACCTTCAGCTGAAAGCAAAAAGGTTTATGTCTAAATAGGCATTTGTCACTGATTTAAATTTACACCTGTTTATTCTAGCTGATCTAGAATTCTGAAAGATTTTTGTACAACATTTTAATGCTTCTTGACATATATACCTTTCTCAAAAAATTCTGTCTTGGAGCAGTATGTGAAGTAAGAAGTGAGGAAGTTCTCCGAAAATATAAATAACTTGATAAGTGTCTATGGAGGTAAAAAGTTCACCTTATAAAAGTATAAAATTACATCAGAGAAACAACTAGTGTAAAAGAAAATACTTTTAAAATACTTTTTAAATAGTTAAGGTTTTTAGAAATATTTTTGATGTTACAGTTTTGTAAAAAACTTGTAGAGAGGAGCAGAGATGCACAGTATATTGCAAACCTTCTATGCAAGTCTGTAACAGGCTGGATAGCTGTCATGCCTGTGGTTGTTAGAGTCTTTCAAATTGCTCAATCAGTAAAGAATACCAATACAAACAACCCTCTGATGATTTTCTTTTCAGGTCAGTTCTTTCATCACGAATTTGCCTTTTGGCATCTTTCTTACTATATGTTCAGTGCACTAGTCAAACAAATGTAGTGTCACAGCCATCATAAAAAGTCATCAAGCATTCCAAGCTGAACAAATTGGTTTGCACCTGCCAAATACTGCACAATTGTTATTTTGATACATTGTGCATTAAAGCAAAATCCATCAACGGAATAGTTTGAGAGGAAATAAAAAGTCTTATCTTCTGGGGAAGCCTAAAAGACCAGCTATAGTCATGGTGAAATTTCTGTGCCATGATTTAATTTAAAAAGAACATTGTCTTACCCTTTCACTACTAGATTTTAAGTCAGATAGTCTTCTGAAGAGATAGTGGTAGTAGTCCAGATAATAAAACTGCTATTGCAGCTGTTCTTCCCGTGCAGCTATTCCTGCACCTTAGTACTTCATCTGGGTACTGAGGCCCTCCCTGTGGTGTGCTCTGTCCATATATCCAATAAACTGATAGTCCTAATTCCAAGAAGATGGCTGCTATCTGTGAGGAGCAGGAAGCACAGGAGTACAAAGAAACCTTATCAAAAGTTTTACATTCAACAGACCTTTCCCTTTCCTCTTTCCTGGACTGTCATTTCTTTACTGAGGTACTGCTTTCTACCCTATTTTTTTCATTTCCATCTTAAAAGTCCCAAATTCTAATCAGCATCTTTCTTTTTGAAAAGAAAAATGGAAAGTGATGTCATCTGGAGATTGTAAATCCATCTTTGTTGCAGAATTGATACAACACACTTCTATCTTCCAGAAACACTTGCTGCTCTATTCTAGACTTCTCAATATGACATTCAAAAAGTGGCAGATCCTAAGGTTTTCTTAAACATATACATGTACGTGCAATATATACATGTGCCTAGCTGGACACTTCTTTGATGTGTATGCAATGTGGACTTAATCTAGTTAATTTATTGTTTGGTAGCTGTTTGCCTTTGTGGGTTCAGAGCGGCTTCGGTGTATGACTACAACAGAAGCAGCAGCTTTACCAGTAAGAATTTTCCATTCATTTTCAGTAAAATGAGAATCCTTGCCTTTCAGAAGGTGAAGGATTTATGTTTCACCACTTACTATTGTGCTGGTGTTTCAAGTGGGAGGCTGCATCCAGAAATCCTAAGCCAATGATCCAGAAAATGGTAGGGCACATAAAAATACAAATAGCATGTCCTTCTGCTGCAGATGCAAAACATCTAGGACAGTTCAGAAAAGTTCCTACTGCACAGTGAGCTGTTTCGAGCATGGACTATGGTAAATGTAATTCTGGCTTTCCTCATGTGGAATGATTGCTGGAGGTGACTTAATATGACACATACCCCCCACCCCTTAACGGAAGGTAAACCTTCAGGGTGGAATGCAGTGGATTTTCAAGAAATCTGTTCCATACGAGTTCCCAAAGCAACATAACCTGCAACCTTAGATGTCAGCAACACCAGAGGAACTTGGTATGCTGACTCTAAGAGAAACAACGTGGAGGATGGAGCGGAGTGGAGACACCGCAGCCAGGCTCTATGATATCACTGCAGGGATGGGAAACTGGAACTACTGGAACAAGAATGGAAGGTCCCTGCATTGAATCCACTGAAGCAAGGAGGTGAAACAATGGGGTACTGTTAATGCTATTGTCTTTCTTCTGATTTATATCAGAAGTACCCAGTTATGGAGTAGTGACATGCTAAATCATGTCCTTTGGGTGAACTTTGCTCATTATATTCTCATTATAATACCAAAACACACCTCCATCCCCCAAAATTACCTGCCTCTGAGGTGCCACCACCCCTCACTGAACATGCACTCTGAATTTTCTCTAGCATATACCTTTAAAAGCAAAGCAAGAGAACTTTATACCAAAGTAAAGGTATGTATGACTAGTCACTCAAGCTCCACCTGAAAATAAGAAAATATAAAAGGGCTTAAAAGATGAAGACTGTTAGGGAAGACACCATCATAGACAAGTCAGGGGGACAGCGCTGACTTCTGGGATCAGTCGACAGGCTGAACCTCTCTTCCCCCCCCATAGGGATGCCTATCGGGTAAGATTCGAACCCTCTGTTATACCAAGTGCTTCCCTGGGAAACTTAGAAATCTCTATAGAGTTTTTCCATAATTTAGTGTGCTTGTAGTTGACTCTATCATTATTTGTACATGCTTTTCAGACAGTGTATTTATCACTGGCAATCCAAAAGAACCTGTACTCTTGCTTTAATAAACTGCACTGCTGATTAATCTAGTTGTGATATTTTGTTAACACAATGAAGGTCCCTAAGTCTGGTAATTCTCGTGCATTGAACACAGCTAAGCCAAGAGTGCAGTATGCTATCAAGTGCATCCATCATCATGAAAGTTCAGCATACTGAATGTGACCAGACTTATAGCGCTGAACTGGACAACACTCAGAAATTAAACCTAGCTGCCCCCAACCCCTCTAACATTGGAGGATAAGCTGGAACACAAGGGCGTTTATTTTCTGCCAAATTCCTTTACTCTTTCACGCAACACCTCAGTGGAACTCCAATCTGGAATGGGGCTTTTAGGTACTATGGTCCTATAACGTGCAAGACATAATAATGTGAGTTTTGCCTTCCTTTGTAATGAAAACGGATCCTCGCTGTACTAGCAAATGGAGGATGCCTGCTTTGCCATTCATTATCTTGCCCCCAGCTATCAGTGGATTTAAAAACATAAAAGCTGAAGGAGAATGAATATTAGACTTTGTTCAGAAACCTGTTGTCCTAGGCTGTTTTAAACTGCTGCAGTGAAACTGCAAAGTACATGCTGTGTGGCTATAGCAGTTTTCAGCTATATTTCAAAACTATCAAAGGTAACATGTTTTGTATTTCTCCTTTGGACCTGGAAATTGAAATAATAATTATGATATGTGTTTCTTTTAACTTTTGGCATGGCTGGGCTCACTTGTTATGGAAGTTTATCATTGATGAATAGGTTAAGCATGGTTCAAAATTAGCCTTTCCTCCCCAAGAGCTTATTTGATCCAAGACATTTCTCAGATTTTTAAAGGTAAACTGATTTTCTTCAGCACTTGAGCAATCACAGGTACTTATGAATAGTCAGTGCCAACATAAAAATTTACCATTTCACTTTGCTCATTTGTTGTTCTCTCTTGCATCTTGGCAAAATGTGCCAGTCTGGTTTTCTCTAACAGCAGCCTCAGAAGTGTTCCTACATATTGTGCCAAATTCTTCACGGCTGGTATATCTTTATAAGACAGAAACACAGCATAATAATTCCATTTTTAAATAGAACAGATTTTTGCAATGTTACGAACAGCACAATAGCACAAGCTCTGTGCTTGTGTTAATTATATGAACATTTCCAAAACAAATTCCAATTCTTATATAAAATATGCATGTGCCTGTGTCTTCTTTAACCCCTGTTTATTGCCTCTTTCTTGTCTTGCTGTTGACTGCTACTAAAGACCTTTCTTTAGGACTTACATTCAAAACTTTAACTGGCCAGAGAAGCAGTCCCACCATGATGGAGCTGGCTATGAACCAGAGACTAAATATTTGGCCTTATAGTACACTCACCTTTCACTCGCCAATCCTAAAAGTACTCCTAGCAGCCTGATATAAGTGGTCCTTTAAAAAAACAAGTTTTATGTGCAGAGGGAAATCATTCCCCTAGGAACCCAGTGCAAATAGTACCAACCACAGGTAGCTCCTGCCTTCTGCATTTGTGGTGCAAGGGAAGTTTACACATTTTCATCAAACTCAGAGGTGCACAAGGGAAAAGGAGGAAAGAGCCCCAGTCTTTGAGCCCCATCCAAGATCAGCATTTCTTCTGAAACAGTTTCCTTTTGTGTGTTATTGCCAGACACAGACATGGGTGTTGCATGGAAAGTGCCACGGTTAATCCACTGTTACTCTCTGCCAAGGAGCAAGAGGAAGACCCGAGAAATGTAGGAGCTGGTGTGGAGGAACAAAGCTTCTTTGTACCATGCAACTCAAGTACATCCCGAAGTAACAGTGTTAGGATCACAGTCCTAGGAGAAGCAAACTCACTGTTTCTAATAAAAACAGGAACGGAGACCATCTCTGTGTCACTCATAGTACAGTCAAAGGGGTCAGTTTCTCTGTGGCTCTTATTTTCAGAGGAAATTGTCTTCATTTTATTATAAGCAGAATCCATTTCTGTAGTCACAACATGAATACCCGATAGAGAGAGAGATATTTTGATTGCAAGCAGCTGTTGCCATCTGATCAGGGGATGTATTGCAAATATTTTAGCAAATGTTTCTCCTCCTCCTCTTTTCCCCCTAAGACTCGGACAAAGTTGATGCGTGACTGGGAAATCTATTCATATGTGAAGAAATTCCCCATGTCGACCCCCAGACAGCAGGCAGTACCATTTCACAGGCACATATGTCAGACGGCACCCGTTAGAGTTTAAACTTTGTTCTCTAAATCAGACTAGATGGAGTGGCAAGAGAGGTGTGTGTTTTAGACAGTGAAGCTTGGAGGTGACAAGGAAGTTCAATCCCCTTTGACTGAACCTGAAAACAAAAGCTCACCGTAAGCACAAAGCTAGACCTTCATTATGTCTTTGTCTAGGTGCTCCACTGAGAACAGCAGTGTTTAAATCAGCGAGATATGATACTACCCCAGAAAAAGGCTCTTTAGAAGTATTATTATGAGTGTCAGAAAATACTTTCTGCTGTAGGCTAAGGAGACGGAAAGAACCTTAATCTCTTCAGGGAGAGAAGGAGTTGTTTAAACAAAGTCCCTGACTCAGACCTATAGGGAAGAGAGCAATCTACAGTGACAGAGCTCCTAATCTCTGGTTTTAATCAGTTTCATCACTTTCTTGACTGTGAAACTGCCGGGGCAAAAACTGCTTGTCCCTCTCTGTGCTGTCACTCTTCAACATGAATAAGGTGAGCAGGACATGAACAGTGCCATTACACTATGGAGTAGATGCCATTTGCATATAATATATTTAAATATAGACCCAAATTCTGCCTTAGTGTATGCTCAGGTTCTCATTCAAAGGTGGAAATCTACTCCACAGTTGCTTAATTACTATGTACTTTAAAGGAGAAGTAAATCAGAAAACTTTGTTGCACAGAAAAAGTGCAGGTTTTCATTTAGTGTGTACAGCAGAATTCAGCAAAGTGCTGAGGTGTACAGTCTATCAGCTCTCAGCAAGTCCAGTAGAGATGGCTTGTGCTGAACTCTTCCTAGAAAATACTCTGTGTCATCCAGAATACTGACTGAATGGAAAAGGCAAGCATCCAGTAGCTCACTTGATGTCCCTAGGCAGTTTGCTGCAAGATTAATTTCAAGTTTTAATGAAAATAAACGGTAATGATCTAATGGGGTTTTTAATTAGAAAATGTATAGTCCTTCAACAAATTCCACTTGAGTCCTGGGTGACTGAAAAGCAAATCAGAACAATCACTGGTGAATACAGAGATACTTATTCTGATTATTCTAGGAAATTGTAAAGCTTCATGCTCCATAGCGTAAACACTCTATCACAATTTTGCTAAGCATTTGTGGACAAACACTGTCAATACACACAGAACATGTATAGCAGTGCTGTAATCATCTACACCTACATCTGAAGGCACCTGTCACTAATATCAGGAAATAGCCCATTAAAAAAAAAATATACGTGTACAGTACTTATGCATCTGCTGATATGATTGATCAAGAGTACAGGCTGGATCCTGATTCCTTGACCTCCAGGTGTAACTTCTGCTCACTTCAGCACTTGGGAGCTGATTTGTATATACCCACTTGCTATACCCACTTACTCTAGAAGTAAAAGCTATCCATGCTCTCACATGCTTTTCCTCAAGTTGCTCTCTCACACTTTCTCAGCTTGAATGATTCACATTAGAAACACTGTCCTTACGGTTTCTTTTCATGGTCTTCTTTTCTTTTGCTGGTACGCCTTTCAGAGGATGCAAAGAGGTTAAGAGTGCTTGTGCTTGTGCTTATTAGATTTGAACATACAGAGCAATATTGCTAATAAAGATCTCAGACGACTCTGAAGTATAAGATTATTTCTGGGATTTACTGTTAAAAACCCTAATCCCTTTCTCCTTGGTAGCTTTGCACTAACCTAAAGTTCCGCAATAAGTATTTTCAAGTTTTAAAATTTTACAGCCTGGTAAACTCTCTGATAGATTCTTTATCACCTAGGGTAAAGTAGAAAGCTTGCTTTCATGAGAGAAAAAGTTATTGAGCACATTTAATGGAGTTTCACCACAAATGAACAGAAAAGAAATTTAATAATAAAATGCAAAGAAGAAACAATATGAAAAGCAAACCAGGTTTCTAGGACAGCGTTTTAGCACTTTTAGGGGGAAAAAAAATGCTCCTAATCTCTTCTTTCTAAATGCAACATTTTTATTAAAGATTGAAAAATAAATATGCAGCTAGATAACATAAGTCACAAAATTATTTTCATGGCTCTGCAGACAACAGAGATCAATGGAGCATAGACAGTTCTGGTGTCTGAGTAACATCCTCAAAAACAAAGCTCAAAGCAGTATGAAAGAGACAGACCACTCTCAAGAACTATGAAGCCAAAGTGTCTTACAATGTTGCATTGCTTGAAATATGCCTAACTGTAAATTAAATTATTAACCAGGAAGTTGTCATATAAGAAAACATCTATAGTTACAGCCTATATATAGTCTGAGCTCTAACTTGGTTTCCCTTTTACCAGGAAATAGTTTTTTGTCTGCTATTTTATATAGATAGCACAATAGCTGACTAATATTTAATGCAGCATGAATCCTTGAATGATGATAGACTTTATCTTGTGCACTTGGACTTTTGTGCTGCACAGGATTCCCTTTAGTTTTCTCTGCATGACAGGGTTCTAGAAAAATAAGTGAGAATCTCCGCTTTTCTTGAAAGAGTAGTTTTAGCTGACTGCCCTGTCAAAACAGGGCTTGAAAATGTAAAACAATACACAGTAGGCTGTTTCTGTTACTGCATTTTTCTTACAGATGGCTGGAGAGCAGGGGAATAGGCCAATAAATGACTTATATGCAAATATGTACAAATGAATGACACAAGCTCTTTAGCCAGAAACCAGTTACATTTGCAGTTGCAACCTAATCTTCCCGGTTACTTCTCCAAATCTGTAGGCTGGATCTTTGCTTTGTGGACAAGAATAGGTTACATTTTTGTGGGGGAGGATGGACATGTTTTGCAGGCTCAGACAGGCTCTGAATACTAACTCATGGGTGCAACCTATATATACATTTTGCAAGACTATCTTTTTCTATCCATCTGTAGGCAAAATCATGTTCTCTCCTTATTCATCCTGGCACACTCTGCAGTGTTTCTGAAGACTTGGATTTCATATTTTGTTCCTGCGGGGACAGGATTGCTATGGAGGACCAGTGAATCTTTGGGAAAAGGACAGTCATATCAGAATATTTCCATTTAGGCTGATGATGAGGGATGTATCTTGACCCTGGTAGAATGTTGTGTCATTAATGCTATTTAAGCAGTACTTCTTAAATTTCTGAAATGGAAAAATTATCATCTTTAAATAGTGCAAATTGAAGCGACTCACAATATCTTCTTTTTTTTTCAGTGTTACTTTATGGATTTTGTAAGGTCCGGAAAGATTATACATCACATATATATTTATATATATTAATATTTCTCAACTAAATAACATGGAAGTAATTCCCATGCTGTCAACATCAAAGTAAAGCCATCAAACCAATGTCATGATCTCTAAATAAGCACTTCAGTTCTTTCTGTTCAGGAATGGTATAAGGTCTCCCCTGCATCAGAGCCTCTCAGTAAATTATTTCTCTCTTCTGCATCCTGCTGTCTTTCCCAGCTTCATGGTTTTCTTCACCACCCTTCTCAAGGCCTGATGGTCCTCACCATTTTACGTCCCTGCATCCCAAGGGCTAATCACTGAGCCTATCAAATGCTGTAACATTGCCTTTGCTACTGCTGGCAACCCCAAAATATGCCTGTGTGTGAAGGTTATTTTTCATGTTTAATGAGGTGCTGTGATTATACTGGGTTTTCTAGTGTTTGCCATGATGTTAAAGAGTCACCTTGTCTGACATTGTAAATGAACTGTATTTGCAAAGTAAATATTTTCTCAAAGGTTTCTGTTTCCAAAGAGCAAATTTGAAGCTGCCTAGTGTTCAGATGTACTTGAAAGTAATTTATATGATTGCTCACTGAACCATGTGCACTATTCTGCAACATGCTTCGAACTGAGAGCCAAAATTTTAGCTTCTGCCATGTGTCTTGACTAAGTCACATAATCATAGTCACCGAGGTGACACTTAATAACTATAACATTTGAATTCTGTGCATGTACCGGTTAATCCACATTCAATAGGTCTCTGGAGTCTAAGGTTTACCACCTGGTAAAAAGAGCGTGATGTAGATGAATGTATTGGACTGGGTTATATGAGAACTACATCCAAATCCCAAGTGCTGATAGCCTTGGGGCAGGAAGGTGCAGCTGGCTACTGTTCAAGGAACCCACACAAAGGGTTCAAGTGGAGTGTGGTGCCCATGCAAAAAGGTGAGCTTTATCCAAGTCATCCACCTGTCAAATGAGGAAAAGTAATAGCTTTGTTCACAGTGGCATTGTGAAACAAAGACATTAGTTGCTTGTGAGGTACTTGGAAATCCTCTGATTGAAGATACTGTGGAAGTGCAAATTATTTATTATGTCTACAAATTGTATATACCTGTGGGCTTGGTTTGCACACAATAAATGATGTGTTACTAGCACAGGCCAATTAACCTGTTTCAAAGGTGTAAAAGAGACAAATCACACTGCCTTTATTGTATGCTGAAATAATTTAGTTTTGGCCTGGTTTTGCTCCCTGTTTTTAAATGGGTGGGAGATGTGACCCTGTAACCTTTTATCCCTCTGAGGTATCTGTCTTGTTAACCTTTTTTCTTAAAGCATTTAGAGTTGGAAACTGTCTGTATCTGAGAGAAGCTCTACTCTCTCATTCTATTATTTTCTTTACAAAAAAGACCTGATTATAAAAATATGTATTAGTAAGTGGTACATTACTTTTTCTATATTAAAAACCTGAATAAATGTACTTGGTTCCATGTTTTTTGCAACTTTGGTCCTTGCCCTGAAAACTCACCAACCTACCACTGAATCTATTATGTAATTACTGGGCTTGTTAAAAAAAAAAGGCTAATTTTCTGCTGAAAAATAAAATCAATAAAACATTAAAAACTGTGGCAATGAAGTATAACCTCTGTTTTCACTCTGATCAGGCCTGTCTACAGATTACCAGTATAAATCCATTCCCATCCCAGACTGCAAAATTACCTTTGGTAGTTACTCCATTTTGTTTGTGAAGAAACACTTCTCAACATCTCTCTGGAAGCACAAGCAGCTCTTAATATTCCTTTGGCCAAATGTCAACAGGTACGTCTTCCAGCTTTCAAGTTTGCTGTATGTGGTAAGTAGTACTTTGGCGTGACAGTAAATTAATCACCACTGGGAAAGAGACTTTTCCATTAACCCAGTTCCACCTGCTTAAAAACACTTTTTCATATAAGGCCTTTTCAAAAAGGCTTCCTCCCTGTGTAGGTGAAATTAAGTCCCATTATCTGCGTGAGCTTATGTTTCAGTTTTGTGTGATGGGTTTTTTGGTAGCGGGGCAGTGGCCGCAGGGCCGGCTCCTGTGAGAAGCTGCTGGAAGCTTCTCCAGCTCCAGGTCGGACCCGCCACTGGCCCAGGCCGAGCCCCTCAGCGACGGCGGTCATGCCTGCGGGAGAGCAGAGTTAAGAAGGGAACCTGCAGAGAGTAGGGGACTGGAATGGGAGACGAGCCCCTGTGCAGAGCCCGAGGCCGGTGAGGAAGGAAGGGAGAGTAGTGCCGGAGGAGGGGATGCCCCTGCAGCCTGTGGACAGGCGGCAGGCTGTCCCCCCCCCGGCCCGGGGAGGGGAGCGGGGGAGCGGACACCCACCTGCAGCCCAGGGAGAAAGGAGCCCACGCTGGAGCAGGGGGGTGCCCCCAAAGATGGCCATATGACTCCATGGGAAAGCCCGGCTGGAGCAGTCTGTGCCTGAAGGACTGCAGCCCATGGGAAGGACCCATGCTGGAGCAGTTCATGGAGGACTGTCTCCTGTGGGAGGGTCCCCACGCTGGAGGAGAGGAAGAGT
>JANZLQ010000079.1:17205251-17219696 GCA_026212715.1 Elanus axillaris | reverse complement strand
GGGTGGGGGGGGGTGGGTAAAGGGGGGAGGATGAGGGAGAGGGAAGGAAAACTTTGGCCCAGAAGAAAAACTTGTTTCTGACCTCAAACGTAGGAATCAGTTTAGCTTGGTACATTCTGGTAAGCACCACTGTCATTAAGACATAAGCCGGAACAGGCATATGGTTTATCATTTAAGTCCAAGCAATGCTGCTGAGAGCTTCACAAATATACAGAGGAGAAAATAGACCCCAAGGTTTTAGAATATGGATGAAACATTCTTTCATTAATTGAATTTCAGTCAGTCTGGCCTATTTTTGAACCATTTAAAGTAAATTTTATGGTTTCAAGTACTTTTTCTGCTTAGAGAACTCAAAACCAGCTGTAATTTTTTAAATAACATTTGCAGTCAATTGTTCCCAAATGGAAATGAATTAGTTTTCCCCATTTGGAAAATGTATAAAACTAGATCAGGTTCCTTCATTTATAAAAGCAGATATCATTCATGCTTTCATTTTACTTCTTTTTTTATATTAGGTATGGAACTACTGAAGGTTCCTTGAACCGAGTCTTTTAACAGGTCATTTCTGACATATTCAATCCTAATTAATTCATAAAAACCAGTGCAGTTTACTGTTATTAATGCTTTAAAACAATCCTGGCAATATTCTTCCTCCTAAATGCTTCATTAGTACTGTTGTATCTTCATGTGCTAGTGGTCATCAGACATTATGCCTGGGCCTTGAGACATAAGAAATGCTCAGTGAGAGAATTCAGAGCTTGTAATAAGATATCCTAGATAAATTTAAGGTATTAATCAGTGAAATGCATCACTTCTCACTTAGCATTGCATAGGTTTTTTTTACTCGGGCTCTTTTGTTGTCACTTTTCTGTTATCACTTAACATAGGTTTAAAATGCATTTGTTGTTTTGTCTGTAATCAAAAATGTTTATATCTATTTGGAACATGCTTTTAGAAATGCTACTCTCCATATGGAAGATCAAAACATCATTGACGGAATATGCCAAAAGGGTTTCTTTCATGAGTTTCCTCTAGATTACTCCTCCAGAGATCGAAACCTTCCTTCATCAGTACCAAAGGAAGAGGGAATAGGTTCCTTTGGATAATATTTGCATAGAAGCCCTGTGTTCATACCTGACTTCAAAAGGTGCCTTTACCAGCCCTCTCTGAAAAGGATTTTTTCTGGCTCGGTATGGCGATGAAACCCCTCCTTCAGTTGCAGAGGAAAGGAGGGAGAACAACTAGCCCCTTTCCCACAGTAAATGACTGGGACAGCAAGAGCATTTGCCCTGCCCAGCCTCACAGACACCATCATTCAGATCAACTTTGCTGTTCAGAGACAGGGAGAAGGGCAGGAAGATGCTGCAAAGAAAAAGTTCTCCATGCCTGTTCATCGCAGCATCCTGACTAACATTTTATTTGTCCTGAGCCTATTGTGCAGTCTTTACAGAGTATGAGGAAGACACTGTCCACCTGAGTCCCGGTGTTTTCTAGGGTACCCTCCTTGAACTCTATGTAAATGAGTTAAGGAGTTAAAAGGTCCATTTGATATTGTGTTAGGTTATAATATAGGAAATGAAAATGTTACATTTTCAACTTTACAAACATTTCAGGGAACCATCTATCAAGTGCAAACTGGCAAATTGTTTGGTTCAGCATGCAAGGGCAATGAGTTTATCTCAGCACCAATGATTGAATTGGTGGTTTGGGACTGACTAGTCTGAGCAATCCGTTTGCAGATTTGAATAAAATAAGTGATTTGTGACTTAGGGAGAGGGAGCAACATCAATAATACAATTCCCTACAGCAAAAAGTGTTAACACTGAGGCAGTGAACTTATCCTAGACTTACTTTACTGGCCTATACAATGACTGAAAAAACACTGATAAAGTCTAGGTGACAGCTGTATTTCAAAATAAACTCCAAAATAACTGTTAAGGTGTGTGACACCATATTAAAGTGACATTTCTTGCTCAAGTAGAGATATCACACAAGTCTTTTTTACATTCCAGTCAACTAATGTCTTTTGGAGTGTTGCAAAACTCAGTTGCCCAATTTATTAATGAATGAGAACATCCTTGACAATGGGATTAAAATGTGAAAAAGGCAATGATAAGGAAGCAGACATGTTAATTAATGGTATGTCTTCCTCAGAATATATTGCTTTTCTGCATCAGCATTATAAATAATTGAGTAACCTCTCGAGGCAATCATCCAGAGACTGCTGGTAAAAGCAGTAACTTGGGAAAAAAAAAATCTGAATAAATGGCTATAATAAGTGGAGTGAGAATGTGCAGTTGTAAGCCAAAGGTCAATAAAGCTAAATACAATGCAGGGTTCAGTCCTTCCGTTATACTTTACCAAAATTCATATCAGTATTCTGTACTGATTGGTTTTGCTAGGAGGTTAAAGTACGGTTGACTTCTCCCTCCTTCCAACAGTCAATTTTAGATATAAAGTGCTAAAATGCAGTTGGCTATTAGGTGAAATTGCACTGTAAAGGGTGTTAGTTGAGTCAAAGCTCACTCCCATGGCGTGCACATCACTTATTTCCTTCCTATTAGCATTTTGCATGTAACTTTTTCATTCCAGTTGTCAAAGGGTTAAATTATGTTTATACATAAAATGTCACCTCTGATACTCAGAGAGCAGGGTCTGTGACTTTGAATTACAGAAGAGGGTGCTACACAGCAAGGCCAGAAATAACCCCCAGCAGGTCAAATGAGTTCGGAGAAGTTTAGGTAAGAGTGTGTGTGAGAGAGAGAGAGAGAGATTATGCATGCATGCGTGTGTGCATGGGGGTGTGTGTGTTTATTTCACCTGAAAATAGAAGGCCTATGTGATTGCTTTGCTTCTCATCATCCCCACTATTCACAATTACATTCCTATTTGGTCAGTTTTCACTGCGTTTGACAGACAGAAGAGGTCCTAAGGAAATGAAGCTCCCATACATTTAAGACTTTTGACAGCTAAGCAAAGATTTGTAACTGTAATACTGGCACCACTAATTTTAGGGAGGAAAGTAGGTAAAACAGCCCTATCCTGACTCCTTGTAGTAGGATCTAGCCACAACCAGTGCTGCTTGTTACTTGGTTGACATGCCAAGGAGGAGGAAGGAAGGGCCATGTGAAAAGACGTCTGTGTGCTACAAGGGGCGTGAAGGATGCCCAGATTACTGCAGTGATCATCTTATGCAGGCCATGGAAAAGCTGAGGTGGGAGTGAGTATAAGGCATACAGGGATATCATGCTCTCTCTCCTGCAAGCACTTCTTCATCCTTTCTTTTTTTAATACAATATCAACTTTGCTCTGCCATGTTGTTCCTTTGTAAACTCTAGCCATAGAGAAAGAGAAGGTATTTCCATTGAAATTCAATCGAAAAATCAATTGAATTCTGGGGTTAAGAAGATGCGGAATGGGAAAAGACAGGAGGGTATAAGAAATGGCTTTGCAGGTGTTGCAGGCAGAAAACTGTGTGTGGGAACTTGTGGGAGAGAAGGAGGAAGGGTGGAGCATCTTGGCACAGCAGTCCAGAAGATTAAGCAGCTCCCTTGCCAATGCCAGAATAACGGAAAAGAGGCATGTGAGGGCAGGGTAGGTGAGAAGTCAAAGGCAGCAGCTTGTGCAAGTCAGTGGGAAAAAACTCTGGACGCTGCTGAATAGAAGCTGCAGTGGAGACTTCCCTCTCTTGAGCAGGTCTCAGATCTCTTGCACTGGAGCACAATGAAGCTATCCGCCTCCAAGAACTGTTGTAGGAAATCAGGTAATCCTATTGCAGATAACTCCTAAGTGCTGTTACTGCTATTTCCATTCACACTTGGGAACCGTCCAGCAAAATGACATATGCTGAAAAAAAGTTTAGCAGCAGTTGTTTGCCAGCCTAAGAAACCAAAGAGACTCTTGAGCATTACAAAGGGATTGTTTTGCCTTTCTTTGTCATCTCCTGGAGAATCAATAATTTGAAAAGACCAAGACTTGTTTCAGTACCCTGAAGAGCTAAGGTGCTGTCCGTGCTGCAGTGCAGCAGCTGCATGTTTCACCTAGGCAAGATTGGTGTGCAAACAGCACAGGTGATCTAAGCAGAAACCCTTACGTGAGCAAAAAGGGAAAAATACTAAGTGGCAACTTGGTCCATCCAAGTACAAAAGCATGAGCTTAACTTCAGACACTCAGTTTCAGCATTGCTTAATTTACTGGAATGATTGACCTCCTTAAAGATAAGCATATGCCTGTGTGCTTTCCTGCATGAGGTGTGTTTAAGCGATGCATTGCATTCTCAGTTACCCTGTTTACACTGATTAAAATGATACATCATTTGAGTGAGACATAGCTTTAGCAAATGGGAGAATAAAGCTTGTGAAGTAGATTTGTTTAGCAGTCAGCCAGTTTGCTCGGTATCTCTTGGAACAACCCATGGCAAACTATGACAAAACTCAAATCATTGCAGGATATCTGGTTGCTGAAGTATTTTATGTGTCAAATGTTTCTGCAATACAGCTCCTTATGTCCCAGGTGTTGCTTTGTTTCAGGGACATGTTAAAGAAAAGCTAATGAAGAGTTAAGAAATGCTTGTCCTCTATTCAGTCTGGTTTTCTTTCCATTTTATTTCTTTCCAGTGTTTCTAGGGAGTTTTTTGTCTGCTGTGGCAGGAGCCCTGAATGCTAGCTCTTTTCAGCCACTTGGTGCAACTCCAGGAAGCTGTGCTGAGCGAATTACTGTAACATATGAAAATAGTGCGACAAGTATATTTTACACTCCCCTTGAATCAGATGGATGAGTGAGAATTAAATTTTGCACTAACTTGCTCAAAAACAGTTAGCACACAATTGGTATCTGAATGTTTAGGCTGATTGCAAAATGAAAAATACAGAAATTTTGCCTACTTGAACAATGCACAAATACAACAAAAGTATTTTTTTGCCATTATCAAAAATCAGGGACTTTCAGCCACTCTGCTGGAATGATGTGAAGTTGAGCCTTTGAAGAATGCTACATAATACATGTCACATTATACAGGTTTCAAAAATAGTCAGGGCCTATTACCAGATGGGCAGGAAGCAGAGATCTCCAAGGCATTTATGACCTAAAAGGATACAAGCACTGTTATCCAGCAGCCTGAATGTAAGGAATGAGGAATTTAGTTCTACCCTGTCACTGATTAGCTATCTGCACTGAAATAACTTTTATTGGGTTTTTTTCTTTGCCTCAGTTTCCTCTATGATGCTGGGCAATCATCACCTCTTGTCAACCTGTCAGTTGATAAAAGCTGTAGGCTGTTGTTGGTTTTTTCCCATCCTATATTAAGATTGATTATTAGTGGTCCATCCAGTCTTGGAACCTTGTAATATGTTTTTTGGCAGTCTGAAAACCATTGTTTCTGAAGGCAACCACCCAAATGATATTGTTGATAATCTACATGGAACCATTCATCCAGGCGTGGCCTTCCCGGTAGGAGAGATGTTTCATCTACTGGCAGTCCTCACCACTACATGGCAGAAATGACCATGGAAAAGGTAGGATGGAGAAGCTGGCAACAGCATCGCCGCCTCCTTCCCCCAGGATCTGTTCAGTGGCCTTCAAGTACGCCTAGAGATCCCTATGTGCAGAAACCGTGTTTCATCCCGCTTTGTGGACTCCTCTTTAACTAGCTGGTTGCACCTGAATTCACTCTTTCTGGTATCCCCATGCATTGAGGGGTGGCACAAACGCAGAACATCTCAGGGTCGGTCCACTTCGAACAACCCTGACTAGTCACACCAGCACCTGGGGCTTCTGGATTTCAGTGGAGCAGTCATTGCAGGCTGTAGGAATCTGCAGTATCAGACAGTTTCTCTTCAGGACAAACCTGTTAGGCAACATTTGTTCTTTATCGGCGTGCAACAGGGAACAGCTTCAGGGCTCAGACATGCCCTGGGACACTGTGGAAGAGTGTTTTAGCTGGCACTGTGGCATCCTATGTGGGAGAAGGGAGACATCTGTAAAAATGTTAGGCAAAATTCCCCTCTCAAAAATGCAGGAAAACTCACGCTGTATAGAGCAACTTACAAATTTCACCCTCTTTCACAAAACAATAGTGAAAAAGCAGCTGTGAAAAACAATTGGTTGCAACAGCAACTTCTAAACTTACCTTTGTACCTTTATATTGGAGGAGACAACTGCAGCACACTACAGGGTTCACGCACATCAATGCACCCTCTATTTCAAATGTGATGTTTGAACGCCTCAGGCCTAATTGTTGGTTCAGTTGTCATAAACCATGGGGAATGTTGACTAAAGGTCTCATGGCAAAGGAGGATAGGGGCATTGTGTTTTAAGTTGCCTAGGGCATAGGGGACAAAGGCTTCCTTGTTTCAAGCAGAGTAAACTCGTCAAGTCCACATTGTTTCAAGTTGGGTTTTACTGCAGGGTCAGAAATGGTTAGAAAGAGTGAAAGCACAAAAAGGCAAGTGATTTAAAACCCAGTGGGGAAAAATTACATTAAATGCAATAATAAACCGAGAAACAAAACATCTTTCTTTGATTATTTTTCTTCCATACTCATCTATATGTGGTGATTGTTGTCATCGCTGCTTTATAAAGAGAGACTGAATTTTATCACTACCTAGTTAGGGTTTAGGTTTCAGGTTTTGAGTGGAAGGATATGTTCTCTGGTTTTCTGGATTTTTGCTTTGTGAAGAGAAAAAAACAAAGCTGAAGGAATAGCATAATACGGCTGCTTGGATATTTCTTATTTTTTTAATCAAGAAATAAAAAAGCTCAAACTCTGAATCCTGCAATGGAAAATAGAAAGTGTTTCGCATTGTTCATTCATGACTCTTTCTGCTGTAATTAAGCAGATAATGCTCCAGATGGCTTAGTTTTCAAAATTAATAAATTTCAGCTCTGCTGAGCGCTTTATTTCAAACGTGCAAAATACTAACCAGAAGCTGTTAGTAACTTCGGTTATAAATGTCCCAAAACACTGGAGGCTTTGTGATATTTGCCACGTGGGGCAGGGACGTAGTGTCCCAAACTTTGTGCTCTGTGTAGCACTGTGCCACTCGGCTCATGCAGTTACCAGGATCCATTCCACACCCAGCAGGTCCTCTGGAGCAGATTCAGCATTTCTTCCAGTTAGGTATTGCCTGTCCTCATTGCTTCAGTTTTCAGGGATGGACTGAGACTTTGGCAAGGGATATTTGAACGGAGACATCTGGCCCTAACACTCCAGTCAAAATGAGAGTCCTGCTCGTTGCTTGGGACAAATATGTGCAATACCACCAGCATCAGCATTAAAGTGATTTGCCACAGTTGCTCGTGGAGGTCAACTGAACTAAGTTTCCATTTGTTCTCCGTCTGTGGCAACCATCTGCTTGCTTTGGGAGGGAGTCTGTGGATACATGGCGTGTTCTTATCCTGCATGTGCAGGCCTGAGGTGCACCTAGCCTATGCTGGGACTCACCAGAGGGTTTGTGCTGCCTTCTATGCTCCTCTAGACCAAGTCTAATCCAGCCTTGACGTTCAAATTTCTTTATCAGCAACTTAATGTGTCTCTGGAAAAGAAGATATTCCTCTGACTTTTCTGTGCAGCCTTTTCTTATAATGGCATGCACATGTGAAAGTACTGCTTAATGGATGATATGTTATTTCATGTTTTCTTGCTGTTTGTTCCTGAGGTTGAACTACTTCTACAAAAAACGCTGCATTAAACTTGTAGAAGTCTTCAGGCATTATGGAAGCTTTTTTCATCTTCTGCACTGCTTCTTTTTGCTGGATCATTTGTTGGCAACCCCTGTCACGTAGCTCCAAACTTTAAACATCTCAGAAGTATGAGCCTACTAAAAGGCACATTGCTTACATGTTCCAGCACCTTTGCTAAATACAGGGCACTTAGAACTAAGGCCAATGCAAAAATAAGCATTGCTTCTTCTGCAGAGCTTAGAGTGTGAAAGGCAAGGCCTTTCAGCAGAGTGCAGGGAAGATTTGGAAAGCAAGGGCTAGCCCATAATATGGCTTATGGAAAAGACTCATGGATGAGATTAATTTTTAAGGCTATTAAAGATGTGAGTGAAGTCATCAGTAACCTGACTGATCTGGTATCTCATATAGATAACCAGCGCTGCATGGGATGTGCTCCCTTTTCTGGGTCACAGAAGATACAGAGCATTATTGTGGCTAGTTTCTTAGAGGTAACTCTCCCAGTGCTGGGACACAGCCGGTTGTTTGTACTCTCTTATTCCTGAGTTGATAGTACTGAATGATTGCAAATACCTTGTACCAAAGAAAAAAATTCACTTTGTGGTATTGATTCTGGGCAGAGTCCAGCCTGTGCTGACCTTCCCTCAGTAGTGTCAGTGCCTGCATGCTCACTCACAGCCCCGAGCGGAGCGGAGAAGACACACAGCATCTTTGCTTTGTGTCACTGCCCAGAGGCCTCCAAAGGCCACCGAAGCAATACAGATTTGTCTTTTCCCCAGCTTTCCCAGCAGCTGGAAGAAAGATGTTCTGTGAAGTAGTGTGTGAGGCCAGCATCACCTGAGGATTTGATTTTGCAGACAGAGCTCTCTGGGTTTGGATTTATGTTTCCCACATGCTGGTCTGTCAGCATGAAGCTGCTGCAGCACAGCCAATATTCTGGGTCGCCGTTTGAGGCTTTTTGTACCTTTTTGCACCTTTGCAATTTAAGGTTGTGCTCACTATCAGACTGAGCTGATCACAAGCCACCTTGGGCTGCATCTTCTGGTTTTATCCCATATTTTCATGGGCAGGTCACTCATAGCCCTTTTACCATATTTCCTCTGAAGCTGCGTTCATAAAAGAGCTTTGAGTTTTATCCTCCACCACCACCCCAACCACCTGTTTCTGCCTCTGAAAACAGGCTTATTGTAAGTGATTCAAACCACAAATGAGAGCACAGGGAAAGGGATCATTTGATTTACTGTAAGGCCACCATGAGATTTCTTTCAAGCTCTGATAAACAGGATTCTCAAAGACCTTAAAAAGCATCTCCAGGGCCAGGACCTCTGTTTACCCATTAGAGACTCTTAACCCACTTATGAAAAGCTGTACTTAAACAAAAACAATTCCTTTCTAAGGTCATGGCCCTTCGTGGTAGGCTTCGCATCCTGCACAAGGAATAATCTGTGCAGTCACGGCTCAGAGCTGTGGGGCACTGGGCAGTCGTAAGAACCGTGAGACTATGGGAGTAGTGTAGGAGTAACTTGCGGATTTACAGAAGAAGTAATAACTTCTAGCTGACGTTGGAAGCGCTAAGAGCTGAGAGTGAGAGCGGAGAATGAAAAAGGCAGCTCTCTCAAGGATTCCCTTTTAAAGATGTCATCAGCAAGGGCTGCCAGAAGAAGAGTATCAGGGGTATAGTGACTACGTCAGTAGCAACAGCAAGCTACAACAGGAGGCCCGGATTGTGGGCTGGGATTTTCAGTTGCGTGGTTCCTTCCAGTTGCTGCGTAAGACGTAGGAACTGAAACACAGAGGGGATGCTGTGTCCACATACTGGCAAGCCTGTACCACAGCATCAAGGCAGCTCAGGAGGCTTCGGCTCCCAGACCTGCATCTCGCTCACTGTCCTGTGCTGTATGGCACCATATTTATAACCAGCGCTTGTGAGATCAGGAGCAGGACTTGCCAGATGGAGCAGCTGGTGGGAGGGGAGGCCCAGGAGCTCTTCTGCACCCAGCTCACCCCTCTGGGTGTGTGTTGCGGTACGGTACACGCAGGGAATGCCATGACCACCTTCACATACTGCACCCTGTCTGTTTCACAGCATTTTCATCCTCACTTGCCCTTCTGTAGATGGGAGGACTGCTTCTAAAATCTTACACCTCCTGGGTGGCTTCAAACAGTCCTGTTTGTACCGATTTAAAAAAAAAAAAAAAAGGCACAACAGAGCAATTTCCTGCTTCAAGCCAAATTGGGAACAGTCAGAGTCAATCCCTAGACATAGTGAACTGTTAAACTGTTGTGATATAATGTAAAACATTCTAGCTAGAAACTTCCGTTTAATTATTCCACGGGGGAGCTGAGGCTCCAACTTTAGGAAGATTAGTTTCTAATACGGATCAAGCATAAAATAGTTGATTTTAAAGTACATCACTCTTATGACTAGCTTTTTTATTCGAGAATATTCCTAGAATAATCTTCTATGACTTTTTCTGTATTCTACAGTTGTCTTATACCACTGAATTACCAATGAAGAACTAAAATCTCATATATTTACTGAAACTAAATTCAAAACAACCAAAGTGTGGTAATATATGATGGAATTAAGCAATAATACATAAGAATTTACTTTTATGGCTCTTTCACAGTGCTGCTTTTTGTGAGCAATTCCACCACATTGAATTCACCCTGTTGAACGCTCCTTTACATATCTTGCAGTCAACAAAGTTGCTCAGAAAGCACCTTAACCATTTCAGGTCTCTAAATCTATCACAGTTCACCCAGCACTAAGTAAAAGATAACCTAACGAACCCTAAGGTAGCTTGACAAACTTTGATATAGCAAACATTAGCAGAAGTGTCTTCCAACATTTCAGTATAGCTCAGGACTTAGAAAAATCTGGAGATCTGCTGCCTGGAATGGAGAATTAAGTGTTTGTTCCAGGCTGAATGACTAAGAGATTCAGTGATTTGTGTGTTATTCTCTAGTTTGGCGGTTCTTAAAACAATAACTACACTTTAAAAAAAAAATCATACCACAGTCCTGTGTGTGAACACCCACTTCTTTCCCAGTTTTAATCTAGCGTGTGTTCAAATGTATATTGTAAAAATATTCTTGTTTTTGAGTTATGGAAGTGAAATCTACAGGTGCTGTGCTGGATGATTTTTATTACTTTTTAAAAAATCTATTATACATTTCCAGGAGATTTCACGACACTTAAGGCTTTGATTTATCATCCATCTATTTCAAAGTTATATAGTGTTCATTATAGCATGGGGCTAAGAAGAAATGGTTAATATTCACAGAAATGACAGCTTTGGGACAGGTTACTCAGGCAAGCCTAATATTAATTTTTGAGTGTTCCACCTTCATGGGCAATGCACAGCCCTCTGGCAGGTCTGGCAATCACCTGGCTCATCTCAGGTGAGCCTTGGGAAGGATCATGTCTGAAGGAGAGGCAGAATTCTCCTTTGATCTAAACTGCCAATGCTCAACTCTAGTCAAAGGATGAAGCACTGCCCTTGCTGTGTGCTTGAGTACTTTCAGTTGAGTGTTTTGGTGACTCAGTCCCACTTCAAGGTCACCCAAGACCTGGAGGAGCATGACTAAGCCTTGCTGCTGATCTGGGTACTTTTTCTGTGCCCTGTTTCTATCTGGGTGGTTGATGAACAGGAGGGTACAGTCCAGATGTACTTACAAAATGCAACAGAGTACATGTTTAAGACCAGCAACTAAATCACACAGAAGAACTTGTTAGAGAATGAATTGCATGCAACCTTTTCTTTTTTTCTTTTTTTTTTTTTTTTTACTTTTTAATACAGAGTGGGAAGAAAAAGTTGACATTCAGAAATGATCCATGAGGTTCACTGGGGAGGGAAAACTGTTTTGGTAAAAAGCTGTGGTCACATTCCAATCTTCAAAATATTTGTATAAACATTGCAATATTTTAACATTACTGAAAGCTTTTTCAAAGTAAAAATAAATAAAATGGTGCAATATGCCATTTTGATATTTTTAAAACAATTCTGTTTCTAAAACAAATGCTGATCTATGAAATGCTGTTTGAAAGATGTCAACTTTACTGAAACGCCTGTTTCCGGGGCAACCCTGTTTGATTTACACTTTCTGACCAGATTTTCTCTGCAGAACTTTCATGCTATTACCCTCTATTGCACTCTGCAGTCACAGCCTCTTCAGTACCTATTAGTCTCTTACCCTTCCTAAAGTGCTTTGTAGTAAGTCAAAGTAAATGGGTAGGGAGAAATGGCCTTTAATATTTTACTGAGCAAACCTGGTTATAACCAGCCTCCTGTCACGCAGCCTTGGTTCTTGAAGTGTGTTTCATTAATTCTTCAGTATGTCCTGTGATATCCTTTCTGATCATCATAGGATAAAGTTCATTTCCTTCACACTTTTTTTGGAGCTCTTTGAGGTGGTCTTCATTTTTGTTTCCAGATGTACCAACAGTTTTGTGCTTCTCAGCCAAATGTGGTTTAAATTTCCCTTCCATTCAGGAAATGAACAAAATAATCCGTGGCTATGCTCATGTAAAGCACATAATTTGTCTCCCAAGTGCTTGCAATAGAGTTAGGAAAAGCAACTGAGTGCTGGCTGTCCTTAACAATAAAACTTTCTCATTTCCAGCCTAGGACCCATTATGGGGCTGGAGTCCATTCTCCAAAGCGACTTCAAAACATTTTATGTGTCATTGTGTCATCCACGTCAGTTTATTAAGTTAAAAGTCAACAGGGATATCTGAGGGAGGTGGAAACTGCTTTGGTGCTTCCTGCCCCTTGCAAATGTTTAGTCCTGAAACACAAAAGCAAATGTGATTTCATCTTAAAGATGTGTCTGGTCCCAAACTGTGCCAGAATAGTTCTGCCCTCTCCAGACCACTGGTGGGTCACCCAGCTTCTGCCAAGTCTTTGTCAAGGAAGTGCCAGGAGAAACATCCTTCAGCTGCTCTGGGAGGGAAGGGTCTGGGGAGCAGCAGGACGTGAAAGCCCAGCCGCCCCCAGGCCCTCAGCGTGAATCATGCTGCAGCTGCTGTGGCCTCTCTAGCAACAGACATTTGATGAGTTGCTTTCTAACCCAGTAACCTGGTAAACACTCCGTAACCTTTGTGAAACCCAGACAGTCTGGATCAGACCTGAACTTCAGGCAAATCTTTTTAATCTTTTTTTTTTTTTTTTTTTTTTTTAATTTCACACAGGTGTATGAGCACCTCATTCATAACTGGTTATTGTTTAGCTGGGTGGAGTGAACCTTAATGTTTCTAAAGCATGAACAAGCTGGTACCTTAGAGGAATATGTTCAAAGCTAGGTTTAGAATTATTCCCTGTGTGAGTCAAAAAGCACTGCAGAAAATGCAGATGATGATACGTGCTGTCATGAAAATTTAATTATTTTTCCTGTCATCCCATGCAGGCACATATATAATCATTGTCCAGCATAGTTATGTGTGGCTGTTTTGGGTTCGTATGCTGGAAAAAGGTAAGAGAATTTTGTTTAAACAAAGAAACAAACAATAAATCCTTGGCTTTTGGTCCAGTGGTCCGAAGCCAAAACTACTACAAATATATTATGCCACATGTTTCAGATTAACATGAGAGCCCACACATAAGGAAAAAAAGTCCCTTTAAAGTTGCCTGCTTTTTGTAACATTAAAACATAAACTACTGTGATTCGCAGGGGCAGTGCGGGCAATTTTTATTCTCATGGTTTGTAGCATGACTTAGTGTAACCCATTATCTTTGGACGTATGGGTGCCATGAACAAGTCGACAAACTATTCTGAATTGCCTCCAGGCCCGGCAGGTATCTCTTCGAGCATGCACGAGTTGCACCTGACAGACACATTTGGCACATGATAAACATGAGGGTCTGACTCGGGAAACCGGTGAGCACTCCACTTCCTAATGAGGAAGAGCATCAAGACCGTAAAAAGCAATAGATGGATACAGCAGTAACAAAAATAAAACACTGCAGAATACAGCATCTGGGGTAGAAGTTGCCGCTGCATTTTGAAAGGCCTTTTTCTTCATGGCTGCCTGGGACGGGTGTGGCTAGAGAAGTTCTCCAAAGCAGCTGAGGTCTCCACTATTCAAAACAGTTTAAAATATCTCTGTTCCTAATTTAATTCTGGAAAAAGTAAAGAATGGGTAGGAGTTTAGGATGTAATCTCTAACAGCCACAATTACTCTAAAACCAAACAGAAATTCAAACAGGTGGGATGTTCTTGTCCTGACTTTAATAGGCATCAGACAAACAACCAAAATTAAACTTCTTGTAAGAGTAAAATTTTATGATCCAAGAAACAGAGATAATTAACTAATAAAAATTTCAAGATTCATATGGTATGCAAATTACTACATTGTATGTGGTTAGAATAGAAGAGCCTTTCATGTAAATCATTCTGTGACTTGTTGGCAATGCCCTGTTCCTCTAGCCTATACCTTTTCCTGGTCCTCACCTTGAACACAAAGTAGGGTGGGCAGGGACTTGTGCTCTTACACTGATCAGATGGTCAGCATGCACCCAGTGCCTCCTCCACACGCAAGACCTGCTGAGAATTTGCTAGACCTCTTCGCTACACTTTTTCAGGAGGTCAGGTCTCATCCCGCTCCCTTATTCAGGAGCACGCCATGTAACCAGCTTGTTTTAAAATGTACAGGCACAGTTGATTTAAATCATTATAGCTCTCAAACCTAAGTGTGGTGGGTTGACCATGGCTGAACGCCAGGTGCCCACCAAAGCCATTCTATCACTCCCCCCTCCTTCGCTGGAC